>BSBN01000803.1:15351400-16585500 GCA_027924645.1 Cunninghamia lanceolata
TGTCTGGGTGACAGAGATTTCTATATGTCTTCGTACCTGTTCTATTGTCTAGCATCTACAAGAGAGTGGTTTGACCTACCTCATGCACCCATAGCTGAGAATGGTAAGATTTATGAATATTATTCACAGTTGCAGAGAAGGAATTGCTATGAAAATTATAAAAGGGTTAATGATGTCTTCACTGGGAAAATGACTTATGAACTAGCAGGAAATCTAGGTAAAAGAATGTCCAGTGAAGCAATGCAACTGATTAGCATCTATGGTAGCTTCTTCATTCAATTTTCTGAGTTCACTTACATCAGAGTTGAAGGATTTGATGGTGAACCTGTGAAGTTACCTAGATATGTGTTTGATCGTTTCGTGCTGATGGAGGTATGTAGACAACTGGCACATGTAGATAAGAAATTCTCATCAAAAAAGGGTTTTGGTATTTCTTTTCCCATTGAACTTGGGCATTATTCATGCCAATCAAAATCTGATGCCTTGAATTTGGAGGTGAATCTTAAAAAGGTTCAATTTTCAGTTCTTCACTGCCAGGTCTCAATTTGACAGTAAAGGATTTGTCAGAGATAACCTAGACCCTGGAATAGGGCTTTCACATATTCCTAAGCTAAAGGACTACTGGGAAGACTGCCCAGATGAATTTGAGGTCAGGAGAAGGCTGTGGTGTAGGTTTTCTTTGGGGCAGATAATTACTCTCAATTTAAACATGGATATTTCTGGAATTATTGATGATGAGGAACAGGTGGTTGACCCACAGTTTGAAAAAGTAGAACAATTACCTATTCCAGAAGTTGACTGGAGAAAAAAGGAGGAAGACAGAATTGAAGTTAAAACTCTTCTAGTGATAAGGAGAACTGAGAAATGGTTGAGGGAAAAGAGACAGGAAGGGCTTCAGGATAAAAATGCCCAACAAATCACTTCAATGATTGGATCATCACTTCCTATAGACTCTTCTAACCAACCTATTGCTATCTTTGGTGCAGGTGCTTCCAAGCCATCAACTGAAAGAAGCCCTACCACTAAGAGGTCCAGAAGAGTCCTCACAGATATCTTACCCTCTCATGTTATCAAGTTGAGGACTAAAGGGAAAAGAAAGAAATAGGTTTCTGAAACAATAGTTGTTGCTTTGAATTTAGAGGAAGATTCAGAAGAACCTATGGGTGACAAGGAGCTAAGTCCACATAGAACAGAGGAAGTTGACACCAGGTCACAGTCAGGGACCATTCTAGAGACCCCTGAAATATTGATGATTTCAAATGTATCCTCTGATGGATTAAACCCCGAGAAGACAACCTTAGCCCCTGCACCAAAGTGGTTAGAGAGTTCTATCTCCAACAAGAAAAAGGTAATTCCTTTTGTTGTCCCTTTAGAGGACATGGTAAGCAAATGTTTGGGGAAAACCCCCAAGTCCAAGAAACTCAAGACGACATCCAGAATAAACATTGATCCAAACACTGGTAATTGGAGTGCTGAAATAGTTAAGCCAGTCACTGAGGAAGAAGTTCAAGATCCAATTGTGCACGATTTCACTGTGGAGAGAGTGGATCTTGGTGCTGCTTCTAGAGCTGCAGATGTCCACCACCTTGAAGCATCTACTAAGAGGATGGTTAGTCGAACCTGGAAAGATGAAAAGGACAAGAGGGAGTTGAAGCAAACTCTGCGTTCAATGGCAGAGTACATTGATGCTATTCACAACCCTAACCCGCAGCCGATCTCACAGCTTTCCTTGTCTTTTGACCTGAAATCGCCTGTTAACCAGAAGCTATTGGATCAAGTTCACAGAAGCAAAATGGTGGCAAAAACATTTGACAGTTGGTTGGATAACATTGAACAAAAAGGAACTGAATACATTCATGAACTCAAGAGCATATATGATTTGACTGCTACCACCATTGAGGATCTTAAAGCACAGGTTGCTATTTGGGCGAAAGATTAAGGTAAGTGGGCGAATGTAATAAACCAAATTGATGAAGTTCAGAAATATGGGCTGGCGAAGTTTTTGACAGAAAAAAGCTTGACTGGTTTGGACGAGGATTTGTTATATGTGAACAAGAAAAATATTGAATGGAGGTATTCCATATCCCGGCGAGGACGCTTTGACCTTACAAAGCTAATTAAGGAGATAACAGAATTCACTCAATCATTGCAACATGACTTGCAATGTATTGATGTTAAATACATTAAAGATGATGGAAAACTAGTGGAAGATGTCGATGCAGTGGTCCAATCTTTCAAAGATAAAATCGGCTTCGTCAGAGAAAATGACAATATTTTAATTGAGGACTTCTCTAGGATTTCTAAAGTTGAGTCACTACTTTACCTTTGCATCGACGCACTTCCAGAACACAAAGAAAAATTTGGGAAAATGCGAAGGGAAAAGGAAATTTGGAAGTCAAGAATGAAACATATAGGTATTCCCAACTTCCCGAAGATTCAGGAGTTCGTTGCAGCTTTTCAGGAGTGGAAGACCCAACGTGCTTCCCAGGCCACCGATGACAAATCTGGAGATGCAAATCCGTTGTCCCAGTCATGATTTCATTGGCTCATTTTCTTTATTTCTGTTCCTCTTTTATGTTATTTTCGGCAAATCTTGATCTTTAAAATCAGTTGTTATAAACTAAATCCCTTACGGGTCAGAGTTATGTTAACTCTGGGTTTGATTTACTCAAAGACATGATTAAGACATTCATATATATAGGTTTTTAAAATCTTTGGAAAGGGAGATAGAAAGTTAGGAAAAAGAAAGAAGGGGAATTTTAGCTAAACTGTTTTATGGTTTTACATTATGTGATAATTGTCTGAGAAATTTTTCATCTGTGAATGGGAAGAAGAAACAATTACTGCTTACTTGGATCTATGTGTCTGAGTGTTTGGAGTTAGATTCTCTGTGTGAAATCTCCTTTCATCTGGTAATTGCTCTTTTATTGGACAATTCCTCATGTGTTCTATTATTTATTGGTTCAGCAAATTCATATGTATGTGTTCATGTATTTGAATGTATCAAAAGTAGAATCTGTGCATTCTATTACACACTGTCACTGTATAAATTTACCGCATTCATAACATAGTTATGTATGAATGTCAGTTTGCCTTAAGCATTTTCTGGTTAAAAGTGCATTTGGATAGTTGAATTGATTAAATTCATTGAAAATCTTAAAGGGAGCTGTACTTAAATTCAGAGGGGAACTAATTTAAAAAGTTCACCCATTTGTTGCCTAACTCGGTTGTTCTTCAAAGAGGGGTATAGAGTCAAAATAAACCATTTTCAGAATAAGGACAAATTTGTTAGCCAACATAAGGAAGATGCTAACTTAACCCCTTGAAACTTGAATGTTGTATTGAGTTTATGAGAAGCAATCACACATATATGTTAGTTTAACTCCATTGTCTTGAGATCAGAGTTTGTATTGAGTTTATAAGTCAAAACCCAAGTCTTTTAGCCAAACAAAAAAAGCAAAATCAGTGCATCATTAGCAAACTTTAGGAATTTCAGGTTAGGGTCTTGCATGTTCTCTAATGTGAATGAATTTTATAATCCAAGAACATTGCCAATCTGGGTTTAATCATATAAATCTTGTCCATACATGAGAGCATTTTGCCCGAGTTAATCAATGATAAATTTTTTGATGTGAATGAGGGATACTCCCTAGGTGCGGCAGAACCTGAAGTGCAGGGGAGACAAGTGCAAACAATCTCCCATTTTTGTTGGCCAAGTCTGCTATTGAACTTGAGCATAAGAAGTGGCAAATCTTTAGAGTTTGATGTGTTTAGATTTGGGAACCAACAAAACTAGCTACTCCGCTGGGGAATAATGCCATATCCATGAAAAGAGTCTAGAAAGTTGAGGAACCTAGATATTTATTTCAGATTTTAAGAGGGTTTTAGACCTGGACAAGTTTGGTTGAAGCCTATTTTGAAGAGGTTTCATGTGACTCTACTGTTGAGGAGAACCCAAAATGAAAGAAAGGCTATAAGGAATTATTAGCTTCATAAGACTCATTCCTCTACAAAAGAGGTGGCGACTCTGTGTACAAAGAACCTGAGAAATAATATAAAGAAGTTTCAGATCTACATATTTTTCAGCCAAAAGGAAGAATTAGCAGCTGCTGCAGTTGTCCAAGTATTTTTGTTTTGGTTTTCAAAAAAGAGCTTATGTGAAAACCATGGTGTATGAGTTTTAAATGATTCCCTATTAAGTGAAGTTAGCACTAGATAAAATGGAAATGGTGGAAATAAGTTTGCATACTCTTATGTTGTAAATTTCAGTTCATATGTTATGATGTAGTATGCGTGATTGTTGAAAATGATTCATAGAAAAAATGTATTAAGCATAATGCTTGAATTTAGGCTGTAAATGAGAGAATGCATGGTTGAAGTGTGGTGCTTGTGAAAGCATATGAATATGTATTATCATCCATTCATCCTAGTATGGTGTCAAATAAAACAATGTGTAATAATTAGTCCCAACTGTGTAATATAAGAGGTTTCAACACTAGAAGATACAAAGCCATAAATTTCAGCGACATTAATGGTTACCCAAATGTTCTCCCTAGTAAAATTAGAAAATATTTACCACAATTCAGTGCTATAAAAAGTGAATCAATAGAAAAACACTTGCAGCAATTTAATGATCTAATGGATGACTATGAAGTTGATTATGAGAATGTGATCATAAGGCTATTTGTATAGTCTCTGAAAGGAGATGCAAGGGAATGGTTCTCTTATTTACCAGCCTACTCCGTAAGCTCTTGGAATGAATTTAAATCAGCCTTCAATGAGCAGTTTGGTGAAAGAATATCTGAGATTTCACTTCTCAGTGATTTCATGTATATCCACATTGAAGAAGATGAGTTAGTTCCAACCTTTAACCTCAGATTCATAAAGGCATTTAAAAGAATTCCAAAAAAAAATTAGACCTAATGATGCTTTAGCTCTGCTTATTTATTTGGGTGCATTTGATAAGAAGATGAGCTATAGATTGAGAAGTAAAGAGCCCACCACATTGCATTTGGCATATCAGATTGCCATGGACATTGAAAACAACTAGAAATATGGAGTGTTCAAGGGCTACTTCTCTACAGGTGTGTGTGACCCTAAAGCATTCTATGCAGATGAAAGGTGTAGGTTAGAAAACATCAGTGATTATCAGGACAATGGCGTTTCTATTGTCACAAATAGTACACCACTACACCATCTAAGTAATGATTTAAATATCCTGCCAAATAAGTTAAAGTCAGTTGGGTTTGACCAAGTATATGAAAATGTTGTTTTCCCTGAAGAGATTAGAATGGATAGTGAGGAGACTGTCATGCTTTCAATCTATAATAATGATGATTTTGCTGTTCCATACAAATCAAGCAGAAAGGTGTCACATGAATGTGAAGAGAATAGAGCAAAAGTTGAAAATATATGCCTCAGTTAAGCAAATAAAATATGTGATCAATTCATGGGTTGTGTATGTAATGATTACAATCATCATATTCCAAATGCATGGTTTGTTGAACAAAGTAAGGTATGTGAAGTTGCCCTTTGTTGTAGCTTTACTAGTCAAGAAATAGAGACATGTCTAGGTTTTCAATGCAGGGAATCAACCCAAGGGGATGAGGATGACAATAGCATGCAGGGTGTCAATGAATTAGACTCTTTTTCATATGATCAGATTATACCCTGTGGTGAAAATCTGAATGATATGATGTCACCATAATTGGTTGATGATGGCTTGGGATTTGAAGGGTCTCCTGATTGTGCTGTCTTAGATTATGTTGACAAGGCAAAAATTTTAGACATTGTGGGAAATGCATATGGTCAGCCGGGTAAGAGTGTGGTACATTCGAAGATGAAATTTCAAGTGTCATGTATGTAACTGATTCTGAGGGTTCTTCTCCTCACAAAGATGATATTGATATCTGAGATACATCTGATTTATTTCCAGCCTTAGCTGATTCTGACATGCATCATGGTGATTCTGTGAGTCAGAAGTTTGTATCATTGCCAGCTGAAAGTGGCTTTCACAGATTCTCAAATCCACTCTATGATGAAGACATGAATGTTATGCACAATGCCCTTTATGAAGGACACATAGATCCATCACAGAGTGTGAATTCTATTTTCTTTTGGTGCATGGATAATCCTCTGTTTCAAGATGAGGGAGTTAGTTCCCTGTTCGATGGGCTGCATTCTTGTGTTCTTAGTGACGATGTTGTTGCTCCAATTTTCTTGCATAAGAGTGACTGCAGCACGTATGCACATGATAATAACTAATCAGAGATAAATATTGGTGCAGTTGTGGAGTATCAATTGGATGAACTCATGTTGGATTGTGACAAGGGTGATCATTTGGATGCATATAATAACCTTTTTCTTTGGTGCAAAGTTTGTTCTCTTCCTCATGCTGAATGTACTCAAAGCCCGCTACAAGGAAATGATGGAATACATGGTGGAGGTGAAGTTTGTAATCAGTCAATTTGCAGCAATAAGTATGATACGGCAGGTTGCAGAGAAGAAGTAAAAATAGTGAATCAATTTGGAGAACCTAAGTCTTTATTTGAGGTGCTTCAGAATGGTGATTTTTGTGTTGATGGTGTTGAGGTAAATGTGGATCGATTTCATGATCCAGTTAATGAGTATATCAACACTTTTGGAGCAGTTGGGAAACAAAATGCGTTTGAATATGATATGTCACAGCTTGGTTGTATGTTTGACATGGATCCTTATCAGCTAGTTGTTGAAGATGATATCCACGAAAATGCTGATTTATTTGAGGATTCACAGTTGCTTCATGCTCCCATTGAATTTAGAGATGATGAGGAGTTTTGCAGATTGGACCAACATGATGATGAGCCCTATTACATGTGGCTGCCATATATTGATGGTCATACATTTTATTTTCAGCCAAGTGTTTGGAGTAGCAATTATGTGCATGTGCTTAGATGTATTGTATCTTCATTATTGTTTTGGTTTGATTGGTGTGGCTATGCATTAAAGGAGATCAACTCCTTTGGAAAACTTGTGTTTGATAGGGGAGGGCTCTGGTTCTTTATTTTGGGGGGCCCAGGGCCACCAAATAAAATTGGAGGTATAATTTTTAATGCAAGATGGAGTATTGACTCAGCAGCCCAATGGATTTGGCACTTGGTCTACATCCCGGAGATGACTGGAATCTCGCCATGCCTGCAAGAGGCATGCGTCCCCGAGCAAGAGCCACTGGTGGCACCCTCAAATTTTTTAAATTTGAAGTGCCAATATTCTTTTCAAATGTCGACAAACTACTCAATCTACTCCAGAGGCCACCTTCGTCAATTAATTTTTTTCAACTCAGACATCATCTTGCAAATCCAATTGGTGGAATGTTTTCTGGCACATATGGTAACATGCATGTTCAGTTTTGTGCTCTTGGGATGAAGTTTGATGGGGTATTTAATTGTTTTCTGACTGCAACCGGGCTAGATTTGGCATTCCAGGAATTTGTAAATTTCATGATTCTGAGGGCAACCCATTTCTTGATTTGGTCTCAAACCTCTTTAGTTCTAATTTCATCAAAATAAGAGACCATATGATGCATTATTTTAATACATTCTAGTTGCGGCAAACTCACTCGGCGGGTCAGTTTACAAAGCAAGTGCCTGAATTTGGTCAATGAAGCAGACTCTGAGGAAATGGGTTTTCTTGAAATAATTGATAATAGCCGTGTGCAAATTTTTGCGGTCTTCAGATGTCCGGTTTGCCTGCGGTGAAAAAACACCATGTGCCCGGCAGGAGGAATTAAAAATTTGCCTAAAGTTTTAAAGTTAAAATGCAAGTATTAAAAATAAAATATTAAAAAAGCATTTTAATAAGGTTGAAATGAAATAAATTTTATGGCAAATATAAATTTTATAAAACTTAGGATAAAGTTTATTATGAGGAAAGAGTGGTGCCGTGGTGCATTTAGCACCATCACAACCCTCTCTATGG
This sequence comes from Cunninghamia lanceolata, assembly GCA_027924645.1. Taxonomy (NCBI): domain Eukaryota; kingdom Viridiplantae; phylum Streptophyta; class Pinopsida; order Cupressales; family Cupressaceae; genus Cunninghamia; species Cunninghamia lanceolata. The sequence goes on from BSBN01000803.1 coordinate 15,359,357, forward strand.
TGCGAAATGCCCATCGTAGGGTATTTTCAGTCCTCCTTACTCATTTGCAGGTGAAGATCGAGCATTTCCTTCCCTTCTTCAGCATTTTCAACAAGTTTTCCTCAGCTACAGGCAGATTTGGTTGCAGTTTGAATTGGCTGCTCACGTTTTTTGACATTCGGGCAATTTTTGGAGGCATTTTTTGGCTCAAATATGTTGTCCTATGCTCAAAAATCTTCCTAAGACCATTCCTAATACATTGGCGAGGATTTTTAGCTCATTTGCAACGATTTTTGGCTGCCAGAAGAGTGGAAAACGCCCCTGTATCAGCAAAAACAACCCAGTGATGTAAAATTTTGGCATTTGAAGCTGCTGAATGTTGTTTTATGTCATCCCAGAGGATGAATGCAATCAAGGAAGAGCAGAATGAAGCCACACTGCCTCATATTGCAGCCACACACAGAGGAATGAGGAGTCTCCAGCAGCTACCATGCAAAATTGGGAGCATCCAAAAAAGTAAAAAATGTAGAAAATTAGAAGGGGAAAGTTAAAACATATTTTATTCATATAGTCTTCTCCTCTTTTAATATTTTATTTCTAGTGTATTTTGGAGGCAAAATGTAATAACAAATATCTCACCTACCTCCGGAATGTGTTAAATTTTAGGGCAACATGCTTTGAGCCTATATGTGAACTACTGGGATTTCATTTTGTGGTTGAAGATTGGAGAGTTTTGAGGAGTAAATAAAATACAGGTTTTGCTGGGTTGCTTCATTTCTTGTCTTGTAAGTCAATGTATTATGTGTTGAATGCATTTCTGTATAAAAGTTATTCAGTTTCATGTTGATGTATATGAAAAATGCTAAATGCATGTGTTTAGTTAATTGTCTCCATGGTTGTGTACATTTTTTCTTTTGAATTAGATAACTAAGGGTTATTTGAGATTTTGGAATATAGATTTACTATATTGCATACTTAATCTTCTACTTCTATTCAAAGAATGGATTATATCTCACCTACCTTCGGAATGTGTTAAATTTTAGGGCAACATGCTTTGAGCCTATATGTGAACTACCGGGATTTCATTTTGTGGTTGAAGATTGGAGAGTTTTGAGGAGTAAATAAAATATAGGTTTTGTTGGGTTGCTTCATTTCTTGTCTTGTAAGTCAATGTATTATGTGTTGAATGCATTTCTGTATAAAAGTTATTCAGTTTCATGTTGATGTATATGAAAAATGCTAAATGCATGTGTTTAGTTAATTGTCTCCATGGTTGTGTGCATTTCTTCTTTTGAATTAGATAACTAAGGGTTATTTGAGATTCTGGAATATAGATTTACTATATTGCATACTTAATCTTCTCCTTCTATTCAAAGAATGGATTTAATGTTCTGGGTTAAGTATGGGGAAGTATGTATTGCAGTAGGGATGTATGTAAGTAGAGTTAACTGAATACTCTGTCTTGGGTGGTGTCTGTGAGACAGATGCTAACTTAACCCCTTGAAACTTGAATGTTGTATTGAGTTTATGAGAAGTAGTCACACATATATGTTAGTTTGACTCCATTTCCCTGAGATAAGCACCGGTCAGAGTTTGCATTGAGTTTATAAGTCAAAACCCAAGTCTTTCAGCCAAACCAAAAAAATAAAATCAAAACATTATTAGTAAACTTTAGGAATTTTAGGTTAGGGTCTTGCATGTTCTCTGATGTGAATGAGTTTGATAATCCAAGAACATTGCCAATCTAGGTTTAATCATATAAATCTTGGTCCATACGTGAGAGCATTCTACCTGAGTTAATCAATGATAAAAATTTTGTTGTGAATGAGGGATACCCCCTAGGTGCACGACAGAACCTAAAGTGTAGGGGAGACAAGTGCAAACAATCTCCCGTCTTTGTTGGCCAAGTTTGCTATTGAACATGAGCATAAGAAGTGGCAAATCTTTAGAGTTTGATGTGTTTAGATTTGGGAACCAACATACCCAATGGATCAGCACTTGTCTAACTTGAGATTCTGGGGTTCTCTGCATCCCTCGCAGTCTTTGTCCCCAATTAGAACATGTTGTTACCCAATTTGTGAACCTAAAATTTTTAAAATTTTCATGTCCCATGTCATGATGTACTCATCTCCTCTGACATTTAATTTTGATTACTGATCCCTAATCTTTCCCAAAATCCAATCACTAGTTGCACATCTACCAAGAATAGCTGTAGCTTCAGCTAGTTCCGCTTCATTTGAGTATATTCAGTCAAAATGTTGCGAACTATATAGATCAGAAGACAAATATGCCCTAAGCCTATATCTCATTTAAAATCTGCCAAGACCTAGAAATAGACAAATTCCTTTGAAAGGGGTCAAATGTTGTTTTGAACTTCTCAATGCCCTTCAAATCCACACCTAGAAGGTTTATACAACTTACAGTCCACACCTTATGGAACAACAACTATAAAAGTTCAATGAGACTCTTCATTCTCCACGATAGAACCTAAAGATGTTCTTCACTTCCATACTAGATAGACTAATCAGGCACAACCTGTTTCTAGCCTTCATGCAAGTGCTACTAGAAGTATTGATGCAAAAAGGATATTGGATGCCGCTTCAAACTATAAGGCCGAGGAATCACATGATGATTCAGAACTACCAAGCAATTCTGTGGTGAGATACCTAATATGGTGGCGGTGTTATAAGTTTGCCTAGATGTTGATCGCTGTGGTGTGATGCATATCATTCATTCTGATATTCCTCTAGTTTTACAATCACTTTTGAAAGACGGGTCTTCAGTAAAGGTTGGTGTTTGTATATATGGTGATGCATTAAAGATGCTCATTTCACGTTGAAGTTTTAAATTTCAACAATTATCTTGTGGGCAACATGCCACCTTTCTAAGAAATAATCAAATGAAGTCAAATCTGCAAAGGTATCACCATTTGGTAAAGCAACAGTTAGAGAAAATTTGCTTCAATTCATAGCCCGTGTTCCTCCTTTGGTAAGAGCGCAGTTTGCAGAATGCCTTAAAAGCTATTATAAATGCATATTATCCAGAGCAATAGTTTGGTCTTCTTCCTCGGGTCAAACATAATTTGCAAGATCAGTATTATAGCTAGAGAAGCCGCAGTTCATTTAAAATAGATTGTTCTCAAAATCAGGAGAAGTTGGATATGTTGAGACGCTAAGATTATGGAATTTACACAAGAGATATGTGTATGACGGGTTTGTTGAAAGGGGGAGGGAAGTTTTCAAGAAAATGCAATTGGCAGTTCCGATGCCAGAATCTGTGACCTTTGCCAATATTCTCCTTCCCTGGTATCGTCAAAAGGAAATATTTTTGTCAGATGCTATAGTTGAAGCGCCACCTTATATAGTGCAATGATCGCCGGATATGCACTAAAATGGATCTATTGAAAAGGTTTTAGAATCTTCGAGCAAATTGGTAAGGTGGCGGGATATGCAAAATGGAATTGTTGATGAGGCTGGAAAGAAAATGTAAGCGATTAAGGTATAACGCCAAGATCCCATGAAATCCCTAGCATTCTTCTTCCAGCGCACTCCCAACCCGTGTCTAATGAAAAGATATATAATGGAAACATTATAAATTGAAAGTTTTGTCATATTCTATAGTTACAAACGTTCTAGAGGATAAGCATGCAAATCATCAAAGCATAAAAGCCATGACCCAATTAGTAAAAATAGAAATGATTTCTAGTGGAATGCAATAAACGTGGACATGCATAAATGGATGTGTTGTAACAGATTTTGAAACTTCCAAATAAATGTTGTTGACATGTTGGCGAATATGTAAAATGTGGAGACATTCGATAGAGCCCTCAGCTAAAGAATGAGATGAAGCATTTTTAAAGAAAGAAACATTATCATTTGAATGCAATGATCACCGGATAAGCACAAAGGGGACGTGTTGAAAAGTTTTAGAAACTTCCACGCGGATACAATTGGCACGGATAACGCCAAATCAATATGAATTTGCTTCAGTACCCTTTTCAACATATATCAGCGTGCTCTTAGTAACAACAAACACTGTTTCATTAGAAAATATAGTTTGAAATGCTCGGATAGACAGGTATGCAGAATATGAAGCTATGGATGAGGTGTAACACCAAAATTCCTAGAAGCCACAACTTCTACCCATGCATTCCTAGCTCGTGCCATAGGAAAACAAAAGATTAAAAAATAGTTTTGTCAAATTTTATAGTTGGAAAGGACTTATAGTCGGGCATGATGATCTTCTAAAGTGGATCAGGTTCCATTGCTTACTGTGATGCTACAGTGGGCCAAGATGAATTTGAATATGGATCAAATCTTTATGATGGGTACAAGGATTCTACTATTACGAGTAATGTTAGAGTGAAGAGTTACAATGATGAATCAAAGCCACTTTTCTCTGCAATCAGGTGGAAGATACTCGAATTGACAACACTAAGATCTCTTTGACATTTTATTTGCCTCTTATGGAGCTCAAATTCGATGACTATATGATGACAATAACTTGGATATTTTTCAAGATGCACACCAAGAACAACCACCTGTGGATTACATCGTTCCTTTCAAGAAGTCTCTCAAGTAAATTTGTCATGAGACTGGTGTGCTTACAACAAGTCGAGTGCTAGAAAGACCTGCTATGCAGTATGTTTCCCAATGTGTTGCGTGGAAACTTCTTATTAATCTTCCAAACTCAGCTCAGCATAAAGCTGGAAGAAATATGTCATCCTTCCAATTCTTTTTCTGCGTGAGCAGATCGACTTTTAGAGGGCATTTTCTAGGAGTTGCAGCACCATGGCTTGTTTAGGTGGGTATAAAATCTTATCATTTCATATCCAATATTAACAAGGGTCAGAATGAGGCTATGGATATGCAGTTTTTGTGTCGAAGAGTAGAGATCATACTAGATAAAGTTAAGCGGTATGCTCTCGTCACCTGTCTTTGAGTGTGTTGTAGTTATATTTGGAGGAAGGCCTGAAGCATAAAATGTGGATGGATGGGATAATAGGTGGGAAGATGTAGTGGTTCCTAAATGTTTTCATCTGAAAACTTATTTTGTTATTTGAACTACTTACGGTTGCAAGCATGCATTTGAAAACACATATTTACTACCATAGATGTAAATAAAGATTTTGGAGAAGGTTAAGTGAAATATCTGTAGAACAAAGAGCAGTTGCATGTGATCGGTTATAGTCAAGGCACCAAGGTGTTTCTCTATTTGGAACAAACCACATTTTGAAGAATGTATGTATGCATGGTGACCGGTCATAAGCCTAGCAATCAAAGAGATGTACAAAGGGGTGATCAAACATTTTTGAAATGAAAATGCTAGAGAATTTCAAGATGTGTAGTTTGAAAAATGTGAAATCATTTTAAAGAGAAAGCAAAGTGTTGAACTCCAAGAGTCATTTGTGACTCTTTATCTTCTTTCATTTTGTATTTTCTTTCAGAAGGAGATGGCTTTTGGGTTTCCATTGAAAGATGGTCTTTAAAAATAGTTTTTGTTGTGTAATAGGGGATCTTTTTGCCATTCAACTGAGAGCTCCTATGAGAGTCGTGGGGGTATAGTGACTAGATGTTTGATTCTGATTTTCTATATCTTTTTTCTGCCCTATATATTGGAAGAGTCATGTAAAGGAGCAATAAGGAGGCTTTGTACTTCTATTATTTTGAGATATAGAAGAGTTGTTGTTCTTATGTCATCAATTTCTTCTTAGAAACTAGTTATTCATATGTCTAATTAGGTTCTTTCATGTTTATAAACTCTTTTACCTTGCTCTTGGCATACAAGTTTTGTGGAGACTTTGTTCTTCTCTTTTACTTCGTGGTGTTGTTTCTGAATCTCTGTTGTGTTCTTATGTTCGCAACTAAGATTCTTTTCTTCTTTCATTTTCTCTCTTTTTCCTACCTTTTTGTACCTTCTGGTTAAAGGTACTTAGAAATACAAAACCCCCCCATCATACAAGGGAGATGCCCCTCTCAAACGCAAAGGAGAATTGTTGTATTCACAACAATTTCACCATTTGTTAGCATCATATTGTTTCTACCTTGTTGGGCGAATCAGAGTGTTTTGCGGTGATAAAATTGTATGCTAACACATAGGGAATTCCCTTTGATCTCTATTGCTCACTGGTAGAATTACTTAGGTGAGAAATAAAAGAAGCTAATCAAAATTTTTACAGCAACTCTCTATAATTTCTGAGGAACCCATATTTATATTGCAACCACAGGTAAGAAGTGAAAGAACAATTCAAAAAATTTCATTTGCAATTACAAGAAACTCCATCCCTGTAGCCGAGCTTCAACAATTTAATTATCTTTGGCTCCTTCTTCTGCTCTGGTCATTTGCACATTGTTTCCTTCTTCCTTTCCAACTTTTGTTTCCTCCTTTTTTTCCCTTTTTTTCATCTTCCTCTTCTTTTCTTATATTTTTCTAGCCTCTGTTGTTTTCAAGCGGTGAAGAAGTCTTCAAGCCGTGGTTGATATCATTGTTTATTCTTTTCTTACTACCAAGATTTTTCCATATCCGATTTCATTTCTTTCCTTAGTGCCACCTACATATCACCTCCCTTTCCATTCTTCTCACAAGGCCACATTAGCTAGGTTCTTTAATGTCATTAATTCATGGTGAAGACAATTGTGTATGATCAGGGAGCAAAGAAGGTGAAAACATCATTTATTAAATTATTAAAACTATTATCAATACCTCCCGAGACAAACAAGCATAATTAATTTCTCTATATAGTAATTACCCTTATTTAGCTTGTCCAATAATTTATATGACAAAACATAAATTTGGCTTTAGGACAAAATTAAAAAAAAAGAAAACAAACTTTCAATATAACAACATTTAGATTAAACTTAACATTTTAAATTTACTTAATCCTCCTCATTTGTCTTTATTTATCTAAAGTTTATATATATTATTATTATGTCAAGATCACTGTTTTTTTTAATGTCAAATATTTTTAAAAGTTAATATTTTATATGTTAACAACTATTTATTAGTTGAGATTAATAAAACAACTGATGGTTTGATTAATTCAATATATAGTATATGTTAACAACTATTTATTAGTTGAGATTAATAAAACAACTGATGGTTTGATTAATTCAATATATAGTATATGTATTTCTGTATGCATATTTTAAATTGGACAAGTTACACGAATTATGATATGAACCATGATACAATTCACAATTTGAGAATAATACATTCCATGTAGTAAAAATAAAAAAAATAATACTATACCCTAATGCCTAGAGGATTTAATCAACAATTCTTTTTCAAATAATACACCAGAATTTTAGTATCAATGGTTTGCATAAAAATTCTAATTAGAATAAATTGCAAAGCAAAACATCTCGTATAATTACTAAGGTTTATTATCAAGAAACAACAGTTAAAATTACTAATTTAATTTAATTGAGGATAATTAAGCACTGTATTTGCTAATGATCAAATTTATTGCTCATGTAATTGAATTTTAGACAGAAGCCAATAAATAGAAAAGGATATAATAAGAAATCATAAGGGAGCCGTAACATGCTTTCCCCCTAAATTTATGCATCATTCTAATGCATACTTAGAGATAGAAAATAGAGTTAAAACTATAACCATATGCATATACAATTTCTATACCATAACTAAATCTAACTTTTGTTAGTACAATATCAACATTCCTTTAAATTCATCTTGTGCAACATATATTAAGCAGTTTATGGTAAATAAAAGATCAAATGCCATTGAAATATAATTGTTTTTAAGCAAAAATTGAAGTTTTGTCGAGTTCATAGTTTAGCTAGAGTTTTCAAAATAAATGTGGGTAACGCTGCTGCATTTCCATGGTGTCCTCCCATGTAGTGTTTTCAAGTGAGTACTGATCCTACTGGACCTTAGATTGGTCCACCATCTTGTTACAGAGCTAGAACTGGCACCTCTCGATGATTTTGCATGGCTTTATTATTATTGTATTGGGTTCTTCCACCTGCAAGGCGTTCTAATTAAGAATATGCTTAGGATAAGGTATATACCTTTTTAGCAAGGACACATGGAACACATCATGAATTTGACTTAGTGCTCGAGGCAAGACCAAGTGGTAAGCTACATGATTGATTTCTTCAAGTACTTCAAAAGGCTCGACAAAATGAGGAGCTAGTTTAGACTCCCTTCCAAAGGAGATAGAACTTTTGTGAGGTCAAACTCTGAGAAACACCTTCTCACCCACTTGGAATCTCCTAGGTGTCCTATTCTTATCTGCATAGCTTTTCTGACGATCTGATGCCTCCTTTAAGCTCTGTCAGATAAGTTGCACCTGGGTATCCATATCTTTCAACATTTCAGGGCCAACCAAGACCTTATCCTCCAGTTTATCCCAACTCAAAGGTGTTCGGCAAGGTCTCTCATATAGAGCTCCGAAGGGTGCCATACCCATAGTTGATTGAAAGGAGTTGTTATAGGCAAACTCAACTAAAGATAGATATTCCTCCCATTTGGTCTGTTGATCCATACAATACATACAAAGGAGGTCTTCCAAAATTTGGTCGGTTCTTTCTGTTTGACCATCTGTCTTAGGATGATACGATGTGTTGAAGTTCAACTATGTCCCGAAGGCAGTTTGCAATGTGATCTAGAATCTAGAAGTGAACTTTGCATATCTATCAGAGATGATTTTCTCAAGGATTCCATGCAACCTAAAAATTTCTTTTATGAACCTTTTTGCTACTGTAGGTGCATCATCTGTCAGGTTCCCCAGTATAAAGTGTGCCACTTCAGTGAGTTTATCAACTACTACCAAAAAATACAATTATGCTTATGAGATGTCATTGGTAACCCCTAAACAAAATCCATACCTATGACTTGCCATTTATAGCAAGGTACATCATGTGGATAAAGAAGTCCTGCCAGATGCACATGTTCTGCTTTAATCCTTTGACACTCTAGACATCTGGCGACTGTATCCACTACATCCTTCTTCATTCCTAGCCAGAAATACAACTTCTTGAGATCTGCATACATCTTGTTCACTCCTGGGTGCCCTGAGTATGGAGCATTATGCCCCTCTGTTAGGATCATATTCCTTAGCTCCACATGGTCAGGAACATATAATCTCCCTTGGTACCTCATTAGCCCATCGAAATAAAAAACATAGCCCAAATACTTAGGTTCCATAGAGGCATTAGCAAGAGATGCATTAACCTGGGTATACCATGGATCATGTTTCTATTCAGAGAGTGCTTGTTTCTTTAGGTCTATGTGTAAATTTGATATAACCATTATGTGTCTTCTCTTGCTAAGAGCATCAGCTGCCCTGTTTTCTTTACCCTTGATGTATTCAATTTCAAAATCATACTCACTTAGGAATTCTATCCACCTTCGTTATCTTGCATTCAAATGAGGTTGAGTGAAGATATATTTTAGCCCTTGATGGTATGTTTTAATCTCAAAGGGTTTTCCCAACAGGAAGTGCCTCCATTTTTGCAAAGCATGGACTATGGTTGCAAGTTCAAGGTCATGAGGAGCATAATTGGCTTCATGAATTTTTAGTTTTTGTGACTCATAAGCCACTACTCCTTCTTGGAAAAGAACTCCTCCTAACCTTTCTATGGATGCATCAATTACCACTGTGAAGTGCCCATTAGGGTCAGACACCTTCAGAATTAGGGATGATGTTAATCTTTCCTTTAGTACCCGAAATGCCTTATCACACTACTCAGTCCAAATAAACCTTTTATTTTTCTTTTGCAAAGATGTAATTAGGTTGGCTATCCATGAAAAATCCTTCACAAACCTTCTATAGTATCCAACCAACCCCATAAAACTTCTCACTTTGGTCACATTCTTAGGTATAGGCCATTCGGTGATGGCTTTTATTTTATCAGGATCTACTGCTATACCTTCAGCTGAAATGATATGCCCTAAATAGTGGACCTTCCTTTCAAAGAAGGAACATTTGTATAATTTCCCAAACAATGTGTGCTTGTGTAGCCTTTGTAGGACTACCTGAAGATTATTTAAGTGTTCCTCTTCATCCTTGGAATAGATTAAGATGTCATCCAAAAACACAATTACAAACTTATCCAAAAAAACATGGAATACATTGTTTATTAGATTCATAAAGGCAACTGAAGCATTTGTCAACCGAAAAGGAACTATAGTGAATTCATAATGGCCATACCTAGTTCTGAAGGCTATTTTCAAAATATCCTCTTTCTTTTATCCTCAACTGATGATAACCAGAGTGAAGGTCAATTTTGGAGAACACTGATGCTCCCTTTATTTGGTCAAACATGTCATCAATGCAAGGTAGGGGATATCTATTTCTCACGGTGGCTTTATTCAACATTCTGTAATCAATACACAACCTTAGTGTCTCATCCTTCTTCTTGACAAATATGACTAGTGCTCCCCAAGGTGATATGCTAGGTCTTATCAATCCCTTCTCCAACAACTCTTGCAATTGTATTTTCAACTTCTAGAGTTATGTGGTATTCATCCTATATGGGGCTTTGGATATAGGTGTGGTTCCAGGAAGTATGTCGATTGAAAAATTGAATTCCCTTTTAGAAGGTAACCCTGGTAGATCTTTAGGAAACACATCTTGGTAGTCCCAAGGAAATGGGCTATTCTCAAATGTAGGGGCTTCTTTCTTTTCTTCCTTTTCATCTAAGGATACTAAGAATATCTAATTTCCTCATTTCCGCCTTGCCTTCTTTAGTTGCATTGCAGAAATGGTCTCCACTAATATAGGTTTGTAAATCCCTTGGATTCTAACTTTATAGCCCTTATCATCTACACACTCCATTACCTTGTTATAGCAATCTATGTTAGCCTTATGATTTGTTAACTAGTTTATCCCAATTATGATGTCATAGGCTCCCAAGGGTGCAACATATAAGTCAACTTTAGTTTCCATTTTATGAAACTTAATGAGGGCTCCTCTTATGTACTTATTTACTCTTCTTGTGGCCTTGTAACCATACTGAACTGTCCATGATGATTTTATATCCTTGGTTTGTAAAGACATCTTGCCTACCAACTCTAGGTAAATAAAATTCTCAGAAGAACCAATATCTATCAAAATAGAGATGGATTTACCAAAAAAGTGTACCTACTATCTCCATAGGCACATTTTGATGATGAGTTTGCTGATTCCTTACAGCAACATGGATTTGGTGTTGCCAGGGTTGCTGTGGCTGATTGGATCCATACCTTTTTGAACAATCCCTTGCTTAGTGATTGTCTCCACACATGAAACATCCACCAATGGGTCCATTTGACTTCCAAGGTGGTGCATCCCAGTCATTTCTTCTGAAATTACCATTGTAATTATTCCTTTGATTTTAATTATAGGAAGATTCTGTCCTGTCCTAGTCTCTCCTCTTGTTTTGTCGAGGTCCTCTATTGTCCCTATTGTCTATTTTCCTTTTAAAGGCAAATTTCTTGTCTCGGAAGTTTTGTTTTGCCACTAACAATATCTGTAGTTTCTTTTCCTGCTTAAGGGCATTTTCTAAAACTTGGTTCATGCTTTTAGGGGCAAACATATCCACTTATGCCCCAATATCAGTATTCAATCCCAAAAGAAACTTTCTTGCCTGAGATCTTTTGTCCCTCTGATAGATAGGAACATTATTCAACAACTTCACAAATCTATCCTAGTACTATTGGATTGTGAGATTCCCTTGTCTGAGATTTAGAAACTCTATCATCTTTTCATCATAAAATAGTTGGGGAAGCCACCTCTCACGGAAGTGGTTCACAAACTACCTCCAAGTTAGTTTTTCCTTTGAATAGCAATATTGTTCTTTTACGTTTATACACCAACTTGAAGCCTCTCCCACCAATTGGTAAGCTCCCCAGACTACTTTAATATTCTCTAAATAGTTTCTTAACTCAAAGTATTTTTCCATCTCCATGAGCCATCCTTCTACAGTATCTCCCACCTATTTACCATCAAATTTTGGAGGAGCTATCTTTTTAAGGTCCCGTGATATGTCTAGGATGATGGTCTCCTGTTGAGACCTAGAAATCACTAGTTCATTAGTGGGTTGGCTATGGGAACTTCCTCATTCTGATGTTCATCTTGAGGTTCTAGAATATTTTCTATTGTCCCCTGTCTAACTTTCAAGTCTTGTACAGTTTGTTCTAGGCTTTCCAATTTGTCTCTTTACTCTGTTAATAGCCCGATAATTGTGTCTATGCCTGCATTAGGATTCTCAGGTGGTTTTTGCGTTAGTTTTTGGTTGGCTGGATTCCTCCCATGCAGATTTCAAGTTCTCACCATTTTGATTATGAAAACAAGGGAAATAATTTACCATTTAATACAATTTTATGTATACAACATACAAAGTGAAAGCAAATAAATCTATCACAAATCTTACAGATACATCTTTATTTATACAAAACAGTTACATGTACAAGTTCTTATTTGGCTTGTATTTACAAAAATTTATGTACAATATTTCCTTTCTACAAGAGTTCTAGAATCATTCTTCCTCCTCCGGTTCCTCCTCGAAATCCAGAGTGGGATGAGTCATCATGGTGTGAGCTCGAGAGTACTCCCCCTTAGATTCTTGGCTAAGGATTGGGGCGTTATGTCCACAACCAAAAGGTAGGTCATGGATGACCAAAGGTTTGGTCTTTTTAGGTGGTATGTTTATTTCTTCTCTTACTATCTTCTTCTTTCCTTTCTGGAGTTTTAGCCAGTTAGCGACTGATGTAAGTGTTTTAGTATCTAAAATTTGAATTGAGCCCTCTGGGGAGGGTGGTTTGATGGCTTTACCTTTTCTTTTGCTTTGTGGAGCTTTCTTCATGTCTATCAATAATAAGACAATCATTAGATCACAAGGGGAAATTAATATCTAGCATCATATTCTAACCTCTTATATATCAATTCTTGTCATTTTTAGGTTGGTAGACCTCCAGGATGAGTGTTTGATCCTCGGCTCTAATACCATATGTAAGGACCCGATTTAGGGACCTTAGGGGTAATTTTTTTTGTTTATCTTTCTTAGGTGTGATCTAGGATTTGGTTCTAGACAAAGATTCTCATTCTTTTTTTTTTAACTAGATGTCAATCTTAGCATTGTTTTTTGAACTTTTAGTTTAGTCCGAGTACTCGGGAAGTATCAAGTAGCCAATTCGGGCTAAGGTGTCCAAAACAGGACATACTGAGATAAAGCCAATACCGACTCTTCTATCCTTTGGGCATATTGGTGTTGCAAGTATGAGCAGTAAGTGTTGTCAATGATGTCAACACCTAAGTTCAACATTTAAGAAAGTTATTTGGATGAATTTGAACAAGTGTTTGATTGTTCTGTCTCCAGAACAGTGCAGTGTTTTGCTCTGCATTTCATCAGAATTGAAGACCAGAGTATGAGATTGGGATATGATTTAGAGAAGTGTCTAAAGATGTTAAATCCTGAGTTTGGAGGTCTGGAACGCTGTGCAGCAAAAGATCTATTCACTAGTCTGAAGATTGTGTCTGGCAATGTGTGTAGAGTGATAGGGAGAAAATGTTTTGCTCCGCATTTCTCCACAGATTGTAATTTGGCTTTGCAGTTCTAGACTTAAGCTTATAAATTCCTTAGCTATCTTTATTCCAGAGGATTTGTGATTTGGTGCTCTGCAAGACAAGTTTGTGGTGTTATACTTCAGGTGAAAGTTGTTGATTTCAGGTGATATTTGTTGTCTTCAAATATCTCCAAGTGAGATCTGTTGTAGATGGATTTGTCATCTCTCAGGAGAATTTATGTTGTTTGTGGATGTGTCAAGATTGTGTTAAAGCATTGCAAAAGGTCCGCTTATTGTGATTGTGATTGAGGAAGCATATGATCAAGAATCTTCCCATTTTATGTTGTTTGGCTGACCTGTTTAATTGCGGTGATCAAGAAGATGTTTTTGATGAATGTTTAAGTGATGTGTAGCGTGCTTGGATAGATTTAAGTCCAAACTAAGGTGTAATACATTATGCCCTCATTCTTTTGTGGTGTGTGATGTTTAGGTCTAGACCTAATTTGATGTATGTATGAATGCCGACCTAGGAGATTGTTCCTATGATTGATGAATGTAATGCTGACTTTGATGTACATTCCACGGTTGATGAATTGTATAAATACATGTAATGAATTTGTGTTTGAGGTGAAGGGGTGCGAAGATGTGAATATAAGTGTGAAGTGGAAAAGAAGAGTAGAGCAGAAAAGTTTTATTGTACTTCAATGGAACTGAACTCAGGCATGGTGTAGATGCTATTTAATCAGTTCAAACCTATGGCAGTGAGCCTTATCCTTTCGGTAGTGAGCCTGTATACAGTGAGCATCTTTGGACAGTGAGTCCTTAAGGGCAGTGATCCCTAAGGTAGTGAGCCTCTGATTTTTGGTATTGTTATCACATATTATTTTGTGAGCTAACACTCACCGTGGTTTTTCCCTCATAGGGTTTTCCACGTAAAAATCTTGTGTCTCCTATGTTGAATATGTTATTGTGTTAAGCTTTTGATTTCATGCTTTCATGATTAAATCTGAATAACAGTAAATAAGTGATTGTTGTGCTAATATTCATAAGAGGTTAAGTTTTTGGTGACAACTGATTCACCCCCCCTCTCAGTTGTCTTGTGCATTTCAACAATTGGTATCAGAGCTGGCTCCTCAGAAGTAAGCCTAATAGCTTGAGGTAGATCTGGGATGGTGCACAAGAAGGTTTCTCTTGAAGACCTAGAAAGTACTAAAGAAGAAATTAGAGATTTAAATGAGAATGTCAAAGAAGCAGATGGATGTATCAAAAAATTAAGAGAGTGTCAAGAAGCTCAAAGAAAAATATAAGGAGGCTACTGAACAACTGATATGAACAAATGAAACCTTGAATGATTTGAAAGTGGAAGTTGTAGAAAGAGAAAAAGCAGAAGAAGACCTAAATTTGTTGGTGGAAGACAAATCAGAAGAATGTCTTAAGCTTAGAGAGGAAATTTGGATCCTGAAGTCAGACTTGGAGAAAACAAAAAATTTTGAAGAAAAGTTTAAGATTAGTTCTGCAAAACTTGAGCAGATGATTGCTAGTCAGAAGAGACCTGATGACAAAGAAGGCTTAGGATTTCAGAAAGGTGAAAGTTCAAAAATAGGACAAGGAAAGAATGCTAAGATCAAGAAGGACAAAGGCAAATAGATCCTAAATCAAAGAAACAGACCCAGAAGACCACCGATCAGACAACCTAATGCTCAAAGGTACCCATATTTCAATGGTCATTGTAATTCATGAAATAAGTTTGGTCATAAGGCTACTTAGTGTGGGAACAAAATGAATCAAAATGTTCCATCATTCTCTAGTCAATTTTTCAATTGCAAGAAAATTGGTCATAGAGCAGATGAATGTAGAAGTCATATTACAAAAAGTTTCAAAAATGGAAGGAATGATCAAACTTTTCAAAGGTAAATGTTTCACATGCAATAAAGTTGGTCATAAAGCTATTGTATGCAAAAGTAAAATGAGTCAAAATTCTATTAGGTGCTATGAATTCTATAGGGCTAATGAGTGTAAAAGTCAAATGAGAAATGGCTATGGCAGGATAGGATAGTTAAATCCTTCAGTGGCTACTGTTATACATGCAAAAAACCTTGGGCATAAAGCTAACCAATGCAGATCCAGAGTAAATGGAAGAAATACTAGCCAGAGAAATGTTGTGTGCTACAACTGCAATGGATTTGGTCATACCTCTAAGTTATGCAGAAGTAAGAACATGAAGAAGGATACTCAGGTAGAATTGAAGAAACCAGTGGATAAGGTTGATCTGGTAGAAGTCAGGAAGGAGATGAACAAGGTTTGGGTCAAGAAAGAAGTAAATGAAGTCAAGGTTGGGTCCACACCAGACTTTGGTATAGATTCTTCCTCCAGGAAGGGAATTGGGTGCTTTGACTCAGGGGGAGCTTCAATGAAAATCTTTTTCCCTTGACAAAGGATTGGTTCTGATACCTTAGCATGAAGAAACAAGTCAAGGGTTGGAAACAAAAGGTCTAAGTCAGGATAAAGAACTGTATTTGTAAAGGATTAAGGAAGATTTGTGCAGTTTGAGAAGTCTGCTATGCAAGAAGATTTGATCAAGAAAAGAAAATAGGTTATGAATTTTTGGCTAAGTATCTATCTGGTAAATCAAGTTACAGTGCTCCGGTAATTTGGTCCGCATTGGTCTATTGTTGAAGATATTTCTCTATGGTTCTACCATATGGTTATATATCATTGATTACATCTACATCCAGAAATTTGTTTGATTTTAATAAGTAGCTTGAAAGTAATGAGTAACAGAAGTTCAGGTTGATAGAACACAATTGTTTTCAGTACAAAGCAGTTTTCATGATGACTGAAAGTATTTGATGAACTCAGAGGCAAATGGACATGAATCAAATGAGTCTTCAAGCAAAAAATGAAGAAAGTACTGTTGTGTGGTTACACAACACACCCCATTTTGCCTTAGCAAAATAGGGACCTAACTTTTTCTAACTTTTTCCCTGCTTTTTCTTGCTTTGGGCGGTATGGTAAAAGTCAAATTTCAGATGCAGTGATAGGATATCACCCTATGTATGCGTAGACCTCATAGAGGTAGGTTGAATACTAAAGTCAGATTCTACTATCTTGAACCCCATCAAGTGAAAGAGTGCAAAATTCTAAGTAGCTTTGCCTTTTGGATCACCCTCAAATTCCTTAAGGGTGAAAAGTTATGTTCGGTCAAAGTTTGGTCAAACTAGTCGCTTAGGGAGGATCATCACATTCCTTAACATCCCTGATATTCGTCAATATCCCAGACATATGTTTTGACATAGGAAACCTTAATATGCCGCATATTCGTTAATATGCAAATGTCAAATTTAAACTTAGGAGGCATTTACCCATCAAGAACCTATGCACGTTGCCGGAGGGTGATATTCCTTAATATCCCTGATATTCACTAATGTGTGGGCTTACCTCAGATATAATGTAAATACCTGATATCGGTATAATCCTTACTATCTATCACATTAACTAAGATTCCTGATCTTTGTTAATATGACGATGATGTAATCTTAACCTGACATAAAGAAGATTAGATATGACGATGATGTCATCATATTCTTGACATCAAAAGGGGTCACCTATTTCTTAAATATCCCAGATATTTGTTAATATCTTGATCCAATGCAAAGTAAAGGAAAACCTTAATATCTCACATATTAATCAATATCCTTGATCTTTGCTAATATGATGATGACGTCACTCCTGCTCCAATTGAAAATATTAATGAAGGATGATGACATCATCCTAATCTTCGAATGTGGGGGATGTTTCACACACTTAAGAACCCTAATATTTCTTAATATCCCACATCTATCTTTTGAGACGTATAACACGCATATCGTTATGAACCAATAGGTTGCTGCCACATGGCATGTTGACTTAATTATATCAGCACATTATGTTATCATGATTGTTAAACAAAAGTAAAATGACCCGATTTCAGTCGTTGGTCAATGGTTGGTCATTGTCATGATGACGTCATCATCTTCTCGGTATCAGGCATATTTCTTAATATTCCTGATATCTACTAATGTGCCCGCCCGCATTAAATGTTATTCTAATGGTGGGTGAACCTTCAAAATTTCAAATAGACACACGCCACCTATTAGCATCTCTAATGCTTAGGTGTTGACCAATGGATATCAACAATTAAGCATTAATCACGCTGTAATTTGACAATATTTTTTATTAAAAACAAGGGTTTGAGCTCATTTTGAACTTATCACGTATTCAAGCAAAAGTTGTAGAGTTACTATGCGATTAAGGTGACCTTACCGCGATCTATAAAAGCAATGGACTGGGTGCAGATACAAATGGTAAACAGAGGAAGGTAATCGCAAGGTGAACATGCATAGCTGGATATAAATTGAATAATTAAAAGGTAGTGAATATCAAGTATGTAACGATAAAACTCTCTTTCACTGTTTATGGTAAATGAGTAGGTAAATGTTGTTTTTACCACAGTAAATCAATATGATGTATGAAATGTGTTGAATAAAAATCAAAACATCATGATGTTCATATAATCATTGATCCACATATGCACATGACATGTTAGGGTAAGAAATGCATATGTTTTATCATAGGATTCAATGGCGATCTGTAAAAATAGGTCAAACACCGAATTCCTAAAGTCTATGGGTATACAACCCAAAGGAATATCATTCAAGTATGGCCAAATCAATGACACTCATCCAGGGAACACTAATCTAGATGCATGGATGACACTGTTAGAAAAAGGGAGCAGACAACCCCTACTCATTAACATTTATAACTCAGGCATGTGGCATGCAGGAGGATTCCCTTATGCAATGGAGGCCACCGAGTTGGTAGTAGAATGTACTTGCATTTATAATACCAACAACAAAAAGGTAGAGAAGCATGGTTGGGTATATGCAGACTTTTCGATTGAGGGCATTACTGCAGCTTTCAATTTACCCAGAGGACCTAATACGTGCAAAATAAACTTGAAGAAGTTATAAAAGAAATACAATAAAACCAAAAAGGATTGTAGAAGAATCATGTTCTCTTGGAGAGCCAACGACAACACCTATAAATATTCTGCAAAGCTACCTATGCATTTATATAAGTTTGATCTCATCCCTGAATATCAGTACATCATGGTGATGCTTAGCCGAATGAGGGGAAGACCAAATGCTGAATGTTTTGAAAATTGGATGTATGGTCTCATAAGAATGGTGGCAGATACTACTGAAAAACCCCAGTGGGCAAAGATCATAAGTGATAGTTTGTATGAAGGAATGAGGAATCTAGGAGGAAAGACTAATATGTTTCATATGACCTCATATGTAGTTTATGCATATGCATTTAGGGGGAAATTTAGTGGTTTGCAAATGGTTGGTAGGGTTGGAAGTAACCCTGGAGATGGGAAGATATGGGATCATTACCCACAGTTGAAACAGAGGGAGTCTCTCCAGCACTACCGAAGAATGAATGATTCATTTTCCATGCATTTAGTAAGGACTATGGAAGAAGACAGAGCAAAGAGGCTGAGCATGGAAGCTCAAGCCATAATATACAAGCATGGGGCTTGGTTCATCCAATTCCCCACATTCACATATATAAGAATAGAAGGTTTCACTGGGCGGCCTCTTATGTTGCCAAGATACCCAACTGATAAGGTCATACTAATGGAGATGGCTAGGCAGATATTGCCTTCATTTGAGGCCTTTATTAAGAAAGGCAAGATACCCAATGTCTTGTTCCCAATCATGATTGGGTGGTATATGTGCCCTAACAAAGAAAGTGCTAAGGAGGCAATAGCGGGATTGCGGTTGATGTCTTTGCATCCTTTTTCACTGTCCAGGCAATATGACCCATATGGTAGGATGCAGGCACTATATAAGAAACTAATGCATCAGATGCATCTTGAGGACTATTGGAATGATTGTGATGATGAAATGGAAGTGAGAAGGAGAAGCTATCAAAGGATTGCTCTGCAGAAAATATGCACGATGGATTGCATTCCAGTTCCAGCACATTTGTATGATGATGACGGTATGGTCATGTCCCAAGAATATGAGAGCAAGAAGATATACAATGAAATAATATCATCCCCTAACTAGAATTAGCTAGAAGAGACATCAGTAGAATAGATAACATAAAAGGTTATACTATTAACCAAAGACTGGGTGGATGGAGAAGTTACAAAATTGAAGAAAAAGGGGGTAACTATCACCATTAATAAAAAAGAGAAAGTGACAAGAGTTAATAGATGAGGAGTACAATGATTTCCTCAAGGAAAAGAGGGCATCTAAAGGCGAGAGACAGCAAGAAAAATCCAAGAAAGGAAACTAGACGGTTGGTGTAAAGATCATTTGTTATCCTCAACCTAAGGAGGATAGGCCTCTACTTCTACTGCCACAACATCTCATGCACCTACAGAGCAACAGAAGCCCATTACAAAACCTACTCCTACTTATGAGGTTGAATAAGAAAGCACAGATGATGATGATCTCTTAATAAGTAGAAAGAAAAAGAAAACCCAAGAGATGCCCCAGAAGAAGAAAACATCTGCAATGAGGGGGACAATGGAAAAGAACCCCACCATCATACTAAAAGGAAAAGGTGGTGAAGGTATCAAGAGAACTTTGCAGCATGAGGTGGCTATTCTTGCCATAGTGCATTTTAAGACTGAACTGGTAGAAGAGCAGAGGAAGGAGATGCATAATAAAGGAAGTGATTAGTCTTTTCCATTGGATAACATAGTGGAGTTATCAGATGATGATGTGGTAAATGAAGTGTTTGCCAGTTCTATGGAGACACTAGTGAAGAACACAAAGATGACCCCTTGTGGCACCCCCACAGTACAAAAGGAGGTCGAAGAAGAGGAGATAATAGAGGGTAATCCTAAAATTGTAGCACAAAAAATTGATTTGGTTGGACTAGTAGATTAGGTTACCAACCCAATAGTGATAGATTTGACATATCAGGGTGAAGATAACCAAAGTAAAGGTGAAGACCTACCTCTGGAGCAAACTAAACTAAAAGTCAATGTACACATGGAGGATAAAGAGGCACCTGATCAAAATGATGATCAGGATAATGAACAAGCACCTGAGAGGGAGCTAGATAAAGTGGAGATAGATAAACCCCAAGATTCTAAAGAGGCAAGTATACCAAATGATGGGGAACAAGGCCCTCAGGCGGGTGATGATCAAGAAAAGAAAGAAGATGTGAATGAAGACAGTCAGAAAAATCATCAAGATATGCTAGATAAGAGCAATCCAAACCCTCATGAAGATCCACCACCATCACAAGATGAACAAGATAAGAATGAAAAGGTGATACAAGATGCCCCTGCACATGAGGAGAAGCAAGATGAAGAGATCCTTGATGAACAAGAGGAAGAGCAACCACCACCAAGGGTGGAACAAAATACAGAGTCACAAGATGTTCACATTGAACACACAAGCCAACAAGGGTCTACAAATGAGGTGCCATATTGGCTGCAACAAGAGGTACATGCACATCCACCTAGTGTTGCATCAAAATTTGATATTGCTTCATTATTTTCAGCTAATACAGCTAAGCCAAGGAGAAGGACTAGGGCCACATCAGCAATAAAGAGAGACTTGGCAACAGGTAGGAGAATAGCTAAAATAGCTATACCTGTGGTAGAGAAAGCCAAGGGAGAAATAAGTTTTAGTGAATTCCAAATGACCACTATTGACTTAGGCTTTGCTACAGAACAACAAGAAGGCCAAGAGGCCAAAGATATAATTGATTCATTATTGAATAGAGTAGAGAAAGAAAAGGATAAAAGTAAGGTGCACAAAGAGCACATTACTCAGTTGCATACATTTATAAAGGGACTAATAGACCCTAATAATATGCTAGTAAACACATCCACCCCATTGACTATCATATCACAAGATGAGATAACAGACTGGACATCATGAAGCACAAAGCACATATGATGGACAATTGGTTCATCCAATTCATCACAGAGGCATAGAAAGTAATAAAGACTTCTCTTAATAATTGGAACCTTCTCAGCACATTGAATAGAAAGGTAGATAAATTGCAAAAGGAAGTTGGGAAAAGGTCAATCAAGATTGAGAAACATTTGACTACCCTGTCAGAAATGAGATGCATAGATGCCAATGTCCTGGTTTACAACAAGATATTGAATAACCAAACATCAAAGCTGTTAAGCATACGGTATGAAGATACCAAATTTGAAAGTGATATCCTTAGGAAGTGTAATGCAAAACTTAGAGATATCAATGTGAGATTGCACAAACTTTTATCTGATGAAGTAGAAATCCTAGAGGCTCTTGAAGAAAAGGTGGAAAGGAAGATTGAAAATCAAGATGCAGACTTTGCAGTTAAAGCCTTGCAAGACAATTTCAAGTCGGCTGCAGATGACCCCCTCAATCATTTATCAGAGAATATAATTAACAAGGCCATGAGGATGAAGGCAAAGGTAGAAAAATATAATGAAGTGTTAAGTAGTAGAAAGAACAAATGGTCTGGATTACAGGCACAATTAAATTCAGAAGAACATGCAGTCGCCAAAGCCAAGGTCCAAGATGGAGGTGAAATTGAAATGATAGTGCAAGCATATGAGCCCATCAGGGGAGTGATCGATGTGCATGCAGAAGAAGAAGACTCATTCACTGATGAGGAAGATGAACAATAAGCATGATGCAATAGGACGTGATCATGTACATGATATACTACCAGATGGTTGCCAGCTGGAAACCTGTGCCACGTGTTTACCATTGACTTGGTCAAGGATTAATATGGACCGTTGATTCTAATTGATAAATCCTAATCCTAGGATCATTTTGTAACCATCTCCTCCTCTTGTTCTATAAAGGGAGATGGAGTACATTTTGTATTCACTCGAAACTTAATTGAGATTAGATTACTAAAGCATCAGGACCAATTCTCAAAGCTAATTGTAAATGTACATCTCTTTCATATACTTAATGAAGAAGAAGCTCTAATTACATACAATCGTAAACTTTGAGTAATCTGTGAATGGATTCTTCACTTGTACTTTAATTTGCTGCATCCCTTGGAATGCATTTCATGTTGTGCATGTTGCTTTCATTCCTTTTCCATCGAAGTTAGCATCAATCATATCTAGTTCTGGAACATCCTAGTGAACATATGGTTTGATTTCCTTCTCTTCATGATAGTATCAAGAATGTATATGGATCAATAGCTAAAAATTCACTCATTTTAGTAAAATTTAGCAAGCATTCATTTAAATTTGTTTGATTTCATTTTTAAAATCATCATCATAATTGCAAATTCACAGAAAATCTTAAGCAAATATAGTAAAATATGTTGATATCCCATAGGTAATTGAATATTCATAGCATATTTGAGCTAAAAAGCATGTTGCAGTGATAAATATCATGCAAGTGAACATAAATAATGACAATATTCATGTAAATCTCTACCTATAGATACATCATTAGATAGAATTACAGTGCAAATGTGAAATTTAACTCATATCAGTGAAGAAACAGAAGAATTGATCAAACTTAGAAAATATACTCATCATCTATTTAAATACAGTAGGATTAACCTTGTTTGTTGAAAGATTTACAGAAAGCGGGTAAAACTCAGGACATCCAAACATCAGTTCTTGGAATTACAAACTTAAGGCCCCTTGAATGGAAAATAGCAAGGCACATCAAACCAGTGAGCAACATCAGTAGATTATGAACTAATCCATGGAGACTTGGGATCATGAATTCTTTGAATTCATCATATCCTTCAAGATAATAAAGGTTTGATTTGCATTTCTTTATCTATCTATGTTTATGCATAACATCATAACCAACAAGTATAGGTTGAAGAAGTTTTAGAAAGAATTTCTGAGACCCCAAGGGTTTGTGCAGAGGCATCACACTATAAAGAGCAAAGGTGCATTGAGAAAGAAGAAGAATTATAGATAAACAGGTACATCTCTGTTTATTTTCAAAAACTGAACCTAAGACAATTATTGAAGCTTGTAAAGAGGAGTTCTAATCAAGGCAATGGTTGAAAATGAGTTAGAACTAAGGATTAAATACTTAAGGTCTGATAGAGGAGGTGAGTTCACATCAAATGAATTCAATATTTTCTATGAAGAACAAGGGATATAAAGACAGTTGTTCACACCTATAACTCAGAAAAATGGAGTTGTTAAGAGAAAGAACAGGACAGTTCAAGAGGCTACTAGGACTAAGATGAAGGAGGCTGACCTATCGGAAGTGTATTGGAGAGAAGTTATACATACTATTGTCTACATCCTAAACAGAGTTCAAGTTAAAGGAGAGAAGAAAAACTAGGCAAGTTTGATGCTAGGTGTAATTAAGGAATCTTCCTTGGATACTCTACCAAGAGTAAAGCCTATCGGTGCTACAATAAGAGACTGAAAAATATCATTGAGAGTGCTAATATGGAGGTTGATGAAGACAAGGAAAGAACATTAAATCTGAATGGATATGATTCAAATGAACCTGTTGCTACAATGAATGAAGAGAAAGTTGAACATGAAGACAGTCAAGATGAAGAAAAAAGGGCTCTTGAAAGTACAATTAAGACTCCCAGGTATGTAAATCATTCTGAAGCAAATTATTGGTGACAAAAGCAAAGGGGTATTGACAAGGAAAAGAGCTACAAAAGAATAGGTGAACTATAGTTTACTTTCTAAGATTGAACCCAAAACTATTAGTGAAGCCTGCAATGATGAAAATGTTGATAACTGAGAGGGGGGGGTGAATCAGTTATCCTAATTATTTCTCTATCTGAACTTCCTTTTTAATTAATGTAGCATTGAATCAAACACAAAAAGCATTACCATGAAATAAGAAACACATGACACAGTATTTTTGACGTGGAAACCCTGTTAAGGGAGAAAACCACGGGGTGATTAACCCAAAAATTATTCTCTGTTAGAAGAATAGGAAATTACAAAATGGCACTTGCCAATTAGGGCTCACTGCCCGAGCACACTGCTCACAAGAGGCTCACTGCCTACAAGAAGACACACTGTCTACAAAGTGATAAGAATCACAGTCTTGAACTGATTGGAAGCATCTGCATATGCTGGAGTTCAATTCCGATTAGGCTCAGTACACTGATCTGCTGCACTTCATCTTTCCCCTGTTCTTTATTCTGCTATCCTTTCATATACCAGATCTTTTCCTGCTACTTCTGCTCTGTTCTTGACTTGTTCGCATATCCACTCGCATATCCACTCGCACATCCACACACTTCACAACTAAATCCATCCTTTATATATATCCGCACAAGTAATTTCATCACCTTTCTAGTCGGCATCCGGAACAGTTTAGTTTCTTACAAACTTTGTTCTGTCGGCTGAATCCTTGCTCACCAAGCAATACGGATCAAGCATATACTTGTAGATATCATCAATTATGTCGGCCAAACATGATTCATGCCTCCACAACCTTTATCATCATCTGTAACACATCCGGAAAGTAGTCTGATACTCTGTCAGTCAGTTCTTCCTCTATTTTCACTGTCTCTCAGGAATCCGGTACTCAATTATTCATATCTTTTTCCTTGTCCATCTCTGGAGGCTAAATCCTTGGAATATACCACTCAAGATAGTCCTCTTGACTTCCCCAAATCCGCACTGCACCAAGACACTTCCTCTGAGAGATCCGGACCAATCTGTCGGACCTTGCCACATGCTCTGTTCTTGTTCACCGGACCACAACAATCTTTAATCTGACTTCCGGTAGAGACATATCATGACTTGCGGATATGTGGGATGACCTTTGTTGCCATCAATGACAACAACCATGAATCCATATAGTGTCTCTTGCCAACAATCTCCCCCTTTGGCATTGATGGCAACACTTAGTGAAAAATGACTAAGTGTTTACACTATGCTCCCCCTTTGCTGATGCTTTGTCTTTATATACAATTTCCGGAACTCCCCCTTAGTTGGATTCCTCATTTTTCACTGCTCCTCACTCCCCCTTTGACATCAATGGCAAAGGGTAGGGTCCGCACACCAAAATTTTTAAAAATTTTCTATATATAGCCGCATATTTACATACTCACATATACTGAAGAATGTCTGCAAAGGATGTCTGCAGTTGAATCATTTCAGTAGCCCAACTTAGCTTCATTCTGTCCAAAATTGAAATGTGACCACTCAACAAAAATGCAAAAGCTTCTGCCCGCTTGAGATCTGTCGGATCTTTTGTCTGGGCGGTGGTCTGGGCATCACTGATGGCCTCATGCATAGTTTCCAACTTAGGGATTATAATCCTTCTAAGTTCTCCCATCCGGTTGGTGATGTTCTTCCTCTCCTTCTCAAGATTCTTTATTTCATTCAAGACTGCAATAGTCTGACATTCTTGATTTATTATAGAGGAAGAGAGAGGATCAAAACTTTGAGATAAGCTTTGAAGCTTGTCCTGTTCCTCTTTTATTTTCTTGTCAATTGCTGCTGTTGCCTTTGACCAAGATATACAAAATTTGTAGATGTCACCGCCATCCTTAAGAGCATTCTCTAAGCTCTTTATTCCAATGCTTACAATCTTCCTATCCTTAGAGATTAATTCTAATATTTCAGAAAATCTATTATCCAAAAATTCCTTCCGGACCTTTTCTTCAGCTGATTTTTCTAGAGAATCAAAATGTGTATCAATACTGCTGACTAAGGTTTTTAGATTACCG
Organism: Cunninghamia lanceolata; assembly: GCA_027924645.1. Lineage (NCBI taxonomy): Eukaryota > Viridiplantae > Streptophyta > Pinopsida > Cupressales > Cupressaceae > Cunninghamia > Cunninghamia lanceolata. The sequence continues at coordinate 15,385,553 of BSBN01000803.1, forward strand.
GAAGTGGAGGCTGTCGGATCTATCTGGATTGATGGCATGATCTTTACAAGTACTCCGGAAGCAGCCTCTATCAATTCACAGTCTTCCATATGAGACTTCAGGAGCTTTTCATTTGCCTTGGCATTTGCAAATGAAGCTATCTTCATTGTTTGTACCGGAGAGAGAGAGTCAAAATCAAATGGGCCTTTTAGAAGCTCCGGTTCATCAATCTCTAGAGTTTCTTTGCTCAAAAATTGTTGAACAGTTTGAGCAGTGTCTCTTGCCGGAGACAGATGTTTCTTTTCTTCTGCAGTCTTAGAACTGTCAACCTCTTTGTCTTTCACCACTGCTTCCTTCTCCTGTAATTGCTCTTCTTCTTTGGATCCGGAGACTGTAGGGGATACCGGAGGAGAGATGCTAGCTTGTTCATGGGCCACTTCTTCTGGAGCAGAGGGTCCCAAGTCCTCAGCTGTTTCTGTACCTAAATCCTCTACAACAGGAAGATTGAACCTTTTGAGGGCCTTCCGGAGGATCTCTTCTGTTTCTTGGGCCACTTTGTCAGTCTCACCAAGCATGAGTTGATTCATCCTGGCTTTGCTTCTGAACTCATCTTTGCAGTCCTTGAAGATAATGTTCATTGTCTTGGGATCAATTTGAGGATATAGCTGAATAGCTATCTGCTCCTGGATCTCAAGATCTTTAGCATGAGCATTATTCTTTCTTACTTCCAATTCCTTTTCTAGGCTTTTAGGAATAAGAGATATTATTTCAATGAAAGCCTTATTATATATGTTAAGATATTTTACTGTGGCCTCCTGCAGAGTCTTTTGGTCGGCCTCACTGAAGTCATCATATGATTCAGTCATTGGTTGAAGGTTTCCATCCACCGTGACCGACTTGATTATGCTCTCTAGAGACAGAGTGGGCTTTTCAACAGATCCTTCTGCCATTTCATCCTTGTCTTGGCCTGTGGAGGGCTTACCGGATCCTTTCTTCTTCTGTTTCTTTATTTCTTTTACTCCCTCATCTGACTCTGTTTCCTCTTCATCCTTATGGCTTCCATAAGCCCTTGTGGCTTTTGTCTTGGATCTCTTACCGGATGCCTGGACTTCCGGTTTTGAACTTTTGGTTGTGGGAGGTGCAGGTCTCTTTGATGACCTGGTCCGGGTGGGAGCTTCAACCGGAGCACTTTCTTTACTTTTCTCTTCTTCCTCAGCCTTCCTCCTCTTTTCCCAGCTGGCATCAAGTGCCTCCTTTGAGATGCCTAGGCCTTGAGCAATGTGCTCTACTTCTTTTCTCACCTTCCTTTTAATTTCAGGTTCCCTGAGTTCTACATGTATTTTTACACTCAGCTCCTCAAAGGTTCCAAACCTTTCTGCCTTAGGATCTTTGGGCTGACTTAGCATGTGTTGAACATGCAGCTCCACTATCTGTTCATCCACTTCATACCCCATGGGCATGATCCAGACAATCCTTGGCTCCACTGCCTCCATTAGGCATTGATCAGTATCAACCATAAAGCACACTGAGTCTTTGTATTTTTCCACAAGAGACTAGGGAATTCTCTCTCTTGCTTGCATCATGCTCTGAAAGTTTTTGAAGTATCCCCATAGAGCTATATTTCTTGCTTCTGCATCCCCAAGTCCATGCAAATAGTCTCTTATCTGGACTGCAACAGGTTTGTCATTCTCCCATACCCATCCACTTGATCCGGGTAGCTCATTCATGAAGTAGAAGAATAGACATACAATAAGAGTACCATACTTAAAGGAATTCTTCTTATCCTTCTTTATTTTCTGTATATTTTCCATTAATTGGCTTAGCAGTAGTTCGCAGAGATCATATTCTGCATTCTTTCTTAGCATTTCATAGGCTGTGTATACTGCAGTTCCGGATACAGAATTCTCCCTGCTGGAGTGATAGATCTTGTATCCTATTATCATGGATGCATACTTGATATCCGGATCTGAAATATCTTCAATGGTCATTGCCCTCTTATCAAACTTTGATCCGGTGGCCTCAGTTACAATGTTGTTCTTGACAGATTTGAGGATAGGTATCCCTCCGGAAGAGTATAGACCAGTTACTGCCCTAATTGCCTCTTTTGTGATTTTGCAGGGTCTATCCAGCCATAGAAAGTTGTCATGCATCCTGCTCAGTACATACCGGACCCATTCATCTTCTTCAAAGCTAGGGAAATGAATAAATTGCTCAAATTGTTTCTTCTGGATACCCTTATACTCTGGTTTAAGCTCAAAAGCATTGTCTATCAGTTGCTTGTGATAGAGGTCTCTTAATTTGAATTCCCCAAATTCCTCAATGCTTGCGTGTATGTAAACCCTAATGTCTTCAGTATGTAAAACTCCGTGAGGAACACTAGAGAAGGCTCCTAGTGGATCTACCTCCAATGATTTGTAAGGATGTTTCTTGAATGTGGGGCGAGGTCTATCAGAGATCTTAACTATATTTGGAGTAGCCATTCTTCAAGGATTTACAGTGAGATAGTGAAAAACGAAGAATACCTTATGCGTCTTCGGTTGGCACGGAGTGGTTGGATTGATTTCCTTGTGCAATGACTTTGGCAGGAGATCCTTGGTGTGCTTGATGAATTTTGTTGCAGAGCTCCACTTTTCGCTTCTTCTTGAGTGCAGAATGAGCAAATGACTTTTGAGAAATCCCTTATATTGCTCCGCAAACCCTAATATCTGTCTGCAATAAATGCTTCACCTGCATTGTTCCGATTTGCCCTGTCTGGACAGCTTGGAGTATCCTGGATTAGTCCTGATCACTGAATATCATCCGGATCTTTAAATCATGAATAAATCGAGGTAACATATTACAAGAACATCCCAAACACTCTGTCCAATCCGCAGAACAAGATCATGCACTTCCGGATCTCTCCGGACCTTTTTGTAATCCTTTGTCATACCGGAGCGTCTCCCTGAACAGGTCTTACTTGATTGATCACAGCTTCTTCATAACTCCATGCGGACCTCTGAAAACTTGACTGAAGCATCTCAAGACTCATATCTACAAACCCTTTAATCCGCATCTTGTGCCACATCCGGCACCACTTGTTTGGCTGGGGGAACAGAATTTTCTTTGAGTCTCCCCCTGAGCCTGAGCTCACTTTTTAATTTTCGGAAGAAATATCAGCACCAGAGTCTGGTGCGGATCCAACCTCTACATTCTCTGAACTTTTCTTCACCCAAATCTTGCTCATCTGATTCCTAACTTCATCCGCATTCATCTTTTGTTTACCCTTGTCTTGATTCTGATTATACACCGGACCTCTTTTGTCCTGATTCTTGTTTCTGCAGACTTTAGCATTATGACCGGACCTATTGCAGATTTGGCAAATAACATTTCTTTGCATATTTGACTGATATCCCCTTGATCTGCATTGATTAGCCATATGACCTACTCTATTGCATGTAAAGCATCTACCTTTGAATGATTTGTTTTCTTGCATAATTCTGCATTCATGGGTTTTGTGTCCATACCTTTTGCAGTTGAAGCACTGTCCGGAGAAGGATGAATTAATCTGATTCATTCTCATTCTGCACTGATTAGCTTTGTGACCAAAGTGGTTGCAGCTGTGGCAGTATCCATTGAAGGATGGATATCTTTGAGCATTTGGCTGTCTTACCGGAGGTCTTCTAGGCCTGCTCCTTGGATTTTCTGATCCAAGATTCCTCTGACCGGATCCGGAACTTTCTCCTTTCTCATATCCCAAACCATACTTGTCATCTGTCCTCTTTTGACTTCCAAGAAGAACTTCAAGTTGAGCAGAACTTATCTTGAATTTCTCTTTATATTCATTTGCTATTTGAAGGTCTCTTTTGAGAGAGGTAATTTGATCCTCAAGTTTTTCTTCATTATCTTTGGCATCTTCAAGATCAGATTCAAGATGTCTGATAATCCTGTCCATCTGGTGGCATTCTTCTGATTTTTCCTTAAGAGATTGTCTTAGATTGTCTTCAGCCTTTCTTTTTTCTTCAATCTCTTGAGTGAACTTTATAGTTCCTGATTCCATTTCATGTCTTAGCATAATGACTTCTTTTGATAACTTTTCACATAACTTGGTTTGCTCAGTCAATTCTTCATTTGTATTGCTTTCTTCACTTTGTCTTGCCAACTGTTGAAGCAGCTCCTTTCTCTTTTTCATAGAGAGACTTAATTTGTCTTTTAATTCCCTCATGAATTCATCAGCCTGTTTGAGTCTTTCTTTTAATTCACTGACTTCAGAATTTGACTGTTCAAGATCCTCAAGGGCAGTCTTGAGTTGCTCCCTTAAACCATATGCATCCATTTGAATTCCCAGATCTTCCTCAAGCTGTTAAGCTCTATTTGGGAGGAACCTTGCTCTGATACCAATTGTTGATAACTGAGAGGGGGGGGGTGAATCAGTTATCCTAATTATTTCTCTATCTGAACTTCCTTTTTAATTAATGTAGCATTGAATCAAACACAAAAAGCATTACCATGAAATAAGAAACACATGACACAGTATTTTTGACGTGGAAACCCTGTTAAGGGAGAAAACCACGGGGTGATTAACCCAAAAATTATTCTCTGTTAGAAGAATAGGAAATTACAAAATGGCACTTGCCAATTAGGGCTCACTGCCCGAGCACACTGCTCACAAGAGGCTCACTGCCTACAAGAAGACACACTGTCTACAAAGTGATAAGAATCACAGTCTTGAACTGATTGGAAGCATCTGCATATGCTGGAGTTCAGTTCCGGTTAGGCTCAGTACACTGATCTGCTGCACTTCATCTTTCCCCTGTTCTTTATTCTGCTATCCTTTCATATACCGGATCTTTTCCTGCTACTTCTGCTCTGTTCTTGACTTGTTCGCATATCCACTCGCATATCCACTCGCACATCCACACACTTCACAACTAAATCCATCCTTTATATATATCCGCACAAGTAATTTCATCACCTTTCTAGTCGGCATCCGGAACAGTTTAGTTTCTTACAAACTTTGTTCTGTCGGCTGAATCCTTGCTCACCAAGCAATGCGGATCAAGCATATACTTGTAGATATCATCAATTATGTCGGCCAAACATGATTCATGCCTCCACAACCTTTATCATCATCTGTAACACATCCGGAAAGTAGTCTGATACTCTGTCAGTCAGTTCTTCCTCTGTTTTCACTGTCTCTCAGGAATCTGGTACTCAATTATTCATATCTTTTTCCTTGTCCATCTCCGGAGGCTAAATCCTTGGAATATACCACTCAAGATAGTCCTCTTGACTTCCCCAAATCCGCACTGCACCAAGACACTTCCTCTGAGAGATCCGGACCAATCTGTCGGACCTTGCCACATGCTCTGTTCTTGTTCACCGGACCACAACAATCTTTAATCTGACTTCCGGTAGAGACATATCATGACTTGCGGATATGTGGGATGACCTTTGTTGCCATCAATGACAACAACCATGAATCCATATAGTGTCTCTTGCCAACAGAAAATTAGGTAAAAGCTATGAAAGAAGAGCTGATGTAGATAGAGAAGAATCAACTTGGGAAACTAGTTCCTATACCCTCTGACAAAAATGTGATTGACACCAAGTAGATTTTTAGAAATAAGATGAATGAGAATGAAGTAGTAAGGAACCAAGCAAGACTACACACAAAGATTTCAAAGTGTACCAGATGAATGTGAAGTCTGGATTCTTGAATGATTGAAGAAATCCTTGGACTAAAGAAAGAACCTAGTATGCAAGATTGGATAAATACCTATTGCAACAGAGATTCAGTAAATGAAGATCAAATATTGATTGTTGAAGTTTATATTGATCTAAGGGTATTACTAGCTATATGTGTTGTCAAGCTGTCATGTTGTGCTCTCTAAGAAGAAGGAAAGTTCTTGGTTGGATGCCTTACTCTGATTTGAGTAGAGTCAAATCTAAAGTTTTGAGAAGACAAGATATGTTAATCCAGAGGTCTTCTAAAATGTGAGCAAGCACTGACACAGTTTGATGTGTACTCCTAAGGGGGAGTATTCAAAGTAGTAAAAGAAAAAGATGCAGTAGAGCAGGTAGTAATAAGAGATGGTTGAATAATCTCAGATTGATCAAAGCAGAAGTGTCCAAGTAGGTGAAAGAGTTGTTGAAGAAGTTTGGAATGGAGGATTCTAAACCAGTATGTACTCCTATGGTAACTGGTTGGACAAGAATAATGAATCACCTAAGATTGAAGGACTACTTTATCTAACCTTTACCAGATCAGATATAATGCATGCAGTTTGTCTTATGACAAGATTTTAGGAAGATCATAAAGAGCCATATGTGTTGGCAGTCAAAAGGGTTATGAGGCTACCTCTCAAGAGAAGCAGGTAGATAATGCTGATATGAGTTCTTGATAAAGAGTGGTAAGTGTTGCAGTGTTGATTAACAGGGGAAGTTGTGTACTAATAATAAGATCTAAGTTGAGCTTTGTTAACTCAAGAAGGAGAGAAGTAAAAGGTCTGGCACCCTTTGCCATTTATGTCAAAGGGAGAGATAATTTCATGTGAAAAACCCAAGGAGAAAATTATAGTCAGAGAAAGCATAAAGTAAGGGGGAGCAAAGAAGCAAAGCAACTTTGTTTGTCTTGATGGTTTTTCACATCATGTGTTGCCATCAATGACAAAGGGGGAGATTGTTGCAAGTATGAGTAGTAAGTGTTGTCATTGATGTCAACACCTAAGGTCAGCATCTAAGAAAGTTATTTGGATGAGTTTGAACAAGTGTTTGATTGTTCTGTCTCCTAGAATAGTGCAGTGTTTTGCTCCACATTTCCTCATAATTGAAGATTGGAGTATGAGATTGGGATATGATTTAGAGAAGTGTCTGAAGATGCTAAATCCTAAGTTTGGAGGTTCAGAACGATGTGCAACAAAAGATATATTCAGCAGTTTGAAGACTGTGTCTGGCAATGTGTGCAGAGTGACAGGGAGAAAATGTTTTGCTCCGAATTTCTCCGCAGATTCAAATTTGGCTTTGCGTTTCTAGACTTAAGATTATAAAGTCCTTAGCTATCTTCATTCTAGAGGATTTGTGATTTGGTGCTCCGGAAGACAAGTTTGTGGTGTTATACTTCAGGTGAAAGTTGTTGAGTTCAGGTGATATTTGTTGTCTTCAAATATCTCCAAGTGAGATCTATTGCGGATGGATTTGTCGGCTCTCGAGAGAATTTATGTTGTTTGTGGATGTGTCAAGATCATGTTAAAGCATCGCAAAAGGTCCTCTTATTATGATTGTGATCGAGGAAATGTATGATCAACAATCTTCCCATTTTATGCTATTTGGCCGACCTGTTTAATTGCGGTGATCAAGAAGATATTTTTGATGAATGTTTAAGTGATGTGTAGCATGCTTGGATGGATTTAAGTCCAAACTAAGGTGTAATACATTATGCCCTCATTCTTTTGTGGCGTGTGATGTTTAGGTCCAGACCTAATTTGATGTATGTATGAATGTCGACCTAGGAGATTGTTCCTATGGTTGATGAATGTAATGTCGACCTTAATGTACATTCCAAGGTTGATGAATTGTATAAATACATGTAATGAATTTGTGTTTGAGGTGAAGGGGTGTGAAGATGTGAAGATAAGTGCGAAGTAGAAAAGCAGAGCAGAGCAGAAGAGTTTTATTGCACTTCAATGGAACTGAACTCGGGCATGGTGTAGATGTTATTCAATCAGTTCAAACCTATGGCAGTGAGCCTTATCCTTTCGACAGTGAGCCTATATACAGTGAGCATCTTTGGATAGTGAATCCTTAAGGGCAGTGAGACCTAAGGTAATGAGCCTTTGATTTTTGGTATTGTTATCACATATTATTTTGTGAGCTAACACTCACCGTGGTTTTTCTCTCATAGGGTTTTCGATGTAAAAATATTGTGTCTCCTGTGTTGAATGTGTTATTGTGTTAAGATTTTGATTTCATGCTTTCATGATTAAATCTGAATAACAGTAAATAAGTGATTGATGTACTAATGTTCATAAGAGGTTAAGTTTTTGGTGATAACTGATTCACCCCCCTTCTCAGTTGTCTTGTGCATTTCAATAATTGGTTCATATGGAACAAGGTCTTATGGACTGTATCGCTACCCAATACGGGGTAGATTAAATAATGGCCAAATGGACCTATACTGGTCAAACAGACCAAAACTCTATCCAATATGGGATAGGTAAACACAATAGTCATATGGGCTAATAAGGACAAGAATCATTATTTGACTCTGGCCAAAGACTTAGACTTATCAGGATCAATTCAGATCCTAAGTCACTTACAAGAAATTACGCAATAGGCCCATATATTGCACCGAGGAGTTTCTGTAAGTTCATTCGATAAAAGTATTTTATGGACGTTGTACCCTCCCTTGGATTTCAGCAACTGACCAAGTACAAGATCAATCCTCCCAAGGATTCTTCTAAGCACTAAAGTCTTTTTTAGCTTATCTAGTTTAATCTTCTTATGTTAAGATTTTGGGATTAGGAAGCTGATTACAAAAGAACACCCTATATCCGGGGTACCTAAGTACTAGGGGCATCCTTCACCTTCTAGACTGCCTACATACCCTGTATCCACGTGATCGAGGTACCCTCCGGATGTGACTGACACTGGAATTTGCAAATATGTAGTTCTTGTTGAACACAAAGACTATCGAGAGGGGGGGCTAAATCATTATTCTATAAAACCTTTCTTTCACATATTCATTAATCCATTTACCAAATTCAATAACATGAAAGAAAAATAAACATAAGAAGAGCAACCATAAAGTCATAACACATAAACACCAGGATTTTTACGTGGAAAACCCAAAAGGGAAAAACCACAATGAGTGTTATCTCAAAATGTATTATGATATCAAAACTGAATTACATGAAGGCTCACTGCCCAAGGACTCATTGTCTAGAGAAGTGCTCACTGCAATAGGCTCACTCGCAAAAAGAGAAGAGAAGATAGAAGAAAGATTGGCTCACTGCCAAGAGAACACTGCTACAAATGCATCTACAAAATGCTAAAATGAAGTTCCATTAATAGCTCAATATACAGATTCCAAAGTCTTCATTATATCTTCCCTACTTTTCTGCTCTGCTTCACATACTCTGTTCCTCTACCCTTACTGCTTCTTTCTTATCACAAAATTACCTTAGATCACATACACATTGAATTCACACTATCTTCGTACATCTACTACCCTCCAATACCAAAATCCATCAAGTATATATATCCGCAATTAGATCTAACCCAAAATCTGGTCAGCTTGCCAGTGATGAAATGTGTATACAAAAAGATCATACTTTGTCAGCTTGAATTCTTTATATGAAATTATACAAACCAATGAGAAGCAATATATCTTTACCACACAAGGATCTGAGTGTTGGCCTTATCCCAAAATATAGACCTAAACCTTATTATCTGTCATAACATAACTTCTAATAAGGACCATATGAAACCTTAAAATTCACATCAAGCATTCATTAGACATCATCAATGATACCTTCAAAACTGCAGATCATAATATTTTTGTGTGGAGACATGCGGACCTCAAAACTGTTACCTTTGTCTTAATTGAACACTGTCAAACTGTCTGTCGATACTGAGGAACTTGTAGATGATGGTTTGATACACTTCAAGCTCTACAAATTTGGAATTAGATAGTTATCATATGTGTTTACAACACTTTCAAATCTCACATCGAGATAATCAATCACGGAGGAAAGCGGAGTTAATTACTCAAGTGTTCTGCACTATTCCTCACTGCACTCTGCTTACCGGACTTAGTCAAATCATAATGTATCTTCTAGAGATTATCAAGACTTGAAAACTAGAACATAACATCATCCAAGGATTGTGTATAACATACCAAAACCACATATCATGATATTTAATTGTTGAGGAGTACCAATTGAATCATTATCGTTGTCTTGGTAAACTGCCAACACTTAGTCAATTTTGGCTAGGTTAGTCTTTCCAGACCAAAAGGCTACATACAACTTTGTCTCAAGGATTGTTCCAAATCATGTCTAATTGTTGCCATCAATGACAACATCAATTCTTCACCATATCAACAGTGTCTCTTGACCATGTTGCTAACAGTTCTATCTTGCACTATGTTTGATGCAACTGTGAGTGGGTATGCAACCCTTTCTAGGGTTATTCCCCACCCCAGACAGTTCTTTGTAGGCTACGACACACTCAGGTGAAATAGGGATGGTAATTAGCCTACGCAAACACCTAGACTAGGTGTTTGTCGTTCAACCCTAGTGTTGAGGAATTCCTATTAGGTGTCCACTCAAGGAATTAAGTTTACTTTCACAAGTCAAATTGGGTATCCTGGTGACTAAGTCCATTCAAGATTCCCTATTTCTTTCTGATCACCAAGATTCGTGAAGGCGAGGTGAGAGAATATGATAATTAACGTTTCTTGTTTAAACTAGTTTTATCTTAACTTACCTCTTATAAGTTGTCTCCGAATTAAACTCGTGTTGTCTATAAGCTTCATTTTCTAATCACCAAGGTCTACAAAGGTGAGGTGAGAGTATATGACTGTTACCTATCATCAACAGAAGTCTATTCATGTGAAATGTTGTGTTTTAACAACACATGTAGTTTTTAACTTTCACTATGCTTCCCTGGATTAACTTCCTATCCATGGTTTTAAATGAAATCTACTATCCACTCGTGGTTATCTTAAGATAGCTTGTCTATATATTGTTTTCACATATGTTTCACTCAAGGTTGGTGGTACTATCATTTATAAAATACTTCAGTAGTATAACTTACGTTTTCTTAGGGCAAGTTTCTTTTGAGTCCCATCACTTGCATGCAAGAAGTAGGCCATGGTTAGTTTCTATAAATTTTCTATGTCTTATTCTCACAATTTCCTAAGATGCGAGGATAAATTTCCTAAAAGTTTGCTCATGTAAATGACAACTTATCTAGTTTTGATAATAAGATTTTAAAATGGCATGATGTTCCTAATGATATCCCAAATTAAACTACATAGAACATACAAGATTATAAGATTTCTTACTTCAACAAAACCTGTGTTGAATTACAATAGTCTAGCTTTCCAATCCTATTTTCTTTATATAATTGGCTATTCCAATAATAACATCTATAAAAAAATTTAATAAATAACCATACCACGGTTTCATACTATGTATTCCTAACATTTATGTTTTTCAAATGTAAAAATCATGTGATGATAAAAGAAATATTCACGACTAATTGTTCATTTATTTATTTATTTCTAACATCATTTTCTCAAAATAATAATAATAATAAGTTTCTCCCCCTTCTTATACTTACATTACCTAACCCTAAGATAATTTTTTTTTCATAGTATGCCAACATATCCTTTTCAATCTTTAATTAGACAAAGCATATAAAAACAAAGGAAAAATTTATAGATGTATTGTGAAAATAATAAAGATTCTAATCAATTCCCATAACTTCTAATTAAATTGGTTAAAAAAGATATTAGTAAATCCATAATAGAAATTTATGTTTTTGAGGCATCTTCTATTCTAAATTAAAATCTCTTATACGCTTAGCCCAATGCACTCTATAAACCTACCCTAATTCATTTTATTTGAAACCATTATACAAAGGGCAACATGAGATGGAGGAGAAATAATGATCGTCACGCGCTGCCAGGAAAGATAAGGATGCAAGCAGAGTTTTTATTTCTGCTTGAAGTTCATTTTCTTTGCATATTTATGGTTATTGTTTTGCATATATATATGTAATTTTTTTGTTTTGTTGTAGGCTTAGAGATGTTTATAAGCAAGAATAAAATGGAGGGCAAGGCCTGTATAGGCACGCCATACCTAGCAGAGAGTAGCAAGCCAGACTTGCACCAAGACAATCGTTTGCTTGTGCCAAAAATTGGGCAATAAACTGTTACTACAAAATTTTTCTTTTATATATAAAAAAAATGAAACTTTAAAGCAAGGGCAATTGGTAGGTGCAAGGCCAATCCCCACACCCCCCTTTTTTTTCCGGGGGGGGGAAGGGGGTGATTCCCCTTTTGGGGCATAGCCTGTTGGCTGGGTGCCCCTATGAGAGGCGTCAGCCTTACAGGCTGGGTCGCCTCCCATAAGGGAGTGCTCAGCCATGCAGGCTGCCCTCCCTCTCTCTCTCGATTAATTTTTTTTTTGTTTTCTAATTTATTTGCAGATAAAAAAATAAAGAGGGTAAAATTTGTCTGTTTCATAGGGAATTCCCTTTGATCTCTATTGCTCACTGACATAATTACTTAGGTGAGAAATAAAAGAAGCCAATCAAAAATTTTACGATAACTCTATCATTTCCAAGGAACCCATATTTATATTGCAACCACAGGTAAGAAGAGAAAGAACAATTCAAAAAATTTCATTTGCAATTATAGGAAACTCCATACCTGTAACCAAGCTTCAACAATTTACCTATCTCTGGCTCCTTCTTCCGCTCTAGTCATTGCATATTGTTTCCTTCTTCCTTTCCTTCTTTTGTTTCCTCCATTTTTTTTTCCTTTTTTTCCAGCTTCCTCTTCTTTTCTTATATCTTTTCAGCCTCTGTTGTTTTCAAGCGGTGAAGAAGTCTTCAGGCGATGGTTGATATCATTGTTTATTCTTTTCTTACTACTAAGATTTTTCCATATCTGATTTCATTTCTCTCCTTAGTGCCACCTGTAGATCACCTCCCTTTCCATTTTTCTCAGAAGGCCATGTTAGCTAGGTTCTCTAATGTCATTAATTCATGGTGAAGACAGTTGTGTAGGATCAGGGAGCAAAAAAGGCAAAAACATCATTTATTAAATTATTAAAACTATTATTAATACCTCCCGAGACAAACAAGCATAATTAGTTTCTCTATATAGTAATTACCCTTATTTATCTCGTCCAATAATTTATATGACAAAACATAAATTTTGTTTTAAGATAGAATAAAAAAAAAAGAAAACAATCTTTCAATACAACATCATTTAGATTAAGCTTAACATTTAAATTTACTTAATCCTCCTCATTTGTCTTTATTTATCTAAAGTTTATATATATTATTATTATGTCAAGATCACTTTTTTTTTAATGTCAAATATTTTTAAAAGCTATTATTTTATATGTTAACAACTATTTATTAGTTGATATTAATAAAACAACGGATGGTTTGATTAATTCAATATATAGTATACGTATTTATATATGCATATTTTAAATTGGAAAAGTTACAAGAATTATGATATGAACCATGATACAATTCACAATTTGAGAACAATTCATTCCATGTAGTAAAAATTAAAAAAAATAATACTATGTCCTAATGCCTAGAGGATTTAATCAAACAATTCTTTTTCAAATAATACACCAGAATTTTAGTATCGATGGTTTGCATAAAAATTCTAATTAGAATAAATTAAAAAAGCAAAACATCTTGTACAATTACTAAGGTTAATTATCAAGTAACAATGGTTAAAATTACTAATTTAATTTAATTGAGGATAATAAAGCATTGTATTTGCTAATGATCAAATTTATTGCTCATGTAATTGAATTTTAGATGGAAGCCAATAAATAGAAAAGGATATAATAAGAAATCATAAGGGAGTCATAACATTGAGATACTATGAAGCATGTAGAATCTCCACAGATACTTATAGAGATGATCTATGCCTTCTTCATCTTTCGCAAATACTCAAACATGTGTTTTAGAGAATACTTCTGCATCCAAAACAGTTTGTATTACTTCTGTTACTAGAGTGCTGACCTTGCGGACCATCAGAACACTTGATACTTCAATATGGCATACCTTGTACATCCCTGAGCCTATTCTCAAAGCTGCATGATCAACCATTTACTTCTAGAGGAATGTAGAGCATTCCAATAGGTCTCCATCCTTGCTTTACTTTGTCTGAGTAATAACCAGAACTCTGTTACTTGTAACTTTTTTTGTTGAAGGTGTAGTGACAAGAAATATTTGATATAGCATTTTAATGTCTAGGTCATCTTATATTCTAAATCGCAGGACTAGATCTTGCAATGCGGAGAAGTGTGGACAAAAATACTATAACTTTGCCTTAAGATATACACTATGAATGCCTTGATCAAAATTCTATAACTTGTCTCTGGGTGCGGTACTTCAAACTGATGAAATATAAATGTAGGGATGCAAAAAACATGTTAGGACATGAGTATACACCTTCGCATCATGCTTAGACACAAGAGTAATCACCACACCACACTTAGCTAGTTTTCTCTTCATCTGTTAAGTCTTCCAGATTGGTTTGCCTTAAACAATCTGACCCCTTGTCTTCAATTTAGTCAAGCCATCTCTCTCAAATCTCCCACTGTCTATCAGCTTCTCCAACTACTCAACTCTATACAAGTTTGACCTCAAATTGACACATGTAATGTTAACATCAATGACAACATATATTGCCAACAAAAGGCTCACTCCTTGCACAAGATATCACCCCCAAACAGATGGACAAACAAAAAAAGTGAACAAGTGGATTGAGAGGTACTTGAAAAATTATGTTTCAAATCAACAATCAACATGGATTAAGCGGTTACATTTGGGAGAATATTGTTACAACACTTCTTATCATATGTTCATTTGTCTCCATTTAAAGCATTGTATGGGTATGATGCATTAACTTTTGTTGATTTAGTATTCATTGATAGAAGAGTACCAATAGATAGTGATTAGGTTAAGCAAAGTCAAGACATTTTAAGGTCACTCAAAGATCGCCTATAACAAGATTAGAATCAACAAAAGTTTTATAAAAATTAGAATTGCACAAAGAGATCATTTGAGTATGGGAGATATGGTTTTTGACATTGCATCCATGCAGACAATCCTCCATTAAAATAAGTGGAGTTGAAAATCTCAAACCATGATTCTATGGGCCTTACAAAATCTTGAGGAGAGCTAGTGAAGTTGCTTATGAGTTGGAGCTGCCAACAAATAGTAAAATCTATAATGTTTTCCACATGTCATGCTAAAAGGGCACTTGGATAATATGTCGTATCTTCATTGAATTTTCCACCCTTGGATAATGAGGGAAAACTCATATTGATACCTGATGTAGTTATCGATACCAAAGTGAAAAAATTGAGAAATAGAAGCTTTACAGAATATTTGGTTCATTGGAAGGATCCATCTGCAGAATACGCTACATGGGAAGGACTAGAAATATTGGAGCATTCAAATTTGCATTGTTTGAGGACAAGCAACTTTGGGTAGGGTGGACTTGTAATGTCCTCTTTCTAAATAATTCAACTTGAGGCCCCAATAGACCATTTCAATATTTCTTGTGAGCTAAAGGTAGAAGTAAGGGAAATAATTTTATTTTTAGACTCAAGATTAATTTATATTTTCAAGTTGCTTATTTGGGGCCAAATGAATATTAAATATTTTTTATGTGCTAGAAAACAAAAGATGGGGCATGGGGTTTTAATTGAATCGTCTAGAAACTTCCAGGATCATATGGTAGCTAATAATATGCTAAATTTATCACAAATTCTAAGAAACATTGCTTGTGAAGTGTCATTGCCTAATTTTAGTTGGAATCTTGAAAGGGTTATGACAGAGTATCTTTGGAGGGTAGTGGTTGGAAATAAACTTAATTTATTTATTTTCTCAAGTAGGATAGGAATTTGGGTGCCCAAGATGGTTCCCCATCACCTATTTAATTATAGTTGATTTCTCATTTTAGATATCTAATTTTATTATTCCAAAACTCTACTGAAATTGATGTAGGAGCATCTGGAAGCATTTAGAACAATTGAGACAATTGACAGTGAAGTTGCAAATTGCAGAGAGGGCAACCTTGGAGAATACTGCATTTTGCCACATTTGCATATCAGAGGCTACAGAGATGAACTTAGTATCTAGACATCATCATCTACAAATATCTAAAATTTAGATCATTTGGGTTCGATTCTAGAGAGATATCGCTATTAGAAGATTACTTGTTTTTATCTGTTTTCACAGAGCAGAGCTGACAGTGTTCAGTGAAGTCCAATCAGCTTGTGGATAAAATCCGTGACTTGCGGAGCCTAAAGGAACATTATTCAATGTAGTATAGGACCTTGCCAACCTTCATGGAGATCTGTGCGAAGTTCTATGTACCTATGGAGAAATGCCTTATGTTTAGGCCTGACCTATTTTGTGTACACGTTACCCTAACTAGTTGTTGCAATTAGACTGACTTGTTGATGTTTAGAGGGCTTGTGGAGGATATAAATAAGAGATAAAGGATTGTTTCTAAGTGAGTGATTGATAGCATGAAGATGCAAAGCAAGATATTAAGTTATTTTGATCCGAATGAATAGCAGAACAAAGTAGAAGGTAAAACAAGAAGCACAATGAGTTGCGGAGCAGAGAATTGAGTTGTAGAAGAAAGAAACCATAGAAGAATATTGTTGTATGAATCTTTTGTAATCCCTGGGCTGCAGCCTAGCATCTGTAATGCCCTTGAGGCATGTGTAATTCGATTTGAAGTTATAATATATGAGGAATGAGCTTTGAAGGCTAGGTTTTTCCCTGTTAGGGTTTTCCCAAGATACATCTTGCGTTATGTGTTCATGAATATATGTTATCTTTCTATTAATTAATTGTTAGCTTCTGTTGCATATTCTTTATGATCATGGTGTTAGTTGAATAGGTTGTAAGGTTGGACAGTCCCTCACTGGACCCTCCTGACCTTGACTGCATCAGAAATTATTGGAGCACTTGTGTTCATTCACCCAGAGGTTACATTGGAACTTCAAGATTTATTTGCATTTTCCAACATTTTTCAGTGTGTTTATTTGGAAATTTTGTGAGGGTTTGAGCTCCAACATACAAGGATTTGTTGCATATCTAAAAATCAACTCTGTTGCTTTTATGAGTTATAACAATGTTTGGTTGTTCATTATATCTATAATAGTTACCTCTAGCATTGTGGTTAAGTGTGTGTGTGTTTTAGCATAGTTTTTGGGTATTTTTCTTGTAGATTTTGAGGAGAAAGAAGCTACAACAAGAAAGCATTTTTTCAGATTTTATATTTGCATGTATTGCTATACATTTCATGTCATTCCTTGCACTTTTCTATATATTTCATCAATATACATCAGTCCTAGCATTGTGGTTAAATTTTATGATTTGTGTGTGAATATTAATTGATTTTTCTATCTTAGTTGTGGAAAATCGGCAATGTGTGTTTTAGATTTTGTTATACAAGTTTGGTAGAGGTTATTTTATCACATTTTATGTTGAATTTGTTGGTTATATTCTAGATTTGAAAATTTATTAAAAAAAATGGTTTGAGACATTACAGATTCTGAAGTCCAACCCTTGGAATGTTCAAAATTGGCTTGTTTATTTAAAAAGATCAGTACAACACCGAGACCCTTCTCATCAAAAGAAAATCAATATCAATTTCACTTAAAAACAAAAAAAAAAAAGATTTTTTTGGATCGAAGCTAATAAATTTGACTAAACCTAGTACTTTAAAGCAAATTATTGAAGTGATAGTAACTTATAATCTACTTTATGAACTTTATGTGAAGCTTCTTGAATTTAACCATGTAGAATTGCTACTATTAGTACATATACAAAGTATGTTCAAAATGTACCTTTAAACGCTACACTATTATTTGTAAAAATATCTCTCTAATTTCAAGAAACCAACACTTGTTAGGAATTTCAAGTAATGTTTGAATTTAGTGTAAGAGTTTTTTTTGTGACTCCAACAAATAAAAAATCCTAGAGGATCATGTCATGTCCAAAATTATTGCAGTCTTCATACCATGTCAAAATGTTAATTTACTATCCATATGAAAAATGAAGAAAAAGAGAAATTGCAAAATTATTTTCATGAATAATTCTAAAGGATAAATCAGAAAATTTAAAAAATTGCAAACAATGATCTCTCTAAAATAGGGCTCTCCTTCATGCTTACATGGAATCTTCTACAATGTGTTTATGGATTTCATTACAAAAATCTCTCTTCTCCCTCAATGAGAGACATGTTTACCCTGTTGTTTTGTTTTTCAAAAAATGAAATAGCATCTGTTTCTTCGAATAAATTTTGATGGCAATCATGATGAATTTGATTAAAAGAGCATATTATCAATTTCTTCAATTAAGTAATATATTCTGAAGCATACCAATGAGAGAAAAGTATCGACATAACAAAAGTTCTATTCAAATGTATATTGCCAACTTGCAAAAAATAGATAGACCTTGTGCATCACCTTTTTATTTTAGAATTACTATTGAGATATGTTATTGCATTCAACAATTACAGATAGAGTAGTGGGCTTTGTAAGCCACCATTCATGCCTAGAAACATTGGAATTACAACAACTTGCTTGGTAGACTAGCTAATCCTAGCAGGACACACACACTCTCAGGCTACCCACTAGGTTTGAACCTGGTTTTTTTGTAGTTTCCTGACATACCACCTCACACTGTGACCAGATGGACTCTATCCATCACTTGGACCAAAAGGAGCAAAATAAACCATGTTTAACCTTAATAATGACTAATTGATTTCATAAAGCATTATCAAACTACCCATTGGCTGCAAGATCATGATCTTTAGAGACTAAAGGGTCTATAAATTTTGCAAGTTTATACAAATTGAATCCATTGAAAAACATTAATTATAGAAAGAATAATGCAAATAATCCTGACTCCTAATCCTATATACAATTAATCAATTCAGAAAATAATAAGGAAATCTAAATGCAATCATGTAAATACGTAAGTATTATAGACTTTCTCATTGTAATGTTTTTGATTTACAATTTTAAACTAAAATGAGAAGAAACACCACCAAGATCTATAAAGTATGCACAATAGAAACAATATTGGCTATTGATATTTTTCTTGAGAATCCTTGAAAAATAACCTCGATTTGAGAATTTTATTGTATCAGCCACTACAATCTTATAATGCTTACATCACATTCAAATAAATTGTGCATGTTTGGAGACAACATAACCATTATGTGAAAACATTTGAAGAGGTTGGAGGGAATCTTTTTAATTGAAATGTAGTTTCAATATTTATTAGTAGAATGAAGCAGCTAATACAAAGAGAAACACTACTTGTTATATATAGAACCAACATCTAAGCAAAAATTTACTTTATTCATTTGAATAGTTATAATTTCTTGAGATATAAGTCAAGGGATGATTATATATTTACTTGAATAGAAGAAAATTATAAAATATAGATCCTCCTATTACTAAAAACATACTAAGACAAATACAAAGTTTCCAATCTTAGAAGTTTCGGGCTTACAATTTAGTTAATATATCCCTAGAAGTCAAATCATTGATAGGGTTATAACACATCTTCTACTTAAGTGCCAAAGTATATACATCTATGAGTTAAAGGACCACAAGAACTATTACTTTTTCATGCCATCTTTGCCATCCATGATGCCAATCAAATGAATTCTAAAGGAAAGACTAGTCTTTTGTGCTACTTCCTCCATTTTACAGTAAAAAAAGGTGGTTAATAACCAACACAAAATATGTGGAGCTTGGGATATTTTTATAGGGTTCCAAGTGGAAGGTCTATGTTGTTTTGGATTGAAGTTGTGGTGCAATCTAACTTAGGGGGATTAATCATAGTTTACCTAAACTAGCAGTCATTCACAAAATAGTTCAAACATGTAGAAATTGTAAGCAACACCATAATAATAAAATTTATTTTCCTTCTTGTTGCCCAATATAATATGCTTATAAACCATAAATGTTCCAGGGAGCTTGTCCCTCTCATATTCAACTCAGGTTTACCTACAATCAATATTTTGGCATTTTACCTTGTCCACATATTTACAAGCTCTATTCCCTGCCTGAAGCATACTCTATTTATTATCGTGCAACCTCTATTGGTCTCTTCTCTATTTTTGTTACCTTTTCCCCCCTTTGTGTTCTTATCCCTTGCTATCTCTTTTTTCTTTTCCCTTTTGAGTTTTTATACTCTTTTTAGTCTTTGACCCATTTTCTAAACTGCCACATCCAAAAAACTTTTGATCTTTCCCTTTTGCAAATCATGTTGCTCCCCATCATGCATAGACATGAAGGCCAACAAAATGAATAATAAAACATTATGGTGAGCTTGAATGACCAAAAAAAGCTTGCGCAACCAGGAAAGCATCCATGTTACCAAACGACTAAGAAAGGAAGGTGTAAACCCATGTGGCTAGAGGAAGAATATCATCAAAATGTTAAGAAAATAAAATTGATCAAGAAAAGAAATAGAACAATCTCCATGGATCCAAGAAAATAAGAGAAGTTGCAGCCAGTTCAAAATGATGGGTTTTGCCAACCACATGACCTTACATTAGCACCAAGCATGAGAGAAACAACAACATATCAAGGAATCAATCACATGTTGACCATATTGTTGAAAATAATACTTAATGCCCCAATCAGATTTGTCTTATGCTACCAAAGTTAGTAAATAATAAGACAAACCCCTTTTAGAAAGATGACAATTGGCAAACAAAAATCAAAAGGAATTCTAGCGCTAAGATTAAGCATAATATCACAATATTCCAATGTAGTGATAGTATTGCATAAAGCAATGCTAAGTAATCCAGTCAACATACAACTCAACACTAAGATTTATAATTTTTTGTCGTTGCCTTGAGAAGTGCAACACAAAAATCACACATGTTATCTGTTGGTGTAATTAAATATTTAATTACACTTTAATAAGTTTACTTAGGGCTTACTTTTAGTCTTAGGTTATTATTAAGTCATATTAGGGTTTTATTTAACTTGCAAATATAAAAGCAAGTTGTCACATGTAATTCATTATTCTTTTTCATTAATTGCATCCATTTCACTATGCAAATACTCTCTCATGCTTTTTTCTCTGTAGAATGTTAATATTTGGCTTATAGAAGATTCTACTGTTTCAGGTTTATCATAAACTTCAACATGGTATTAGAGTGGATCTATAGCCTCCTTCTCAAATCTAAGAAAAATTTTGCATTCAGTCTTTTGTTGGGTGCTTTTCTGAGTAAAATCGTCATTCTCATTGGATTTGGAGCAGCTAGAAAAGGCAGATTTGTCTTTTTTTTGGCTGAATTTGGTATGGGGAAGCCAGATCTGTGAAAGTTTCAAGAGTGCTTTTTTTAGGGATCCAACCTGAGAGTTTTTTTGGAGCAGTTTCATGAAATCAAGCATAACTTTCTCATCCAAACTCCATTTTTCAAAAACAAGATATTTCTCGAAAGAGGACTTAGAAACCCTATCTGGGTATCTCTTAGTTTTTACAGAAATTGATGAAGGGGGTAACTCATAAAACACACAATAACAAAAATTACACACAGAAAATAGAATGATATTTTATTAATATGGGCAAAACATTACATTACATAAGCTCAAATACAATC
The DNA here is from genome assembly GCA_027924645.1 of Cunninghamia lanceolata. Lineage (NCBI taxonomy): Eukaryota > Viridiplantae > Streptophyta > Pinopsida > Cupressales > Cupressaceae > Cunninghamia > Cunninghamia lanceolata. The sequence continues at coordinate 15,406,929 of BSBN01000803.1, forward strand.
AGAGGATGAATCCCCTACAGGCTGCAACACATTACAGCTCCCTCTCTCAAGACTCTAGAATCTTTAACCTTACGTAACCCCAAATCAACTAGGGTTTCTATTTTCCTATTTTTCCCTAACTCTACACCTTCCCCCTTAACTCTACTACCCCAAGGGTTCCCAAAAATGGTCATATATAGCCCTTTTTGGTGGCCACCAGCTTAATTTCAAAATTTGCATCTCCCTCCAAAAATAGGTCAAATTCGCAGGGCCATAACTTTCGATCCGACTGTTGGATTTTTAATTATAATACCTTTTCAGAAAGCTCTCGAAAAGAAGATGGTGCACAAACAATATCAAAAGGTAGATTGCTTGGGTTTCCCACCAAATTTCGGGCCCATCCGGAGCCTCTAAGTGCCTCAAATTTGACTTTGAATATTTCAATAGGATTTTTGGAATTTGAAATTTTAATATCTCACAAATGACAAATGATATTGAAGTGATTTCTTCACCATTAGCTTCAATTCACCATTCTAGAGGTCTGTGTAAGATTTTGTATCCAACCCTGCACAAATGCAAACTTACTAAAAATAGTAACCCTACCAAATTTAGCCCTTATTCAAAAGAAACAACATTTTTTTTTCGATTGATGCAAGATTGCTCTTACACCCTGGATGCTCCTGCATCAGACACCTGGGGTAATTTGAAAAGTGACCCTGTCACTTCTCATGAGTTAGAGGGAAACCAAAACGGCCAAAACAGTTAAACTCAGTCTCAAATAACCATGATGAATCTTCAATAGGCCTTCCTTTCCATTTCACTAAATATTCTGTATACTCCCTATTTCTTGTACTCTTACCCACACGGCTATCCAGAATGCCCTCTATCTCCTCCTTCTCTAAAGTAGATGCTGGAATGTCCCACTATGTTCCTTTATCAAGTCCATCATCATGATGCTCTGTCAGATCTGAAATGTTGAAAACTAGTGAAATATTGATGTCATCAGGCAACTCTACCTCAAATGCATTTCCTGAATCATGCTTCTTCAGGATTCTACATGGTCCAAATTTCTTCATTTTCAACTTATTGTATGTTTGTTGGCATTTCAATTCACACCTCTAGAACGTGAATTGGAAACGAACAGCTATGCACAGATAAATTGCTCTCCTATTGTGAGGGGGAGTTCCCTTTTTGCTAATGTTCACTGAAAAGATAAATAAATTAAAATTGCCTATCTTCTTTTTGATTCTCAGCTACGAGCACAAGGTTATAAAACTCTATTTCACTGCAAAAGAGGTTTTTCCTTTTAATAAACTTCTAACTATAGCTAGGCTTAAACTAAATGACGCTTTTGATTATCTGAGTAAACATAGAGCACATAAATCAAAAGTGGACGATGAATGATTTGTTTTAACACAAAAACTTAAATAAACTTCTCCGAGATTCACATCACAAGACTCATTGTACTTTAATGATGAAAACTAAAATAAAATTTGCACAAGCCACACATTTGACGACAAAACCGGATGATCTAAGGTAGAAAATTAGAGCAAAAGGCAGGCATTATACTATTTCAATATCATAAAGTTGATATAACTCTAGGACATCAATATTGTAGCAGAAGGCAAGCATACAATATGCGATCAAACACTGGAAACAGATTACACAAAATGAATGAGCACTTGGAATAACAAGTTCTGCAGGCTAGAATAGGCACAACAAATTTGCTATCACAATTACCATTATTGTTACTTACAATGGGCAAGGCTGCCCTTATTTATACTAAATCAAAGGAGTAGGGAACCCTAAAATCTCCTTGATTTACCCTAACTAACTTGCCAACTCTCAAGCTTTATTTCTATTCTAAGACAAAGATTACAACTAACAAATGCTTTAAAACAATTTGCTTTAAAGCAAAGAAAACCCCATCTAATACAAAGTGATTTATTTCTAAATAAAGAATGGATGAGCTTAGGATGAAAGCAAATGCTTTAAAACAAAAAGCATCTGATTTAAAGCTGCTTTCTTTTGAGTCACATCCTCATCTACATTCTTACTTTATGGTGATGTCATCCATTGATATAAATATATTGCCACAGCTGCCTATTTTCAGCCTTGAGGACTGCTTCATCTTCTCTATCATTCAACACTCTCTCTTTTAGATTATCTATTGCAACTTCAAGAGATTCATATTTGTGTGTCGGGTACTTCTACCAAGATTGGCTCTGAAAACCTTGAAGACATCCACGACCAATGTTCTTTGGCAAAACATTCTTCTTTTCTTTCAACCACTTTCAAGCAATTCTTCTCTGATATATATTTTTTTGTTATCATGCCACACCTTCTCGCCTATGTTTGGAAATTTTTGGACAAAAGGATGAAATTACTTGTTGATTTCTTCTAAAAAGCAGAATGTGAGTGAAAAAGCTGGCACATGAGTTTTGTAGACAATCTCATTTTGAAGCAACCCAGATCGTCGAATTTTGAAAAAGCGGAAGATTTCCTAAAAAAGTAGCAAAAAAGTAGATTCCTAGAAAAATAAAATTTCCCAATCTTCAAGAGGATGAAATTCTGAATGGACCCATCTCGATGAAAATTGAAAAAGCTTCGGTCCTATTTCTAAAAAATGATCCCTTAGAAAAAAGGACCTCAAAAAGCGTGCATCTGTCTTCCTCATCCCGAAACTATGAAGAATGCTGAAAAAGCACTTCATTTGGGTCTTCGAATCTTCATGGAAAAAAAATAAAAATCTTCCTCCTTTGGATGCAACCTGCAAAAGTAATGAATAAAAGAAGCCAAAATCTTGTCTTTATAGAACTTTAGGGCAAAAAAAATAGCTTTATTTGTGAAGAAATAAAGCTTCAATCTTATCCATGAAGAAAGCAACTTTTAAAGTGCAAATCTAAATGGATGTCTTGAAATAGGAGGAATCCCTATTTTATAGTTGCCTATGGCTTCATGTGTGAGATGACGAAAAATATCTTCTTTTGATGATGTCATCAAACACGCGAGGTTGCAAAAGTGTTAGCTAATTTTTCTTTCATTTTTGACACTTTTACACCCGTTTTGACTCTAGTATGGCCTGTCTCTAACTTCAACAAGATGTCAAACTATCACCGTTGACTGAAAAAATAGACTGATCATGGCACCTTGAAGGTTTATCAACCACGATTTCATCCCCAGCTTCAAACTAACGATTTGATGTCATTTAGCTGCAAATCTAACCTCTGAAAACTGTCACCAGACAAAGATCTGGAAACGGCTGTCGAAAAACACTGTCGAACATGAAAATTTTCTAAGGCATGAAAACTTGGGCTCCCCTGGCCTCCAGGGGCGCCAGGTTTTTTGTGCCTTAGCCATTTTTCTAAAAATTTTAACTTTTCAAACCTTTTGGCTTCTGCGCACATTCCAGTGACTAAGGGCCCTTGTTTGGTTGTCAATTTCTACCTGTCGGAATAAAACTAAGTCTGATGATCTAGTAAAAAGGCAAGCCTGATGAACACTGAGCTGATTGTACCCTCTACCTACCTCAGAAAATGTGCCAAATTGATTTCCAGTGAATCTAACCGGGCTGACAAAGGAGGTTTTGTCATTTTCTAGAAAAACTAAAAAATATTCTAAGGCATGAAAAAGTGGGCGCCCCTAGCCTCCAGGGGCACCTGGAATTTTGTGCCTTAGCCAAATTTTGATATTTTTAAATTTTGATTCCATTTCTCAATTTGTGTTCCAATAGGTCCTATTTGATCATCGTTTTCTGTCATCCAGATGACTACTGAGGTAGGATGGGAGGTGATCTAAGTAGCCTAAACACACTTGTGATGAAGACCCTAGCTTTTACTGGTGTTTGACTAAGTTTGACCCCCCAAAAATGGGTTGTCGGAGACTTTTTAACGTTTCTTGAAAAACATGTAAAAATTTCTAAGGCATGAAAAGTTGGATGCCCCTGGCCTCCAGGGGCGCTTGGTTTTTTGTGCCTTAGCCAAATTTATGATTTCCAATCTCTATTTGCAATTTGCTCCATTTTGCGTGCCGACAGCTGCTTCCTATCACTAATCTCAAGGTTTCGCCAGTCAACTACCACTAGATGAGGGATGGACTAGATAGCCTAGGTACATCTGACATGAATTCCAACTTTTCAGGGCCTGTTGACTAAAATGACTACTTTTGTCCACCCCAGAACTGACCGACAGAGGTATTTCTAGCATTTTCTTGAAAAACGCAAAAAAAATCGAAGGCATGAAAAAGTGGGCGCCCTTGGCCTCCAAGGGCACTTGGAATTTTGTGCCTTAGAAAATTTTTATGATTTTCAACTTTTCCTCCTCACTCCGGATCCATTCGACTCCATTTTGCGTTCTTCGTCGAAACGATGACTGTTCGTCAGTTTTGCATCGAAGGAACAACATTGAAAACTTGAAAATGAGCTCTAGTAGATGAACATCCTCCATTGATGACTTCAAAGCTCATGTTTCACCTTCTGAAAAAGTAGAATTGACCCAGTAGAGAAAACTTGACCTTTTGCAGATTCTGTTTGGACCACATTGATCGTGAAGGAAAATCAGCTAATCAGAATCAGGCACGACACCTGAATCAAAGATTCTATTTTTAGAAAATTTTGCCAGCATCCATATCTCAAGAAACCCAGAAAACCTAATTTGACGTCTATTTTTAGGAATTTTGACTTTTTGACTTTTTTGACAAAAAAGTTTCTAGACTTTCACAAAATGCCTTAATGAAGCAAAAAAAATTGATTGGCTACAACAATTGGCTATGTCTGGGGACCATGTTGGATACTTATGACATAGGAGAACTAAGAATCTCTGGAATTTTCTAGCTTGGACCAGTGCCTTGTCAGTTGGGCAATAGAGTCAGGTAACTTTCCTAATCACCTAGAACAAGACTTTTCCCTACATCACCTAAAACTAGACTTCCTAAAATCACCTAAGAGTTGGAACTTCTTAGAACACAAAGAACACAACTGTCACATTACGGAAAGGGGAAGCATTACGACATAACGATCACATCACAGAAAGGGGAAACACATTACACACACACAAATGCTCTTTTTCCTGAGCGAGGACGAGAAGAACAAAGACTGTCACACAAAACCATCAACAGATTCAGAAAAGTAAGAACCATTTCTCCTGAGTTGTGAGATTTGTCTTGACAACACAGTTTTTCTTCCTTTGCAATGCCTTCTCAAAGAGCCATGATTCAGGTGGGTATTCATGTTCAGGCCATGAGAAGTTCATGATGAACTAATTGATATGCCAGAGCTCGGGTTGTTCAACTTCTTCCAAAGCAAGAAGTCTCTGCAACACGTGAAGGTACAAAACCTCTTTTTGAAGATATGAAGCAATATCTTGTGGCCAAAGTATACTTGTGGGAATGGTAGTCACCACATATAAAACCTGATGTTCATTTATGTCTTCAACATATGCAACCTTGAACTCAATCAATGTATCATCCTCTGAAAATGGTCTAAGCTGCTCATACACAATCCTCATTACCGATTCTTGGCTTACCGGATCCACAACTGTCATCATCGATTTATCTAGTACTTTAGGTACTTCTTCATCATTCTTAACAATCATGTCTTCGTCCATCCAATCCTCAGAATCTGAATGTGATAAACCATCAAGATCTAGATCTTCGAGCACTTGATTACCATCAAAGTATACTTGCTGAATAACCTCTTCACCTAGTAGCTCACTTCACCATCCATCATTTTGAGTCTCATCAACCTCCATAGAGCAATCTTCTTTGATAAATGTATCTGTGAGATCATGAATGCGGATATCTGGTAGCATCTCATCTTTAGTAACCATGTACCCTTCTTCTGATAGGCAAGCAGGATCAAAGACAAATTCCTTTAGGCTTTGTGTTTCTTCATTTGCTTGATCGATTTCACATACGGCATATCTCACAAAACATTTGTCGAGAATCTTTGACTTTTCAATATGATCCTCTTTAGTGACCAAGACTAAATATTCCATGAAATCTCCTTCACCATAAGCCTCTTCATATGTTGTATTTTGTATTGGCTGTATTGTATCGGTGAAGTCTCTTTCTTGTACAGGTTCATAGATGGATTCAGCATCATCTTCTTCACTTGTGTGTATGAAAGCTTATTGAGACAAAGATGAAGACGAGCTAAATTGTAAAAGAAAATTTAGAGTATCCTTTACTGAAGAATCACTCTCCAAGTGATGTAGAAAATTGTCAAGATCCAATGATGAATCTTCCATATAATCTTTGATTTTGAGAAATTCCTCCTATGATGAATCATCTTCAAAATAAAGAAGATCTTGTTCTTGCTCCAATTGCAACATTTCTTTGGTCTCTTCTCCTTTGAATGTATCTGACACAGGTTCTTCAAACCAACCTTCAAAAGATGAGAAGAACAAATTAGATTCATCATTGCTCTCTGCAACATATTTGATCTCTTCCTCGTAATTTTGCTCTTGTTAAGATTGTTGCACTTCTTCCTCAAAGAAAGTATGCAAGTTGTACATTTCTTCAAGGTCTTCCATTAATGATCCTTCTTCATATTCAAAGAAATTATGCAAATTTTTAGCTTCCGATGAACATTCATGTTCCATATACAAACACATGATGTCGCTTGAAACAGAGTTAGGAAAATGATCCCTTTTAATATTTGATTTACACTAGTAAAATCCCTTCATAGAGTCACCATCAGATTCGTCAAAGAGACGTTCAGGATTATCTAAAAATCCTTGATTTTCATTTGATGCTTTTAATATTTGCATGAATCTTCTCATCTCAGGGCAATTTTCTCCATCATGTTGGTTTGTTGCATGGAACAAACAGTAGATTTGTATTGTAGAAGACACATCTGCCTCTTGATGCATAGGTGATACTTGATGCACAGGTGAAGTAGGTTGATCACTGACATAGTTAATGAAAGAATTTGGTATACTTGAAGGAGATGGAACTTGCCAAAGTGGTACAACATTCAAGGGCGCCAGTGGCTTGATTGTATCTCTCTAGATCTTTCCTGAAGTGATCATATGATCTTCTAATTCAATAGCATACTCCTGAGCTTCTTGTAGTTATTGTTGGCAAGAGACACTATGTGGCTTCATGACTGTTGTCATTGATGGAAACAAAGTCCATCCCACACATCCGTAGGACATGGTATGTCTATACCAGAAGTCAGATTGAAGAGTATCTTGGTCTGGTGAGCAAGAATAGAGCATGCAGCAAGGTCCGACAATCAGGTCCGGATCTCTCAGAGGAAGTATCTCAGTAAAGTGCGGACTTGGGGAAGTCAAGAGGAGTGCCATGACTGATACATTCTATGGATTGAGCCTCTGGTGATGAAAGAGTGAAGAGATATGAGCACCTAAGTATTGGGTTCCTGTTTGGTAGAGTAGACTAAGGAAGAACTGACTGGCAGAGCTTCAGACCTTAATCTGGATGAGATATTGATGGTAATCAAGTTTCTTAAGGGATCATTCATAATTAGCCGACATGATTGATGACTTCTATAAGCATCTCCTTGATACGCATCACTTGGTAAGCAAGGATTTAGCCAACAGACCAGAGTTTGGGAAAATATTGAGTATTCCAGATGCTGACTAGAAAGATGTTGAAATCCTTTGTGTGGATATATATACCAGATGGATTTTGATGAGAAGGTGTGTGTGTGTGTTGTTGAAGTGCGAAGAAAGCAGAGAGCAATGTGGAAGCAGTAATACAGGTCCAGTATGTGATAGGACAGCAACACCAAAGAAGAGGAAGAATGAAGTGTAGTAGATCAGTGTATTGAGCTGAACCAGAACTGAACCTCAACATATGTGGATGCTTCTCATCAGTTCAAGTATCTTGTTACCTTCTTGTACCTTGTAGATAGTGAGTCTCTTGTAGGCAGTGAGCCTCTTGTGAGCAGTGTGCTCGGGTAGTGAGCCCTAATTGATAAGTGCCATTTTGTACTTCTATTATTTTAATAGAGAAAACAATCTTGGGTTAGTCACCCCGTGGTTTTTCCCTTAACAGGGTTTTCCACGTCAAAATCATTGTGTTATGTGTATTGATTTTATTTCTGCTTTCATGGTTATGGATGCTTATTTGTTTTGATGCTGCACTAGTTATTAAAGAAGAACAGAAAGTTAAATTAATTAACATAACTAATTCACCCCCCCTCTCAGTTATCAACAATTGGTATCAAAGCTAAGTTCCTCCAAACATAGCCTAACAGCTTGAGGAAGATCTAGGAATTCAAATGGATATGTATGGTATGAGGGAACAACTTCAGTCTAGCCTTGATGATCTTGAGCAATCTCACTCTAAAGTCAATAACTTGAGAGAAAGACTCAAACAAGCTGATGATTTTATAAATGAACTAAAGGAGAAACTGAGTATCTCTATGAAAAAGAGAATGGAACTTCTTCAGCAATTAGCAAGTCAAAGTGAAGCTAATGATACTAATGAAGATCTAAATGAGAAGAACAAATTATGTGAGAAGCTATCAAAAGAGGTCACTATGGTAAGACATGAAATGGAATCAGGAGTTATGAAATTCACCCAAGAAATTGAAGAGAAAAGAAAGACTGAAGATAATCTAAAACAATCTCTCAAGGAGAAGTCAAAAGACTGCCACAAAATGGATAGAATAATCAGGCATTTGGAATATGATCTTGAAGAAGCTAGAGATAATGAAGAACAACTTGAGAATCAGATTGTCACTCTAAAAAGGGATCTTCAAACAACAAATGAATACAAAAAGAAATTCAAGATAAGCTCTGCTCAGCTTGAAGTTCTTCTTGAAAGCCAAAAGAGGGTAGATGACAAGCAAGGCTTCGGGTATGAGAAAGGTGAAAGCTTCGGATCTGGTCAGAAGAACTCTGGATCAGGAAATCCAAGGAATAGCCCTAGAAGACCTCCGGTAAGGCAACCAAATTCTCAAAGATATCCATCCTTCAATGGATACTACCACAATTGCAATAACTTTGGTCATAAAGCAAATCAGTGCAGAAGAAGAATGAATCAGACTAATTCATCCTTCTCTGGACAGTGTTTTAATTGCAAAAGGTATGGTCACAAATCTCATGAGTGTAGAAATATGCAAATAAATAATTCATTCAAGGGTAGATGCTTTGCATGCAATAGAATGGGACATATGGCTAATCAGTGTAGATCAAGAGGATATCAGTCAAATATGCAAAGAAATGTTGTTTGCTACAATTACAATAGACCCTGTCATATTGCCAAATTCTGTAGAAGTAAGAATCAGGACAAAAAGAGTAAGGTGCATCATAATCAAAACCAAGACAAAGGAAAAGGAAAAGTGAATGCGGATGAAGTTCAAAGGGAGATGAACAAGATTTGGGTGAAGAGGAGTACAAAAAATGTTGAGGATGGATCCGTACCAGAATTTGGTGCTGATATTCCTTCTGGAAACTAAATAGATGAGCTCAGGCTCAAGGGGAGTCACAAAAGAAAACAAGTTCCCCCAGCCAGTCAATTGGTGCCTAAAATTGGCACATGCAAAGTTGCAGATTAAAGGGTTCTCAGAGAAACATCTAAATAAGCCTTGGTAAAGATATGGAAGATCCGCAAGAAATTTAGAAGAGGTTAATCTACCAAGATTGATCCGATTTAACAGTCATTTGGTAAGAACAGGATTTTCATAGTTAGATCTGGTATGATTCAAATTGAGGTATCTTGATCTATGGATAAATGGAATGATTGGAGAAAGGTAGATATATTGCCAATATTCACCAAGAATAACTCTAAGTGCATTCAGTGATCCAGAAAGATCTCTCTCAGAAACAAGGAAAACAAGGCAACCGGAATAACCTAAGTTGTGCATTTATTGCAAAATAGAATTAGGGTTTGTGTAGAAATAAAAGGGTTCTTTTGTTCATCATTTGTACATTTGCATTCGAGAAAAAAGAAAAGGAGCTCTGCAACAAAATTGTCTCAAGCCCCTCAAAGATCAACCGCAGAAGTCGATTCTTCCAGCAATCCGATCCAGCTCATATCGTGAACCCTAGAAGCGTAAAAAGTATTTTATGCTCTTGAAAACCTCTCTCTGAATCTTTTGAAAGATGGCTACTCTGAATGTTGTGAAGATCATTGATAGGCTGCATCCTAAATTCAAGAAACATCCCTACAAATCCCTAGAAGTTGATCCCCTAGGTGCCTTTTCAAGCATTCTGCATGGGGTTTTGCATGTAGAAGATCTTAGGGCATATATTCATGCAAACATTGAGGAATTTGGGGGATCCAAACTAATGGATATCTATCACAATCAGTTAATAGATGATTCTTTTGAACTCAAACCTCAGTACAAGGCTATCCGAGACAAGCATTTTGGACATTGCATCCATTTTCCCTATTTTGCAGAAGATGAATGGGTCCAGTATGTTCTGAGTAGAATGCATGACAACTTTATGTGGTTGATGAGGCCATTCAAGATAACCAAGGATTCCATTAGGGCAATTACCGGATTGCACTCATCCAGTGGGTTACCTACTCTCAAATTCGTTAAGAATCAGATAGTGAGTGAGGCAATAGGATCAAAATTTGACAAGAGAGCAATGACAATTGAAGATATCACTGATCCGGATATCAAGTTTGCATCCATGATAATTGGCTATAAGATATATCACTCCAGTAGGGAGAATTTTGTATTTGGAACTACAATCTATGCTGTTTATCAGATGTTAAGGGAGAATGCAGATTATGATCTTTGTGAGCTTCTTCTAAGCTAACTATTGGAAAACCTACAAAAGATCAAGAAGGACAAGAAGAACTCATTCAAGTATGGTGGGCTAATACTGTGTTTGTTCTTTTACTTTATGAATGAGCTTCCCAGATGCAATGGTTGGATATGGCAAAATGACAGACCAATAGCCATACAAATTAGAGATTATTTGCATGGAATTGGTGATGCTAAGGCACAAAATACAGCACTCTGGGGCTACTTCAAGAACTTTCAAAGTATGATGCAAGCCAGAGAGAGAATCCCCCAATCTCTAGTTGAAAAGTATAAGGATACAGTATGCTTTATGGTAGAAATTGATCAATGCCTAATGGAGGCAATGGAGCCAAGGATAGTCTGGATCATGCCAATGGGTTATGAAGTTGATGAGAAAATTCTAGAGCTGCATATTCAACACCTACTGAGTCAGCCCAAGGACCTTGAGGTAGAAAGGTTTGGAACCTTTGAAGAGTTGAGTATAAAGATTCATCTAGAGCTAAGACAACTGGAGATGAAAAGAAAAGTGAGAAAAGAAGTAGAGGATGTTGCCAAAAGGTATGGCATTTCAAAAGAAGCACTTGATGCAAATAGAGAAAAACTAGAAAAGGCAGAGAAAGAGAAACAAGATGCAAAAAAAGAAAGTGATCCGTTGCAAGCCCCTTCCCAAACCAGATCCTCCAAGAGCTTTGCACCTGCCACCTCTAAGATCCAAAAGGCATCAAAATCGGAAGCCCAGACATCCAGAAAGGGAGAGAAGAGAACAAAGAAAAAGGCAACAAGATCCTATACAAGTCAGAAGGATGATGAAGAAATTGAAACTGATGAGGAAGTCAAGAAAATGAAGAAGAAGAAGAAAACATCCAGTGAACCCTCTACCGGTCAAGGCAAGGAAGAAAAGGTAGAATAATTTATTGAAAAGCCTACTCTCTGCATTGATGATATCATCAAATCAGTCACTGTGGATGGGAACCTGAAACCAATGACTGAATTTTATGATGATTTTAGTGAAGATGATCAGAAGATCCTGCAAGAAGCTATAGTCAAGTATCTAAACATTTATAACAAAGCATTCATTGAAATTATATCTCTGATTCCCAAAAGTTTAGAAAAAGAACTTGAAATGAGAAAGAACAATGCCATGGCAAAAGACTTAGAAATCCGGGAGCAGATTGCTATCTTACTCTATCCTTCCATCACTCCTCAACAAAAGAACATGATCTTCAAGGATTGCAAGGATGAGTTCTGGAGAAAAGCCAGAATGAATAAGCTTATGCTCGGAGAGACTGATCAGGTGGCTAAAGAAACAAAAGATATCCTCTAGAATTCTTTTAAAAGATTCAATCTTCTTGTTATAGAGGACTTAGGTGATGAACCCTCTGTCATGGATGATGAAGGAGAATTTACCAGTGAAAAATACAGAAGAGCCAAAGGACATAAGTGAGGAAAGGACTCAGGATTTGGATTCCTCTACTCTAGAAGAGGAAGTCCCTAAAAGAGTAAACACCTCTCTTTTGGATCCCCCTGTTGACTCCGGAACTGAAGAAGAACTAAGAAAAGAAGAGAAAACAAGTCAAGAAGAGGAGAAAAAGGGAAGAGAAAAAGATCAAACAGAGAAGGTCTCTGTTGACACCTCTAAGGCCATAGAAGGAAAGGAAACTCTATCTCCAGCAAGAGACACTGCAAAAGCTATTAAGGACTTCTTGACAAAAGAAATGATGGAATTGGATGAACCAGAGCTACTCCAAGGACCATTCAATTTTGATTCCCTCTCCTCGATTCAAACCATGAAGATAGCATCCTTTGCTCAAGCAAAGGTAAAAGAAAAATTTCTGAAGTCTCACATGGAAGACTATGAGCTGATAGAAATTGCATCCGGTGTATTGGAGAAGATCATGCCATCCTTCCAAAAGGATCTCTCAGCCTCCTCATCCAGTAATCTAAAATCTCTCGTAAATTCTGTTAATACACATTTTGATTCCTTAGAGAAGTTAGCTAAAGAAAAGGTTTGGAAGGAGTTTTTGGGAAAAAGATTCTCTGAAGTACAAGGGCTAATAACAAATGATAGGAGAAATATGGATATTGGGATAAAGGGCTTAGAAAATGCTCTTAAAGATGGTGAAGAAATGTATAAATTTTGTCTATCCTGGTCTAAAGTGACAAAGGATATTGAGAAGAAAGTGAAAGAACAAGAGGGTAAACTGTCAAGTTTATCTCAAAATTTTGACCCTCTCACCACATCCATAATAAACCAAGAATATCAGACTATTGCCATTCTAAATGAACTAAAGAAACTTGAAAAGGAAAGGAAGAATATAATAAGTAGGATGGGTGAAATTAGAGGGATCATTATTCCTAAGTTAGAGGCCATGCATGAGGCCCTAACTTATGCTTAGACCATAGCCCAGACCAGTGATCCGATAGATCTTAAGAAGGTAGAAGCTTTTGCATTCCTGTTGAGTGGTCACATCTCAATTTTGGATAGGATGAAGCAGAGTTGGGCGACAGAAGTTATACAGTTGAAGAATACTTTTGCAGATATACTCAAGTATATGTAAGTATAACTTGTATATATACTTATGCGAATATGTATAGATTGATTTTTGAAAATTTTGGCATGCGGATTCTACCCTTTGCCATTGATGTCAAAGGGGGAGTGAAGAATAGTAAAAAATATGGAATCCAGCTAAGGGGGAGCTCTGAAAAAGTGTACACTAGAACAGAGCATCAGCTAAGGGGGAGTATAGTATGACAGTCATTTTTCGCTAAGTGTTGCCATCAATGCCAAAGGGGGAGATTGTTGGCAAGAGACACTGTGTGGCTTCATGAATGTTGTCATTAATGGCAACAAAGTCCATCCCACACATCCGCAGGACATGGTATGTCTATACCGGAAGTCAGATTGAAGAGTATCTTGGTCCGATGAGCAAGAACAGAGCATGCAGCAAGGTCTGACAATCAGGTCCGGATCTCTCAGAGGAAGTATCTCAGTAAAGTGCAGACTTGGGGAAGTCAAGAGGAGTACCATGACTGATACATTCTATGGATTGAGCCTCTGATGATGAAAGAGTAAAGAGATATGAGCGCCTAAGTATTGGGTTCCTGTTTGGCAGAGTAGACTAAGGAAGAACTGACTGGCAGAGCTTCAGACCTTAATCTGGATGAGATATTGATGGTAATCAAGTTTCTTAAGGGATCATTCATGATTAGCCGACATGATTGATGACTTCTATAAGCATCTCCTTGATACGCATCACTTGGTAAGCAAGGATTCAGCCGACAGACCAGAGTTTGGGAAAATATTGAGTATTCCGGATGCTGACTAAAGATGTTGAAATCCTTTGTGCGGATATATATACTAGATGGATTTTGATGAGAAGGTGTGTGTGTGTTGTTGAAGTGTGAAGAAAAGTAGAGAGTAGTGTGGAAGCAGTAATACAGGTCCGGTATGTGACAGGACAACAACACCAAAGAAGAGGAAGAATGAAGTGCAGTAGATCAGTGTATTGAGCCGAACCGGAACTGAACCTCAGCATATGTGGATGCTTCTCATCAGTTCAAGTATCTTGTTACCTTCTTGTACCTTGTAGGCAGTGAGTCTCTTGTAGGCAGTGAGCCTCTTGTGAGCAGTGTTCTCGGGCAGTGATCCCTAATTGGCAAGTGCCATTTTGTACTTCTATTCTTTTAACAGAGAAAACAATCTTGGGTTAGTCACCTCGTGGTTTTTCCCTTAACATGGTTTTCCATGTCAAAATCATTGTGTTATGTGTATTGATTTTGTTTCTGCTTTCATGGTTATGGATGCTTATTTGTTTTGATGTTGCACTAGTTATTAAAGAAGAACAGAAAGTTAAATTAATTAAGATAACTGATTCACCCCCCCTCTCAGTTATCAATAGTTATGTAGCGTGTCTTTGCTTGAGGTAGAAAGAAATTTCTAAAGATTGTGCATTTGTGAAACAACTTAGCAGAATTTTTGATGAAGGATTCAAGGTGTTTGCAACTTTTCCAACCAAACAGTTGAATTTGGCTATGAACTCTTGCATCGGCTCACTTCTGTCTTTCTTGATGTTTGAGAGTTGTGCAAACAAGACATGACTGTCTTCTATAGGCTTGAAACGAGCAAGAAATTTCTCCCTCATCAACTCCCAACTTGTGATAGAGTTGGCAGCGAGGTGATTAAATCATTCAGCTGCTGAACTTTGCAATGATTCCACAAACAAACGCACTGCAACATCTTTATGTGCAATGCCAAGAATTCCACAGGTGGTGTTGAAGGCAAAAATGTGCTCATCAGGATGTTGCTTGCCATCACCATGAAACTTCATAAAATGTTTTCTTGATCCTTTAGGAAGCTCATGATATTATGCTAGTGCCAAAGGTCCAATGTTGTTACCCCAAGGTAATGGGGGTGGACGCCGCTGATTCAGGTTATTGCGAGCATTATTAGCATCACCCATTGCTCTTGGCTAGATTACGAGTTCCTCTCAAAGTTCTTCCTACTTGACTTCAGCAACTTCCTGGACTTTAGGAACTATGTTGGATGCCTCTCCAACTTCTGTAGGAACAAGATCTTGGAAGAATGGATTTTTAGCACTATCTTTCCTCCTTCTTGTATAAACCCTGTGAGCTAGGATTGTTTATTGCCACGTGGGAGGTGGTAATACTGGTCTTCCAGCCACAAGATCCGCTTTGTGTTCTTTATCAAGAATAGCAGTCGTGTTTCTCCATTGATCAGGACTTTCCTTTTGTGCAAATATGAAACTCCTTAGGCTACTAATGATGTTTGTTTGCTCTCCTTCCACTCGTACAAGATTTGGTTGAATAGCAGGTGGTGTAAGATTTGGTTGTTGAACTAAAGCAGTAGGACGCTAGAGAGTCATTCTCGTGACATAAGCTTAATCTTGCTTGAAATTTTATGCCTCGTGCCACACGGTGGGAGCCAGAAAACTGTTTGTGTTTCAATTCGCACCTCTAGAATGCGAGTTGGAAACAGACAGCTATGCACAGATAAACTGCTCTCCTATTGTGAGGGGGAGTTCTCTTTTTGCTAATATTCGCTAAAAAGATAAATAAATTAAAATTGCCTATCTTCTTATTGATTCTCAACTATGAGCACAAGGTTATAAAACTCTATTTTGTTGCAGAAGAGGTTTTTCCTTTTAATAAACTTCTAACTACAGCTAGGCTTAAACTAAATGACGCGTTTGATTATCTGAGTAAACACAGAGCATAGAAATCAAAAGTGGATGAGGAATGATTTGTTTTAACACAAAAACTTAAATAAACTTCTCCCATATTCACATCACAAGACTCATTATACTTTAATGATGAAAACTAAAATAAAATTTACATAAGCCACACATCTGATGACAAAACTAGATGATTTGAGATAGAAAATCAGAGCAAAAGGCAGGCATGATACTTCTATTTCAATATCATAAAGTTGATACAATTCCAGGACATCGATATTGTAGCAAAAGGCAGGCATACAATATGCGATCAAACATTGGAAACAGATTACACAGAATGAACGAGCACTTGGAATAACAAGTTCTGCAGGCTAGAATAGGCACAACAAATTTGCTATCACAATTACCATTACTGTTACTTACAATGGGCAAGGCTGCCCTTATTTATACTAAATCAAAGGAGTAGGGAACCCTAAACTATCCTTGATTTACCCTAACTAAATTGCCAACTTGGAAGCTTTATTTCTATTCTAAGACAAAGATTACAAGTAACAAACGCTTTAAAACAATTTGCTTTAAAGCAAAGAAAACCCCAACTAATACAAAGTGATTTATTTCTAAATAAAGAATGGATGAGCTTAGGATGAAAGCAAATGCTTTAAAATAAAAAGCATCTGATTTAAAGCTACTTTCTTCTGAGTCACATCCTCATGTACATTCTTACTTTATGGTGATGTCATCCATTGATATAAATATATTACCACAGCTACCTATTTTTAGCCTTGAGGACCGCTTCATCTTCTCCATCATTCAACACTCTCTCTTTCAAATTATCTGTTGCAACTTCAAGAGATTCATATCTGTGTGTCGGGTACTTCTACCAAGATTGGCTCTGAAAACCTTGAAGACATCCATGACCAATGTTCTTTGGAAAAACATTCTACTTTTCTTTCAGCCACTTTCAAGCAATTCTTCTCTGATATTTTTTTTGTTATCATGCCACACCTTCTCGCCTATGTTCAAAAATTTTTAGACAAAAGGCTGAAAATTACTTGCTAATTTCTTCTAAAAAGCAGAATGTGAGCGAAAAAGTTGGCACGTGGGTTTTGCAGACAATCCCATTTTGAAGCAACCCATATCATCAGATTTTGAAAAAGTAGAAGATTACCTGAAAAAGCAACAAAAAAGCAGATTCCCAAAAAAATAAAATTTTCCAATCTTCAAGAGGATGAAATTCTGAATGGACCCATCTCGATGAAAATTGAAAAAGCTTCACTCCTATTTCTAAAAAATGATCCCCTAGAAAAAAGGACCTTGAAAAAGCATGCCTCTGTGCTTCCTCATCTCGAAACTATGAAGAATGTTGAAAAAGCACTTTGTTTGGGTCTTCAAATCTTCATGAAAAGAAAATAAAAATCTTCCTCCTTTGGATGCAACCTGCAAAAGTAATGAATAAAAGAAGCCAAAAGCTTGTCTTTATAGAACTTTAGGGCAACAAAAATAGCTTTCTTTGTGAAGAAATAAAGTTTTAATCTTATCCATGAAGAAATAAACTTTTAAAGCGCAAATCCAAGTGGATGTCTTTGAATAGGAGGAATCTCTATTTTATAGCTGCCTGTGGCTTCATGTGTGAGATAACGAAAAATATCTTCTTTTGATGATGTCATCAAACAAGCGAGGTTGCAAAAGTGTTAACTAATTTTTTCTTCGTTTTCGACACCTTTGCACCCCTTTTGACTCTAGTATGCCCTGTCTCTGACTTCAACAAGATGTCAAACTATCACCGTTGACTGAAAAAGTAGATTGATAATGGCACGTTGAAGGTTTATCAACCATGATTTCATCCCCAACTTCAAACTAATGATCTGACGTCATTTAGCTGCAAATCCAACCTCTGAAAATTGTCATTGGACAAAGATTTGGAAACGGCTATCAAAAAACACTATCAAACATGAAAATTTTCTAAGGCATGAAAACTTGGGTGCCCCTGGCCTCCAGGGGCGCCTGGTTTTTTGTGCCTTAGCCATTTTTCTAAAAATTTTAACTTTTCAAACCTTTTGACTTCTGCGCGCATTCTGGTGACTGAGGACCCCTGTTTGGTTGTCGATTTCTGCTTGTCAGAATAAAACTGAGTCTGATGATCTAGCAAAAAGGTAAGCCTGATGAAAACTGAGCTGATTGTACCCTCTACCTGCCTCGAAAAACATGCCAAACTGATTTCCAGTGAATCTGACTGGGCTGATGGAGGACGTTTTGTCATTTTTCGAAAAAAAAGAAAAATATTCTAAGGCATGAAAAAGTGGGTGCCCCTAGCCTCCAGGGGCGCCTAGAATTTTGTGCCTTAGCCAAATTTTGATTCCATTTCTCATTTTATGTGCCAACAGGTCCTGTTTGATCATCGTTTTCTGTTGTCCGGATGATTGCTGAGGCAGGACGGGAGGTCATTTGAGCAGCCTGAACACACCTGTGATGAAGACCCCAACTTTTACCAGTGTTTGACTAAGTTTGACCCCTAGAAATGAGTTGTAAGAGACTTTTTTACATTTCTCAAAAAATGTGTAAAAATTTCTAAGGCATGAAAAATTGGGTGCCCCCTGCCTCCTGGGGTGCTTGGTTTTTTGTGCCTTAAACAAATTTATGATTTCCAACCTCTGTTTGCGATTTGCTCCATTTTGCATGCTGACAACTGCTTCCTGTCGCTGATCTCAAGGTTTCACCAGTCAACTGCCACTAGATGAGGGATGGACTAGATAGCCTAGGTACATTTGACATGAATTCCAACTTTTCAGGGCCTGTTGACCAAAATGACTGCTTTTGTCCACCCTGAAACTGACTGACAAAGGTATTTCTAGCATTTTCTTGAAAAATGTGAAAAAAATCGAAGGCATGAAAAAGTGGGCACCCCTGGCCTCCAGGGGCACTTGGAATTTTGTGCCTTAGAAAAATTTTATGATTTTCAACTTTTCCTCGTCACTCCGGATCCATCCAGCTCCGTTTTGCATTCTTTGTCGAATCAACGACTGTTCGTCAGTTCTGCGTCGAAGGAACAACTTTGAAAACTTGAAAATGAGCTTTGGCAGATGAACGTCCTCCATTGATGACTTTAGAGCTCATGCTTCACCTTCTAAAAAAGTAGAATTGACCCAGTAGAGAAAACTTGACCTTTTGCAATTCTGTCTGGACCACGCTGATCGTGAAGCAAAATCAGCCAATCAAAATCAGGGATGACACTTGAATCGGAGATTCTATTTTTAGAAACTTTCTATTTTTAGAAAATTTTGCTAGCATCCGTATCTCAAGAAACCTAGAAAACCTAATTTGACGTCTATTTTTAGAAATTTTGACTTTTTGAATTTTTTTATGAATTTTTTTTTAAACTTTCACAAAATGCCTTAATGAAGCAAATTTTTTTGATTAGGTACAACAATGTTCCAATTGAGAACCTTTCTTTTATCAAATGAACCATGACTTCATCTCCTACCTAGAACTCCTTATATCTCCTCTTCTGATCTGCCTTAGCCTTGTACTGAATATTCATCTTATTAATGTGCTTTCTCACTTCTTCATGCAAATTTTTCAGGTGTTCTGCAAAGTCTTCGGCCTCGGCACTTGTCTTTTCTCCTTTGTCTAGCTTCCTTAACTCTGAAGCATTTCTTGGACTATTGCCATATACAATCTGGAATGGTGATTTACCAGTACTCCTATTGACAGAATTGTTGTAAGCGAATTCTGCCTGTGGCAAAATCAAATCCCATCCCTTGGGCTTATCTCCTACTAAGTATCATAGCAGGTTACCCAAACTTCTATTCACCACTTCTATCTATCCATTAGTCTATGGATGGTGTACAGAACTAAACTTCAAATTTGTTTTCAACTTCTTCCACAATGTCCTCCAGGAATAACCAACAAACTTAGTATCTCGATCTGAAACTATGCTCTTAGGTAGACCATGTAGTCTCACCAATTCCCTGAAAAATAACTTTGCAATATGAACAGCATCATTAGTCTTCTTACAAGGAATAAAATGGGCCATCTTTGAGAATCTGTCCACCACCACAAAAATGGAATCATGTCCTCTATGTGTCCTTGGTAAACCAAGAATAAAATCCATACTAATATCATCCCATGGCTTCTCTAGTACAGGTAATGGCTGATATAGCCCTGTATTCTGACTTGTTCCTTTTGCCATCTGACACACTCTGCAACTCTGCACAAATTTCCTCACATCTTGCTGCAATTATGGCTAGTAATAATGTTCACCAACAATAGCAATGGTCTTATCTCAACCAAAGTGTCCAACTAATCCTCCACTATGCTTCTCCTTAATCAAGTTCTCTCTCATGGAACTCCTTGGAATACACAACTGGCTTCCTCTAAACAACATGCCATCTTGGATTATGAAATCCAACCATTTTGTCCTATCCAAAGTAACAGGTTCCAAACAAGCTTTCTAGGCCTCTACAAAATCTAGATTTTCAGGATACAAACTTTTGAGCTCATAAAACCCAACAACCTCTATCTTCATTTCTGTCAACAAATTTTACCTTCTGCTTAAGGCATCTGCAACTCTGTTGGACTTCCCACTCTTGTGCTTCAAAATAAAAGTATAACTCTGCAAAAACTCGACCCATTTTAAGTGCCTTTGATTTAACTTTCCTTGACTATTAAGACACTACAAAACCTGATGATCAGTATATAAAACAAACTCTTTTGGCAACAAATAATGTCTCAATTTCTTCAAAGCTTGAACTATTGCATAAAACTCCTGATCATAAATAGAATACTTTTTCTTGGCATCATTAAGCTTCTCACTAAAATAGGCAATGGGATTACCTTCTTGACTCAAAACAGCTCCTATACCACTACCACTAGCATCACAATCTACATGAAGTACCTTATTGAAATCTGGAAGTGCCAAAACAGGTTGTTCTACAACTTTCTGCTTCAATGTATCAAAGCTCTTGTCTGCTCCTTTAGTCCATCTAAACTCTCTTCTATCCCCTCTCACTGTCTCAGTTAGGGGTGCACAAATGCTACTGAAATTCCTAATAAACTTTCTGTAAAAACTTGTCAAACCATAAAAAGATCTTACCTCAAAAGCACTCCTTGGCACAGGCCATTCAATGATAACCCTCACCTTCTCTGGGTCCATCTTAAGACCTTCATCTGAGACAACAAATCCCAGGTATACCAACTCCTTTCCAAAATTACATTTCTTCAGATTGATCAACAACTTCTCCCCCCTCAGCTTCTCTAAAACTCTTCTGATATGCATCAAATGCTCATCCCAAGTCTTATTGAAAATCAAAATGTCATCTAAATAAACAATAACAAAACTTTCCAAAAAAAATTTTAGTACCTCGTTCATGAGCCGCATGAATGTGCTCAGTGCATTGGTTAGCCCAAATGGCATGACTAACCAATCATACAAACCTTCCTTTGTTTTGAAGGTTGTCTTCCACTCGTCTCCTTCTCTGATTTGAATCTAGTGATACCCACTCTTCATATCAATCTTTGTGAAGTACTTGGCTCCACTCAAACAATCCATTATGTCATCCATTCTGGGCAATGGAAATCTATACTTGATTGTGATCTTGTTGATGGCTCGAGAATCTGTACACATTCTCCACTCTCCATCTTTCTTCGGTGCTAGTACTGCAGGTACCGCACATGGACTTAGGCTTTCTCTTATCAATCCCTTCCTCAACAACTCCTAAACTTGTCTATTCAACTCTTCACTCTCTGTTGGAGTCATTCTATGGGCTACCTTCTTTGGCAAACTAGCTCTTGGTATCAAATCCATTTAATGACTTATCTTCCTTACTGGTGGTAAACCTTCTGGTACATTATTAGAGATAATGTCTTGAAATTCTTCCAACATATCTAAGACTTCTGCTAGTACATCTTCACATTTCTCTTGACTAATCTTAGGAATCAATGCAAAGCAATGATGCTCATTCTTCACACCCTCCAAAAATTTCCTACCATCTACCAAGCAAATTCTGGCAGTACTACATACCTTTTCTTCCACCTCCTTCAAGGGCTTCAACTTATGACGAACTCCATCCTTTGTTAGGGATTATGTGTTTGCACGGCCATCATGGACAGCGCTCCTATCATACTGCCATGGCCTCCCCAATAACATATGACATGCATCCATCGGTATGATGTCACACAACACCTCATCATGGTAGTCACCAATCTTGAACTTCACTAAACACTGCTCATTGACCAAAGGTCTATGGTCCTTCTGCAACCATGCAATCCGGTATGGATGCGGATGCTTTCTTCTTGTCAACTTCAACTTGTCAACCATCTCCTCTGAAACAAGATTATTAGTGCTTCCACTGTCAATAATAATATCACAACACTTACCTTCACATTTGCACCTTGTTTGGAATAAACTCTTCCTCTGATTGGGTTCTTTCTCCTCATTCAACAAAGTTCCTCTGACAACTAGGGTTTCTCCCCTTTCAGGATCTTCAGAGTGCTCAAATTGCGCATCTTCATCGACATGTATAACTCATGCATTACCTTCAGATCTTCTATTTGTCCTTACTTGATTTTACAGACACTCGTATGCTCGATGTCCTTCTTCTCCACATTGGAAACAGGTTCCTCTGAAACCTCCTCCTCTTCCAGGTCCTTGCCCAGGTTTGCCTCTTCCTCTTCCTCTTTGCTCACCATTGTTCTGGTCACGAGGACGATAGGTATTATCTCCTCTCTAATTTTGACTAGTGCTGGCTTCTTCACTTTTCTTTGAATCTTCATTTTGGCCCCCATAGGGTCTTCCACCAGTCCTTCTGCCTTGACCTCTTCCCCTTTGCTTGCTATCAAATCTTATATTCAACTTCTCTTCCACCTTCAGGGAAAATTGGTATGCATCTTCTATGGTGGTCATTCTGACTAGGCTCAGCTCCTCTTGAATACTTGGCCTCAACCCATTAATGTAACGGGCTACCTTCTCCTTGTTGGCCTCTGTATGACTGGTTCTGATAGTAATCTTATTAAACTCTTCTGTATACTCCTTAACAGACTTGTTGCCTTGCTTCAATCCTTGCATCTTCTTCAACAACTCCATCTCATAATCCACAAGAATGAATTGCTTCTTCAGTTTCTCCACCATCTGATCCCATCTGGTGATCTTTCCTTTTCATCTTCTATTCCTCTTTAACTTGACCTCCTTCCACCAAATACTGGCATGGCCCTTCAATTTTGTTTTTACAAACTTGACCCGATCTGGATCTTCCACATCTTCATACTCAAAATATTCATCCATGTCATTGATCCAATCAATAAGTTGTTCTAGATTCAAATCTCTAGAATATGTAGAAACTTTGATCTTGGGCCTCTTTCCAATCTTAGAAATGACCCTCAACAACCTAACTTCTGTAGGATCTCTTGTAGCTTCTTGTTCTTCCTCAGATAGCTCCTCTTCTGCTTCATCCTCACTTTCTCCTCTTGTTCTTGGCTCAAACCCTCTTCGCAGCTCCTCTTGCAATGCATCGATTTGTCTTTGCAGGGCTCTAAAACCCTCTTCCGTCAAAGCATTCCTCCCAATACGATTTCTTCGTGGAGGCATCTTGATCTTCGCAGCAAACCCACAACCTCAAGTCTTGGTGCAAACTACCTCACGGTCGGCAATCTGTCTACACACTCAGGAACCCTTGCTCTGATACCACTTGATGAAGGGGGTAACTCATAAAAAACACAATAATATAAATTACACACAAAAAATAGAATGATATTTTATTACTATGGGCAAAACATTACATTACATATGCTCAAATACAATAAGAGGATGAATCCCCTACATGCTGCAACACATTAAAGCTCCCTCTCTCAAGACTCTGGAATCTTCAACCTTTTGTAACCCCAAATCAACTAGGGTTTCTATTTTCCTGCCTTTTCTTGACTCTACACCTTCCCCCTTAACTCTACTACGCCAACGGTTCCCAAAAATGGTCATATATAGCCCTTTTTGGTGGCCACCAGCTTAATTTTGAAATTTGCATCTCCCTCCAAAAATAGATCAACTTCACGGGGCCATAACTTTCGATCCAACCATTGGATTTTCAATTATAATACCTTTTCGGAAAGCTATCGAAAAGACAATGGTGCACAAGTAGTACCAAAAGGTAGACTGCTTGGGTTTCCCACCAAATTTCGGGCCCATCCGGAGCCTCTAAGTGCCTCAAATTTGACTTTGAATATTTCAATAGGATTTTTGAAATTTAAAAATTTAATATCTCACAAATGACAAATGATATTGAAGTGATTTCTTCACCATTAGCTTCAATTCACCATTCTAGAGGTCTGTCTAAGATTTTGTATCCAACCCTGCACAAATGCAAAGTTACTAAAAATAGCAACCCTGCCAAATTTAGCCTTTATTGAAAAGAAACAATATTTTTTTTTGGTTGATGCAAGATTTCTCTTACGCCCTGGATGCTCCTGCATCAGAAATGGCACAGATTTCGAGAAAAATAGATCACAATTTGTGTGTATTTTTAGCACTGCTTGCTTTTTTAGTTTTTTATTTTTTGGAGCACTTTCGCAAAATAGGGCATAACTTTCTCATAAAAACTCCATTTTTTGAAAACAATATATTTCTGGAAAGAGGACTCAGAAAACCTATCTGGGTATCTCTTAGTTTTTACAAAAATGGCACAAATTTCAAGAAAAATAGATCGCAATCCGCATCTCTATTTTTAGCCTCTGCTTGTTTTTTTTGCCTTTTAAAGCCCTAGAGGAGTAGTTTTGTGAAATCAGCTATAACTTAGGCATACGATGTCCAAATTTCACAAACAAATAGGTGTCAGAAATATGATTCCATGCTATACGTTGTGGTACACTTACTTTTTCTAGAAAATTTCATCAAGTACCTAAATTTTTTGCTTGAAGTCAAATCTTGTTTTTTTAATTTTTTTTGGAAAAAGTGCATGCAAGTGGCCAATTGTTTTTGCACAAGGGGGAATATTCTTGCATTGTGAGGGATATATTGTTGTTTACTATCCTTTTTCTATTCCCACATCATGGATCAACCCAAAATTGCTCCTCTTACCCCATATAATAATCATGGGTGGAAGAAAATAATTGAGATCTATCTAAAGAAATTGGGGTTATACAGAGTGACTATGAGCTCAAAAATTGAACCTACAGGGGCTGTTGAAAAGAGGAAATGGTTTAATAGGTGTGATGAGGCCTTTGGTATATTATGTCAGTTGATTTCACCTGATCTACTCTTTCATGTTGATTCTTGCTCAACACCAAATGAAGTATGGGCCCAATTAGAGCTTTTGTTTGGCAAGCAGGATACTTTGAGGAGTTTTTAGTTGGATAATGAGCTTATTGGTCTAAATCCTACAGATTTTGATAGCATCTAAGACTTATTCACCAAACTCAAATCCCTCAAGTTATAGCTCACACAGTGTGGTATTAAGAAAGAGGACACCCAGTTGATTCTCTCCATACTTGCTAAGCTTGGTTCATATTATTCTATTTTTGTCTCCACATTCTATGCTACCATGGATGCTCTTGGAACTAAATTCACAATGCCTTCACTTGATGACTTTGCTACATCACTCACCAAGGAGTAGACAAAATTGGTTCAGATGGGTACATTGAAGTCTACAAAGCCTCAGGCATTTCTTGCAAGTCAAGGCGCCAAAGATGAAAAGGCTTCATGTGGTAAGGAAAAGAAATAGAAACCCAAACACCATGAGAAAGGCAAGGAGTCTACTTCACATGCACCTCATGTTTCATCTTCATCCAGCAAAAAGGAGCAATCCAAGGAGCTACCCGCATGCATCCATTGCAAGAAACGTCGGCATGATGATACTGTTTGCTACCGCAAGTAGATAGATGAGATGGAGAATCTTGTTAAGAAACTCAGTGTTGGTTCTCCTTCATCTTTGATTTCTAGTTCATCCTCTTCTAATCCTTCATCACATCAGTCAGGATCTACTAAGACAGGCCATGCCAATATTTCTAATAGAGCTGACAAATGCAAAGGTAAGGTACTTTGTGCCACTACATCTCATGGATCAAGTAAATGGCTTATTGATTCAGGAGCCTCTCACCACATGGCTTCCACTTTATCTATGTTTTCTACTTTTGAGACTTGTGATATGCCACCAATCTTGATGGGTAATAATTACATGAAGGTGAAAGGAAAGGGATCTATTGATATTGGAGGGGGTACTTTTCATGATGTATTGTGTGTGCCTTCCTTATCACATAATCTACTTTCCATCTATCAAATTACTTGTGGTGCAGGGAAAACTATAGAATTCACACTTGATCTAGTTATCATTAGAGATTTGGAGACCACAGAGATTCTTTCTACTGGGGTGGTTGATCATGCATCTCAGTTATATACCTTTTCTGATTTTTCTCTAGATGATGGTTCTGATCCTTTGACTATTGAATGCACTTCTTGTGTGAATATTACTTCTGAGAAGAAGTTTGGGTATTTGAATCTTGGTATTCTTGCTACTTATTCATTTTTACATCATGGTGCCCTTCATTCTTCTTCTCCACATCCTGTTTCTATTGAGATTGATGCTTCTTTGGATGAGCAGGATGATGATACTCTTGAGGGCTTGCAGTCCCTCTTTACTGACAGTCATGGCACTACTCTTGTCAGTCATATTCTATCTTTGGAGACACTTGATTCAAAGTTTCCATTTTGTCCTTAGTTGTCACCTTCATGGATTCAGCAGGTTGTTCCGGACTTTGTTGTGGCATCTTCAAATTTTGGCATGTGGACACTCATCTAATCTTCATAGGCATTCATCTTGAGGCCACCTACTTCACAGTTGTTCTATTTCTTTCTAAGGGAAGACATGTGATTTGCCATAAGTGGATTGGCTTTTGTATTCGTGTTTGAGCATCATCTTCTACTTTTAGAGATTCTACAGTGTTGGAGGATCTTATTGCCTCTATCTTTCCCTCTTATGGGAGGCTTCATGATTGTATTCTTGTGATGGATTTAGTGTTGGCAAGAGACACTATATGGATTCATGAATGTTGTCATTGATGGCAACAAAGGTTAGCCCACACATCCGCAGGACATAATGAGTCTTTACCAGAAGATAGATTGCAAAGTATTGAGGTCCGGTAAGCAGGAACAGAGCAGTCAGTAAGGTCCGACAAACAGGTCCGGATCTCTCAGAGGAAGTATCTTGGTGAAGTAAGGATTTGCGTTAGTCAAGAGGACTACCTTGAGTGATAGATTCCAAGGATTTAGCCTCCGGTGATAGATGAAGAAAAAGATATGATCACTTGAGTATCGGGTTCCTGATTGGCAGTGTGACAGAGGAAGAACTAATTGGCAGAACATCAGACATCATTCCAGATGTGTTGTTGATGATGGAAAAGGTTATTAAGGCATAAGTTATGTTTGGCCGACATGATTGATGACTTCTACAAGTATATGCTTGATCCACATTACTTGATGTGTAAGGATTCAACTGACAGATTAGATGTTGTGAAAAGTTTGACTATTCTGGGTGCCGACTAGAAAGGTGATGAAATCACTTGTGCGGATATATATACAAGATGGATTTAATTGTGAGAGTTGTTGTAGTAGGAAATGTGTGAATAAGAGAAATAGAGTATAACAGAAGCAGCAAGGAAGATCCGGTATGTAAGAGAAAAGCAACATAAAGAAGAAGAAAGATGAAGTGCAGCAGATCAGTATACTGAGCCTAACTGGAACTATACTCCAGCATATGTAGATGCTCCCAATCAGTTCAAGTATTGTATAAACACTCTTTTTGTAGACAGTGAGTCTCTTGTAGGCAGTGTGCCTCTTGTGAGCAGTGTGCTCGGGCAGTGAGCCCTAATTAGCAAGTGCCATTTTTGTATTTATATTCTTCTAACAGAGAATACATTCTTGGGTTAATCACCCCATGGTTTTCTCCCTTAACAGGGTTTCCATGTCAAAAATATTGTGTCATGTGTATCTCCATTTCATGGTTATGTTTGCTTATTTGAATTATTGTTGCATTGATTATTAAGAAAGTTAAGAAAGAAGAAAATAGTAGGATAACTGATTCACCCCCCCTCTCAGTTATCAATAATTGGTATCAAAGCCAAGTTCCTCCTAACAGAGTCTAACAGCTTGAGGAAGATCTGGGAATCCAAATGGATGCATATGGTTTAAGGGAGCAACTCAAGATTGCCCTTGATGATCTTGAACAGTCAAACTCTAAAGTCAATGAATTAAAGGAAAGACTCAAGCAGGTTGATGATTTCATGAGAGAACTAAAAGACAAATTAAGTCTCTCTATGAAAAAGAGAAAGGAGCTACTTCAGCAATTGGCAAGACAAGGTGAAGCAAATGATGCAAATGAAGAGCTGAATGAGAAAACCAAGTTATGTGAAAAGTTATCAAAAGAAATCATTATGGTAAGACATGAAATGAAATTAGGAGTTATGAAGTTTACCCAAGAAATTGAAGAGAAAAGAAAAACTGAAGATAATCTAAGACAATCTCTCAAGGAAAAATTAGAGGATTGCCACCAGATGGATAGAATTATCAGACATCTTGAATCTGATCTTGAAGATGCCAAAAATAATGAAGAAAAACTTGAGGATCAAATTGTCTCTCTCAAAAGGGATCTTCAAACAGCAAATGAATATAAAGAAAAATTCAAGATAAGTTCTACTCAACTTGAAGTTCTTCTTGAAAGTCAAAAGAAGGTAGATGACAAGTGTGCTTTGGGTTATGAGAAAGGAGAAAGCTCCGGATCCGGTCAGAAGAATTTTGGATCAGGAAATCCAAGGAATAGGCCTAGAAGACCTCCAATAAGACAACCTAATGCTCAAAGAGAATGAGTCAGACTAATTCATCCTTCTCCGGACAGTGCTTTAACTACCAAAGGTATGGTCACAAATCTCATGAATGCAGAAATATGCAAATGAACAAATTATTCAATGGTAGATGCTTTGCATGCAATAGAATAGGTCATATGGCTAATCAATGCAAATCAAAAGGATATCAGTCAAATATGCAAAGAAATATTGTTTACCAAATCTGCAATAGATCCAGTCATAGTGCAAAATTCTATAGAAGCAAGAATCAGGACAAAAGAGGTTTGGTATATCATAATCAGAATCAAGATAAGGGTAAACAAAAAGTGAATGCAGATGAAGTTAAAAGAGTGATGAACAAGATTTGGGTGAAGAAAAGTACAGAGAATGTAGAGGATGGATCCACACTAGACTCTGGTGCTGATATTCCTTCTGGAAATTAAGAGATGAGCTCTGGCTCAGGGGGAGACTCAAAGAAAACCTTGTTCCCCCAGCCAGTCAATTGGTGCCTAAAATTGACACATGTGAAGCTGCGGATTAAATGGATTCTAGAGAAACATGTAAAGAAGGTTAGGTAAAGATTTGAGAGATCCGCAAGAAATTTTAAAAAGCTTAATTCCTTCAAAATTGGTCTGGTTAAACAAGTCACCCAGGTAAACAGGTTTTTCACAAGATTGGCCCAGTATGGATCCAAATTGAAAATGCTTTATCTGTGGATATATGAGATGATCAGAAGAAGAAGTGGACATTATGATTCAACACTAACATCAATCACAAAGGCATCATAATGATCTAGATGAGTCTCTTCCTCTTTGAACAAGGAAAACAAGGCAAACCGGAATGAATTAGGTTGCGCATTTATTGCAGGGTGAAAATTAGGGCTTCTTGGAATAAAAGAGTTCATTCACTTGTCATTTACACATTTGTACACTCACATGCAAAGAAGAAAGAAAGTGAATCTTTGCAACAAATCTCCTCAAAGCTCATCTAAGATCATTTGCAAATGCCATTTCATCCAGAAATCATCAGGCACTCCATGAAACTGAAAGGTGCAAAAGGTATTTCCCGTTTTCAATATCTCTCTGCAAATCTTTTGAAAGATGGCTACTCCAAATATAGTAAAGATTTTTGATAGACCTCACCCCACATTTAAGAAACATCCACACAAGTCCTTGGAGGTAGATCCCCTAGGAGCCTTTTCCAGTGTTCCGCATGGCGTATTGCATATAGAAGACATTAGGGTTTACATACATGCAAGTATTGAAGAGTTTGGGGAATTCAAACTAAGAGACATCTATCACAAACAATTAATAGATGATGCTTTTGAGCTTAAGCCAGAATATAAGGGCATCCAGGGGAAGCATTTTGATCAATTCATTCATTTCCCCTGCTTTGAAGAAGATGAATGGGTCCGGTATGTATTGAGTAGAGTGCATGATAACTTCCTTTGGCTAAACAAACCTTGCAAGATCACAAAGGAGGCAATTAGGGCAGTAACTGGTTTATACTCCTCTGGAGGATTACCTATCCTCAAATCTGTCAAAAACAACATTGTGACTGAGGCCACCAAATCAAAATTTGATAATAGGGCAATGACCATTGAAGATATTACTGACTCGGATATCAAGTTTGCTTCTATGATAATAGGATATAAGATATATCACTCCAGTAGGGAGAATTCAGTTTCCAGAACTACAATTATGAGATGCTGAGAAAGAATGCAGAATATGATCTCTGTGAACTTCTTTTGAGCCAATTAATGGAAAACATACAGAAGATCAAAAAGGACAAAAAGAACTCCTTTAAATATGGAGGACTGATACTATGTTTATTCTTCTACTTCATGAATGAGCTTCCTGAATCAAGTGGATGGGTATGGGAAAATGACAAACCAGTAGCTATCCAGATCAAAGATTACTTGCATGAACTTAGAGATGCTAAGGAAAGGAATACAGCTCTGTGGGGTTACTTCAAGCAATTCCAAAATACAATGCAAATCAGAGAAAGAATCCCCAAATCAGTAGTTGAGAAATACAAGGATAGAGTGTGCTTCATGGTAGACACTGATCAATGTCTTATGGAGGCAGTAGAGCCAAGGACAGTCTGAATCATGCCCATGGGGTATGAGTCGATGAGAAAATTGTTGAGCTGCATATTGAACACATGCTGAAACAACCAAAAGATCCAAAGGCAGAAAGGTTTGGCACCTTTGAGGAGCTGAGTGTAAAGATTCATGTGGAACTCAGACAGCCAGAAATCAAGAGAAAGGTGAGAAAAGAAGTTGAAGATGTTCCCAAAGGCTTTGGCATCTCAAAGGAGGCACTTGATGCCAACAGGGAAAAGAGGCAAAAGGCTGAGGAAGAGAAGAAGAAGGCAGAAAAGAAAAGTGAGGAAAGTGCTCCGGTAGAAACCTCAACCTGGACCAAATCATCAAAGAGATCTGCACCTGTCACAGCCAAAAGCTCAAGAACATCAAAACTAGAAGTACAACCATTCGACAAAGGAGAGAAAAGATCAAAGACAAAAGCCACAAGGGCTTATGCTAGTCAAAGAGATGAAGAGGAAACTGAATCAGATGAGGAGATAAGGAAACTTAAGAAGAAGAAGAAATCATCTGGTGAACACTCTACCGGTCAAGGAGAAGAAGAGAAGGAAGAGGAATTTGCTGAAAAGGCCACTCTATCCTTAGATATTGTAGTGAAAGCAGTCACTGTGGATGGGAACCTGCAACCCCTAACTGAATTCTATGATGATTATAATGAGGCTGATCAAAAGATCTTGCAGGAAGCTACAGTTAGGTATCTGAACATATATAATAAGGCCTTTATTGAAATTATATCTCTTATTCCCAAGAGTCTAGAAAAGGAATTAGAAATGAGAAAAACTAATGCCATGGCAAAAGACCTTGAGATCCGGGAACAGATAGCTATTCAGCTATATCCTGTAATCGATCCCAAGACAATGAACATGATATTCAAAGATTGCAAGGATGAATTCAGGAGCAAAGCAAGGATGAATCAGCTCATGCTTGGTGAGATTGACAAGGTAGCCAAGGACATAGAAGAGATTCTCTGGAAGACCTTCAAAAGATTTAATCTTCCTATCATAGAGGATTTGGGTGCTGACCCCTCAGCTTCAAATGTTGCAAAAGAATCTACTAAGAAAATGACAGAAGAGGTGGACCTTGAACAGACTAACATTTCTCCTCCAGTTTCCCCTACAGTCTCCAAATCTAAAGAAGGAGTGAAGGAAAAAGAAGTTGACAGTACCAAGGTTGCAGAGGGAGAGAAGACCTCAACAAAAAAGACCACAACTGCTAGTGGTGAGAATGTAGAAGGAGAGAAAGCTCAAAAGGACAACTCTAAGAATGCAGAAGAGAAGAAACATTTGTCTCTGGTAAGAGACACTACAAAAACTGTCCAAGAATTCCTGAGAAAAGAATCAATGGAGATTGATGAACCGGAGCTTCTACAAAGACCATTTAATTTTGATTCACTTTCTCCGGTACAGACAATGAAGATAGCCTCATTTGCTAATGCAAAGGCTAAAGAAAAACTCCTAAAGTCTCACATGGAAGACTGTGAGTTGATAGAAGCTGCTTTCGGAGTGCTAGAAAAGATTACGTCATCATTTCAGAAGGATTCCATAGCCTCCTCATCCGGTAATCTCAAAACTCTAGTCAATAGTGTTAGCACACATTTTGATTCACTAGAGAAGTCAGTAGAAGATAAGGTCCGGAAGGAATTTCTTGCAAAAAGATTATCAGAGGTTCAAGGGTTGATAAGTAATGATAGGAGAAATATGAATATTGGGATAAAGAGCTTAGAAAATACTCTTAAAGATGGCGGTGAAGTATACAAATTTTGTATTTCCTGGTCCAAAGCAACAGTGGAGATTGAGAAGAAAATGAAAGAACAGGAGGATAAACTGTTAAAACTTTCTCAAAATTTTGATCCACTTTCTACGTCAATAATAAATCAAGAATGTCAAACAGTTGCAGTTTTGAATGAGATTAAGAAGCTTGAAAAAGAGAAGAAAAATAGAATAAGCAGGTTAAGTGAGCTCAGAGGGATAATTGTCCCTAAGTTAGAGGCCATGCATGAGGCCATAAAAGAAGCTCAAATCACAGCCCAGACCAATGATCCAACAGATCTCAAAAGGGCAGATGCGTTTGCATTCCTATTGAGTGGCCATATATCAATTTTGGACAGAATGAAGCAAAGTTGGGCTACTGAATTCATTCAATTGAAGACAACTTTTGTAGATATTCTTTAGTTTATGTAAAGTATAGCATGTACAAATACTTATGCGGCTAAGTATAGAAGTGTTTTTGAAAATTTTGGTATGCGGACCCTAGCCTTTGCCATTGATGTCAAAGGGGGAGTGAGGAGTAGTGAAAAATGAGGTATCCAACTAAGGGGAGTTCCAGAATATGTATATAAAAATAGAGCATCAGCCAAGAGGGAGCATAGTGTAAACACTTAGTCATTTTTCACTAAGTGTTTCCATCAATGCCAAAGGGGGAGATTGCTGGCAAGAGACACTATATGGATTCGTGAATGTTGTCATTGATGGAAACAAAGGTTAGCCCACACATCCACAGGACATAATGAGTCTTTACCGAAAGACAGATTGCAAAGTATTGAGGTCCAGTAAGCAAGAACAGAGCAGTCAGTAAGGTCCGACAGACAGGTCCGGATCTCTCAGAGGAAGTATCTTGGTGAAGTGCAGATTTGAGTAAGTCAAGAGGACTACCTTGAGTGATAGATTCCAAGGATTTAGCCTCTGGTGATAGATGAAGAAAAAGATATGATCACTTGAGTATCAGGTTCCTGATTGGTAGTGTGACAGAGGAAGAACTGATTGGCAGAACATCAGACATCATTCTAGATGTGTTGCTGATGATGGAAAAGGTTATTAAGGCATAAGTTATGTTTGGCCGACATGATTGATGATTTCTACAAGTATATGCTTGATCCACATTACTTGATGTACAAGGATTCAGCCAACAGATCAGATGTGAAAAGTTTGACTATTCCGAGTGCCGACTAGAAAGGTGATGAAATCACTTGTGCGGATATATATACAAGATGGATTTAATTGTGAGAGTTGTTGTAGTAGGAAATGTGAGAATAAGAGAAATAGAGCAGAACAGAAGCAACAAGGAAGATTTGGTATGTAAGAGAAAAGCAACATAAAGAAGAAGAAAGATGAAGTGCAGCAAATCAGTATACTGAGCCTAACCAAAACTATACTCCAACATATGTAGATGCTCCCAATCAGTTCAAGTATTGTATAAACACTCTTTTTGTAGACAATGAGTCTCTTGTAGGCAGTGTACCTCTTGTGAGCAGTGTGCTCGGGCAGTGAGCCCTAATTGGCAAGTGCCATTTTTGTATTTCTATTCTTGTAACAGAGAATACATTCTTGGGTTAATCACCCCATGGTTTTCTCCCTTAATAGGGTTTCCATGTCAAAAATATTGTGTCATGTGTATCTCCATTTCATGGTTATGTTTGCTTATTTGAATTATTGCTGCATTGATTATTAAGAAAGTTAAGAAAGAAGAAAATAGTAGGATAACTGATTCACCCCCCTCTCAGTTATCAACATTCAGTTCTTGGGGGGTCTTAGTTGGAGCCCTTCTTCCATCACTTGTACATCATTATTTGCATGTTTTTTCTCTCTTTTGGAGAGGGTTTTTTTCCCATAGGGTTTTTCTCCTTTTCTCCACCTTATGAGAGAGTCTTGTTGTTAGGGGTACCTAATATGGCCTTGTAGTCAAGACCCATTCTTGCATTAGTTGCATGTCTTTCATTTCTCCCTAAGTTGCACTTATGGGGGGGTGTTGGTGTAATTAAATATTTAATTACACTTTAATAAGTTTAATTAGGGCTTATTTTTGGTCTTAGGTTATTATTAAGCCATATTAGGGTTTTATTTAACTTGCATATATAAAAGAAAGTTATCACATGTAATTCATTATTCTTTTTGATTAATTACATCCATTTTATTGTGCAAATACTCTCTTATGCTTTTTTTCTTTGTAGAAGGTTAATCTTTGGCTTGTAGAAGATTCTGGTGTTTCAGGTTTATCATAAACTTCAACATTATCTTCTTGGAGCTTATTACATAGTCCTTGTTGCAGCTTATATATAGATCACACAAGTCTTGTAGAACTTTTGTAACAACCCCATAAATGAAAGATAAACCTATAGAAGATCGGGCTTGGTCTAAAAGAACACATTGATGACTCTTATAACACTACTACAGTGATCTTGGTAACACAAAAGAGCCTAAAATATTCTTGAAGCTTCCTTGAAACAACATATAGTCATAAACCACAAGAGTGCAAACACACAACAAAAGAACTAAAAAACTAAAAATAAATCCAACTACTATTTTTTGTGATGCAGGATTAGACCCACTAGGTAAGTAAAATGTTCTATGAGTTTGAGGCTCATGGACATTTAGAGTAACTTGGAACCAAAATCCCATCTTTACTTTTGATCGAAAAAATCTCTTCATCCATATGATTTTTTTTCATCACTCCATATTCCTTACTACAGTGGTCTTGCTAACACATAAGAGCCTAAAGTCTTCTTGAAGCTTCTTCAAAACAATATGTAGTCATAAACCACAAGAGGGAAAACACAAAACAAAAAAACAAAAAAACTAAAAAGAAACCCAACTACTATTTTTGATGATGCAGGATTTCCCATAAACTTAGATGCTCCTGCATTAGACTCATCAGGTAAGTAAAATGTTCCATGAGTTTTAGACTCATGGACATATAGATAAACTTGGAACCCAAATTCCATCTTTACTTTTGATCCAAATGATCTCTTCATCCATCTAATTTTTCTTCATCACTCCATATTCCTTACCTATCTCTCCCTTTGTCTTCTTTTTAGATAGTTGCATCTATTATCTATTTGTACATCTAAACCTTCATTAAATTTTAAACTTTATTGTCCTTTATAATAAGTATACAAGTTTGTCATATGAAAAATTGGTGAAACATCTACTCCTTTTGGAAGCTTTATCTCATAAACACCTACTACAAATTTATTCAAAAAATGACATTGTCCTAGTACCTTATATTTTAACTCATCATTAACTCCTTTTAGGAACCTCTTCTTCCATACATGAGAAAACACTAACTCCCCAACTTGAAATTTTTGAACTTTCAACATGTTGTTGGTGATTAGTGGTGTTATCCTTTGAGCCTTCTTGCACTTCTTTGGGCAATTTTTGCATATACTCAACACCACTTCCTTCTATATTGTTTGAACTTCTTGATTTACCCTCTTCTTTTGGTCCACTCCCAACATCCTTTTCTACTTTCAATATCTACTTTTTTTGTGTTTAAACACATTGTAGTACTACTATCTATTTCTTCTTTTCCTTTCAATGAACTTAAGGTAAACTTCTTGCCATCCTTCACAATTGTATAAATGTTCTTTCTACTATTATACATATCCTCCCTATCAAACTTCCAAGGTCTCCTTAACATGACATGGCATGTGTCCATTGACATAACATCACATAGGATTTCATCCTCATAAGAATCAATTTGCAAACTCACTAAACATTGTTTATTTACCACAATTTGATGTCCCTTCTATAACCACAAAAACTTGATATGGGCTTGGATGCTCTTTTATTTTTCATCCCAATTTTTTTACCATTTTATTAGTATCAACTATAACTTTATAACACTTACCTCCTGATTTGCATATGATTTGAAAAAGACTTCCTTTGCAATGGATCATTCTCCTTTGTGACTGGTTTCAACAACACCATTTTCATTATGAGAGCTTCTTGACACTCAAGTTCTTTTGTGTGTTCAAGTGATGCAACACTTTCTTCATATGCTAGAGCAATATGGTTTCTAATCAATCTTTTTCTATAGTTTTCTTATGTTTGTGAACATTCAAATGCCCTATGACCAACTACTCCACACTTCTAACAAGTTCTAGTGAACCCTCTACCTCTTTCTCTACTATTGTTGCCTCATCCTCTTGCTAGATATTATCTTCCTCTTGTGCCTTAACTTGAATAATTGTTTCGTTAAGTACTTTTTTCTTCTTCATATGATTGTTTTCCCTTGTTTTTATTTGCTTGGTCTCTTCCAACAAAGGACCTTCCTCTCCCTCTTGAATTATTTTCCTTCCTTCTAGATATCTTCTCTTCTACTTTGAAAGAAAAATGATATGCCTCCTTCATTGTATTAATTCTCAACATACTCATTTCATCTTGAATATTAAACCTCAATCCATTTCTATACCTGGCCACCTTTTCTCTATCCATTTCATAGTGACCTGATTTGATCACCACCTTGTAGAATTCTTCTATGTAGTCCTTCACACTCATTTCCTTTTGTTTTAGGTTTTGAATTTTTTTGAATAACTCTATCTCATAATCTTTATGGAGGAATTTTGTTTTTAATCTTGCTACCATCTGATTCCACTAGATGATTCTCATTTCTCCATTCATCATTCCTTCTTTCTACAACTCTCTCCACCAAAGAGCCATATGTCCCTTGAGTTTGTTTTGTGCCATCTTTATCTGTGAAGGTCATGAATACTTTTGAATATTCAAAATACTCTTCTAATTCCTTCATGCAATCAATTAGTTCCTTTAAATTCAAAGCACCAAAGAAATTTGAAAATTCCATCTTAGTTCCTCTGTTAATCCTTGTAAGAGGTCTCAAGAAATGCTCCTCCTTCATCCATTGGTTGTT
Source organism: Cunninghamia lanceolata (assembly GCA_027924645.1). Taxonomy (NCBI): domain Eukaryota; kingdom Viridiplantae; phylum Streptophyta; class Pinopsida; order Cupressales; family Cupressaceae; genus Cunninghamia; species Cunninghamia lanceolata. Next base: position 15,444,388 of record BSBN01000803.1, read on the forward strand.
CATTTTCTCTTCCTATTTCTTCTATTATAGTTTCTTTGTCACTACCATCTTCTCCATCATGTTTTGTATTTCTTCTACAGTCAGCACCCAAAGTGACTATCTCATTTGGAGCTCAACTCAAAGTTCAAACATTTACTCCACCATATTTATTGTAGTAAATCTCTTTCTTAGGGGCATCTTTTAAATTTTCTTGAATATCAAACAATGTTTTTCACAACCCTCTACAGTTGTAGGACTTCTCACACACCTGCAACAAATCTCTAGAGATTTCAAGACACCAATAACCTTCATAATACTTGCTTTGATACCACTTGGTGTAGTCTAGCTTAGGGGATTAATTAAAATCTATCTAAACTAGCATCCATTCACAAAATAGTTCAAACATTTACAAATTGGAAACAACACCACAATTAATGAAATTTATTTTCCTTCTTGTAGCCTAATATAACATGCTTATAAATTATAAATTCTTCAGGGAGCTTGTCTATCTCATATTCAACTCAATTTTACCCATAATCAATATTCTGACATTTTTCCTTACTGCCCATGTATTTATAAGTTCTCTTCCTTGCCTAAAGCGTACTTTATTTATTATTATACAATGAAAGGAAGCAAGGTATGCGGAAATGCTTCCTACACTGATCTACTGAGGAAAGATTTATGCAAATTTTAACTTTTACAGTTATAGATTTAGATGCACATTAACAAAAAGGTAATAACAACATCGAAAAGCAAGTACAAAACTCACAACAAAAGATATACATGGGGAAAACTATTTCAGATGAAAAAACCCACACTCCAAAACCTGCACAATGTATTATCAAATCTAATGAAGATTACAACCCACTTGAAATGCAAGTTCTTTCAAGAGTTCACAAATGTTGAATACTGGAGTGATTCCAGTAGCTAACAATACCTACAAATGAACCATCCAACTGCAACTCCAAGCACATGTGTATATAGTGGAATATCAAGGATGGAGGTAGCTTCTAGAGCAAGTCACAAAAGAATCTCGTCCAAATCCACATGTACCAAATTCCAAGGCCATAATGAATACAAAAGACACTTATCAAAGATTCCCTTACAACCCTCCATACTTGGGCGCCTCAAATTTGCCCAAAATAGGTATTGACAGATGCTCTTACATGGCCATAAAATCTATCATATATGACAACACTTACAGTTGTAAGAGAATATATCATAACTGACTATTAATAAACTATCCTCTTACAACTTGTCATATCCCAAACTTGGACACCCCAAAAATAGGCTAAGTCAAAGATGCCTCTTAAAATGTCATACATGCAAATGACACTTGTCTCATCCCTTCTATTTATGGCTCTTACAATGTCATAGAATCTATCGTAGTTCTTACGCGTCATAAACCTCTTACAACACCCAAAAGATGCCGACACATGGCAAAATACCTCTACCACAAAATGGAATGCCTACCTCCTCATATGAGGAAAAAAAATACATCTAGTCACCTTCCATGTAGGATGACACATCACCATGCCAACTCCCACAAAGTGACGAAATATAATTTGCATAGAAAATTACAATAGTAGGCAAAAATAAATAAATACAACATTAGGAACTTGCAAAGGTTGAGACACCTCAATTCCCAACATGCAACCTCTACTAGGATCTTCTCTGTATTCTTTCTTTCTTTTTTTACCTCGTCCCACTCTTTGTTAATCTCTCTTGCTCTCTCCTTTGTTTTTCTTTTCTCTCCTAAGTTTTTATACTCTTTCTAGTCTTTAACCCATTTTCCAAATTGTCATTCCCAAGAAATCTTTGATCTTTCCCTTTTGTAGATCATATCACTCCCCATCATGCATACACATGCAAACCAACAAAATAAATTAAAACATTATGATAAGCTTGAGTGGAAAAAAAAATATAACATACTTGCACAACTAGGAAAGCATCCATGTTAAATTTAAACGACCAAGAAAGGAAGGTTTAAACCCATGTGGCCAAAGGAAGAATAAAATAATAATTTTAAGCAAATCAAATTGATCAAGAAAATGGATAAAACAATCTCCACATATCCAAGAGAATGAGAGAAGTTGCATCCAATTCAAAATGATGAGTTTTTCAACCACAACCTTACATTAGAGCCAAGCATGAGAAAAAACAACAAATCAAGGAATAAATCACTATATATTGATCGTATTGCTGAAAATAATACTTAATACCCCAATTAGATTTGTCTTACACTGCCAAAGTAAGTAAATAATAAGACAAACCCCTTTTACAAATATGATAGCTGGAAAAAAAAATCAAAAGGAAAGCCAACATTGAGATTAGGCATAATATCATGGCCTTCCAAAGTAGTAACAATATTGCATTAAGTAATAGTAAGTATGACATCCAATCAACATACAACATAACACATTTCATAAATCCACTTAGATTTATAAATTTCTATTGCTACCTTAAGAAGTGCTACACAAAACTCACACATGTTGTCATCCTGTAGTTGATTACATAGTCCCTATCAGAATTTATATAGCTCACCCATCTCCTATAGAACTTTTGTGACAACCCCATAAACTAAATATAAACTTGTAACAACTCAGTCTTGGTTGAAAATAACACATTGATGACTCTTAACACTGCTAAAATGGTCTTGGTAACACATAAAAGCCTAAAATCTTGCTAAAGCTTCCTCAAAACAAGTAGTCATAAATGATAAGAGAGAAAAACACAACAACAAAAAGTGAAAAACTGAAAACAAACTCAACTAATATTTTTGGTGACGCAGGATTGCCCATAAACATAGATGCTCTTGCATCAAGTTGTGTTCTGAATATTTTTTTAGTTACATCTACAATACTATTTTGGATGAAATAGGGTAGAGTTCTCAGCTTATAGAATATTGGTAAACAGATTTGTCACTACAATTCTTTGCTAAAAAATAAACTTTATTCATCCAATAGGTAGTGACAAAGTCTACCACATTTAGAGAGATTGTTTTAACTTAAAAATCTCCCTTTACGTTTAAGAGGGGAAACTGCCTCATATGATTGATTTTAAAGATCTTGGGTATGCTTTTAATTGGAAAGTAGTAAAGGAACACAAACTAAACTAAGATATAAAAGAAAATTTTAGTGTATGAGCACAAAGTCTCATATCAATTGTAATTTACTCAAGAAACAACTAAAATTTAATGTGAACAAGGCCCATGCCCCTAGTAGCAGTTTCCATAGTGGTAATTCTACTGACCAGGTCAATTAGGACAGTCCTCAAGGGAATTACCAATGCAACACATGCCTCAATATGGAGGAGAAAATTGTAACTCTTTACAAAGCCATGGATTTACAAAATCAGATCCTGAAATGGTAGCTGACTCGTCTATATAATGCTAAAAAGAAAATTCAACACTTGAAGATTGTGGCTCATTTCAAGGCTTTTGAGTGGCCGAATGTGCCTGATGATCTTTCGAAGGAAGTTGAGAAATTTTCCAATACTTTTGAAAGATGGAAGTACTTGGAGCAGGAAATGAACAAGAAGACGAGAACCCAAGATTCCATCAAAAATAATATGGAGGAAATCATTGTGTTTATCAGAGAGAGAGTGAAGAACTCTGCTACGACACTTTATGTTTTCTAATTGGAAAAAAGAAAGGCAACCAAGAATCAGAATCCTAGCAATGCTAAGCATCTAACTATTGGCCCTACTAAGAAACAAAATACTTAGACTAACCCTACTAATAGAACCAGGGCCAAAAGCTAAATGGCCAAAGGGAAAGCAGTTGATTAGGGGGATATTGCAGGTGTGTAGATAAACAACCCTATGGAGACCACTTTTGAAGGCAAAATAGATTTTTAAATTGAGAATGGTAGGCCACCAATGGCTTCAAACACCTCTCAGAGTTGTATTTGTTCTTTTGTTGGTCTTCTGCTGATTTTTTTGTTTTGTTTTGGTCCTCTCTGTTTAGTTTGTGTTAGTCTCTATTTTGGTTGCTCTCTATTTCACTACTTGTAAAACTCACTCTATTCACCTAGATGGCTTCTTGTATCGGTTCGCGCCCTTCCCAATGTTAATGTTATCACCCAGATTTGCACCCTTGCTGTGGTTGTGAAACCTTAGCAACCTGGGGTAACATTGGAATGATCTCGAAGTGTGGGACCTTGTGATTTTGAGATCAGACCTCTAGAGAAGGCTGGTTCCTTGCTCTAAGCCTATTACATAGAGCAGTAATACTAAACCTAGTGTTTAAAACTTGCAGAGAAAAGAGTTAGAAGGAAAACTGAAAGGGAAAAGAGGTGATACACCAGATTTAGTGAGTGATGGTGGTCAAGGTGTGGGCACAACAATGATTCTTTTGCTGCTAAGGAGGGATTCACATAGATTTAAGACTGGTTTGAGGCTTCAGTATGAAAGCTAAGCCTACAGAGGGGCCATTTTACCCACAAAATAGACTACAACTCCAATTGAAAACACAAAAATTCAGACATAAAAGAGGCGAGAAGTCAGCATCTATTAACCATGAAGGCCTATAAAACTATTATAATACAGAAATATTTCATAGCAGAGTTACACCAACATAGCTAATTACACTCATTGGTGGATAAAAGGAAGACAGCAAAGGCTAGATTCAGGCACAGTGAGTCACATTCCCATACCCTTGCAATTACACTAAGAGGTCTGACTACAAAATTTTAGTAGCATAACAGCCCCAAAATACCATACCCTCCAAAAGAGTTTACATGTCTTTTATAAGCTAGGCTCCTGCCAAAAGGATGTGGAGTCTCTGATTCGTAGAAACGAGGCCATAAATGCCAGCGGTAGGAAGGTATGGGTAGAGGCATGCTGAAGGGACATGGACCATGTCGTCGTAGGAGAAAATGTGGAACACAGCAGCCATGACACGAGACAGGACAAGAAATGGAGAAGCAACCTCCAAAGTTGCCGTCCACTGCATAGAAGTTGGTCCTGCAAGACAAAGAGCCCATGCACCATGAATGCGCCTGCAGAAATTCACCAACCCGGCCACTATGAGGAGAAAAACCCCTCAAAACTTCAAGATGGCCGCTGAAACGTCCAATCGGCCAAAATATGCAAAGCCAGACTTGGAAAATGAAAACTGGAAAATCCCCCCCCCAAAAAACCTGCTCAAATGAAAGAGGAGGCAAAAACAAGCATTTTTACCTCTTACAGCATGTCGAAATTCACTGAAATGGGGAAGATATAGGTGGTCAAAGATCTGGTCAACTGCCTGTATATATTGCTTCTGCATCTGTGTATATATCGACCTCTGAAAATACCTCTGAACCTGTCTTTGCATGCTTTGAAAACTTTGTATGTATCTTTGCATTTTGGTGCCAAAAGGCCTTTGTACTCGCTTTCAGAATATGCATTTGAAACTGTCTTTGTATATGCAAAAGCTATTGTCTATGCATTCACCACTGCCACGTGGCACCCCCTGATTAGCCGTCGAACTTGAAGACTGGGACCCATCGCTGAAGAACTCCATCCTCCATTGGCCTTCGGAAAGACTTAAAAACAAGCCGCCGATGCATCATGTCTGGCTGAAATCTCCCTTGCATATCAGCTTGTACATGCAAAGATACAAGCAAACATACAAACAAACTAGTACATACAATCATGTATTTTATCCTTTGTAGTCGTGATTGTGTATGCATACAATCGCCCTTGTATGTGCGGGTCCCACCAGTTGAAAATCATTGTATCTGCCAACATACGAGTCGCGGACCCCAAAAACCATTAACTGCATTTGACCATTCTGTCAGATCCGGCTTGCATATTCACCCTTGTATTTTCCTTGTATATCGCAATGTACAAATGGCCTCATACATACAAATCAGACCCGAAGCCTGAATGAGCCAGAAATGATATTCATTTGGAATCTGGTTTGCATATCGCCAATGTATCTCTTCTTTGTATATCCGCTATATACAAGCCACTATTCACATGATCCATTGTATGTGGAAACATACAATCTGCCTTGTATGTATCTTTGTATGTTTTGTTTGTATGTGCAAACATACAAGCGAAAAATACATTTTCTTTTGTATATGCACCGACATACAAAACCCCTTGTATCTTGTGGACCCACCATCTGCATATTCAGCCTTGTATATTCTTTGCATGCTTCGATTGTATGTAGAAGACATGCAATCCTCCCTTGTATATGCACGGGCCCCAACTCTTGTATCTTGGCAATATACAAACACCTTTGTATATTTTCCCTGCGGCAACCCCTTGTATATTGCCCATAGTACTGTAGCAAATGTATATTTCCCTTTGTATATTGCAAACATACAAAGCAATATACAAGCCCTTGATATGCAAGTGCGGGATATTCTAAGGAATCTTCAATGTATATTTGCCTTGTATATTTCTTTGCATCTTTCATGCGACCCGATATACAACTGGGAATATTCCCGGTATCTACAATAGATTCCCCTCTTGTATAAGCATTTCCTTGGCCCGATATGCATGTACAAAATGCATACAACTTAAATTTTTCATCATTTTCTAAGGCCGATAAAGATTTTCAAGCCTGCCAAATGCACATTTGAACTGTATGTTGACCAAAACTTTGACCAAGAATAACTTCTTTGTTTGGTCGAATTTCAGGGTGATGTAAAAAGCAAACCTGCCTATTTTTGCTTTATAGTGACTTTTTCAAAGGATTTTCATGGAAAAAACTAGGTTGGCCATTTAACTCTGAGCAAAGGAAAATAGGATAACATTTTTGGCAACCTCTATGGGGTGTTTACCTGCTAAACAACTGATCAGTGGCCTTATATCCATTGGGCATGGAGTCAGAAGAGGCTGAAAATATCTTGACAAATATCCTGACTTCAGAGACCCAGCATGATAGCAATGAAGGACACAGGAAGACAAGGGGCCAGATAAAATGCTGATAGCAACCTGCAAACTGTGCTAGATAGTACTTAGGGAAAGCAAAAGAGGCATCTAAACTATTGTGCAGTAGAACTTATTGAAAAAAAGAAACCTACTCTACTAATTCACAAAGCACTCATACCTCAAAACACCTCTTCAGGTGTATCCCATTAACTGGGATAGGCAAATTTTGTCCATCCATATTTGATAACTGAAATGCATTGTGCTCCTTGCATTCAGTAATGAGAAATGGGCCACTCCACATGTTGTCAAATTTGGAGTGCTTCCCTGGCCTGCTCATCAATCCATCCCACTTGAGCACCATATCTCCTTCCCTAAAACTTCTGGGGATGGCCTTCTTATCAAAAACTCCCTTGGTCTAAAACTGGTGGTACTCCATAGTCTTCATAGCTTTGTCTCTAATTTCTTCAAGTTCCATTAATTGAGCATACCTGACCGCCATGGGATCCTCTTCCTCAAACATTTCCAGCTAGTTCATAATGTCAAGAGCTGGCAGCTCTATAGATACAGACATCTTGCCTCTTTTCCATAAACTAGCATATATGGAGAGTTCCCAATAGACCTCTTGGGAGTTATTCTATCTACCCATAAAGTAGATTTCAAATTGGTATGCCAGGGCTTCTGGTTGTCCTCCATTGTTCTCTTGATGATCCTTATGAGGTTTTTGTTTGTGGACTCAGCTAGGCCATTACCCTGAGGGTAATAATTCGATGAAGTGCCCAAGTAAATCCCATTCCTCACAGCCCAGTCAGTTATTTTTAATCCAGTGAAAGCCAATGCATTATCTGAGATGATAGATTCAGGGACCCCAAATCTAGCTACCAAATCACTATAAAAATTTAGAACAACATTCTCATTGGACTCCTTTAGAGCCACTGCCTTAGTCCACCTTGTGAAGTAATCAGTTGCAGTAAGCACCCATCTATGGCCTGCACTGGATGGTGGATTGATGGGGCCTATGAAATTGATACCCCACCTCATGAAGGGTTGCTCAACTTGAATTGGCTATAGGGGCAGAGCTGGCAGCCGTGACTTGCCTGCAAAAATGGCACACTTCACACATTTCCTAGCCCAAGCGTGGGCATCCTTGAATAAGCTGGGCCAATAATATCTAGCTCTCATTATCTTCCATGCAGTAGTCCTTGGGGCAAATTGACCCCCTGCTGTTCCATCATGGAACTCCCGCAGCACCTTGTCAGTTTGAGTTTCCTCAATACATCTTAATAATACGCCATTAAAATCCTTCCGAAAAAGGATGCCATTGATGAGAACGTATGGGATAGACTGTAATCTAAAGTATCTTCTCTTGGCTCTGTCTAACCCTGCTGGACATTCACCAGTTTGCAGATAATGGATCATATTATAAACCCAACTGGTGCCCGCTACTACTATGTCCACTTGGTGTTCACCTTCTACGGCCAGAAATGCCACCTCTTCCTTGCTTGCTTCATTCTTAGGACCAGCAGCAAGCTGTTCACTGAGTACTCTTCCTCAGATGAGCTTGGTTATTTTGATGTCAATGTCATACTCCATGACCCTTGTAATCCAACCAGCTCTTTTCTCATTGATGTCCTTACTCAGCAAGAACTCCTTTACGCCAGGGTGAGCGACCATTAGATGTATCTTATTATTAGAAATAAGATGTCTAAATTTCTTAAGGCTCCTCACTAGTGCAAGGACGTGTCTCTCAATGAAGTTGTATCTTTGTTCATACTCTTCTAAGCCTTGGCTAAAAAAAGCAATTGGTTGTTCAAAACCTTCACTCTATTGTTGTACCAGAATTGCAGAAATGGTATCCAGACTGCCATAAGCATATAAAATAAAATCCTTTGAGAAGTCAGGATTTATCAAAGTTGGTGCAACTGAGAGCGCCTCTTTTATGGACTCGAAGCTTAGCTTGGCTTCCCTCGTCCAGCTAAAAATTGTATTCTTTTTTAACATGGATGTCAAAGGCTTCAGAAGATTTGCAATGTTTGGTATAAACCTTCGCATAAAGTTAATTCTTCCAATAAAACTTTGCAGTCCCTTCTTGTGGCTAGGTAAAGGCAACTCCAGAATAGCTCTTACCCTTTTTGTATCAATGGTAATGCCTTCCTTTGACACTACGTGTCCCAACAGCCTGCCTTCATGAATAGCGAAAATGCATTTTTTTGGATTGAGAGATATGCCAAACTCTTTGCATCTCTCAAATACTTGCCTTAAATGGAATAAATGCTCAGATGCATTCTTGGAAAAGATTGTGATATCATCTAGGTACACCAGCACCAATTTATAAAGCAAACCCTTGAAAGCCATGTCCATAGCCCTCTGAAAAGTTGAGCCAGCATTTGATAGACCAAAGGGCATTCTTTTGTAAGCCATGGTGCCCCATTTGGTAGCAAAAGTGGTTTTATACCGATCCTCCTCCTTAACTAACACTTGATTATAACTGGAAAAACCATCAAGCAAGGAGAATCTCTCTGAGCCAGCTACTACTTGCAAGATCTGCTCCATTGAGGGCAACGGGTAGTGGTCCTTCAGGGAGGCTCTATTTAGATCTCTGAAATCAACACACAGTCTGATTTCTCCATTCTTTTTTCTCACAGGAACAAGGTTGGAGACCCAAGAAGTATGTTTGATTAGAAAAATGATCTTTCCCTCGATCAGCTTGGTCAATTCTTTAATCATCAGGGGCTCAAGTTTTGGGTTTAAGGGCCTTTGCTTCTGCCTTACAGGTTTTGCCCCTGGCTCTAATTCTATGGTATGCTGGGCAATGTGAGAGTCGAAACCTTTTAGGTCTAAATAATCCCAGGTGAACACATCTTCAAATTCATGGCACAGAGCAATAAAAGCCTTTCTGTCCTCGGCTGAGCAGATTTTACCAATTTTAAGGAGGTTACCCTTAAAGATTTCCAGCTCCTCGTAATGTTCCTCTTTTACTTGCATGCTAGTTTTGGTCTTCTTCATCTGATCATCAATGCTGAAAATGGACTCCAATGTTACCAATCCCTTGGGCAGCTTGTTTGTCCTCAACTGAACTATTTGATCATTGCCATACTGCTACTTGAGTTTATCTTGGTTCACCACAGAGAATTCGTCCTCTAACAAAAAATGTAGGATTTGCTCATCACTTTCAAAAACCTGCCAATAAATGTTGTTGTCAGGGATAGAGGGTCTATCCATTATTTTTACATGAGGCTGCACCTTCTCCCTTTGAATATCACTGGGGATGTCAAATTGAGCCCCAATTGCAGCTAACCTATCTGTTTGGTAATTCTGATTTCTTAGGATAGAGATCAGATTGAAAGCATCGAACTCTTCAATCATGTCCCATACCCTATGCTTATAGCATTTCAAAGTATCATTTTTTGTAGCATGCAATCCTCTTACTTGATTTACAATGAGTTCACTATCCCCGAACACCTGCAAACAACTAATCTTTTTCTTTCTTGCCCATTGCAATCCCTAGATTAACCCCTCATATTCGGCAGTGTTGTTGGTGCAGGAAAAGGCAAAACAGAAGGCAGAATAATACCTGTCACCATGAGGAGACACCAGCATTGCACCGCCACCAGATCCATTCCTACTTCTAGAGCCATCAAAGTACATTTTCCATATTTGATCTTGCCCTTCTAGCTACAACTTTGAACTTTTTACAAGGCTTGGAATTTCTGATTCAGGCTCATGCAATATGTACACTCCCATACCAGTCTCCTAAATGTGTTCCTCAGGACCATCAACAGTATTTTCCAAGGCCCATTCCCTTAACAATACCTCTAGTATACTTTCAGTTTGCAGTTGGTGAGTAGCAGCAAGCTCAGGGTCATCAGAGATAAGGCAATTTGCGTTAACAACACTTGGTGTGTAGGGCTCTATATGATGATTTGAAAGCAACTCAGATTTTAGGGTTACTTTGGTGCCATATCTGGTCCTAAAAAATATGTGGGACCAGTCTGAGGATAAATATCCTCCTATCTTGGCTGTGAACTCCCTTGACAGGTACATTGCAAAATGGGGAGGTAGGTCTATGATGAACACTTCCTGAGTGATGGAAACATTAGGACAGGTATGTAAGGTAAGGCTTAGGTCCTTTATAACACCCACGGTGTTGACAACTGTGCCATCAAGTTGGAGCACACCCTTGGTTAGGGGCTGGTAATTCAGTCCTAATTGGTCTGTAATCTTCTTAGGCATCACAGAACTACTTGCACCACTGTCTACCATGCAATTGTGCACTAGCTTATCTCCTATTATTAGAGACACATAGAATGGAAATGGTTTGGCATTCTGGCTTGGTTGTTTGTTGCTGTCTTGGGGGGAATTGGTAAGGATAGCCTTGGCTAGGTCAACAATAGCATCATCTGACAATTTTAAACTAGACAAAGCAGACTGCAATATGTCTTTTTGGCTCGAGATCACCAAGGAATCCCACATGGACATTGTCACATTTACCTTTTTCATATTCTCAATAATATTGAAAGGTGCAGTGACACTCACCTTCTAATTTGGCTTGGCAGTAGCAATATCAGCCTGCAACTGAGGCTGCTCTTTGGTAGTTTCTTGAGTACTTCTTCATAACACATGGGGAAATTGGGATGTAGACGGATCGTCCAGTCCTTTTTCTTTGCTTGTCGCCTGATCCATCTCATAACTTCTCCTTTTGGCTCTTGTGTTTGCTACAACTAGAGTGTAGTCTTTGTTCATGCCACAAAATTCATTTTCTTTCCAATTCATGAAAGCAGTATCATGTTGGGGTTGTTCAATCTACTGCACAGCCCCCTCATTAGATGTGCTCAGCTACGAAACTACAACATTTTGTACTGCTAGAGCTTGATTTATGGTTCCATTTGGACATGTTGCTTGACTGTGCGGCTAATTGCTTAGAGAGCACCATTCATACTCAGATGCCAAGTTGTTCTGAATAGGGACAATGTCGCTAACAACACTAGTGGATGCAGGGTTGTAAGGCTGGAAAGGCCTCTAGTTCATGTTCTGCCTAACCCCTTGATAATTATTCTGATAAGGTGGCCTGTTGGCATGGTAGGGTTGGTTCTGTCCCTGATAAGACTGGTTTTGCCCTTGGTTATGTGGCTGATAGGGCTGTCTATTCTGGAACCGCTGCTTTTTCATATTTATCATCTCATTACCAAAAGATTGCAACAATCCCTTGATCTCTTGTAACTTAGACAACTGATTTTGAGTAGCACTTTCTGTTCTATTTGACTGTAGATTAGTTGTTGGTAACATTGGAGCAGCGGGTATAATAGCTATGGGAGGCACATATGTTGGGAATGGTGGCTGAATTGTGGGGAAAATTGGTAAAGGAGGCCTAGGAGCAATTTTACTAGCCTGAATGAGGCTATTTTCAGCCCTAATGGCTATGTTATAGGCCTATGGTAAGGAAAGCCCTCCCATGGATTGAATCATGACAGAGATGTCACTATTTAATGCTCTCAAAAAATATAGGAATGCATGATCAGCTGTAGGTCTTACCATTGGTGGGATTCTATCCCACGTCTTTTGGAAACAGTGTTTGAAGTCCAACATGACCTCGTGAGGGGCTCTTTTGATTGTAGACAGCTGCTCCACCAGTGATAGATGGTTTGATTTGTCCTTGAAGAAACTGCACAATTCTTCTCCCAAGTGATCCTAGGTATCTATGGAATTCATCCGCAGACTTCTAAACCACTACAGAGCCTTCCCTTTCAGGGAAGCTACCAACAGCCTAATTGCCACATTTTCTTTTGTCACATGATGGACAACACATAGGTTCGTGATGTCCTTGATATGTTCAGCTAGAGTGGTCTAATCTTCACCATGAAAGAATGGTAAACTCTTCAGGGCAGCGATAGGAATATCATCATGTTGAGCTAGATTCAATGGACTGCCTTGGTTGAAAGCCACAAAAGGCTAATTTCTAACCGCAGGAATCATTGTGACTAAAGTCTTTGAGGTAGTGTGAGCTCCGACGGTAGGGGGAGTCGACTTAGCTCTCCTGGACTACACCTGAATCCTGTGCTTCTCAGCTGCTACCCCTTTTCTACTGGGTGGGGATAGTTCTAAATACTCGAAAGGTGAAGAGCTGCTTCTTATATGTATTCTTCTCATAAGCAGAAATACACTGGTTCTACTAAACCAAAGTTGGAGTCGCCAGATATGCAAAGCTTCAACCTCTTATAGGTCTGGATATCACTGGCTGCATATCAAAACCAATAACTAAATGTAGTATTTTAAATTTACAATTCTCAGTTCTATGTCCCACCGGGCGTGCCAGAAACTATTATCACCCAGATTTGCACCCTTGCTGTGGTTGTGAAACCTTAGCAACCTGGGGTAACATTGGAATGATCTCGAAGTGTTGGACCTTGCGATTTTGAGATCAGACCTCCAGAGAAGGTTGGTTCCTTGCTCTAAGCCTATTACTTAGAGCAGTGATACTAAACCTAGTGTTTAAAACTTGCAGAGAAAAGAGTTAGAAGGAAAACTGAAAGGGAAAAGAGGTGATACACTAGATTTAGTGAGTGATGGTGGTCAAAGTGTGGGCACAACAATGATTCTTTTGCTGCTAAGGAGGGATTCACATAGATTTAAGACTAGTTTAAGGCTTCGGTATGAAAGCTAAGCCTGCAGATGGGCCATTTTACCCACAGAACAGACTACAACTCCAATTGAAAACATAGAAATTTAGACATAAAAAAGGTGAGAAGTTAGCATCTATTAACCATGAAGGCCTATAAAACTATTACAATACAGAAATATTTCATAGTAGAGTTACACCAACATAGCTAATTACACTCATTGGTGGATAAAAGGAAGACAACAGAGGCTAGATTCAGGCACAGTGAGTCACATTCCCATACCCTTGCAATTACATTAAGAGGTCCAACTACAAAATTTTGGCGGCATAACAGCCCCAAAATACCATACCCTCCAAAAGAGTTTACATGTCTTTTATAAGCTAGGCTCCTGCCAGAAGGGCGTGGAGTCTCTGATTTGTGGAAACGATGCCATAAATGCCAGCAGTAGGAAGGTATGGGCAAAGGCATGGTGAAGGGATATGGACCATGCCGTTGCCAAGAGAAAATGTGGAACACGGCAGCCATGACGCAAGACAGGACAGGAAATGGAGAAGCAACCTCCAAATTTGTCATCCACTGCATAGAAGTTGGTCCTGCAAGACAAAGAGCCCATGCACCATGAATGCGCCTATAGCAATTCACCAACCCGAGCCACTGTGAGGAGAAAAGCCCCTCAAAACTTCAAGACGGCCGCTGAAACGTCCAGTCGGCCAAAATATGCAAAGCCAAACTTGGAAAATGAAAACTAGAAAATCCCCCCCCAAAAAAAAAAAAACCTGCTCAAATGAAAGAGGAGGCAAAAACAAGCATTTTTGCCTCTTACAGCATGTCAAAATTTGCTAAAATGGGAAAGATATAGGCGGTCAAAGATTTGGTCAACTGCCTGTATATGTCGCTTCTGCATCTGTGTATATATCGGCCTCTAAAAATACCTCTGAACCTGTCTTTGCGTGCTTTGAAAACTTTGTATGTATCTCTACATTTTGGTGCCAAAAGGCCTTTGTAATCTCTTTCAGAATATGCATTTGAAACTATCTTTGTAAATGCAAGAGCTATTGTATATGCATTCACCACTACCACGTGGCACCCCCTGATTAGCCGTTGAACTTGAAGACTGGGACCCATCACTGAAGAACTGCATCCTCCATCGGCCTTCAAAAAGACTTAAAAAAAAGCCGCTGATGCATCATGTCCGGCCGAAATCTCCCTTGCATATTAGCTTGTACATGCGAAGATACAAGCAAACATACAAACAAACAAGTACATACAATCATGCATTTTACGCTTTGTAGTCGCGATTGTATATGCATACAATCGCCCTTGTATGTGCAGGTCCCACCAGTTGAAAATCCTTATATCTGCCAACATACGAGCCGCAGACCCCAAAAACCATTAACTGCATTTGACTGTTTTGTCGGATCCAGCTTGCATATTCACCCTTGTATTTTCCTTGTATATCGCAATGTACAAATGGCCTCATACATACAAATTGGACCTAAAGCTTGAATGAGCCAAAAATGATATTCATTTGGAATCCAGTTTGCCTATCACCAATGTATATCTTCTTTGTATATCCATGATATACAAGCCACTATTCACGTGATCCATTGTATGTAGAAACATACAATCCGCCTTGTATGTATCTTTGTATGTTTCATTTGTATGTGCAAACATACAAGAGAAAAATACATTTTCTTTTGTATATGCACCGACATACCAAACCCCTTGTATCTTGTGGACCCCACCATCTGCATATTCGGCCTTGTATATTCTTTGCATGCTTCGATTGTATGTAGAAGACATGCAATCCTCCCTTGTATATGCACGGGCCCCACCTCTTGTATCTTGGCAATATACAAACGCCTTTGTATATTTTCCCCACAGCAACCCCTTGTATATTGCCCATGGCACTGTAGCAAATATATATTTCCCTTTGTATATTGCGAACATACAAAGAAATATACAAGCCCTTGATATGCAAGCATAGAATATTCTGGGGAATCTTCAATGTATATTTGCCTTGTATATTTCTTTGCATCTTTCATGCGACCCGATATACAACTGGGAATATTCTTGGTATCTGCAACAGATTCCCCTCTTGTATATGCATTTCCTTGGCCCGATATACATGTACAAAATGCATACAACTTAAATTTTTCATCATTTTCTAAGGCCGATCGAGATTTTCAAGCCCGCCAAATGCACATTTGAATTGTATGTTGACCGAAACTTTGACCAAGAATAACTTCTTTGTTTGGTCAAATTTTAGGGTGATGTAAAAAGCAAACCTGCCTATTTTTTCAAGCTCTTTACAATGGTCAGGTTCTTTAGGCAAGGTTCCCTGGGAAATTTGGCATTTTTGCTTTATAGTGACTTTTTCAAAGGATTTTCAAGGAAAAAACCAGGTTGGCCATTTAACTCTGAGCAGAGGAAAATAGGATAACAGTTAACTTAATAAAAAACAACTAAAATTAAGTAGATCTAAAAGAAATTTACTAGATATTGCATAGACATAAGAAAAAGAATATCTAGATAGAAGATTAAACTCAAGATCTATAGATGACTATTCATATTCCACACAGATCTTGTAAAAGAAACCCACAATATGTTGTTGCAAATTTAACATAAGAAAAACTCACAACATATTAGAACCAATGACCCAAAGTTCATTTGTATTCCTGACATTCAAAACCTAAGAGCTCAAAGTCTCTTATCAAATTTATGTACAACATTTGTGCAAAATACTTCCCAATAGTAGAAAAGATAGAAAGGGATAACCCTAGAGGAAAAGTCTAGAGCTAATAAAAAAGTGTCAACTAGAAAAGACGATCCTTTTTCCTTTCTCTTGTCCACCTTATATAGATTTACAAATGAAATAGTTTCTTGATTTGTAACTGCTTCTTGAAAAAGGAAAATAAATAAAACAAACTTTATTCTTTTCTTTTCTTTGATTATAAGAATAAATTTAATTACAATATGACTTATAAAAGTCACTTTACAAATAAAAAATGAAGGAAAAGAAACATATTAGTTTTGGACTTCTTTATATTTTTTGAAGCTCTGGTCGTTGATTGTATCATTTGTTGAAGACTTTGGTTGGGAAGAGGCTATTTTTTCTTTGTAGTTTCTAAAACTATTGACTATTAGAGCCACAACGTTTCCATTTGGAATAGACATCGTGCAGAGGCATATCTTTCGAGTAGATAATGCTTCACCAACCTCTTGAATTCTTTTATAAAAATTAAAAATTTCCTTTCAAAAGGAGATCAAAGATGTGGATATATTACTCAGGTTCTCCATGGAATTACCATCCATTGTGTCCTTTTTAAACATCTCCTTTGAAATCAAATCTTTGAATCTTTTCTTTACAATATCAAACTCACACAAATTGATCTCATCTTCCTTCAAAATATCAACATCTATTGACAGACAATTGGATCGAACATCCGTTAAGATTGAGTCGCATATCTTATTACTAAATATATTTCATTCAATCCCCCTTAACCATTTGAAGGTATTATTGTAAGATACCCAACTAGTTCTCCAAAAATTTTTCCTTACTTAAACAATTTTACTTGCTATCAATTTATCAACTACTTCAACAACATAAAGATATACATCAAAGCTAACTACTTGAATGAATTAACCTTAGATTTGGGTACTTGTCTAGTTACTTGATTCAATCAACTTGCAATGTCTTATTACATGGATAATGCTTTCAATAGCATGAAATTACAACTAATTCAATGGAAATACAAAAGAAAGGCCTTGAAGCCTTGATGTTTATAATGGCGTCTATACTTGATCAACTCAATCAAACTCAATGATGTTAACTGAATGTCAACACCTCACAATATCACAAGGGAGCATCACCTTGCTTGTTGAGGGAGCATCACCCCAACACTTGAAACTCGCAGGCCTCAAGATTACAAGCTCAATAGCTTTGCAGAGAAAAATTTGTCAAATGAATCGATGCCAAATGAATGAGAAGGCTCCTTTTATAGGCCTTCCAAAGGTAATGAAGGCACGTTTTTTAATGCATCAAGAGGAACCAAGGCACGTTTCCCAAGAAGCATATCCAAGGGAATATTCTGTCTGATGACTCATTTTGAGTTGGAAAGCTTATCCAAAGACCTTGACATGAATCCAAATGCTATCCTTCTAACCAATGGGCATTCAGGTAGTTGTAACAACCTTAACTACCTCAATTAAAGTGCAATCCTAATGGTCTTCTGACTGGGCGCCAACTTGAAGCAGTGTGATCATTGAATGGCACGCAATGTGAACCTAGGCGCTCAACTGGGATAACAGAAGCAAGAATATGCGCCTAGAAAGATTTGATGATTCCAAGCAACCTTGGAACTTAAGCTAAGATCTTTTGCAACCTAGGCGCCATCTCCTAATGGATGTCTTGTTCAAAACTAACCTTGTAGGTTTGCAACTACCTTAGGTGCATACTTGGGGTAGTTTCAACTAGCATTAGCTCCTGGCACTTCAAGGAAGATGCTCTATACAACTCATACTGTCAAACACTTGCAATCAAAACCCCTTTTGTTGTTCCTTCCACCCAACACCTTCCTCTGGAGTTCTAATATTTTGCTTGCATCTTTAGCTACTCTTAGGCGCACTTATTGATAGAGAAAGGTTTGGATTGGTGCCTTAGGAAGAAAATGGTTTCGCCTTGTTAAAATCAAGACACAACTGAATCAAATTCACTATCTTCTATCAAGCGCCTTTAACTATGAGTGGATTGAAACCTCTTTCTCCTCTTAGGTGCACTTTTGGATGAGCAGAATTGTGCCTTAGAGGTGTCTGGATCCTAGGCGCCATTTGGAGGTGGCAAAAGCATGAATGTGCGCCTAGTGAAGTTTGATGCCTTCAAACTCTTAACAACATTCAATGAAGACCCCTAGGCTTGAATTAAAGACTTAACATGTTTAGGCACCCAAAATAGGCACTCTGGAGTCCAAGCACCAACTGGAGGCAGAAGAGAGGAAGATTTGCGCCTAACTTGCTTTAGGCACCCCTGGGAGGTGGTGGAGATCCTGAAATGTGCCTTCAATAACTTGGATCTTAGAGTGATGATGAAGGATGTTTACCTACAAGTTGAAAGACTCCTGGTTGTCATGTCAAATGTCTGGAACAAGCATCAAACTAGGGCGCTAATACAGCTTCATGGAGTAGGCGCATGTGTGAGGTGAGAGAGAGAGTAAAGTGCGCCTAGTTTGGTTTAATGCTTCTCCAGATGGAAAGTGAGTCTTTAACCTTGTTGATGATGCCAATACTTGCTTACCCTCAATTCAATCATAAGGCACCTTTTCTAGGTGGTGAAATCATGCTTTGTATCTAGACTGAATTTGAGGACTTACTTCCTTCTCAGGCGCACTAAGGTACCAGTGGAAGAGTGAAATGGCGCCTTCCCTTGAAATGCTTATTTGCTATACAAAAGCTCACTTCTAGAGGCTTGAAATGAAACAAACTACTTGCCTTACCAAGCGCCCTAACCTCTTGAGGGGTTTGAAGTCCATATTCCTAATTAGGTGCATCTTCAAGGTCACAGAACCCTGTCTTGGCGCCTTGATGTTCATGTCAGAGTCTAGGCGCACTTGTTAGGAAGTCTGATGTAGGATGAGCGCCTAGGCATAGAAACTCCATCATACCTTGACCATGTTCATCTCTGATCTAAGTGCTTGATTGTAAGAACCCATTCAGGTGGAGCACCTTTACTTGAAACCTCAACTTCAATGCCAGAAGTGACTCTAGAAGCTAGGCGCTAGGATGGGTATGTTCAGCCAAAATGGGCACCTTGTCAATGACTTAGTGGATTATGACTCAAAACTCCTTGATTGTACCTACAAAATGACACACAGAGTTAGTCAAAACCCATTTCATTCCCTTATCATTCAAAATTAGCCTCCAGGAATGAGGAGTAGGCTAATCCATTCATCACTTGGTGCTCAAGCCGGAAATGGGGACATGACAGTCTCCCCTTCCCGGGATTACTTGTCCTCTAGCAATTGAAGGTTAGGATGTTCTAGAATTTTCTCTCCTTCCCAAGTAGCATCCTCCATTGGCAACCCTTTCCACTTCACCAGATATTCTCTTATGCTCCGGTTGTGAAGTTTCTTCTCCCTTAGATCCACCACATTTTCAGGTTCAAGTGCAAACATTCCTTCTTCATCAAGTGGTGGTAGTTCATCAGTTGAAACCACATGTTGACCTAGTGCCTTTTTGAGACATGACACATGAAATACATTGTGGATATGGCTTCCTGCTGGCAAGTCCAGTTCATATGCCACTTCCCCTACTCTTCTCAACACCTTGTAGGGTCCGTAAAACCTTGGTTTCAATTTCTCTGCACCTGACTTCTTCAAAGTACTCTATCTATATGGATGAAAGCGCAGAAACACCATGTCCCCTACTTCAAAGCTTCTTTCAACCTGGTGTTTGTCGGCATACAACTTCTGTTGATTTTGAGCTCTTTGCAAGTTGTCCTTAAGGACTCTCAAAATATCCTGAGTATCCTTCATCAATTCACTTGCTCTAGGAGCTCTACTGTCATCCAATGCCAGGTCAACAAATGAAACTGCTTCATATCCATACAAATCTCAGAAGGGAGTCATGCCAATTGACATATGAAAAGTAGTGTTGTAGCAGTATTCACCCAGATGTAGCCACTTAATCCAAGCACGCTGATGATCAGACACATAGTTTCTCAAGTATCCCTCAAGCCATTTGTTTACAATTTTAGTCTGTCCATCGGTTTGAGGATGATAACTAGTGCTCGGTGTTAAGTCAGTTCTGGCCAGTCGAAATAGCTCTCACCAAAACACACTGATGAATCAGCTATCTCGAAGACTGACTATAGTTTTAGGCAGGCCATGTAGTCAAAAAACTTCACGGAAGAATAACTCAGCTACTTGCAATGCTGATGACTCAACTGGAATTGCAAAGAAGTGAGCAAACTTAGTTAATCTATCCACAACTACATAGATACAATCTCTTCCATTCACCTTTGGAAGACCTGTGATGAAGTCCATAGAAATACTCTCCCACTTATGTTCAAGAATTGACAGTGGTTGGAGTAATCCTGCTGGGAATGTATGTTCTATCTTATTTTGCTGACAAATCAAACACTCCCTGACATATTGAAGAACTTCTTCCTTCAGACCTTTCCACATGAATCTTTCCCTGATCTGTCTGTATGTCTTGAAGTAGCCAGGGTGTCTTGCAAGTGGAGCATCATGGTAAGTCTGCAAAATATGTCGCTTCAATTCTGACTCAGGAGTTAGATAGATTCTATCTTTATAATAGATGATGTCATCAATCACCTTGTACCTATCATCCTGAACGATTCCTTCCATGATCTCACAAGCAAATTTTGATTTGGAATACTCAACTAGAAGCTGAGCCTTCCAATCCACTGAAACTTTGCTCAGGGCACAAACAGCAGGTCTTCTAGACAGGGCATCGGCAACCACATTCTTCTTGCCTTTCCCATATTCAATGTCAAAATCATATGCCTGTATCTTCACAACCCACTTCTGTTGTCTTTCATTCAAATCTTTCTGCCCTAGAAAGTATTTCAAACTGTTGTGATCAGTCCTGACCACAAACTTAGATCCAACTAGATACTGGCAGAATTTGACCAATGCATGCATGATAGCTAGCATTTCTTTGTCATAAGTTGAGTACAATCGTTCTGTATCCTTCAACTTCCTACTCTTGAATGCGATGGGATTTCGATCTTGCATCAAAATAGCTCCAATACCTTCTCTTGAAGTGTCGCATTCTAGAACAAAGGACTTAGTAAAGTCTGGCAAAGCCAATACTGGTGTTGTACTCATCACTTCCTTCAACCTATCAAATGCAGCTTGAGCTTCTATTGTCCACATGAAAGCTCCTTTCTTTGTTAGGTTTGTCAAGGGTGCAGCAAGCTGTGAAAATCCCCTAACAAATCTTCTGTAATAGCTGCAGAGGCCAAGGAAACCTCTTAGTTTAGATACGTTCCGGGGAACTGGCCAGTTGCGAATAGCTTCAATCTTTTCCTCTTGAACTTTCACACCATTTGCTCCTATCACATGACCTAGGTACAAAATTTCCTTTAAGCCAAAATCACACTTAGACATCTTTGCATACAAAGATTGATTCTCCATGACATTCAATACTTCATCTAAGTGTTGAAGATGTTCTTCCCATGTCTTGCTATAGATCAAGATGTCGTCGAAGAAAACCAACAGGTACTTCCTCAACTGCTTGTTGAACACATGATTCATGCAGGACTGGAAAGTGGCTGGTGCATTTGTCAACCCAAACGGCATCACCATAAATTCATAGTGTCCGTAATGGCATCTAAATGCTATCTTTGGGATGTCTTCTTCTCTGACATGAATTTGATGGTAGCCAGATCGAAGATCTATCTTTGAGAAATAGACTGCTCCATGCAGCTCATCAAGTAGTTCATCAATCCTAGGTATTGGATACCTATTTTTGATGGTCTTCTTGTTCAATGTGTGATAGTCAACACACATCCACATTGTTCCATCCTTCTTCTTTACTAACACCACAGATGATGCAAATGGACTTGATGATGGCCTTATATGCCCCATATCGATCAATTCCTTGATCGTCTTCTCAATTTCAATCTTGAAATGCCTTGGATGCCGATAGGGTGCAATGTTGACAGGTTTCGCCCCATCCTCCAATTCAATGACATGTTCAAAACCTCTATCAGGAGGTATTCCTAGAGGTATGTCCCTAAACACCTTACCATGCTTATCCAACATTGTTTGAATATCTGCAGGATAAATTTCTTCAGCAAAGAGGATTTGGTTGTCCTTGATGCAAACCTGTGCTGCCCATTCGATGTCATTATGCCTGAATAATGCTTCCATTCATTTTGTTGAGACAACTTTGGGGTTTCCATCAGACACTGACTTCAGTTTGATCTTCTTTCCTTCATGCATGAATTCTAACTCCATCTTCTGAAAGTCCTAGACAATTCTTCCAAGTGAATGCAACCATTGCACTCCAAGTACTACATCGATATGCCCAAGTCCAACCACATAGAAATCATCCTATAAAGAATAATCTCCCATTTGAATTTGCAGTTGGGACACTTTTCTAGTACAACTCATTAGGAATCCATCAGCAACATCTATTTGAAATCCTTTGAAATCTTCAACTATGAGACCTCGCCTTGCTACCAAACCTTCATCTATGAAGTTGTGAGTAGCACCACTGTCGATGAGACAAGTGACTCTTTGACCCTTCACAACTCCCCTAATGCAGAAGGCATGATACTTAGGTACTCCTGAGATAGTTGCTAATGTTATTTTGTCAGTTCCTTCGGAAACATTCAGAGTTGGTTGCTCTTGTACCTCCTCTTCACCTTGGATTGATTCTTCTTCACTCAGAGACTCTTCTTCACTTCCATCATCAAATACAACTTCAATCAGATGTGCTTTACCTTTACCAAGGCATCTGTGTCCTGGTTCCCAAGGTTGCTTGCAAGAAAAATAGAGTTTCTTCCTTCTTAGCTCGTCTCTTTCAGCTACAGATGGACCTTGTGTCATCTTTTGAGGAAAAGAGGGTCTTCTTTGAGTAGATCTGACACCTTTATAAAACCTTTTCTTAGGCTGATATACAGGAGTAGTATCAAGATCTAGAGAAAAATCAATTGCTTCTTCCAGGTTTGCTGGCCTTTGTACCTTTACCAATGGCTTGATCTGATTGTTCAATCCCTCAATGAACAACATAGTGATTCTGTGGTTTGTCATATCGGGTACCATCACTGCTATCTTCTGAAACTCATTGACATACTGCACAACCCTTCCTTCTTGCTTGAGTTGAGCTAGTTCGCGATAGTACACTTCAGTGTCTTTTCTATCAAACCTCTAAATCAACTTGGTTACAAACTCATCATAGGAAGTTATCCTATCATGATGTTGAGAGACTAGGCCATGATGCCACCATTCATAAGCCAATCCTTCAAGATGCATTGTCGCAAATTGAATCGCCTTCTTCTCTGTCAAAGGCTTAAGTCAAAGGTACGTATCCAGCTTGTTTACCCAAGCCCTAGCACTGAGCTTACCACTTCCATCAAAGGTAGGGATGGGAACTCGATTTAAGGCTTCCTTATACTCCTTTGTATCATCATCCCTTCTAGGATGAAAGCCTCTAGTTCTACCTTGCCTATCCCTATCTTCCCTCTTCTGTCGGTAATATTCATTGAAATTCATCATTTCCTAAACACGTTCTGGTAATCTGGCATAAAGATCTGCAAAGAGAGCTATCTCATCTTCAAAGTTATTCTATTCTTCTTCATCAAACTCTTCATCAGCTTCATTGTCCTGTTCAGGTGGTGGTGGAAGGAAAGTTGGTCTTAAAGGCCTATCAACTATAGGAGTTCATGTGCGAACCCTTCTGCCTGTTGCACTAGCAGCATCATCATCAACTTGTCTCTTAGGTCTAGCTGCATCTCGATGACCTTGTCCAGCTACTGGACCTTGATTCATGTTTTGAAGGGTTTGTAGGACTTGTTGCAGAATTTGAGCTGTTTGTTGATGTCCAACAGCCATGTTCCTGAACATCTCTCTAGCTTCACATTCACCATCAGCAGGTGGACTTCTACTTCTTCTTTCCTCAACCATGTTAATTGGAGCTTCTGTATGATGTTGTTCTTGTTGTTGTCTAGCTCTTCTTGTATAATATCTGTGTGGACCTACTTTAGGTGGTTGCATAACCCAGAGGCTGGCAGGATCCAGGCTCTGATACCACTGTAAGATACCCAACTAGTTCTCCAAATAAATTTCCTTACTTAAACAATTTTACTTGCTATCAATTTATCAACTACTTCAACAACATAAAGATATACATCAAAGCTAACTACTTGAATGAATCAACCTTAGAGTTGGGTACTTGTCTAGTTACTTGATTCAATCAACTTGCAATGTCTTATTACATGGATAATGCTTTCAATAGCATGAAATTACAACTTATTCAATGGAAATACAAAAGAAAGGCCTTGAAGCCTTGATGTTTACAATGGCGTCTATACTTGATCAACTCAATCAAACTCAATGATGTTAACTGAATGTCAACACCTCACAATATCACAAGGGAGCATCACCTTGCTTGTTGAGGGAGCATCACCCCAACACTTGAAACTCATAGGCCTCAAGATTACAAGCTCAATAGCTTTGCAGAGAAAATTTTGTCAAATGAACCGATGCCAAATGAATGAGAAGGCTCCTCCTTTTATAGGCCTTCCAAAGGCAATGAAGGCACATTTTTCAATGCATCAAGAGGAACCAAGGCACATTTCCCAAGAAGCATATCCAAGGGAATATTCCGTCTGATGACTCATTCTAAGTTGGCAAGCTTATCCAAAGACCTTGACACGAATCCAAATGCTATCCTTCTGACCAATGGGCATTCAGGTAGTTGCAACAACCTTAACTACCTCAATTAAAGCACAATCCTAGTGGTCTTCTGACTGGGCACCAACTTGAAGTAGTGTGATCATTGAATGGCACCCAATGTGAACCTAGGTGCTCAACTAGGATAACAGAAGCAGGAATATGCACCTAGAAAGATTTGATGATTCCAACCAACCTTGGAACTTAAGCTAAGATCTTTTGCAACCTAGGCGCCATCTCCTAATGGATGTCTTGTTCAAAACTAACCTTGTAGGTTTGCAACTACCTTAGGCACATACTTGGGGTGGTTTCAACTGGAATTAGCGCCTAGCACTTCAAGGAAGATGCTCTATACAACTCATACTGTCAAACACTTGCAATCAAAACCCCTTTTGTTGTTCCTTCCACCCAACGCCTTCCTCTAGAGTTCTAATATTTTGCTTGCATCTTTAGCTACTCTTAGGTGCACTTATTGATAGAGAAAGGTTTGGATTGGCACCTTAGGAAGAAAATGGTTTCGCCTTGTTAAAATCAAGACACAACTGAATCAAATTCACTATCTTCTATCAAGTGCCTTTCACTATGAGTGGATTGAAACCTCTTTCTCCTCTCAGGTGCACTTTTGGATGAGTAGAACTATGCCTTAGAGGTGTCTGGATCCTAGGCGCCATTTGGAGGTGGCAAAAGCATGAATGTGCACCTAGTGAAGTTTGATGCCTTCAAACTCTTAACAACATTCAATGAAGACCCCTAGGCTTGGATTAAAGACTTAACATGTTTAGGCACCCAAAATAGGCACTCTGGAGTCCAAGCACCAACTGGAGGCAGAAGAGAGGAAGATTTGCGCCTAACTTGCTTTAGGCGCCCCTAGGAGGTGGTGGAGATCCTGAAATGCACCTTCAATAACTTGGATCTTAGAGCGATAATTAAGGATGTTTCCCTACAAGTTGAAAGACTCCTGGTTGTCATGTCAAATGTCTGGAACAAGCATCAAACTAGGGCACTAATCCAACTTCATGGAGTAAGCGCATGTGTGAGGTGAGAGAGAGAGTAAAGTGTGCCTATTTTGGTTTAATGGTTCTCCAAATGGAAAGTGAGTCTTTAACCTTGTTGATGATGCCAATACTTGCTTACCCTCAATTCAATCATAAGGCACCTTTGCTAGGTGGTGAAATCATGCTTTGTATCTAGACTGAATTTGAGGACTTACTTCCTTCTCAGGCACACTAAGGTACCAGTGGAAGAGTGAAATGGCGCCTTCCCTTGAAATGCTTATCTGCTATACAAAAGCTCACTTTTGGAGTCTTGAAATGAAACAAACTACTTGCCTTACCAAGCGTCCTGACCTCTTGAGGGGTTTGAAGTCCATATTCCTAATTAGGCGCATCTTCAAGGTCATGGAACCCTGTCTTGGCGCCTTGATGTTCATGTTAGAGTCTAGGCGCACTTGTTGGGAAGTCTGATGTAGGATGAGCGCCTAGGCATGGAAACTCCATCATACCTTGACCATGTTCATCTCTGATCTAGGTGCTTGATTGTAGGAACCCATTCAGGTGGAGCGCCTTTAGTTGAAACATCAACTTCAATGCCAGAGGTGACTCTAGAAGCTAGGCGCCAGGATGGGTATATTCAACCAAAATGGGTGCCTTGTCAATGACTTAGTGGATTATGACTCAAAACTCCTTGATTGTACCTACAAAATGACACACAAAGTTAGTCAAAACCCATTTCATTCCCTTATCATTCAGAATTAGCCTCCGGGAATGAGGAGTAGGCTAATCCATTCATCACTTGGTGCTCAAGCCGGAAATGGGGACATGACAATTATTTTCTTTAGGCTTGTTGAAGACCTTCTCAACAACTAAAATACTTATATCCAGTTTGATCATTTCTTATAAATCTCTGACAATGACTTGCAATACAATCTCTTCCTTCTTGGCTACTTGGAATTTAGTATGAATTTCCTTTTTTTAGCTAAAACTTGTTCATATAACTTCATGGCTTCTTCAATGTAAAGAAGACCACTAATAGTTACCTTTTTCCACCCAAGTTTCAAATGCTCTTCCATAAGATTGGTACTTACCAATTTTATCTATGACATCAAAGCTTATCCCTTTTGGTGAGACATTAGTTGGAGTTGTTTCCAAAGCATCAAGGGGCTAAGTATAAGTATCTATGATAGACTTGATATATGCAGTCAAAGTTTCTACTTACTCTTCGAGTTGCTCCCTTGTCCTTTTCTCTTTCTCTACTCTTTCAATCAATTTTTGAAGAGACATTTTAGCATTATGAATATTGTCTTCATGTGTAGATGGGCCAAGATCTACTCTATTGATGTTATAATCTACTTTAGTTGCTTCATCATCATTTTGATATGCTATAGGCTCTACAGTCTCCACATATTGGTCACCTGTAGAAGGATCTACCATCATCTTGGAAGTTATATGAAGTTTCAATGGTTGATGAGTAGCCTGCAACAACTTTGCTACTGCATCAAAACCAAGATCTATCATTTGGGAACTCTTCCTTTTCTTTTCCACCACCTCTTTAAGACAAAGAGATGGTGATGACACTAATTAGAATTTAAGTGTCAATGAGGGCAGAGTGAACTTTGGAGTAGAATCAACAACAATATTGACAACTATTTGTATTGGGGGAGGAGGTGGAGGAGTAGGCACATGAGGAGGAGGAAGAGGAGATAAAACAAGATTTATCTATTGTTGCTCACCAATAGGATTTTATACACTATCACTATCCTCTTGTATTGGGGGTGGTCTTTTTATCTCCAACTTCTTTCTTGGTGCATGGTCCTCACCTTCACAATGACTCTTCAAGTCAACTCCTTTATTTGGGTCTTCATCATCACCATCCCTTCTTAGGGTAGACTTGTATTTGGTAGAATATGTGATGACGGGAGGTTGGGGTGAAGAAGATGTTGCAATTTACTTCTACTTCTTGGATGCATTATCTTTTGGTGGTGGTTTAGCGGTTGTATGTTTTGTAATTCTAGTCATTAGACACTTTTGGCTCTTCTTGAGCACAAATAAAGACCTTTCCCAAATGTCAGTAATTTCTTTATTAGCCTAGTTGGTCAAGGAAAAGTGGTTGAGAATAAATAGAAGGGTAAGCTTCATCAATTAGCTCGATGCCAGCATCCACCATATTAGTAATATCCCATCCTAATTTGAAGGCTTTGATCTTGTAATGTCCCTTTCGCAAGTGTGAACGATTGGAGAATACCCTTAGCCTATTTTAATTCATGTAGGCTAATTGGGATTTTGGTAAGGGAATAATTAATTAATTAAATTAAATTGTCTAAAGATTATTATTTTACAGGCAACTTATATTTAATTAATTATTTTATTAAAGTTGGACATTTGATTATAAAGTGACTTATTTTGGGGTCCAAAAAGTAAATAAAAATTAAAAGTCACTTTATGGGGGAGACAAGATATAATTTCTCAAACTTTCGAAAGGGGAGTATAAAAAGAAGATTGTGAAAAGAGAAATTCATATTCTTGGAATTTTCATTTTAGAAAAACTCAGTTGTGGAGATTGAACATTTTGTTCAACTTTCATCCCTAGGATGGAACCCCTACAACAAAGATTGATTTCAAGGACAAAACCCTCATAGCCAATTCTTGGTGAATTTATATAGGATTCATAGGTGTGTGGATTGATAGAAGATTTTGGTGATATTTGAAGTTATTAGCTTTGGAGAATATCAATATTTATTTTCTTAACAAATCTCATCGTGATATAATGAAGGTACATTTTGGTTATGATTTTTGGTTACTCCTAGCAGGTCTCCCCTATTTTGGATAGTTTAATTCTAGATTTAATGGAATATTGGTGAATGGATTTAGTGAAGGAATAGAATACATTTTAGAGAATCTAAAATGGAGTATTATCTATATTTATTTAAGTTTTGCCCAACTAGTAGGCCATATAGGTATAGGGAGGGTGTGAGACTTTGTAGAGTGAAACACCTCATTTATTAAGGGGTTTTGGGCCCTTAGATGTTAGCCACCCCATTTGATATCATTTCCAATGGATAGAAGGTGGGACATGGTTGTTTAAGGAGGTATAAGGTTGATGTGACTATAGTTTGGACATCTCTATATATATACAATAGATCTGGAGATTATTTAGCTGGTCACCCCTTGTAAGATTCAGTATTGGTTGATTTCTATTAGAAAGCAAGCCATTTCAGACCCAAAAGAAAGTGTGGAAGTGTAGCTTCAACCCTAGTTTACAGAGATGTGTGTAGAATAGACAACAATGACCTTTCAATCTAGTGTACATCAGTCCCAACAAACTTTTAAGCATTAAAACTAAAAGTATATATATTGCCAAAATTTAATGTACTTGTTGATTACAGTATTCATAAATAATATTTCTAGATTTTCATCAACATTCTATGTTAATCTTGAGAGGTTATAACTTACATTATTACAGTCATCTATGTCAGATTATGTGCTAGTTGAATATCTTATAAAGTTTTAGTATTTCTGTGGTAGAAAGAACATATGTTTATGTATACACTGCATTAATATTATGCCACAATAGTAATGCTTACATTTCATAAACTAGTAGCATCATTTCTAGTTTCACATTAGTGGTGTCAAACATTTGCAAAGTCATACAAACTGTTGTATTATCACTGCACTTATCAGTTGGCATTTCATCAAACATTTGTTGAAGTACATACAAAAAATTATCCTGACACTTTATAGTGGTATCAGAGCTAGTTTTCTTGCCAACCTATTGGAAATTTATTAGCTTGATGCAAAAAAAACAATTCATATGTAGCCTAGTGAAAGAGCTAACACATATTATCAAAGGAATCTGAGAAGTGGTCTATTTAATTTTCTAGAAAATACAGAAGAATTTCCTTTTGCAAATTTATAGGTTGAAGAAGAGGTAGAAGAAACCATGGCATATAGGAAATGAAGGAATGAAGGTAATAGCACAGATAAGATACCTAATGATCTTGCTAGGAGGCAACTGTTAGATTCAAGATAGACAACTGAGAGGGGGGGTGAATCAGTTGTCCCAAATCTTTCTTCCTATTAATCACTTAAATCCTTCTTGTAATTCAGTAGTATAATAATAGATCAATCATGAAAACATAATGCAACAATTCAAGAGAAGAAACATATTAACACATATGACACCAAGATTTTAACATGGAAAACCCGGTTAAGGAAAAAACCATGGGGTGACTAACCCAAGATTGTATTCTCTATTAAAAGAATAAGAAGAACAAATGGCATATGCCAATTAGGGCTCACTGCCTAAGCACACTTCTCACAAGAGGCCCACTACCTACAGGAGACACATTGTCTACAGAATAATAAATATTACATAATTGAACTGAAGAATAGCATCTTCACCATGCTTGAGTCAGTTTCATTTTAGCTCAATACTTCTACTCTGCCTTTCACTCTGCTCCTCTCTACCACACTCTCATCTCCACCAAGATTACTTTTGAAATGACTTCACAACTTCTTATTTATACAAGACATTGACTTTGGGATAATCATCCAAGTCAGCATACTTTACAAAGCAAATACATAAATGCAACATGACTAATTACAAAAAGACTTCATGTGGATCAACACATTATCGGCTACACAGATCAGAGACTTCAATCTTCTTTGAGGAACATGCCATGCTTCGCAAAACATCTTCAAGATCATCTGCAAGATGTGTAACTCATCTGGTCAGCCAAACTTAGGAAGAACACATCATCTGGAAGTAACTCTTCAATTATGAGGTCAATCTTCAATGCAGACCACCCACACGAACTGGACACAATCCAAAGACCTCCACAAGCTTGCCTAAATCACCAAGAACATCCACACTACTTTTGATTACTGAAATCATTCTCTCCTTCATCTAAAACTTCAAGAACATAGTATGTCATCACTATTATATTGGAATAGATGCTTGCAGACCTCCAAACCACGAACCAATTGAGTTGTCAATTCACATTGACTTCCTAAACACTCCACCAAATCTGTAGAACAAGATATTGCATTTCTGGATCTCACCGGACCTATCTGTGTCACTCTGTCACCTCTGAACATCTGCCAAAACTAGTTTTACTCAAGTGGCCATAACTTCTTCAAATCTTCATGCGGACCTCTTAAATCTTTACTAGATCATCTTAAGACACATATCTACAAACCCTTTGAAGCGCATCCTTGGAACTTCATCTTAGCTGGGATCTCTACCTCACTATCTTCATTGTTCTTCTTTATTCCTGATAGGGCTAATTTTCTTAATATCCTCAGCATACAACTCATCCAATCCTTGGCATCAAGGCAATAGGAGTATGTTGACATCAATGACAACACCGGTTAGGCCCATACTTGCAACAATCTCCCCCTTTGTCATTGATGGCAACATATGATCTGAAAAATTGTTTTAACCATCAAGACAAGAACTTCTCCTTACTAAATGACATAACTCTCCCTATTAACAACAACCATTCACATGTCTTCTCTTCCTTTACTGCTCCACCTTTGATTAGCAATGACTTTTGTTTTTCACATGTCTTCTCTCCCCCTTTGACATCAATGGCAAAGGGCACATACTTGCATCACTCAGAATCATATCAACTACTCCCCCTGAGTAGCAGCTTCCCATCATCAATCCAGACCACAAGATATGACTGTGAGATCCACCAGACTGATGCACATCAGTGCATCTTAATTTAGAACTGGAGGGGTAATAACCCCTAACTTCTCCCTGAGATACTCAAAAGAGTCTTTAGGTAGAGGTTTAGTAAAAATGTCTGCAATCTAATCCTTGGAGGGTACAAACTCCAATCTGACTTCATTCTTGTTCACTTTCTCTCTCAACAAGTGAAACTTGATGGATATATGTTTTGTCTTTGAATGCAACATTGGATTTTTTGATATATTTATTGCACTTGAATTATGACAGAAGATTGTGATAGGTTCCTCATACTCCACTCTGATGTCTCTTAGTATTTGCTTCATCCACAATACTTGAATGCAACTACCTGCTGCTGCAATATATTCTACTTCTGCAGTGGACATAGATATTGCCTCTTGTTTCTTGCTCAACCAAGAAACCAATCTTTTCCCTAAAAAGAATGCCCCACCACTGGTACTTTTTTGGTCATCCACATCTCCTTCCCAATCCGCATCTGTATATGCATGAAGAGAGAAATCATGATCTCTAGGATACCATAAACCATACTCAACTCGCCCTTTTAGATATATGAGAATCCTCTTGATCTGACATGAGATTCTCTAGGATCAGCTTGGAATCTAGCAACAAGACCAACATCATTCATAATGTCAGGTCTAGTTTGAGTAAGATACAATAGTCCTCCAATCATTGACTTGTACTTTTTTTGATCAGCCTTAGGAGAGTCATCATCTTTGTTTAATTTACATCTGGTTGCCATTGGAGTACTCATTGGTTTTGAGTCTTCCATCCCAAATTTCTTCAACAATTCTTTCACATATTCAGTTTGTGAAATGAAGATTCCTTTCTTTGTTTGAATGATTTGCAGACCCAAGAAGAAATTCATTTCCCTAAACATGGACATCTCAAATTCACTTTTCATTTGATTTGTAAAAGTTTTGCACATACTATCTCTTCCTCCAAAAGTGATATCATCAACAAACACTTCAACAATCAAGATATTTTCATGATCAATTTTGAAGTACAAGTTACTGTTAGTAGTACCTTTGTTGAAACCAATCTTTAAAAGATGCTTATCCAATATTTCATACCAAGCTCTTGGGGCTTGTTTGAGTCCATACAGTGCTTTCTTCAACTTGCAGACCATATCACCATGATCAAACAATTGGAATCCATCTGGTTGCTCAATATATACTTCTTCTTCCAAGTCACCATTCAGGAAGGTAGACTTGACATATATCTGATATACCTTGAAATACTTGAAGGCAGCAAAGGCAAGAAATAATCTGACTGCTTCAATTCTTGCCACCAGAAAAAAAGCCTCTTCAAAATCAACTCCTTCTACTTGGGAATAGCCCTTGCAGACCAATCTGGCTTTGCTTCTGACTACTTCACCATCTTCATTCAGTTTATTCTGGAAGACCCATTTGGTTCCAATCACATTTTTGTTTCTAGGTCTGGGAACAAGATCCCAAGTGTGATTTTTCTTAATTTGCATTAGCTCTTCCTTCATTTCTTTAGTCCAGCTTTCATCATTGCATGCTTCATTCACTGTCTTTGGTTCAATCTTTGAAATCATACAATACTCTTCTAAGTCTTGAGCAATCTTTCTTCTTGTTTGAACACCTTTTCTTTTATCACCTATGATCTGATAATAGTTGAACCAATTATTGACATAGTAACATGGTGAGGTTGCATGGGAAGAAAATGCTTTGTGTCTACTAAGGCTTCTTTGGAGGATGAGAGAGCTTACCATGTTGATATAGAATCATTTTTGGACAAACATAGTTTGGTCTGTGGTGATATTCCTCCTGGTAGGCCACCAGATTGGGGCTTTGAGCATGTCACCGAGTTAGAGGAAGGGGCCAAGCCCATCATTACCACCCATTATTGCCATCTAAAAAGACATAAGGAGGAGATAGAGAAGGCCATTAGAGAGCTACTTGATATGGGGCATATCAGAGCCAATACCAGTTTTTTCACTTCTTTAGTGGTTTTGGTTAAGAAGAAGGATGGAACCATGAGGATGTGTATTGATTAGAGGGCTCTCAATAAGAAAACAATTAAGAATAGGTACCCTATCCCCATGAAAGACAAGTTGATTGATGAGTTGCATGGGGCAATCTACTTTTTGAAGATTGATCTTCAATCAGGGTATCATCAAATTAGAGTAAGAGAATAGGACATTCATAAGACTGCATTTAGATGCCACTATGGGCCCTATGAGTTCTTGGTCATACCTTTTGGATTGACCAATGCACCTACTACATTTCAGTCTTGCATGAACCAAGTATTTAATAAGTAGTTGCAAAAATTTGTACTTGTCTTCTTTGATGACAAGGAGGATCATCTCAGAAATATTGATGAGGTCTTCGCAATCATGGAGGCACCATCAATATATTCCAAAGCATCTAAGTGTGAATTTGTCATGATAGAAATATTATACTTGGAGCATGTGATCAATGTAGAGGGAGTCAAATTAGATATGGATAAAATTCATACCATCTTGGATTGGCCACCACCTAAGACATTGTCCCATATGAGGGGATTCTTTAGGTTGTACAGTTATTATAGGATATTTGTTAGGGGTTCTTCACAATTGCTAGCACCCTTAACAAACTTGACCAAGAAGGGGTCTTTTACTTGGATAGATGCAACACAATAGACTTTTGACAAACTCAAGGAGGTCATGGGTTCATGTCCAATTTTAGCATTGCCAAATTTTTTCCAACCCTTCATATTGGAGTGTGATGCTTTTGGTGAGGGCATTGGAGTTGTCCTAATGAAAAACAAACATCCTATAGATTTTGAGAGTAGGAAGCTTAAAGAGATAGAAAGAATATTTTCTATTTATGACAAGGAAATGTTAGCCATTATGCATGCATTGGCTAAATTCAAACAATACTTGGTAGGGGGTAAATTTGTGGTAAGGAAAGATCATAATGTTATGTCCCACTATTAAGATTGTTTAAATTAAAGATTTAAACATCATGTCCATTTGAATGCTTCTAACAATAATTAATAAGTGTATATAATAATATAAATATATAATATTTAATAAATAATATTATATAAATTATTATATGAATATTTTAATATAATTGAAATATAATTTGAAGGATATATTATTATAAATATTGATAATCTAAGTATATATTATAATAACTATAAATATAACAAATATAAATATAAATATAGATATAGATATAGATATTAATATTAATATTAATGTAGATATTAGTAATTTAAATATTATTATAATATAATACAAAAAATAAAAAATAGATATAAATAATATATATATATATATATATATCATGAACATATATGATTAATCTCATATTCTATGAATGATATAAGGAAATGACCGGTTTACATTATTAAGAGCACTCCTTATAACTTAATAAGTTATTGAATCTAAACTTAAAGAAATTTAAGAATTTAATACAGACAAGTTTATTAAAACTAGTCAGCTATCATTGTTAAGAGGCAACGCTTAATATATAAATTGAAGAAATGGCCTCTCTTGGGAGAAATCGTCTCCCTTTGAGACGTTACAATTTTAGCATACAATGAGGGATATAATGGGAATCATGAACAATCTCTCTCAAGGGGATTACGATCAACTCAGCAATTCCATTGGGGAATCATATAAAAATCTCACAATATCATCTTTCAATCCCTCAGCAACCACACACTTCAATATGGGAATCATAAGGAGAAAACACCTCCCATCACAATCAAATAATAGAGCCACCACACCGAATCATCAATAACAAACATTCCTAATCTCATTAGCAACGCCAGTATCCAATCAACATTACTATAAGCAAGCAATTGATATTTCATCAAATCATATCAGTGGCAAATCATCCAAAAAGACATCTCAGCATCATCGAATATCACCATTGGTTATCTCAGGAAACCATTCAAGAAGCTGTATATGATATATTTAAATATCGAATGCAGTAGTTAGAGATCAAAGATAAGGAAAAAGTGAATATTCGATCAAGAATAGAGAAGCATTCATTCAGGAAAAAGGAGAAGCCAGCAGCCGGTAGAAAAAAAAAAGAGGAAGAGAAATTCAAAACTCAGCAATAAGGTAATTGCAGTCACTATCTAAGATAAGGATTTATATTTATTTGTTCAGTTTATAACTTGTAAGATATAAATGATAAGGTTATTAAGTAGGATCCAATATACGTGTTTATGTATAAAAATGAAGTTAAATGATAAAATATATGTGTACTGGTATGATTTTAACTAAGGCATTATGACATGATATGATGATTTTCATATGAAGATTTAACAATGAATACCAATTAAATATAAGAATGTATAGGAGTAACATAAGGATATTGAAAAATGATAAAGTTACCTTTTAAGAATGAATAATAATTATAAATAAGGCAAGAATGTTATTTGATGAGAATGATATGTTGCTTAGTAAATGGCAAGCAATGAGATAGTTAAAAATGACTTAACAAGAACAATACTTAACCATGAAAAATGTGGGATGAGAGATGGTGGCTCATGGTCAATCAACTAATACCCAAATATCGGGACAAAGGGAAAGGGGTAAGCATTATGGTAAATCTTGGTTGATGCCCGAGTTGGTCTAGAGCACCTTCTAGGCTAAAGACAAATGAATCCTTATCTCAAGTTGGTCTAGAGTACCCCTCTGAGATAAGTGCCCATTGTCTCATGTTGGTCAAAGGGACCCCTCTAGGATAATGGATAGGCCCTTGTCTCATGTTGGTCTAGAAGACCCCACCAAGACAAGGGATGGGCCTTTGACTTGCTTGGTCTCCGAGTCAAAGGAATGGAATATGGACTCCATAATTGTTCACTTATAAGCCCTCTCTGATTAGGTACGTGGTTTGATGAACATGTAGACCCAAGTATATCTCTCCCAAGAAAAATCATGAAACATGTCTAATAGATATTGTGAAAGATAGAATGCATATAGATTATGATCAGAAGACTTGATTTAATATATCTTGTGGTTAATATGATTATATAAGAAGAATTGAATACTAATGTTCTCTTTTACAAGTTGAAATTGTGTGCAAGGTTGTGAAAATTTTTGGCTTGCTAGAAGGGGACATTACAAGTGGTATCAGAGTAGTCATCCTGCCATCTTGCGTGTATATTTGTAACTTATGCAACTATGTGAATATTTTGTGTATGATGTGTATTCTTTATGACTGTAAATATATGTATTGAACTCATTATTAATTATGCTATTAATGAATCTGGATATATTTAGTTTTTGTAATTCTTATCAAGCAATCATGAGGAAGAGCGGGAGAAATACTAGTAGGGCAAGTAGATACTAGATTTATTTCTAAGTACGCCACTCTGAGCTAGCCACTTGGAGCCAAGGGGGTGAGTGACTGCCCTTGGGCTTAGAAAAGAAAATCTATGGTCCTCCTATTGTAGCATTTCCCCAATCCCCACATGGATTGGTTGTTGAAGGAGTTTCAATCATAAGAGGGATGGATTAAGTAGCATGGATAGGGAAAGCAGGTACAAGTTTATCCACTAAGTACGCCACTCCATGTTGGATAGCTGCATGTCTGCCACTTGGGGCCAAGAAGGATGGTATATTTTCTCTTGGAAGTTTAGCATGGATAGCTTCGGGCGGACCTATCTGTAGACACCCAAAATTGACCTAATTATCATTAGTATCAAAATATCACATTATCTATCATCTGCATTTGTCTAACACACTTGAGCAATTTATCTATTTTCTCTAAGTCACCTATTTCTTCTATTAATTAAATAAATTTATATTTATTTAATTAATTCATTATCTATTTTCTTCTATTTTCTCTAATCTATAATTAAATAATCTTTAATTATTTAAGTATCTCTATTCTATCTATTTTAATTAAATAAATCTTATTTATTTAATTAAAATTCCTTCATAATTCCACTTTCCAATTAATTAAATAAATTTTATTTATTTAATTAATTTCTCTTATCACTTATCAGTTATCTTCATCTTTCATCATAAGCCGGCATGTGTGCGTCTCTTATTTGAAACATGTGTGCGTCTCTTATTTGAAACATGTGTGGTACTACATCTTTCATTTAATATCTTTCACATGCAGTACTTTTTATGTATACAATCACACATGAGCCTTATTCTTCCCTCCAATTGTCATCTACACATTCATCTATGATTATCAATTCATCTCAACCATTCATATAGCCACCAAATCTCTACCGTTGATTGATTTTGGTTGAGTGCTATATAAACACCCTCTCATTCCAAAATACATCTATGCATGATTTTTTTATATAGCGTCTACATTATCATCCTGAGCATATTGAGCACTTTAGCATCCATTTAGCACATTATCATTATCATCCATCCATCATGGCAGCTTTGATCTTCATAATTGTTCGTTGTTGAGAAGTAATCCACATCAAAAACAAGGAATCATACAATCTAGATGATCTTGTTCTTGAATTGCATGTTTTTGGTTTCACTTGGATTCAATTCTTTGATGGTGGTAGGATTAGGTTTTCATTTGCATGCTTGATCTTATTAACCTTATTTTTACCTATCACATTTTGGTATGCCCGGTGGGACTCACATCCTTGATTAACTTTGTTGTTTAAAGTTGTTTTTCTGAAGTTCAGACTTTTCAGAGCACTTACGGCAAATTTCAATCGCTTCTGAGCAAAAAATAGTTGCTTTTAGCATCTCTACATTGCTTTTGAGCTACAATCTGTCACTTTCAGCCCTTTATGCATCGCTTTTGAGCTGACAGAGATCGCTTTAGGCTAACAGCAGATCACTTTTGATTGAAAAACAGTCGCTTCTAGCTGTTTCAGTCGCTCTTGGCAGTCTAGGATTTTCTATTATCATTTCATCTTGCAGGGTGTTTTACTAGATTTTTATTTATCAAATCAAGGGTTTTATCTCTTTTTGCAGGATCCTAATCATCATACTATCATTTGCCAATCAATTTGATTAGGTTTTTCATTTTAATTGGGCTAACATCCTTGATTTTGCAAGATCTCATCAATTTGCCATTCTAGGGTTTCCAATTGATCAATCTGTGGTTGCAGGGTGTTTATCTGATCATATTTCATCCTCTAGATTTGTCATTCTAGGGTTTACAATCTCTAATAGTCCTTTTTTTTAATAACCCTAACCCTAGTTTTTCATAAACAAGGATTTTTTCACGCATCCGGTAGATTCAGATCGCTTTTGAGCAACAGTCAGTCACCTCTGGTAACTGTGTTTTGCTTTCAGTCCTGTAATTCACAGTTTGGTTTTCTTGGTTACTAATCATTTATTTGTACATCATCTTATCATTTGTCCAAGAAAAGGAGGTTGTGAAACTTCTAACATATTTGTTGTAGCTTCAATTGGTCCAAAACATTTCATTTTTATCACTAATCTAGGAACATTTGGGCTTGGTGCTTAAAAAGAATCGTTGTTTGCTCCGTGCTTGTTTTATCTTTCTTGATTGCTTATTGTGCATGTGTGTAACCCAAATTTAATAGCAAAATTATCCACTCCCCTTGCCTATCAAATGGATCTTGGGTGCATAAGAACTTGTTATTATCTTTAGAGGGCATGCCTTCCCAGTGTGAGAAGGGGTACGACCCAAGCAGTAACGGGCTAAATCCAAGCTCTTCCAAGCCGCTATATAAGAAAAGTGTTTATGTCAAAATCCACAAACAATGGGTGCTGTTGTGTTACACTAATGAATGTTTCCCCCTGTAACATCAGAAAATGTCCCTTTGGGGGCTTTTCCCTCATAAGGTTTAGCTCCCAGGTCTTTAGAGTGCATTTAGGAGATTTTAGTTCATATTTTAGCATCCCGATGGAATGAGACCTAAGTCCCATGGCAAATAGGACCTAGGAGGACCCCTTGAACTGTACCCTACCTAAAATAGGGGGAGGACTTGGGCACCCGCACCCTAGTCCTTCCCTATTTTAGGACAGCCCCAATTTCTGGGTGTCGATTAGTGACCGTTATTAGGTCCCTTTGTTGACACGGTAAGTTTGAATTTCAAATATCTTGGCGGGAGTGCTTGTAAATACATGTATAAACATATGTAGGCATTCATTTGTAAACTAGATTGTTATGGTGAACTCTAGGCATTCTCAAGGTGATTTAAGGCTTTCTATTGTGTTCCAGGACCAGACTTGTGTGTTTTGTGTGTTGATATTTGCATATTTAAGCATCAATCTCCTCATGGTATGAAGAGCATCTTCCTCCATGAGAGCTTCACTACAAGGTAACTTATCATTATGTTTTTATCATTGATTCCTTAGGTTTTGGCCTCTACCTCACAAGAGCACGCCCTCTTTGTTTGACAACGGTGTTCGGAGACTCAAGTGTCCTCCGGGGTTTGACTAAGGCAAACCTCTAAACACCACAACCCCCAAACCAAGTCTTGTGATTGCAGGTTATAGGTGTCGCATCTGGGAAAAGTGGAGTTGTAGGAAGTCTGGAAAGACATCAAGGATTCAGGATCTGAAGGAAAGACAGACATAGGGGCACTTTCGGGACTAGGGCGCTCGCTCCAATGTCCTCCGCAGATAGATTCTGGAGAACAGAAGTTACAAGGATGATCAGTGTCTGAAGGAGGTCCAGATTCCCTAAAAATGTAGGTACCTTGGACTTGGGTGCCCGCTCCAGTTTCCCTAACTGTTCCGCTTCAGAACCTCAAAAATGGGTATTCTGTAATTTGGCATTTTACTCCCGTCTGCAAGAGCTTTTTTTGTAATTCATTAATTTGTTGTCGTATTTGCTTAATTAGAGTTTTAATGGTCAATTGAGCATAGGAGAAGGAAAAATTGATAATTATTCCCTAATCCAAGCTTCCTCTCATTTGCAAGGGACTCTAGGGTATGATAGTGCTTGCCACTCAACCCTAGATCCTTCAATGTTAGGGTGAAAGGAGGATTTTAACATCTAAGCCACAAAAGATTAACAAATCCAATTTTACCCTAAACATTTTGGTGAACCCATGTATTTGAACTTAAATTGCAACTTGTTGAGTGTTTGTCTGCAGATTTGGTGTGATTTCATTCATTCATTTGGTCATTTAATTTATTGCATTGAGAAAATTTCAAAAAAATTGAAAAATTAGAAAAATACAAAAAAATTGCATTGTTGGGCTTATTAAATTGTGTCAATTCTTTCTAATTTTTCCTAATTCATGATTTTTGCATCATATCTGATATAAACTATAGAAAAATACAAAAATTTAAAATCTTGCTTTGCATTTTCATCATTTAATTGCTAAGGTTTTGTGGAAATTTTGACAATTTTTAGATAACCTAGTAATTCCAAAATCTAGGGTTGTAGGCAAAATCTTTTATCAAATTTTTATACTGATTTTAGAGGCTCATTAAAATTTGCATTTGGTTGTTGTCTTTCATTTTAGTATGAATTTGCATTTAAATTTAAATTATTTGCATTTTTGCATTGAAAATTTCAACAAAAACTAGCAATTTTGGTGCATTTTCATTAAATTTGCATGGGAATTTTGCATGATTAAGCTTGAAAATCATTTTCAGATATGAGAGTATATAATTTCTATCAAAAATTATACTTCAAACCATACTCATAGCATTTTGTTCCAAAATTTCAAACCTAGGGCTTTGAAAACAACGATTTTCACTAATTTTGGCCCTATCGACTTCATAAAGTTGCATCATATGTGTGTTGTGAAAGATATGTTTGCATTAATTTTATTTTATTAGGGTATTAATTTGCTTCCCCTCATAAAAATCTTCACAACACCCTTTTAAAGGGCTCTTGTAGTGAAAATTTAGTGAAAAACTACACATTTTGGCTATTTTTACCCTAGGGTTTGGCCTAGTTTGCACTCCAAGCATGTTGTGATCAATTTTATGGATTGATATGACTGATATTATTTATATTATTTGTTTTACCTCCTGAAATTCATTACAACACCTACTTTGCTAGGTCTTGGAGTTGAAAAACCATGAAAAATTGCATATTTTGCTATATTTTCACTAGGGTTTTGCCTTAAGTGGCATTAAAATCATGTTGTGTTGGGTATTTTGGCACCAAGTGGCTGTTATTAATGATATTATTTTCTTTCCATCATAATTTTCCTCACAACATCCTTTGTTATGCTCTTTTGCATTGAATTTTGGTGAAAAAGTGCCTATTCTGACATATTTTCATTATAATCGACTTGGCATTATCTTAAATTTGCATCAAGACTGTGTTGAGAGTGAACCTACTACTATTTTTGACTGATATCAGACATATAACCTGCTGCCCTTGACTGAAACCCTTACAACATCCTTTTGTGTTATTCATTTGCATTGAAAAGTATCAAAAAATCAAGTATTTTAGGCTATTTTTGCTTTCATCTTTTGCACAAATTTTGAAAAGCTTTCAAAATATGATTTGGCATTAGTTTGAGCATAAAAACATGGCCTTTAATCATAACAGAAACAATAGGTTCCCTCCTAGACCTTACATGAAAAGAAAGGTTTTTGAACCTGAAATTGTCTTTACTCTTCATGATAGAACAACTGGAGAAAAAGAAGGACCCCTTTACATTACTGTGAAAATAATGGGAAACCTTGTGATGGAACTCTTATCGATCCTAATTGCATGACTAATATTTCCACTGAGGGTTTCCTCTTTTCACATCAACTAATGCAAGGTTCTTATGATCTCTCAAGCATGATGATTAAGACGCATAAGGGAACCTTTATCAAGCCTTTGGGTAAGATATCTTTGTTAGTAACATTATCTGGAAAACATGTCGAACAATGGTTTGATGTTGTCCCCATTTCTGACCTCTTTCGCATTAAATTGGGACATCTGTGGCTAAAAGAAATGAAAGCTATCCCTTCAACAATACACCATTGTTTGAAATTCCCTCTGGATGACCGTGTTGATGATGTTTTCTTGACAACAACAACATTAGAATAAAACACCAAGTGCTCTATCCTCTCTTGAACAAAGTGTCTTGAATGCTAAACTACGTGATCAAACAAGAACACTCCAAGGTTCCTTGTACGTGATTTGCAACGGATAGCCTCGGTGGTGTGATGTGATTTGCTATGTCACAAAGGGACTTACCTAGAACTGTCACCTTACTCCACTCAAACATGTACTTCTTTCCTTGTGAAATGGAACTTCTAACTGTCTATGAAAGAAAATGCAAAAGACAAGGGTTTAGAAAGCTAATCTAAGGACAATGAAGTGATGGATGATGTCAAGATAGACAAATTCCTCTAATAACCCAACTCCGCTTCGCCATGAGGACCAACAACTACACAAAGTTCGGTGCAATCTTCTAAGGTAACTCAAAGATTTTTAAATTACGAAGCATTCATCCAAACACCCATAGCTGGCGCAACTTGAACAATCTTCACAACCGAACTAAAGCAAATGAAGTTTCAGACTAACTTTGCAAAGTGAGTTGCCATCGACAATCCACAAAAAGTATGAACCATTAAGGAATTCATCAAATATCTTTACATATTGGCATCACATCAATGAACTTCTAATCTAATTCTACTCTACTTGGAAACATTTCTCAAT
The DNA here is from genome assembly GCA_027924645.1 of Cunninghamia lanceolata. Classification (NCBI taxonomy): domain Eukaryota; kingdom Viridiplantae; phylum Streptophyta; class Pinopsida; order Cupressales; family Cupressaceae; genus Cunninghamia; species Cunninghamia lanceolata. The sequence goes on from BSBN01000803.1 coordinate 15,487,519, forward strand.
CATCTGCGAGAATTTGAAACCATGCCAACATCCCACAATCACACAAATCACCATGAAAAATCAACAATGAGCTTGTATTGATCCAGGAAGTGTTTTTACAACAATTTCACAATATCTCTTCAATGACATCGAAGAGTTTCCTCTACTCTACTTGCTATTCTACTCTCCTACAGCAACTCTACTCTTAATCTCTTCCTATATCTATTGTCCCTTACAAATGAGAAGAATGAGCCTTTTATAGACTCCAGAAATAACATGAAGGGCCAGGATTGATTTGACAATCAACGGCCAAGATCAAGACAACAAGCCAATTTGTTACAAAATTTGCTATTTTTAGAACATGAAAGAGACAATGAAGGCATGTTTCCCAATGTGATAAGCATCTTTGGAGCATCTCTATGGTGGGCCCTCTTACATGGCAGAATGTGATTGGCTTGATGATGTGTACGTGCCACCTCAGCATCTTTGAATGAACTAGTGTGATTCACTTCATGTTCACTTTACTTAGAATATTTTCTTCTTGTTGTCTTGATGTAACTCATGGATCACTTTGATGATCATGCTCATCTCTCATCTTGTGATGTTGTTGTGCTTGTGCAGGACTATGCCTCTGGATAGTTGCATGGACTCATGGAGTAGACTAGTGCCTGATGAGATTTCTTCTTGTCTGACACATGATATGTGAGCTTCTGTATGATGACCTCCTTCAAGATGTCCATGGTGAAGTGACAACCTTCCACTGATCCTCACCTTGAACGGATGATGCTCTTGATGATAAACTACACTTGTAACCTTGATCATCTTAGACTAGCTCCCTTTCATATGGCATTGATGTCTTCCTCATCCAGACATACGAAGTCTTCGAACTAGATGTTGGAGCTCTCCTCCATGTGATGATGATGACAAGTTTGAGCAACGTTCCTCAACCTTCCAAACTTCTCATGTATGAGTTCTCGCCATTCACCTCCTTGGATCCTCCATCACCTACAAGAAGAAACACATCAAATTAAAACTTGATATAAAGGATTTTCAACAACAAATTACATTCACCTTATGTATGTGGGATTAAAACAATGACATTCTAGAGCATCCATCACTTGTCAAAATCAAATTTAGAAAGCTACACTTTAAATTCACTTGACAATTCACCTCTCTTCTTGGCCGACTACCCTAAGTGGGTTTGAAAGGCATGTCTGGACTATGGAACATGAAATTCCATGCTTGAATGTCTAGGCCGACCTTCTTGGGCGAGTTTGGAGGGTATGTGTGGACAATTTCATGTGGAAGGTGACATTATCCGGATGAAGGAGTCAAGGCTGCCTAGCATGGGCAGATTTAAGGGATGTGTGTGGATTTTATCACTTAGGCACTTTCTAACTTGGTTTTGACAATTTCAAGACATCTTCACTTGCTTCCTTGATGGTTTAGACTCCTTGCATGAGATTTGCATATTAGATGAGTGGAGTTTGAAAGTGATGTTTGAAGTAGTTCATGTGAAGATCAAGAGAATCCAAGCTCTCATGTTTAGGCCACCCAAGTAGGGTAGATTTGGAAGTGAGGCTTGGATTTTTACTTATTATCCTTCATGTATGTTCCAAAATTGTATGTGTTTGTTCAAAACTCAGTGTTATCCATTGCCTTCCTTACAAATTTTCATGCCATTTCTCCTAGGTAGTTTTGAGGTTAGTGCATGGAGGATGTCATGTGAAGACATGAGATTGTCTTAATGGAGGGTCTAAAGCTACCTAGGAAGGGCAGGTTTCAAGGGTAGGCTTGGATTCTTCACTTCTAACCTTCATTTGATCCTTCACTTGACGAATAGCTTCCTGGCAAGATGAACACGTGAGTTCCAAATGAGTGGTGTTATGAATCTTACACCAACCACCTGGAATCAACATGTCTTCTGCAAGTAGGTCCTTCTCAATGCTTAGTCTCTTCTTGATCATCTCCTTGAAACTTAAGAACTCTCTTTCATCAAACAAGGCATTGGGAACCACCTTTGCAGAAACAATCAACTCATGTACCTGTGAAAAAGAAATTTTGCCTTGCAATGCTAATTCCATCCTTGACAAAACTGTTAGACAATACAGTTCCTCGTGTCCATTGGTGTCATGAATTCTACATCCCTTCCTTAATGTGAAGTCGCTCAAACTCTTAGGATGAAGCTATGCATTCAAATTCCAACAAAGCTGTAAAATATTGACTTGAGGATGATCCACATTGAATTGCCTTGAAGATCTTGAGAAATCCATTTCTATTTTTGAATTTTCTAATTTTTACTTTTTTTTGTACCTTTGACTTTCCACATTTTTGGGATTTTTTGCATAAGAGAGATCTTGAAATCTCAAATTCTTCCTTGAGAGCTTGCTTTGGTTCCAATTCCACAATTTAGAGTTCGTCCGTGTGCTTGAAGCAATGTAATTCCTTGTTCATGCCCTCCTTCTGTATATTCTATTAAGCGTTAGGAGGAGAAGGGCATGCATAAAATGAATGATGACTGGAGCAATGTGTTCTTTCCCGTTCTGCCCTCCTTCTAGTGCCAATTATGTTGATGATGTTTTCTTGACAACAACAACATTAGAATAAAACACCAAGTGCTCTATCCTCTCTTGAACAAAGCATCTCGAATGCTAAACTACGTGATCAAACAAGAACGCTCCAAGGTTCCTTGTACGTGATTTGCAATGGATAGCCTCGATGGTGTGATGTGATTTGTTGTGTCACAAAGGGACTTACGTAGAACTGTCACCTTACTCCATTCAAACAAGTTACTTCCTCCTTATGAAATGGAACTTCTTCTAACTAGCTATGAAAAGAAAATGCAAAAGACAAGGGTTGAGAAAGCTAATCTAAGGACAATGAAGTGATGGATGATGTTAAGATAGACAAATTCCTCATATAACCCAACTCCGCTTCGCCATGAGGACCAACAACTACACAAAGTTCGGTGCAATCTTCTAAGGAAACTAAAAGATTTTCAAATTGCGAAGCATTCATCCAAACACCCACAGCTGGCGTAGCTTGAACAATCTTCACAACCGAACTAAAGCATGCAAAGGTTCAGGCTAACTTTGCAAAGTGAGTTGCCATCGACAATCCACAAAAAGTATGAACCGTTAAAGAATTCATCAAATATCTTAACATATTGACATCACATCAATGAACTTCTAATCTAACTCTACTTGGAAACATTTCTCAATCATCCGCGAGAATTTGAAACCATGCCAACATCCCACAATCACACAAATCACCATGAAAAATCAACAATGAGCTTGTATTGATCCAGGAAGTGTTTTTACAACAATTTCACAATATCTCTTCAATGACATCGAAGAGTTTCCTCTACTCTACTTGCTATTCTACTCTCCTATAGCAACTCTACTCTTAATCTCTTCCTATATCTATTGTCCCTTACAAATGAGAAGAATGAGCCTTTTATAGACTCCAGAAATAACATGAAGGGCCAGGATTGATTTGACAATCAATGGCCAAGATCAAGACAACAAGGTAGTTTGTTACAAAATTTGCTATTTTTAGAACATGAAAGAGGCAATGAAGGCACGTTTCCCAAGAAGATAAGCATCTTTGGAGCATCTCTATGGTGGGCCCTCTTACATGGCAGAAAAGTTTGTTTGAATGGAGTAAGGTGACAGTTCTACGTAAGTCCCTTTGTGACACAACAAATCACATCACACCACCAAGGCTATCCGTTGCAAATCACGTACAAGGAACCTTGGAGCATTCTTGTTTGATCACGTAGTTTAGCATTCAAGATGCTTTGTTCAAGAGAGGATAGAGCACTTGGTGTTTTATTCTAATTTTGTTGTTGTCAAGAAAACATCATCAACAGACAGTATAATCACCATCCCTCGAAACAAGTATAAACCTTTAGTTCAAGAAAAACATTACAAGTTGAATTACTTTTGGGATAAAACTGAAATACCTAGTCCTCCTACACAAGAAATGACAAAAGAGAAACAACCCACATGTGAAGAGAACTTTAGACCGAAAGGACAAAGTCCCTATGCTAAGGTTCCTCCCTCAAAATCCTTACAAGGATCGAGAGATCATTGTCAACAAGAAAGTGTTCCACCGCAGCAAATGAGGTTTGATCCCAGTGCTTCATCTTCTAAATTACACAAGCCTATGAAAGAGGATAGCCCTATCTTACAAAAGATAAGTGGTAAAACAAAATGAAATAGAAAAGCAAGAGAAAGAAGGAGAAGAAGACAAGAATATGCTATAAACCTTGCCTCTCAATAAGAAAACATTGATCCTAACATTCAACAAAACGAAGACAATCCTAACGATGAACAACATAATGAACAAGATATGAATTTGGCTATGGTACCATATGTCCCACTATCCTCCATCATTAGGGAATGGGACGATGACGATGACGATTTGCTTATAGATAATTTCTAGCCCGACAAGGGCCCTACAGGTAAGTATCTCTAACCCTTTATCTCTCTTGTGATTTGCTTCCCCTGTGATGTGTTATGTGTTGTTTAGGCCTCCTGGGATGACCTCAGATTTTCCTGTAAGGTTTGGGATACCAAGAGACTGCCTCTGTTGTGACCTTCTATTTGTATCATCATTCTTCTATAATTGCTCTCTCTGATTTCATTGTTGAGTGTTGTGTCTAACGGACATAGCATCATGGTTGGTGACTTGGGGGCACCCTCTTACATGACTATCCCTAAGACACTTGTTTCTCCTCTCTTATTTATTGTTTTCCTTCCTCTAGTGTTTCCATCTAGTGGGTGGATGACGACAAACATTTATACTGATGCGGAACTAGTTTCCCTTTCAAGAGCAATTAAAAAAAATGGGACTTAGTTCCTAATATCATGATGGGGTTGTATATCTTATCTAACGCTTCACTAGTGGAAGCACTTGTGCTTTCCACGTAGTAAATTTTATGATGTTTCTATCTCATTTACAAACCTTAACAATACTGCTGCTTCGTGCACCTTTGTTTGCCTTTGAATCTAGCCTTGGTGGTACTCAATTCGGAGAGCTTTGTGATATAGCCCCTGGTTATCCTCAAACTCCACATTTGTTGTATAACCTTGGCTCTTTGTGTGGTTAATCATATGCATCAATATTGTTGTTTATCATGATGTTGTAGACACTAACATGTTTCTTGCAGGGATGTGTTTGTGGGAACATTTGGCAATCGTAAAGTACATGTCACCTCTGGGGGGCATGGGCTTTGCGAACTCTGATGTTCCCTTGTGTGTTTTCTTCCTACCTTAACATACTTGATATTGATAACTGATATCAACCACCTTAAGGTGGCGGCATATAAGGTAAGCTGTCTGTTATAGATGTTAGCAATGTGTTTGACCTCAGATGCATAGAGCTGCACCAGAGTAGTGCATTGTGAATCCTGAGCTTATTTACAATCAATCAATCAATCATTTAAGCCCTCTTTGGAGGCAGGATATCAAGCATATCCTTTTTTGTAAGCCCTCTGTGGAGGCAGGATATCGAGCATATCCTTTTTCTTAAGCCCTCTATGGAGGCAGGGATGGTGTATTTCTCAAAGTAGATTGCATCATCCTATCATTTTCAAAAGTCCTCTGTGGAGGCGAGGAATGGTTCTGTGACTAACTCAACCCTTAAGTGTGTTTTCGGTGATTGTTGTGGTGAACCCCAATTGTCGGTGTGTGCCTATAATGTGCCTGAGATGGTGTTGGATCTAGAAATAGGTACACTCCATCGCTTGTTTGTCGTGTTTTCTCTATGCCTTCAAATGTGTGTGTTTTGGTGTGCTTGTTTTGTATGGCATGTTTGTTGCCCCATATGCATAGACCAGCGCCTTGAGTAGTGCTTCATGCATTTTGGGAGGTTTTGCGTGTATTGCGTGTGTGTTGCCCCATATGCAGAGACCAGTGCCATCGAGTAGTGCTTCTTGCATTTTGGGAAGTTTGTTTATGTTCCGGTATTTGCATTTGCATTTCATATATATGAGAAAAAGAAAAGAAAAGATATCATGTTTGTCTTCCATGCATTAATGTGTCTTCTATGCATTAACTGTCTGCTCCATGTTCTTTGTGACTGTAACTGTCTTCTCCGTGTTTTGCGTACCTATTACTATCTTCTATGTGATTGGCGTGTCTTCTCCGTGCTTGATGTGTTTGTTGTGTTTGTGACCTTACTTTAATGCATGTGGGCCTCGTGTTCATGCGTACATTAAAGTGGGGGCTAAAAGTAATGTCAGAAAATGTTCCCTTGGGGGCTTTTCCCTCATAAGGTTTAGGTCCCGGGTCTTTAGAGTGCATTTAGGACATTTTAGTTCGTATTTTAGCATCCCGATGGAATGAGACCTAAGTCCCATGGCAAATAGGACCTAGGAGGACCCCTTGAGCTATACTCTACCTAAAATAGGGGGGAGGACTTGGGCGCCCACGCCCTACTCCTGCCCTATTTTAGGATAGCCCCAATTTCTGGGTGTCGGTTAGTGACCGTTATTAGGTCCCTTTGTCGACACGATAAATTTGAATTTCAAATATCTTGGCGGGAGTGCTTGTAAATTCATATATAAACATATGTAGGCATTCATTTGTAAAATAGATTGTTATGGTGAACTCTAAGCATTCTCAAGGTGATTCAAGGCTTTCTATTGTGTTGCAAGAGTATACTTGTGTGTTTTGTGTGTTGATATTTGTAGATTTGAGCATCAATCTCCTCATGGCATGAAGAGCATCTTCCTCCATGAGAGCTTCACTTCAAGGTGACTTATCATTGTGTTTTTATCATTGATTCCTTTGGTTTTAGCCTCTGCCTCACAAGGGCACGCCCTCTTTGTCTAACAACGGTGTTCAGAGACTTAAGTGTCTTCCAAGGTTTGACTAAGGCAAAGCTCTAAACACCACAACCCCCAAACCAAGTCTTGTGATTGTAGGTTATAGGTGTCGCATCTGGGAAAAGTGGAGTTGCAGGAAGGCTGGAAAGACATCAAGGATTCAAGATCTAAAGGAAAGATGGACAAAGGAGCACTTTTGGGACTAGGGCACTCGCTCCAGTGTCCTCTGCAGACAGATTCCAGAGAATAGAAGTTACAGGGCTGATCAGTGTCCAAAGGAGGTCCAAATTCCTTGAAAAGTAGGTACCTTGGACTTGGGAGCCTGCTCCAGTGTCCCTGACTATTCCACTTCGAAACCTCAAAAATAGGTATTCTATAATTTGGCATTTTACTCCCGTCTGCAAGAGTTTTTCCATAATTCATTAATGTGTTGTCATATTTACTTAATTAGGGTTTTAATGGTCAATTGAGCATAGGAGAAGGAAATTTTGATAATTAATTCTCTAATCCAAGCTTCCCCTCATTTGCAAGTGACTCTAGGGTATGATAGTGCTCGCCACTCGACCCTAGATCCTTCAATGTTAGGGTGAAAGGAGGATTTTAACATCTAAGCCACAAAAGATTAACAAATCCAATTTTACCCTAAACACCCCCAAAACACCTTAGAGCGTAACCTCTTTGGGCTGGGAAGCCTCCATTAACAGAGTGAATCACCACACATGTAGCCACCTGAATGGATGCCCTTACTGGCAACCTTGTGTAGTAGCCAAAATCCCTCTATTTGGTGACGCAAAAGGCGAAGCCTTTGAAGCCACCCCAATTCTCATGGTTCTTAGTAGAGATAGTAGGGACAATCCTAAGGTTTGCGAGCCTTGGGAAACCTGGAACTTGGTATGCGTGAGAAGTGAGTGTCATGGAGGGGAGCTGGTGCTACCAAGATCCTAAAGCTATCCGCTTTGAATAGGCACGACAAGGGGACTTAACAAATACAGTCCTTTCCTAGCCTAGGTTGTACAATCTTGTGAATGTTGTGAGTGTGAGTGACTGAAATCATTGTTTTCTTGTTAAAACTCATCAAAACACACCCTCTATCAGACACAGATCACCTTTGAACTATAACTACTCACTTTTGGAAAAAACCAGATCACTTTTAAACAACAACTATTTGCTTTTGATAAAAACTAGATCGTTTTTAAACAACAACTGCTCGCTTTTGGCAAAAATTGCATCTCTTTTAAACAACAGTAGATCACTTTTGAACTGAAAATGATCACCTCTGGTAAACCTAGTCACTTCTAGTCAACACTATAGTCTATCACTTGAAATAATCCAGATCACTTTTGAGCTATTAACCATCACTTTTGGCCTTTTCTGAGTCGCTTTTGAGCTATTACCCATCGCTTCTGGTCAAACATCATCAATCTACATCAACCTAGCCCAATCATTTACATTTTTAGATTGCTTAGCTCTATCACTAGCTTTTAGACATTCTTCTAATCATCTGTAGCCACCTGAACATTATTACCTATCTTGAGCATACCAAAACCATTGGACTTTTTGAGCTTTTTATCCTTTTGAGACCCCAAACCATCAACCAATCATCAAAACAATCAACCCAGCAATAGCAAACATCCTCCCTTTGGCTTTGTTTAGCCTTATTAACATCAACAAACAACATCATCAACCAGCTTTTCCCTTGAGTTTGTGAGCTATTCTCTAGGGGAGTTTATCCAAGCAAACAACCAACAACCAAAAGCAACCAACCAACAACCCATTAGCAAACCAAGCAACCGGCAAACTAGCAAAACAAACCATCAACAAACAAACATCAAACTGGTAAATTTTGGGTCTCAACCTTGACAAACTAATCCAATCTCTATCATCAACCATCATGCCTCAAACTAGGAGCCAATATAGAGCTGAAATGGAAGAAAAATTGTGAGCTGAAATGGAAGCCAAAATGCAACAATCTCAATCAACTCCCCTCAAAGATGCAACTCAATTCACAACCGGTATGCCTTCTTTCATGTTTGCACCTGAAGGATACATCACTGACCCATCATCTTCACAACAAGTGCAACCTCAACCATTTACAGTGACCTATGAGAGCAATCCCAAGATGATTTATCTAAATTTTGAGACACACACATATGGGACCAAGTTGAGAAGCTTATATTATCTGATCCTGATTGCTATTTCTTGCAACTAGCCCATATGGGAGCTAAGTTACCAAGCAACTTTGACATATCCACCATTCGTAAACAAGATCCAAACACTCCCACTATTGTTGTAAAGGGACCATCCACTATAGCCACACCATCTCATACCATATCCATGCTATAAAATCCACCTTTCAATCCATCTCCCTCATTGCCTATTGCTAAACCATCAAGACCACCATGCTGAAGTACTCTTTAGAACCTTTGATAACTCCAACTGAGGTACTTCCTTACCTTTCACAAAATTTGAGCTTTCCACCTTTCCATGTTTCACAACATACCCCCGCTCCTACCATGACCATATCTGTGCCTCAAGTATCACAAAATCTTCAAGTATCACAAGTTGTCCATGTTTCACAAGTGCAAACTCCGCAAGTTTCACAAGCTATCCCAATACCACAAACTCCGCAAGTTTTACAAGCTATCCAAACACCACAAGCCACACAAGTCTCACAACCATTACAAGTTCCTACTCCTATTGCATCACAACCAACCCTCCAACCAACCCTCTAACCTTTAAGGTCCTCCCAACATCCAACAACTGGAAGGAAGGTAAAAATGCCCTCCAATGCCCTCCAACAATCCAAAATGCCCTCCAACCAACCCTCCAACCTTTAAGGTCCTCCCAACATCCAACAACTAGAAGGAAGGTCTGGATCCATTACAATCACTACCACCCACCACCCACAAAATGCCCTCCACCCAACAACACCCACAACCAACAGAAACCATCCCCCAACCAACCTTACACCGGGAGGAACCCCACACCACCTTTATCCATTAGACCCCCAACACACCAACCCACCTACTTTCAGTTGGACCCCCAACGCACCAAACCACCTACTTGATATTTTCCCTACTGCCTATGTACCGATAAGATTTGATAAGATTTTGACAGTCCCTCATTCTTTGTTCCCTACTTCCCTCCATCCTTCAATCATCCTTGTTGGATTCCTTGCTTCGGTGCTTCCCTGCATGGATCAATGCTTGGTGTGCATCCTTCCCTGCTTGCTTCCTTCATCCTTCGTTCCATCCTATTGTATCACAAGCCAATCCTAGCACCGTTGTCTCGTATGTTGATCAACTTACATTACTCACTCCACCTCCATATAATCCTTCACAAAACATCAATCCGTCTTATGCAACCCAAAGATTACCCATTGTCACCCAACATATGACATATACCAATCCATTTAAAGGTACTCATGTTGTCCAAAATACAAACCCAAATGTCCATCCTTCTTTATCTGCCAATTATGCCATTGCTTACCATAATGCAAATCCAACGTCCAATTCACAACCATTGACCAACATCAATCCATCCTCTAGTTCCAATGTGATGCAAAATCTTGGAGTCAATCCATCACACTTGTCACGTCTCGTTTTTATGAACAATATGATTAATCTAGTTTAGAGAACAATTATCGTGATTGATTTTACTTTAAGTAATTTTGCTTACGTGGATGTAATCATTATGAGTTAACTAATGAAATTTGGAAATTATTTTAAGATGGAATATTGATGCAGTTGCTTCGACTATGTTTTGAGATACTAACCTATTGACATCGAGTTGAGTGCAATTGGATGCAGATACTCGTCGAAGATGAGAGCATGACTGAGGTAGAAATGTTCTAGCCACTTGGCAAGAACTAATAGATGGGTTTACCTGATGCAAACACACACCACTTAGTTGCATATGCATTATCGAATGGTTTTAATTACATTAATGTGTGGTTATTTAATTGCCTTCGAATGCATGATGTGATTACTTTAACTTAATATCTTTTCGAAATATGCTCACATGGTGTTTTGTGCGTGTGTTATTTAAATAATTAATAAGATATTCCTTTAAGATGTTTGGAAGACAATATGTCTTTAAAATAAATAAATAGATTAAATTATTTGTTATTGTGCAAATTTGTAATGCATTCTCTTTGTGATTATTTAAATGGATTGTTTAAATTAAAATAGTTAAATGATATTATTATTAGAATTATTATATTTAGAGTTTTTGACAAAAAAATTATATTCATTTTAATTCTTTACACCTATGTGACAGTAAGATGTAAAAGAAGATTTTGTTTTCTTTATTGTTTTAAATTAAGCTTTTTGTTTTAAAATAAAATATATTATTTTATTAATATTTTATTCTATCTTTTATTCATGCAAACTAAAAATAAGAACTTCAATTCTAAACCTAAAAGAAAGATCTCTAAAAATAAGAAGAGGGAATTTTATTAAAAGGAGGAAGTTCGCACAGAGGGGACCACGATTTACAAAAAGGAAAACTAGTTTATTTGCAGCGATAGAGGCAGAAGGAAAGTTGGCAACATGAAGAAAGATAAGGAGGCAGCAACATCAGCTACATACTCTTCACCAACCGCCGATCTTTCCAGGTTCATTTTCATATTTTGTTTGTAATTATGTGGCATGGTTGTGACTGTATTGCTTGATCAACCTATTGTTTTGGCTGGTCAACCCCTATCCTAGTCGTATACCTTCCATCTTTTCTGGCCGCTGGTGCTATTAACCTAGCTGTCGACTTATTCTTGTTCTTTTTCTTGAGTCTTTTCTTTTGTTCTGCCTAGGTGATGCCTATCTAAAAGGTCATTGTTCCTTTTGCCTGGTCACTACCCCCTTTATGGGCCGTCAACTGTATTTTATTGGCAACCTAGTATCATTGGCTGCACCCTTTCTTATGGCCATATCAAATTCCTTGAGGTGAATTAAACCAATCAACCCCCTAAAAAAAATATTTGTTGTTGCAGTTCTTTGATTTGAATGAATCATCCCTCACCGTGATGTCGCCTATTTTCAGCCTAAGCACATGTTGATCATGATGTTAGTCATAAACAAACATAGAATAAAAGTACACATTAACCTTTATTCATCTTGAAAGATACGATGAATTCAGAGAATTCATGATCCCAAGTCTCCATTGATTAGGTCTTAATCTTCTGACATTACTCAGAGGTTGATGTGTGTTGCTATTTCCATTTTGGGGCCTTACGTAAGTTCATCAGCAGGATTCAATTTCTGTAAAGATGCTGCACAGATAGTTATTCTACACAGGATATTTCTCAAATGATGTGTCTATCTTTAAATCTTTGCATGATATTTATATATCTAACATGCTTTAGCTTCAAATATGCTAAATATATTCAATTATCTATGAGATTTCTGCATATTTTGGATTATTTGCTTTAGATTGTCATTATTTCCAATTACGATGATGAAATGCTCTCAAATTGAAAGAAATTGAAATAACTACTTCAAATAATGTTGAACCTTCAGTTATTGATCCACATACACATTAGATACAGTCATGAAGAGAAGAAATCAAACCATATGTTCACCAGGACATTCCACAACTAGATACAGTCGACGCTAACTTCAAAGGAAAGGTATGAAAACAACACATGTAAGTCGATATGCACTCCAAGGGATGCAGCAAATCACAACATGTATCAAGAATTCGTACATTGATTACTCAAGATTTATGATGGATTGTAATCAAAATAGTCTTCTCATTCATTAAGTATACAAGAACATATATGTATACAACAACTTTGAAATAAGCCCTGAATACTTTAGCAAACAGATTTCAATTAAGTTTTGAATGTCTAAACCAAGGCATCCCTGCACCTTTTATAGAACAAGGTGAGGGAGCAGTTACAATTGACCTACGGTCATGATTTCTCAATTAAGATCTACGGTGGATATTTCACTTTTGACTTTGTCAACATGTATCACGTGGCACAGGTTGCCAGCTGGCAACAATCTAGGTAAATCATATTTCCCTAAGTACCTGATGCATGTGTTCCCTTTGTGATGCATCCTCATCTATTCATCATGTTCTTCATCATCATTTTTATTGTCATGATCATCACTCTCAGTGCTTTCGCTATCTTCATCATCCTGATGACTTTCTCCTTGTATATGGACCTGCATAGATGTCTTGATATTTTCATATACTTGTATTATCTTTTCTACTTCCCTACCATCTTGAGTTCTTGCTTTGGTGATGGCATGCTTATGCACCTGATATTTGCTCCAAAGAGCTTCTAATTTATTCTTCCTATTGTCAGATGTTTCATTGTAGTTTTCCACTCTTACCTTGATTCTCATGACTTTATCCATTACTTCTTCTATCAGATGGTTGAGAGGGTCTTCAGCTACTAGCTGGAAATTGCTATGCAGAGCTTTAATGACAAACTCCTCATCCTGATTTTCTATCTTTCCCTCTACTTTTCCTTCTAATGTTTCCAAGGTCTCTGCTTCATAAGACATCATATCATGCAACTTCACACTGATATTTCTTAATTTATTGTTGCATCTCTTCAGCACATCACACTCAAACCTGATGTCTTTGTTCCAGATATCAATCAATAAGGCCGTATCATTATTTAGTACCTGATTCTTTATTAAAATTAGAGGATCAATCCTCTTTATTTCATCTAAAGCGCTCAAGGCTTTCTCCAATTGAAATGACCTCCTCCCGATCTCCATTTGCATTTTATCTACCCTCCTCTTGGAAGTACCTAAAGAATTCCACCTCTTCAAAGAGGATTTTACCACTTCTTCAGCTCCATCGAGCGCAGATGACATCCATTTTAACATTACTACAGATTCATGTCTCATAAGGTTCAACCTGTTGACTTCCTCTTGAGAAATTATAGTCAATGGGACTGCTCGATCACTTGATGTATCATCAGGGTTAATTAACCCCTTTATATAGGCATGCAGCTGAGCAATGTGCTCTTTGTGCTACTTATTTTTCTCCTTTTCTCTCTTTATCTTCTAGATCAAGGAATCAATAATATCCTTCCCCTCTTGACCTTCTTGGTCTTCATTGGCAAATCCCAAATCTACTGTGGTAATCTGGAATTCTTCCAGAGTGATCTTGCCTCTTTCCTTTTCAACTGTGGGGAGTGCTATTTGGGCAGTTCTCCTGCCTGTATCAGGATCTCTTCTAATGGAAGAAGTTAATCTTGCCTTCCTCTTAGGCATTATTAGAGTTTCTGAAAACAATGTAGATATATCAAATTCTTGAATTTCAAAACCAGATTTTGTACTTATCTCTTTTTCTAGCCAGGGAGGGACTTGGTCTCCAGATCCTAGATGTCCACCATCCTGATCATGTTCACCTTGATCTCCAGTATTTGTTATCATCCTTTGTGGTGAAGGTGACTTTCTTATTTCCTCCTCATGATGTTCTTCATGATGGTGATCCTGTGGTGCTTCCTCTTGTTGTTGAATCCCTTCTTTTAGAGGGTGATCCTGCTGATCATCTACATGTTTATCATAATCCTGAACTTTTACTTCCTCTAGGGGTATCTCATCCACTTTAATATTTTCCTCATCTTGAGGTACATTAGTATCTGTGGATATTATTTTATCTGACATAGGTGCCTCCACTTGATCTTGCATCGCATCCTACTCTACACCTGATGTATCGACCTCTTGAGCCTTTAGGTCATCATGACCTGATGTTTCTTTATCTCCTGAGGTTTCTCCGTCTTTGGGCCGGACTTCAACTATTTTGGGTTTAGCTGATATTTCTTGCTGTTGCTGACCCATATCTGGAGCTTTATCCTCTACTTCCATCTATTTAACTTCTTCAACATTTTCTGTTCTCTCAGGTGTACCTACTACATCCTTAGGATTTACATGCTCTACATATGTCAAGTCTATTGCTGCAGGACTTGTCACCTGATCAACTAATTTATCAAGCCCTATTTGTTGTGCAATCCTTTCTGGGCTCTTTTCTTTTTCTTACTCCACTTGCTTTAACTCTTCTAACACTGTCGTATGGACTGATGGGGTTCCTTGTGGAGTTATGCGGGTGTTAGCAGCAAGGGTTTCCATTTTCTAAGAGGCGACATCTTTTACTACCTCATCATCAGATAGGTCCACTGTCTCTTCCAGTGAGACAGGATTTCTTTGCACTGCTTTTGAGGCTTCTTTCATTTGCTCTTCAGCCTTCTTAGTCTTGAACTTGAATATGGTAGGAAGGGGCATATTATGCTGCAACTCTTTTCTAAACACTTCACTACCAGATCCCTTCAGCATTATGGGGTCTTGTTTTATTTCACCTCTCTTTAAAGTTCTCTATTTCTTAGGTGTGGATACCGTCACCTGAGGTGCTTTTCTCTTTCTGGTGAGGGGTGCAGGATCTTCTTCTTCAGGCTCTTCCTCTAGAGGAATATCTTCTTCTATATTCTTCTGTGATGTCTGACCTTCCTCATATGTATCAGTACTTTCTACAACTTGCCTCTGGATCCTTTTAGCTTTTTGTTTATCCAAGGGAGGCGGTGCGGATGAAGCTAATGCTTGTCTTGATCCTGATGCACCTTCAGCTGTCATTTCTATTCTTTCAATTATGACCCCTTTGGGTTCAGTATCATCTTTCTTACCTCTTGGAGGTTTCTTGCTTTTATCAGGAGGTGGTACTCTCTCTCCTTTAGATTTCCTCTTCTCAATCAGGAAATCATCATACTCATCATCAGGAATTTCTTGCCTCTTCTTCTTATTATCCACAGTGAGGGCTAAACCTCTTTTCTTCAGTGCATTCGTTTGTTCATTGACCCATGCTTGGGTCAGCTGCAATATTCTTCCTATGAATGGATATACGGAAATGTCTTCTGGCATAGTAAGATCCGGCGCTGATATTGTGTCATTGTATATCTTTTTCTCCTCATACTCATCTGCCATTATTTTACCATCATCCTTCCTTAATTCCGCAGGCACTGGGATGCAATCAAAGGTCCTGATCTGGTTATGGGTTAGCCTTTGATATCTTCTTCTTCTGGCTTTAGCCTCATCTTCACAATCTGCCCAGAAATCTTCAAGATGCCTTTGATGGATGGGTTTCCCCATGATTTTCTGCATCCTCCCATATGGATCATAT
This sequence comes from Cunninghamia lanceolata, assembly GCA_027924645.1. Lineage (NCBI taxonomy): Eukaryota > Viridiplantae > Streptophyta > Pinopsida > Cupressales > Cupressaceae > Cunninghamia > Cunninghamia lanceolata. The sequence continues at coordinate 15,503,459 of BSBN01000803.1, forward strand.
GACCTTGTCAAGGGGAAAAACTATAATTGCATCATAGTTAAACCAGCTATGGCCTTCTTAATATTCTCAGAATCTGGGCACATATACCAGCCCATTGTTACTGGAAACAATACTGGTGGAAGCTTATTATTAGCTTTGTATGCATTCAGTATTGTGGAAATTTACCTCATAAATTCCAGTAAGACAACTGCATCAGTGGGATATCTTGGCAACATGAGAGGCTGACCCTCAAAGCCTTATATTCTTATGTATGAGAAAGTTGCATATTGAATAAACAAGGCTCCATGCCTGTATATGACTTCCTGAGCTTCCATGCTCAGTCTTTTAGTTCTATCCTCCTCCATTGTTCTTACCAGATGCATTGAGAATGCATCATTCACTAGTTTGTAATCCTAGAGGTAATTTATTCTTTGTAGTTGGGGATGATGATCCCATATGTGTGCATCATTTGTTGTACCACCAATTCTCCCAACTGTATTCAATGCATCAAATGTACCCTTGTAGGCACATGAATAAACTAGGTATGAAGTCATGTAAAAAGAACATTCTGAACCTCCTAAATTCATTAGCTGCTCATCTAGTGCATCATTTATCATTTTGGCCCATAGTGGCCTGTTCTCTGTGTAGAGGCATATTAGGATGACCCCATACATCCAGTCTTTGAAACTTCCAGTGGTTGGCTAGCCTGTTACTCGGCTGAGTAGAGCGATCATAAACTGATATTCTTCATCAAAATCAAACTTATACATATGTACTGGCAACTTGGCTGCGGCAGTGTAAGAGCTATTTTTGGCCCTCCATTGATACATTCTTTTCCTAGCAGCCTTCTTATTGTTTTCATATTCTACTTCCAACTTTCCTTCCCAATGGCAGACTGAATGTGGTTGAAAGACCTTTGATGGATAGGTCTACATATACTCTGCCATGCTTCTCTACTCTCCTGGTTTGTGGGTTATAATTTCTAGCACATTCAATGACTAGTTCAGGAGCTTCCATGGAATAAGGGAAACCAACTACATTCCACATTCCTATCACGAAAACTGCATCCAACAAGGTACTGTTATTCTTTTCATCACTCATCTTAGCCAACCATGCCGCCAAATCAATATTTCCTTAGTGTGTATCTGTGATGGCACCATATCTGAACCGTACACCTTTAGGTTGAGAGAACATGGGTTTAAGGAATTTAGCCTCAGACTTGATCAGTCTCTTGTCTGCCATGGTCTTCTACAATAAACAGTACCAGTCTTACTACGCCATATCTCTCATGCATGCATAAAATAATATATTTTCATGGCATGATGCACATTATTGATTAATCATTAATTCATTATGATATGCATAAGTCACAGCTTCAAACCAGTAAAAATCATACTACCTAGACATGCAGAAATGATAGGATGAGGGTTTCAACTACTTACTTGATTACGCTTATTCTCCTGATTATGCTGATGATTATGTGAAAGAAACTCAAATACCAGTGATGTTCACGTGTCCTGTTCTGCTGCAAGCCGTATGCATTCGCGGGCAATCGTATGAGGGTTTGAAAACTCAATGCTCTGTAAAAACTTGTTTTATCGCATGGTAAGTGTAAAATGCTCTGTAATTCACTTTTATCCTCATTATTAGGGCAAATTTAGGGCAACACAAGGTTTATTCAATCTTAACCATTGATCTCCTGTCATTAATTCATGGATGCTGCCAAGTGTCTAGATCGTGTTCGCAATCATTGGGAATCCACCTACTGCATTTATGGCATTTAATGTTGTGTAGCAAGAGGAGTGGGGTGATCTTCGAAAGATCAAGTGATATTCTAAATATTGGGTGATATTCAGAAAGTTGGGTGATATTAAGAAATATTGTGACACTTATGACATCATCGTCAGGTTCATTTGATGGGGTGATGTTCTAAAATATACCTCCACGAGGTAAAAAGGAGGATGACGTCATCATTAGGGTGATTCTTTTTGTTTATCAAGATCAGATGACATCATCAACATATTGACTCTAGGGTGATATTCTGCGGCAGGGTGATATTCAGAAGATAAGGTGATATTCAGAATATCGGGTGATATTCAAAATATGACCCACGCAAAATATATGACATTGTTCAATGGGTAAATGTCACTACCACTTAAAATTGACGTCCAGATATCTGGATAAATGATTTATCGGGTGATAAAATTGGATCGGGGTGATCTTTCATAAGATGACTGATGTTAATAAATATGATCCTCCCCTCGAAATATCAAGTTTGACCAGGAATTTGACTCACCATAACTCTCATTTTCTAAGGAATATCAGGGTGATCCAAAAGGCAAACCTGCATGAAATTTTGCACTCTTTCCAATCATGAGATTATTGAAATAAATTACTAACTTTGATAAATTGACCTCATCATGATGACTTACCCAGTCCCCTTTTATGCAGGATCAGCTGCATGACTTACTTTTACCAGACCGCCAAGCACAAGTAGAAAGTTAGGTCCCTATTTTGCCAAGTCAAAATAGGGTGTGTTGTGTAACAACACAACAACTTGCCACCAAAGAAAACAACAAAATTCCAATAATTCAAGTGAGGTGAACACATTCATATATAGTATTCTAATTCTTTCTAAATATAAGCATCATAATCTTTTTGTGTAATAAAGTGTCATCATGGCAACAGTGCTAACAAAGGATCAGGTGTGTGCAAATGATTAATTATCCTCATCTTGAAAGCAAGTTGAAAACATGAGTAACTGATGTTAAGCTACATAGTTGGAGATCATCCCTCATAGCCAACCTGGATAGAGCCTTGCTGCCAGTAGGCGTCCATAGCCCTGGCAAAGTTATCTATACAATCCCCCTAAGTAGAGCCCCACTGCCAGCAGGCATCTATAGCCCCGGTAGAGTTACTTAGATGGCCTAATTTTATTATATTTTTGGATTTTTCAACATTTATACTCTATATATCTGATGTCATCATGTAAGCTTAGTGTGCAAGGTATGGTCACTTGCTACTTTAGGTTGGAGATTGTATTGGTAGCAAGGGAGTCCCTTTAGATTTTTCACTTAACACCTATACTTGTGTGTTCAACAAACCCAAGGCTGTTAGGTGAGTCATTGTGAAGAAATCACTTTGGTCAAGAAAAGGCACCCTTATGAAAAGATATCACAGACCTAATCATAAGTACTTTCTTAAAATGAATCATAACCTACATATAAATGTGTTCTCATCACTTGAATCCTAACAATTTAGTTATTTTCTAGGGTGATGAGTTGCATCATCTTGACTAACCAAAACAAAAACTCAACAAGCAAACAAAGCAAAAAACAAAACAACAAAACAACGTTGTACAAACAATTATACAAATATACACTATAGTACACATGACTGACATGAAGCTACTTAGGCTTGGAAGTAATGTTTGAGGAATTGTCCATTCACTGGTAATAGAACATCCTCACCTGTCAAGTTCTTAAGCCTGAAAGTATTGTCTCCTAATATCTCAAAAATTTGGAAAGGACCTATCCATAATTTGTCAAACTTACCATGGTCTCCCTTCCTCCCATGGGCTTTATCCCACATCAGGACTAAATCAAAAATCCTAAAGGCTTTAACTCTAGCTCTCTTGTCAAACCAGCATTTGACAACAGCCTAATGTTTGGCAAACTGATCAATTGCCTGACTTCTTTTCTCTTCCAGGTGCATCAGCTGAAGCAACCTGACTTCTTGATTATTGTCTATGCCTAGGTACTCTTGGGCAAACTGTAATGTAGGAATTTTCAGGTTCACAAGGAGGATGGGATCCACCCCATATACTAAATGGAAGGGTGAGTTTCCTAATGCAACTTTCATTCTAGTTCTATCTACCCATAAGGCATATTTCAAAAGTGTGTTCCACTCCCTAGGGTTCTTCTCTATCAGTCTTTTTATGATATTCAACAAATTTTATTTGGTGGATTCTGCTAATCCATTCCCTTGGGGATAATAGTTGGATGAGAACTTCAATATAATTCCATAATCAAAGGCCCAACTTGACAATTTGGTTGAAGCAAAAGCAGAACCATTATCACTTACCAGAGCATAAGGAACTCTGTACCTGGTAACAATATTACTTTCCAGAAACTTGACATCGTCAGCATTACAGGCTTTGTTGTTGACTGCTTCGGTCCACCTGGTACAATAATCAGTAATTGTCAAGACATACCTGTGGCCTGATGATGATGGAGGATTGATTGGTCCTATAAAGTCCATGCCCCATTATGCAAATGGGCGCATCTCCATCACTGGCTGCAAGGGTTGTGGAGCATATCTCTCTCTATTGGCAGCAACTTACCATACATGACAGCATTTAATGTGCTCAATGGTATCCTTGAAAATAGTGGGTGAATAATATCCTACTCTGAGGATAGCATGAGTAGTGGCCAAGGATGAGCCATGTACTATTCCAAACTTGTCATGTAGCTCTGATAAAACTTTGTTTGCTTCTGGCTTTTCTAAGCATCTCAGGTATATTCCTTCATAATTCTTCTTGAAAAGTACTCCTGCTTTCATCATATACTTCTGTGGTCTTATTTTCAAGGCTCTCCTTTGTGAAGCCTGCAGTCTTGGAGGACATCTTCCAGTGATCAGGATATGCCTGATATCTGAATACCTTTCTTCATTGTCCTTATCATCAATAACATACTACTGAATCATGATATTAGGGTCAGTTTCTGATATCATTTGGCTTAAATCTTATCCTCTCACTAGTTTCATGGGTGTAATATCCATGTCATATTCTTACAGGACAGTGATCCACTTAGCCCTTTTTTCACCTGGCTCACTTTGCATTAACAGCATCTTTACTACTGCATCAGGTACCACAGCAATCACTTTGCTTCTCAGGATATAATGCCTGAATTTCTTGACTGCTCTGACCAGTGCAAGTGCTTGCCTTTCAACATCTACATATCTCAATTCAGCATCTTTGAAAGGGCAACTCATGAAGGCAATTGGTTTTTCTTCCTTTTCTTCATTTCTTTGTGTTAGCACTGCTGCAGAGGTGTGTTCTAAAGAAAATGAATAGATATAAAAGTCTCTGGTGTAGTCTGGACTAATAAGGACTGGAGCATCAGATATAGCTTTCTTTATGTCTTCAAAAGCAGCTTTAACCTCTGGTGTCCACTCAATCTTTGCATCCTTTTTCAGCATAGCATGTAAAGGTCTAACTATTTCAGCAAAGCCGGTGATAAATTTCCTCACAAAATTAATCTTACCAAAGTAAGATTTGAGCTCTTTCTTGCTTCCTGGGAGCTGTAACTTCATAATAGACTCTACCCTGTCAGGATCAATGATAATCCCATTTTCAGTTATTAGGTGGCCTAGTAACTTTCCTGTTGTTACCCCAAATATGCATTTCTTGGGGTTCAGTGATATACCATATTCTTCACACTTTTCAAGTACATTTCTGAGATCTGCTACATGGTTTCCTCTATCTTTAGAGAACACTGTTAAGTCATCCATGTAAATGACTATACATTTTCCTATTAAGCCTCTGAAGGCTATTTCCATTACTCGCTGGAATGTTGCTCCAACATTTATCAGCCCAAATGGCATATGTCTATAAGAAAATATCCCCCACTTTGTGGTGAAGGCAGTTTTTAGTCTATCAATGTTGTCAACCATGACCTGATTGTAGGTAGAAAAACCATCCAGGAATGACATCATTTTTGCTCCATTTACAATCTGTAGAACTTCATCTAAGGAGGGCAAAGGGTAGTTATCCTTCTCTGAAGCTCTGTTTAGGTTCCTAAAGTCTACACATAATCTGATGTCACCATTCTTTTTTCTCACTGGCACCAGATTGGCCACCCAAGTGGAGTTCCTCACAGGAAATATGATCCTAGCATTTAGCAGTTTCTTGACTTCTTCAAAAATTATTGGTTCAAGCAAAGCATTGAAAGGTCTTTGCTTCTGTCTGAAAGGTTTAGCATCTGGTTTGAGGGGTATGGTATGAGTTATGACTAATGTGTCATATGTTTTCAACTCATCATAAGTCCATGCAATAACATGGATGTAATCTTTGAGTGCCTGAGTTATTCCTTCTAACTCTTTTTTTGTGCAAACCTCACCAATCAGGACATTTCTCTTGGCATCCCCTTGTCCAACATTAACCTGGGAATATTGCCCTCCATTAGCTTTTGGAAGATCCTTCTGTTTCAGCATATTATCCAAATCAAATATACTCTCTAGCTCTATCATTCCCTTTGGAATCTTATTGCTGGGCAATTCTAAGATCTCTTCCTCTTCCCAAACATGATCCTCTACATTGTTCTCATCTATGATCTGAGCTTCAAATATATCTCTATTTGAAATGAAATCTAAAATGTGTTGATCATCATCAAACACCTGGAGGTTAGTTACATTATCTGGCACTGATGGCACTGATACCAGCTCTACTGAAAATCTCTTTAGGCCTAATATGGACAAGGGCTCTAATGTACTGCAGCCTGTCCTAAGGCATCTGCCCTATGGTTCTATTCTCTAGGTACGTGGGTGATATTAAATGCATCAAAGTCTTTAATCAAATCCCACACTCTGTGTCTATAATTTGACAATTTCTTGTAGTTGCAAGAGTAGATTCCTCTTACCTATCTGACAACTAATTCTGAGTCCCCAAAGACATGCAGAATTTTCACTTTCTTCTTGAGGGTGAACAGTATCCCATGAATCAGAGCTTCATACTCTGTTACATTGTTAGTACATGAGAACTATAGTCTGTATGCTTCTAGGTAGGATTTTCCTGATGGATCAACTAGGTCTATCCCTACTCCAGCACCCTGTTTCGACTTGGATCCATCAAATTTAAGGATCCACGGTTTATCTTCAATAGGAGGCTTAGCTGAGCCTTCTTTCTTCTTTGCAGCTCTGGCAGCTACTCCACTTGATATCCATTTTAGCTTTGGTATTTCAACTTTTTCAGCTTTCACCTTTTTTGTCTTCTGTGAAGCTGATGTCTCTTCTTTCTTCTCATCTTCTAGAGGATGATCCTATGAACTAGGCAATGTATGTCTTTTCAAAATGTGTAAACATAGTGAACAGGCAGTTTCTGAGTGAGGTGCCTTATGTAACCTACACCAATTTTTAATTAGGACCTCCTACGGAGATCTCTACTACTGCATCATTTTCTGAATCTCTTCTTTCAAAAACTCTTCAAATTTAGACAAACTATTTCTCCCATCTTCATCAGATGATTCACAATCTGATTCTAGAAAATAATCACTCCCTGGGGTGATTTTCTTATTACTTGTAACATTAATCTGGTCATAGACCAGAATCTCTTTTGTCATCTGAATGTGACTTTCATCTTGGCATATAGCTTCCTCTATTCTTGCAAAAAACAAGAAAGAATCAATGTCACTATCATCGTCATTGTCTGACGAACTTACCTCTGATGATGGTGATGATGATGCTAATGCATCGCTGAATGCTTGTTCTAGCTCCATCATGTCTATGCATGCTTCATAGGTTCTCTCAGAATGTACTTCATTATGCAACCTGCACCAACCATCAATTAGAATATCATGCACTCGCACTTTTAATAATTTACATCATTTTATCTCTCTAGACAAGTGCATCTTGAAATTCCTGAAGTGATCTATCTCATTTTCATTCTCAGGATTACTATCAGATTTTATAACTATTTCATCAACCTGAGGATCATCATGATGATGATGATGAACATCATACATCAAGATCTCTTCTATCCTGACAGTCTATGGCCTGATGGAGTAAACTCTGAGCTCTACGTCTACATACATGATCTCATTTGTTATGTTATACTCGGTGATCATGTGCTTCATTCTAGGTTCAGCATCAATTCTTATCTGGTTTGGTATCCCCTTCTAGGGTAACCACATGTGACTAAAATCTATAGACATGTATCCATTAAGCGTTTTGGACCAGTCTCGGCTAAGTAGCATCCCATAAGTATCAGGTATGTCAACTACCTAAATGTCTATGTACTACTGGATCCTGGGATCATATGCTAATTGCATGTGGATATGAGTTAACTCTCCTACCACACTTACTTCTGTTTTGTCCAGTTGTGTCACTTTCTTTAAGGATTTAGTAGGATGCAGCCTAAAGCATTGCATATAGATAGGGGCATCACATTCATAGAAGCTCCTGAATCTACTAAACAGTTGTGCAAGTTTTTGCTAAACATCCTTATGGTAAGGAGGAATGGAGGTTACTCACTTTTGTCTCTATATAAGGTCATGTGGGAGGTCTATGTAGCTTGAACAGTAGCTGGCACCTTATGTTTCAAATTAGGATCTCTAGTAGCATGATCTTTGCCACTAGGCTAACCTGAGGTGTGATTATCCTCTTTAGGAGCGGGATCATCTAATGATTTCATAAATGCTCTCTTGATTGCAGGGGTTTTCAAAAATTCTGATAAGGATAGGCTGATTTTAATTTTCTTCATTTCATCAGCCAGATATGTGACTAACTTGTCAGATTCCTGAGGTTGACTCATAGCCTTTGATGTTGTATTTGGTGATAAATACTGAGCATTAACCTTGGGAAATCTAGGGTTATTACTTGCCTTGGGATCTGGAGGTGTATTGAAATTATTCAGAGGCAAGGAAGAGGTCAATGGACCAATAGGTCTGTTTGCATTATTTCTCAGGTTGTAGTTATGCTTACCCTGATATTGCTGCTGGTAGGCATGTATCTCCTCATATTCATTTGAAGGCTCATTTTCATCCTCAAAGGGGAAAACATAATTTGACTCAAAAGCCATGGCTGATTCCTCACATGCCAGAGTATAATCTTGTTGAGCAGGCACTATCTGCTGATAAGGATGATGAGTGTAACTTTCTAATACTAAAGCTAAGTCATATCCACAAGGAATAAGTTCATTTCCTTCTACCTGAGGCTGAGTTCTTGATGTATTAGACACTTCAGTCTGAAAAATGCTAGCAGCAATCCCAAATTGAGGACAGTCAAGATCTGCATGTGCATTAGTATTGTAGATTCTGCACCAGTTAGTTAGGGCTACTTCTGTAAGATTGACTCTAGTAGTCTGTTTTGGTTCGCCAAGAGGCTGGTTGTCTAGGGGTGATGGCAATGAACCATTGTTTGGCCTAGTGTTCCACACTCTAGGCTGTCTTTGAGGATTATTATTGCCATTATTGTTGTAGTTATTATTGTTATACCCCTTATCAGGATAATTTGGTCTATCATTGTTATAGCCTCTATTCTAGTTAGACTGGGAATAAAAGTTCTAATTTCTCAGGTGAGTGACCTCTGTGGTTAGTTTTCTTAGCTAAGCAAAGATTTCTTTGATCTCTTCCTTCTCTTCTTGAGCTTTAGCCACTACATTTTTAGTTTGAGGCTTGAAGAAGGAAGATCCAATGTTATTGTTGTTCTGATCTACACCCTAAGGTGTCTGTGTTTGTGTAGGATATTGTGGCATCTAGCCATTCCCATTAGGAGGTGGCATGATACTCAATGGAGGAATTTGCAAGGGTGTTGGTATGACTGCTGGAGGTATCATAGCTCCATTAGGATATTGTGCAGGATATGTTGGATACATGCCTGGCAGTGTAGGGAAGGCCATATTTAGAGTAGGAGCAGGCACCAGCTGCTGACTAACCTTTATGGCTTCTTGGAAAGCCTGTGTCAAAGTTGTGATTTGAGGGTGTGCCCTCCTAATGAACATAGATGTCAAAGGATCTAAGGCTAAATAATAGATACTCCTAGAAGATTCATCATTTACAACATAGGGAGTCACTAACTTGGATAGCATCTTCTGGAGCCTAGCATTAAAATTAGCAATAGGCTCATTCTCAAATCTTTTGATTGTAGATAGTTCATAGAAGGATCTATGGGAATTTTAAACCTATTAGTAAAGGCTTTCTCTAGGACATCCCAGGAATTGATCAAACCATGACCAAGACTTGTATACCAATTATAAGCCTCCTCCCCTAAGGAAAAAGGAAATAATCTGCATACAACATCCTGATGTTCTATTCTGGCCCTGCAGCAGGCTTCTTTGAAGGTTCGGATATGATCTTCAGCGTCCTGATAAGGATGATACTTCAGATAGATTTTGTCAGGATTCTTTGGTAACTCATGATATGCCATGAAAGTTAGGGGCAATTCAGCTGCAAAGAAAGACATTGCAAACTGAGGAGGTTGAACTTGAGGCTGAACCTGAGGCTGAGATGGCTGTCCCTGAGGAGTAATAGGTAAAGCTATAGGTATTTGTAATCCAATTGGAGTTACAGGAAGATGCTCTGGTGAAGATCCTGATGCACTAGAACCTGGAGTATGATGGATATCTACAGTCCTTGGTCTAAATCCTCTAACAGGTAGTTCTTCAAAGATTTTGGTGGATCGGGACCTGGTATTTAACCTGTGAGCCAGGGTTTTTCAATTTTGAAGGAAATTAGCTGGAACTTTGTAAAGATCAATTGGAATTTATCAGCGATTATTGTATTTATGGTCAGGATTGGAAATTGACCCGATATTTGTGTAATATTTGCAAAGATGCTGCAAATATGAGGTGATATTTGAAGTTCTGTGTCACAAACGGCAAGATATCAAGTTTTCAAGCTAACTGTCTTAAAGATTTGGGCGAATTGACATGAGACAAGGCTTATTTCTACAAATGCATGATGATCGACTATAAAGCTTGCAATATTTATGATCGATTTTGAAAACTTTACATAGGATTAGCATGTACAAGCTTAGAACAACAAATATTTGCATCTATCTTGGAAATTTAGTGGTATCTGAGTGTTACTTCACAATCTTTATTGTCACCTGAACTACTGATGATGATCTTCTAACAGGCCCTCCTTCTAGCACCATTTTATATTGATCATGATGTTAGTCATAAATAAACATAGAATAAAAGTACATATTAACCTTTATTCATCTTGAAAGATACAATGAATTCAGAGAATTCATGATCCCAAGTCTCCGTTGATTAGGTCTTAATCTTCTGACGTTACTCAGAGGTTGATGTGTGTTGCTGTTTCCATTTTGGGGCCTTACGTAAGTTCATCAGTAGGATTCAATTTCTGTAAAGATGTTGCACAAATAGTTATTCTATGCAAGATATTTCTCAAATGATGTGTCTATCTTTAAATCTTTGCATGATATTTATCTATCTAACATGCTTTAGATTCAAATATGTTGAATATATTCAATTATCTATGAGATTTCTGCATATTTTGGATTATTTGCTTTAGATTGTCATTATTTCCAATTACGATGATGAAATGCTCTGAAATTGAAAGAAATTGAAATATCTACTTCAAATAATGTTGAACCTTCAGTTATTGATCCACATACACATTAGATATAGTCATGAAGAGAAGAAATCAAACCATATGTTCACCAGGACATTCCACAGCTAGATACAGTCGATGCTAACTTCAAAGGAAAGGTATGAAAACAACATATGTAAGTTGATATGCAATTCAAGGGATGCAGCAAATCACAACATGTATCAAGAATTCGTACACTGATTACTCAAGATTTATGATGGATTGTAATCAAAACAGTCTTCTCATTCATTAAGTATGCAAGAACATATATGTATACAACAACTTTGAAATAAGCCCTGAATACGTCAGCAAACAGATTTCAATTAAGTTTCCAATGTCTAAAACAAGGCATCCCTGCACCTTTTATAGAACAAGCTGAGGGAGCAGTTACAATTGACCTACGGTCATGATTTCTCAATTAAGATCTATAGTGAATATTTCACTTTTGACTTTGTTAACATGTATCACGTGGCACAGGTTGCCAGCTAGCAACCATCTAGGTAACTCATATTTTCCTAAGTACCTGATGCATGTGTTCCCCTTGTGATGCATCCTCATCTATTCATCATGTTCTTCATCATCATTTTTATTGTCATGATCATCACTCTCAGTGCTTTCGCTATCTTCATTATCCTGATGACTTTCTCCTCATATATGGACCTGCATAGATGTCTTGATATTTTCATATGCCTATATTATCTTTTCCACTTCCCCGCCATCTTGAGTTCTTGCTTTGGTGATGGCATGCTTATGCACCTGATATTTGCTCTAGAGGGCTTCTAATTTATTCTTCCTACTGTCAGATGTTTAATTGTAGTTTTCCACTCTGACCTTGATTCTCGTGACTTTATCCATTACTTCTTCTGTCAAGTGGTTGAGAGGGTCTTCAGCTACTAGCTGGAAATTGCTATGCAGAGCTTTAATGACAAACTCCTCATCCTGATTTTCTATCTTTCCCTCTACTTTTCCTTCTAATGTTTCCAAGGTCTCTGCTTCATAAGACATCATATCATGCAACTTCACACTGATATTTCTTAATTTATTGTTGCATCTCTTCAGTACATCACACTCAAACCTGATGTCTTTGTTCCAGATATCAATCAATAAGGTCGTATCATTATTTAGTACCTGATTCTTTATTAAAATCAGAGGATCAATCCTCTTTATTTCATCTAAAGTGCTTAAGCCTTTCTCTAATTGAAATGACCTCCTCTCGATCTCCATTTGCATTTTATCTACCCTCCTCTTGGAAGTACCTAAAGAATTCCACCTCTTCAAAGAGGCTTTTACCACTTCTTCAGCTCCATCGAGCACAGATGACATCCATTTTAACATTATTACAGGTTCATGTCTCATAAGGTTCAACCTATTGACTTCCTCTTGAGAAATTGCAGTCAATGGGACTACTCGATCACTTGATGTATCATTAGGGTTAATTAACCCCTTTATATAGGCATGCAACTGAGCAATGTGCTCTTTGTGCTTCTTATTTTTCTCCTTTTCTCGCTTTATCTTCTGGATCAAGGAATCTATAATATCCTTCCCCTCTTGACCTTCTTGGTCTTCATTTGCAAATCCCAAATCTACTGTGGTAATCTGGAATTCTTCCAGAGTGAGCTTGCCTCTTTCCTCTTCAACTGTGGGGAGTGCTATTTGGGCAGTTCTCCTGCCTATATCAGGATCTCTTCTAATGGAAAAAGTTAATCTTGCCTTCCTCTTAGGCTTTATTAGAGTTTCTGAAAATAATGTAGATATATCAAATTCTTGAATTTCAAAACTGGATTCTGTACTTATCTCTCTTTCTAGACAGGGAGGGACTTGGTCTCCAAATCCTAGATATCCACCATCCTAATCATGTTCACGTTGATCTCCAGTATCTGTTATCATCCTTTGTGGTGAAGGTGACTTTCTTATTTCCTCCTCATGATGTTCTTCATGATGGTGATCCTGTGGTGCTTCCTCTTGTTACGGAATCCCTTCTTTTGGAGGGTGATCCTACTAATCATCTACATGTTTATTATGATCCTGATCTTTTACTTCCTCCAGGGGTATCTCATCCACTTTAATATATTCCTCATCCTAAGGTACATTAGTATCTGTGGATATTATTTTATCTGACATAGGTGCCTCCACTTGATCTTGCATCGCATCCTGCTCTGCACCTGATGTATCGACCTCTTGAGCCTTTAGGTCATCATGACCTGATGTTTCTTTATCTCCTGAGGTTTCTCCGTCTTTGGGCCGGACTTCAACTATTTTGGGTTCAGCTGATATTTCTTGCTGTTGCTGACCCATATCTAGAGCTTTATCCTCTACTTCCATATGTTTAACTTCTTCAACATTTTCCATTCTCTCAGGTGTACCTACTACATCCTTAGGATTTACATCCTCTACATATGTCAAGTCTATTGCTGCAGGACTTGTCACCTAATCAACTATTTTATCAAGCCCTATTTGTTGTGCAATCCTTTCTGGGCTCTTTTCTTTCTCTTGCTCCACTTGCTTTAACTCTTCTAACACTGTCATCTGGACTGATGGGTGATGCGGAGGAAATCCCACAGTCCACCCAAAATGGCAATTTCGGCCCCTATCGGCAAGACTAACTTCCATCGGCTTCTCTCAACCCGTTCACTCCGATGCCCATCTCACACCGATGAGGTATTGTTTGTAATCACCTATCGGCAAGACTAACTTCCATCGGCTCTTCTCAACCCTTTCACTCCGATGCCCATCTCACACCGATGAGGTATTGTTTGTAATCACCTATCGGCAAGATATCTCTTATCGGTATGGTGTAAACTTCTCCGCCCGATGGCATCTTTCCTACCGATGAGACTTAAATTTCTATAGACATTGGTTGCCTATCGGCAACAGAATAACTATCGGGTCAACCTTCTAGCCTTCCTCCGATGTCACCACCTCACGCCGAAGTCCTCTCTATCGGCAAGACCCTAGCATTCGCTGGGACTTCCAAATTTGCTACCGATGGTGCTTCTCACACCGAGGTCCTTCATCGGCGACACTTCACACCTGTCACCCCGATCGGTGCAATCCACTACCGTCGGTGTAGCTTTTCCCCTTCGTTTCGATAATACTTTTCACACCGAAAAGCATACCATCCACTTAGTCGTCGGTAAGACAGCCTCTATCGGCAGTGTCTTCATTTCTCTCACCGACACGCCGATACACGTTCTCCTCCCCACTAAATTACGTTACGCCGATAGTCCGATGCTCGCCTGCAACACAAAAGTCTTCCGCACAGTTTTCCTCCTCGACTCCATTCTATACGAATCTCTCCTTGTGGCTCAAAGTCCACATTCCATCTGGTGATCACCTCACAGCTTCATATCTTCTCTACACAGTTAGGGTTAGTCAAATATGGTACAGGTTACTGCGGACCACTCCATGAGAACCAGAATCTTACATCCATGGATGGGTCCGTTTAGGCATAGTTACACTCAGAAACAAAATGGAAAACGTCTATTTTGAACCCAGTCAGAAGATATACACAAGATTACATAACTAGAAGTAAAATTCACTGTCAAAAAGGAAATTTTTATTTCTTCAACTTGAAATCTGATTATTTCTCTACATACACCCCTCTATCCGTCAAATCACAAAAGACTCTTAAAACATACTCTCCATGGGTGGCAGTTGCAGCGATGGGAATGCCAACCGTTCTGAAACTGCTCACCTCATAGTTACATCCCATTTCTTGCCAGCTCATCTTGTTTCTTGGTTGCTTGGACCTTAGGAAACACATCAAACCAAAGTAAACAAAATTAAACTACCTAGGTTTTAAATACATTTATTTTGGTCTTAGTGTCCTTATCAGGCCCCTTAGGACATTTTACCCCTACAGTTCTATGATCATCTCTCCGTGCCCTTCCTAGGTCTCTTTTCCAAGGTGACCCCTTGGATGCTCCCGCATCATACTCCCCAGAATAAAGGAAACTCTTGTCCCAAGAGTTGGGTGCTTTGTTCCAGCCAGTCTGAAAACTATTTGAAAAATTCCTCTGCCGTGTGACAGGGAACATGAACTCACCGAGAGTTATCTGCCTCCTTCTTCTCCAACCTGCATATCGCTTCCAACCAGTGTTGGTGTTATAAAACACATTCTGATGTCCTCTACTAGGACTCTGCTGCTGCAGTTCTCCTACCCTGTTCACTGGAACATTCTGATTTGTGTCATTTGGCAATGGCTCCTGTTTGGCCTCCTTCTCCTGCCTCTCTATAGGACAATCAATGTCCCCAACCTTGATACAATTCAAGTCCTGAACTTGCTGTTCCTTAGGACTGTCATCCACCTTCCCCTGCAACTGTTCGTGTTGCTTCCAACCAGCATTAACTTGTACATTCAGCTGTACCTTTTCCCCAAAACAGATAACAATATGGTCCCCCTTGTCTTCACAAGATAGAGGTTTTAACCTGTACTTCACACCATCTTTATGCACCAAATAACTATTTGTATATCCATCATGAATTGTTCTCCTTAAATATTGCCATGGTCTACCCAGAATTATATGCCCACATGTCATTGAAATAACATCACATAAAACAGACTCATGGTATGGACCAATTGAGAAATCAACATATGCCTTCTTACTAACCTTAACTTGCTGTCCCTGGCTTACCCAAGTAGCGTTGTAAGGATTTGGATGAT
This sequence comes from Cunninghamia lanceolata, assembly GCA_027924645.1. NCBI lineage: Eukaryota > Viridiplantae > Streptophyta > Pinopsida > Cupressales > Cupressaceae > Cunninghamia > Cunninghamia lanceolata. The sequence goes on from BSBN01000803.1 coordinate 15,519,431, forward strand.
CAAATGTCTGCAATCCCAATTTGTTTACCATCTCCCAGGAAACTAAGTTATCATGTGCACCTGAATCTATGATCATCTTACATAATTTGCCATGGCTTAAACAATTTGTTCTAAAAATAGATACCTGTGGTGCTATCTGCACTTTGTCCACCATGAGGCACTCTCCTGTTTCTGAATCGAGAGCTACTTCTAGTGCCTTGTCTTCTTTCTTTTCCTCTTCCTGTGTCAGGTGAAGTCTTTTCTCCTTTCCCTTTTCAACATCCTTCCATTTTGGACAATTGTAGGTTGTGTGCCCAAATTCATTGCAAGTATAACACCTGCCAGTGATTGCACCTCTACCTGATCCAAATCTGCCTCCACCTCTGTATCCACCTCTATGTTCTGTAGTGGACTCCTTGCCTTTTTCATTGTTGTTTTGTTCCTCATTAGTAGGCTTGCCCCTACCTCTAGATCCTCTGCCAGATCCTTGTCTCTCTTGCTTCCTCTTCACCCTTTCTTCAGCCCTTATGGCCAACTGAAAACATTCACCAAGTGTTTTTGGTATATTTAGACCAATCTCATCCTACAAGTTATACCTAAGCCCATTTAGGTATCTTGCTACTTTCTCATCCTCATCTTCCAATCCACCTCTAATACTAAGCTTGTGGAATTGCTCAGTATAGGACATCACATCCATGTCCTTCTGCCTCAAATTCTGTCTCATTCTCTTTGTCTGAATGGTATAATCAGATGGAAGAAACTGAGTCTTCATCATGTCCTTCATCTTATTCCAAGAAGTGATTTTTGATACACCTCTAGCCACTCTTTCTGTCTGCACACTACTCCACCATGTAAGTGATGTTCCTCTCATCTTCGTTTTTGCAAATTTCACCTTTCTCTCATCACTGATGTCTTCATATTCAAAGAAATTTTCAAGGGCATCTATCCACCCTAAGACTTCCTCACTATCCATCTTTCCTTGATAGATAGGCAACTCCATAGTTGCTTTTGTTCCACCACCCTGTACTGCTTTAAGCAATCTCAGTAGTTTCTTTTCTTCAGGATCGAATTCATCCCCAGGAGTTTTCTCTTCTGCCTCCTCATATTCTTCTTCATCTTCCTCATCATCTTTTTCCTCTCTTTTCTTCTCCAATGCTTCCAATCTGGCCAAGATTGTAGCATTCTCCCTTCTCACTTGTCTCAGCTCTCTTTCTCTTATAGCATCCTGTGCTCTTCTTTCTCTCAGTTCTCTTTCTCTTGCCTCCAATGCTTCTTTTAGTTCTTCATTTGCCTTAGCCATCTTATCCTTCGGCGGCATCTTGACAATTCTAAATCTTTCCACTAGATTCCTTTTCTCCCTCAGTAACTCAATACTTTACCCAGAGCTTTTGCTGTGTTCTGATACCAATTTGATGCGGAGGAAATCCCACAGTCCACCCAAAATGGCAATTTCGGCCCCTATCGGCAAGACTAACTTCCATCAGCTTCTCTCAACCCATTCACTCCGATGCCCATCTCACACCGATGAGGTATTGTTTGTAATCATCTATCGGCAAGACTAACTTCCATCGGCTCTTCTCAACCCTTTCACTCCGATGCCCATCTCACACCGATGAGGTATTGTTTGTAATCACCTATCGGCAAGATATCTCTTATCGGTATGGTGTAAACTTCTCCGCCCGATGGTATCTTTCCTACCGATGAGACTTAAATTTCTATAGACATTGGTTGCCTATCGGCAACAGAATAACTATCGGGTCAACCTTCTAGCCTTCCTCCGATGTCACCACCTCACGCCAAAGTCCTCTCTATCGGCAAGACCCTAGCATTTGCTGGGACTTCCAAATTTGCTACCGATGGTGCTTCTCACACCGAGGTCCTTCATCGGCGACACTTCACACCTGTCACCCCGATCGGTGCAATCCACTACCGTCGGTGTAGCTTTTCCCCTTCGTTCCGATAATACTTTCACGCCGAAAAGCATACCATCCACTTAGTCGTCGGTAAGACAGCCTCTATCGGCAGTGTCTTCATTTCTCTCACCGACACGCCGATACACGTTCTCCTCCCCACTAAATTACGTTACGCCGATAGTCTGACGCTCGCCTGCAACACAAAACTCTTCCGCACAGTTTTCCTCCTCGACTCCATTCTATACGAATCTCTCCTCGTGGCTCAAAGTCCACATTCCATCTAGTGATCACCTCACAGCTTCATATCTTCTCTGCACAGTTAGGGTTAGTCAAATATGGTACAGGTTACTGCGGACCACTCCATGAGAACTAGAATCTTACATCCATGGATGGGTCCGTTTAGGCATAGTTACACTCAGAAACAAAATGGAAAACGTCTATTTTGAACCCAGTCAGAAGATATACACAAGATTACATAACTAGAAGTAAAATTCACTGTCAAAAAGGAAATTTTTATTTCTTCAACTTGAAATCTGATTGTTTCTCTACATACACCCCTCTATCCGTCAAATCACAAAAGACTCTTAAAACATACTCTCCATGGGTGGCAGTTGCAGCGATGGGAATGCCAACCGTTCTGAAACCGCTCACCTCATAGTTACATCCCATTTCTTGCTAGCTCATCTTGTTTCTTGGTCGCTTGGACCTTAGGAAACACATCAAACCAAAGTAAACAAAATTAAACTACCTAGGTTTTAAATACATTTATTTTGGTCTTAGGGTCCTTATCAGGCCCCTTAGGACATTTTACCCCTACAGTTCTATGATCATCTCTCCGTGCCCTTCCTAGGTCTCTTTTCCAAGGTGACCCCTTGGATGCTCCCGCATCAATGGGGTTCCTTGTGGAGTTATGCGGGTGTTAGCAGCAAGGGTTTCCATTTTCTGAGAGGCGGCATCTTTTACTTCCTCATCATCAAATAGGTCCACTGTCTCTTCCAGTGAGACAAGATTGCTTTGCACTGCTCTTGAGGCTTCTTTCATTTGCTCTTCAGCCTTCTCAGTCTTGAACTTGACTATGGTAGGAAGGGGCATATTATGCTGCAACTCTTTTCTGAACACTTCACTACCAGATCCCCTCAGCATTATGGGGTCTTGTTTTATTTCACCTCTCATTAAAGTTCTTTGTTTCTTAGGTGTGGATACCATCACTTGAGGTGCTTTTCTCTTTCTGGTGAGGGGTGTAGGATCTTCTTCTTTAGGCTCTTCCTCTAGAGGAATATCTTCTTCTATATTCTTCTGTGATGCCTGACCTTCCTCATATGTATCAGTACTTTCTACAAGTTGCCTCTAGATCCTTTTAGCTTTTTGTTTATCCAAGGGAGGCGGTTCGGATGAAGCTGATGCTTGTCCTGATCCTGATGCACCTTCAGCTGTCATTTCTATTCTTTCAATTATGACCCCTTTGGGTTCAGTATTAGCTTTCTTACCCCTTGGAGGTTTCTTGCTTTTATCAGGAGGTGGTACTCTCTCTCCTTTAGATTTCCTCTTCTCAATCAGGAAATCATCATACTCATCATCAGGAATTTCTTGCCTCTTCTTCTTATTATCCACAATGAGGGCTACACCTCTTTTCTTCAGTGCATTCATTTGTTCATTGACCCATGCTTGGGTCAACTACAATATTCTGCCTGTGAATGGATCTAGGGAAATGTCCTCTGGCATAGTAAGATCCAACGTTGATATTGTATCATTGTATATCTTTTTCTCCTCATACTCATCTGCCATTATTTTACCATCATCCTTCTTTAATTGCGCAGGCACTGGGATGCAATCAAAGGTCCTGATCTAGTTAAGGGTTAGCCTTTGATATCTTCTTCTTCTGGCTTCAGCCTCATCTTCACAATCTGCCCAAAAATCTTCAAGATGCCTTTGATGGATGGGTTTCCCCATGATTTTCTGCATCCTCCCATATGGAGCATATGACCTTGTCAAGGGGAAAAACTATAATTGCATCATAGTTAAACCAGCTATGGCCTTCTAAATATTCTTAGAATCTAGGCACATATACCAGCCCATTGTTACTGGAAACAATACTGGTGGAAGCTTATTATTAGCTTTGTATGCATTCAGTATTATGGAAATTTGCCTCATAAATTCCATTAAGACAACTGCATCAGTGGGATATCTTGGCAACATGAGAGGCTGACCCTCAAAGCCTTCTATTCTTATGTATGAGAAAGTTGCATATTGAATAAACCAGGCTCCATGCCTGTATATGACTTCCTGAGCTTCCATGCTCAGTCTTTTAGTTCTATCCTCCTCCATTATTCTTACCAGATGCATTGAGAATGCACCATTCACTAGTTTGTAATCCTGGAGGTAATTTATTCTTTGCAGTTAGGGATGATGATCCCATATGTGTGCATCATTTGTTGTACCACCAATTCTCCCAACTGTATTCAGTGCATCAAATGTACCCTTGTAGGCACATGAATAAACTAGGTATGAAGTCATGTAAAAAGAACATTCTCAACCTCCTAAATTCATTAGCTGCTCATCTAGTGCATCACTTATCATTTTGGCCCATAGTGGCCTATTCTCTATGTAGAGGCACATTAGGATGACCCCATACATCCAGTCTTTGAAACTTCCAGCGGTTGGTTGGCCTATTACTCGGCTGAGTAGAGTGATCATGAACTGATATTCTTCATCAAAATCAAACTTATACATATGTACTGGCAACTTGGCTATGGTAGTGTAAGAGCTATTTTTGGCCCTTCATTGATACATTCTTTTCCTAGTAGCCTTCTTATTGTTTTCATATTCTACTTCCGATTTTTTCAGATCCATGCTGACAACTTTCCTTCCCAATGGCAGACTGAATGTGGTTGAAAGACCTTTGATGGACAGGTCTGCATATACTCTGCCATGCTTCTCTACTCTCCTGGTTTGTGGGTTATAATTTCTAGCACATTCAATGACTAGTTCAGGAGCTTCCATGGAATAAGGGAAACCAGCTGTATTCCACATTCCTGACATGAAAACTGCGTCCAACAAGGTGTTGTTATTCTTTTGATCACTCATCTTAGCCGACCATGTTGCCAAATCAATATTTCCTTGGAGTGTATCTGTGATGGCACCATATTTGAACCGTACACCTTCGGGTTGAGCAAACATGGGTTTATGGAATTCGGCCTCAGACTTGATCAGTCTCTTATCTACCATGGTCTCCTGCAATAAACAGTACCAGTCTTACCACGCCATATCTCTCATGCATGCAGATAACAATATATTTTCACGACATGATGCAGATTATTGATTAATTATTAATTCATTATGATATGCATAACTCACAGCTTCAAACCAGTAAAAATCATACTACCTAGACATGCAGAAATGATGGGATGAGGGTTTCAACTACTTACTTGATTACACTTATTCTCCTGATTATGCTGATGATTATGTGAAAGAAACTCAAATACCAGTGATGTTCACGTGTCATGTTCTGCTGCAAGCCGTATGCGTCTGCGGGCAGTCGTATGAGGGTTTGAAAACTCAGTGCTTTGTAAAAACTCATTTTATCACATGGTAAGTGTAAAATGACTCTATAATTCACTTTTATCCTCATTATTAGGGCAAATTTAGGGCAACACAAGGTTTATTCAATCTTAGCCATTGATCTCCTGTCATTAATTCACGGATGCTGCCAAGTGTCTGGATGGCATTCGCAATCGTCGGGAATCCACCTACTGCATTTATGGCATTTAATGTTGCACAGCAAGAGGAGTGGGGTGATCTTCAGAAGATCAGGTGATATTCTGAATATCAGGTGATATTCAGAAATTTAGGTGATATTAAGAAATATTGTGACACTTATGATGTCATCGTCAGGTTCATTTGATGGGGTGATGTTCTAAAATATACCTCCACGAGGTAAAAAGGAGGATGATATCATCATCAAGGTGATTCTTTTTGTTTATCAAGATCGGATGATGTCATCAGCATATTGACTCTAGGGTGATATTCTGCGACAGGGTGATATTCAGAAGATAAGGTGATATTCAGAATATCGGGTGATATTCAAAATATGACCCTCGCAAAATATATGACGTTGTTCAACGGGTAAATGTCACTAACACTTAAAATTGACATTTGGATATCTAGATAAATGATTTATCGGGTGATAAAATTGGATCGGGGTGATCTTTCATAAGATGACTGATGTTAATAAATATGATCCTCCCCTCGAAATATCAAGTTTGACCAAGACTTTGACTCACCATAACTCTCGTTTTCTAGGGAATATCAGGGTGATCCAAAAGGCAAACTTGCATGAAATTTTGCACTCTTTCCAATCATGAGATTATTGAAATAAAATACTAACTTTGATAAATTGACCTCATCATGATGACTTACCCAGTCCCCTTTTATGCAGGATCAGCTGCATGACTTACTTTTACCAGACCGCCAAGCACAAGCAGAAAGTTGGGTCCCTATTTTGCCAAGTCAAAATGGGGCGTGTTGTGTAACCACACAACAGCACAGAGTTTAATATATTTCACTTTTGGTTGCTTGTCGGAAAACAATTAGTATAACCAAGATCTACAAGTAGATTAAATGAAAACTCTTAAACAGAAACTCCAGATCGGCCATAATTTTATGACTGTATATTCTTTTATATGTTAGCTGAGAACAATGATAGTTTAACAGATCGACTTCTATATGATGAAATTTTAGCACTTAAAAAGATTAAAAAACCAATGTATTCTTACAAACCTATTTCTTTACGATTTCATGTTTAAACACTATTTTATGCCATTATCTTGGATGACATGAACCAGATCTAAAACTCTGTTTAAATTTTATTTTCAATTGTTGTTACAGTTCATGTCGCCAGAGTGATAGGAGGGTTAAAGAAAGATTTATGCACATAATTTGTATGCAATTTTTAGTTAGATTCCTATCACTAGTTTGACAATATGTTAGAACAAACTAAAAATGAGAATTTCATATTGTTTTTATGACTGGAATCATATTTAACTATAATCTATTTTTCATCTTTTTATGGCTGCAACAGTTCATGTCGCAGCAATGACAGGAGGTCTATTTTTATTGTTTATTGATTTTATTATTTTTAAAGGAATAGTTCCTATCACAGAAATAATAGCAAGATAGATTAATATTTTAGAATGACTTTTATTGAAGACTTTGTGACTAAAATACAAGTTTAGAAACTATATCAAATTGATGGAATTATGATATCAATTATATGATCAAAGGATGGTTCATTGCTAAAAATGTATTTTCTTTGAATATTGTTTTTGGGACAAAGGGAAATTTTAATAGTTACTTGATGAACTTAATTTCTTTTAAATTATTATTTATTTCTTGCTTCTTAGGGAAAGAAGTAGATTTTCATTAGGAATTGTTATTGGGTTACTTTTGGGACGAGGATGCCGAATGTGGATATTCAGAGATGGCTTTTCCTCTTTTCAGGAATTGACCTAGTTACTTAAAGGATTATGCATAATTGAGATGACATTGAAATAGATGTTTATTGTCTAGCAAAACTTATTTATGATATCTCTGTCACATCCTATTGTGAGACAATTTGCTTTTCATTACATAGAATTGCATATTTAAACATCAGGCATGCATCAGGTGTTCCCTCCTGCAGTTGTTACCAGGTAGCTAGACATTTCGTGCAGGGCTAGGTTTCCTTCATGTTAGGAAGGGATCCGGGGAAGTGTAAATTCTTCATGGTTCGGTGGAAAAGCACCTGAGTCATGTTCCCATCTCTCGGCTTGCAGGTGGTGGACCACTTGGTTCATGCAGCTGGAGAGTGTATTTGATTTATTGATGTACTTGTTTTTGTACCTATTGGATGTATCATGGCATGTTGCCAAAGGATTTATGTATATTGATTCATAGTGCTTATTACCTGGATTTGGCACGTGATTATGTAAGATGTATTGACATTGAGATTTTTATTAATAAGATTATCTTTTATTAAGATATTGTGATTAAGCGGATTAATTGCATATTTTATCTTTGAAAATTGTATTTAATTTGATTATGTACTTCTTTTTTACTTTGGTTATTGCCATGTTGTATTTAAGCGGATTATTTACTTCATTGATTTTTGAGTTGGTTTAAATGCTTTTTACATGATTTGTGAGGCTTTAGAACACTACACCCAACCACCACTTGTGTCTCAAGGACAACAATTATCAAACATATATGTGTCATATACCAATCCTTCAGCATATAATGTGAGCACTCAACCTCAACAAATGGTCATACCCTCATACATTTCACAGTAGCAACAATATACACCATATTACATTCCACCTCCAAACCATCAACCCTCTTTGCAATAACAGCAACTATCTCAAGCAGATATTGAACACATGATTAACAAGGCAGTAGGACAAAACAAGAAGGCATTTTCCTTGGGAGATATATGCTCTTATCTGTTTGACAAGTCACTTCACATGACACCCTTTCCGTAATATTTTGAAATCCCACAATTTGACAACTACAAAGGGAAAGGTAATCCAGATGACCATCTTAAAGCATTTTATGTTGCATGTCTCGATGTCGCTCAGGATGACACATATCTCTTGAGACTATTCCCCCGAAGCTTAGCAGGACAAGCTCTTGAATGGTTCTCTCACTTACCTCTGGGAATCAAGACTTTGCGGAATTAGTGAACAAATTTTGATCCCATTTCACTTTCAACATTGAACATGAGGTAAATATTAATGATCTTGTCAATAACAAACAATGCAATGGTGAAACTTTCTCATCATTTACCCAACGATGGAGTAACATGGCTAGAAAATTATCATGGAAAATACCTGAGAAATAGCAACTTGACATCTTTGTCCAAAATCTTCATCCTGAGCTCTCATTCCAATTGCAATTGCAAAGTACTAGCACCTTTGACGAACTCATCTCCAAAGGAACCACCATTGAACGAGCTTTAATTGCTAAGGGCACCATCAAGATTTTTAGAGACAACAAGGACAATCCTCAATCTTCAAATGACAAATCCTGCTTTTGGAACAAAAACAAAAATGTTGTTAATGACGACATTATGGATGCAAAGAACATACAAGTAGTGAAAGCTCCCATTAACATTCAAGCCGCATCTACAGCTAATCCACCTTTTCAATGAAATCGACCAAGAGCAAATCCAACACATAGATGACAATTCACTCCTTTAAGGGAACCAATGGAGGTAATTTTTCACAAACTTATTCAAGTCAGAGATATCACACTACCTGTAACTCCACCCAACATAGAACCTGTCTTCAAATCTCCTTAGTACAAAGAGAACGAATATTGTGAATACCATAGAGTCGAAGGACATAAAACAAATGGTTGCATGCGCTTAAAACATGTCATTCAAGATTGCATTGATCAAGGTCTAGCTAAAATCACACCACCAACATCATAACCAGCACATCAACTAACTTTGAACTATGATCTAGATGCTTTCAAAAATCCACTTCCACTTCATGACAAGACAAGTAACCCTCATACTGGGAATGCTATCCATTACAACTATGAGTCATCTATAATTGGCCGCATTGACCATGCTCGCATTTCTACCATCACTATCCAAGGCAAAGCACTCGATTGCACTATAACTACTAGAAGAGGTCATGTTACCATTCAAGGAGCACCTATCAATCCTCCTCAACCACCTTCTAGCTATAATATCCTTGATCACCTTGGCAAAACTCCCGCACACATCTTCATCCTAGAGCTGCTTCGCATAGCCCCCGCTCATAAAGCTATCCTTGAAAAAGCATTGCAAGAGTCTTTGGTGCCTAATGATATCGATACCACATAATTTCAATCTATGATAGCCAGCATTGCAGCTCCTTGCCATCTTACCTTCTTTGACAAATATCTTCAGCCATCCATTAACCCATCACATAACGAAGCCCTCCACATAGAAGTATTTGTAAACCAATGCCGTATCAAACGAATACTAGTGGATGGTGGAGCTGGTCTCAATATATGCTCTCTAAAACTAATAAAATAGTTGGGATATTCTGAGAAGAACATTGACACTTCAAAGGTCATTACTATCAAAGCATATGATGATGCTAAGAGAGATATTGAAGGAGTCATCCATTTGCCTATCCAAGTTGGTCCTGTCACTACTGACACCCATTATCAAGTTCTTGATATTTACCTTCCCTATAACATTATCCTTGGTTGTCCATGGCTCCATGTCCTTAAAGTCATTCCTTCCACATACCATCAATGTCTCAAGTTTCCATATAACGGTGTTGAAATTATTATCCATGTCGATCCCAATCCATTTGAGCTTTGTCGTACCTTTCAAGCCAAATATCAAAATCCCAACTGTATTCCCCTCAACACCAAAGCTTATCCATCTTCATCCTATGTTGATCCATTCGCCTTACTCGAGCCATCGTCTAGCAAATCCACTCCAAATCTTCATATCAGGTACATTGAACAAGGTCTGGGTGAATACACACTGCAAGAATCTTCATCCGCATCCATTTCTGATATAGAAGCTGGACCTTCTTCAGTAGGAGAGACTTCTAATTCAGATACTATTGATGATTCCTCCCTTCATATCACTGACCTTTTTTAGGGAACCTCCATCTTCATGATTTTTGCCACCCCGTCTTCTCCATCTAATGATGAACTCGAGTCTAGTTCTCAAGATACCCCTAGTCCCATTGTCAATCACATGCTCCCACAAGCTAAAGATGTTGATAATTCCTCCATGAATCCTAAGTCCACCATTTCCCATCAAAAACCACATTGTGTTCCCAAAACATATGTTGTCATCCCTCCTCCATCTAACTCTAAGGGTCAAAGGCATGTGACCGTACACCTTCCACCATCCAATTTACCTCTGTTACTTCTAACTCCAACTATCCCTCCATCTTCCTTACCTCCATTACTACCAACGCCTAATTATCCCCCTATCAATAAGTACCCTTATGATCCTAATCATGACCAACAAATGCACACGTTGTCTAAACATAAAGCTTTCACTCATCCCACCAACCCCGCTTCCATCAAACCCATGGGATTCAACAATAAAAATTTGGATGCCTCTACCTCTAAAGCCAGAAATCCTACCAAGAATCCTAAAGATTCTCATGCCTTAGGGCACCAATGCAAAGAATCACAGCCAAGTACATCTAAAAATCTATCTGAGCCCATAACTCTACAAGAAGAGCCCACGGCCAAAATGGTTTGGGTTCCAAAGCAAACAAGCAAGCAAGCCGAATGAGGCATCCTTATCCACCTCTCAAAAATCCCAACCATCCCCTTCCATCCAAACATTCCATTCCATCTAAAAATCCTACAAGCAAAGCAAAAATCATAAAAATACTAAGTCTATGTGGGTACCTAAACCACTCCATCACCCATCTCCTAAGCAAATATCCCCATTGCTTCCTACACCACCTTCCCATCAAAAGCTTCAATATTTATCACCGTGTGTGCAACCATTGGTCATGGTTCCATTCCATTCCGCAACATTTCCACATACCTCCATCTCTCTATCCTTCATCCATTATCCTACATATCTCCCCATCCTATCCCTATGGTCCATGCTTTTGCATAAGCCACTATCCCCTTCCATGCATAAGCCTTCCATAATCCACTATCCACCTAATCCATCTCCTTCTCATGCAATCCCCTTTACTAACATCTATGAGCACACTTGACATGGTCCATGCGATGACATCCATCTCTATCGAACTAGACACTTGTGCTACTCCTATCCATTACCATGGTGAAAACCTAGCAAATAGGTGCCATATGTAATTGTCATTCCAAAAACAAAAAAAACCCTATCTAATAGTGAAAACCACTTTGTGGCACTTTGGATGACAAAAAAATAGTACAAGATAAATAATTCATCCTCTGGTGAAAACCTGGTAAACAGGTGCCTTGGATAAGTACCATAGTGAAAACCTGGCAAACAAGCGCTATGTGTAGAGACCAGCCTCCATCATTTACTTTGTTTGATCACAGCTTTCCACAACATCATTTACTATCTTGCCTCCATAATCCACATCATAATCCACTATCTTTCCTATTTTACCATCACAATCCATTATCCCTTATCCATCCATAATAAAAGCCTTCTCGCCCTTACCTCTGCCATGCTAGTTGTCGTAGTTTGGACTTTTTTGGGGTTAAGATATCATTTAACACCTTAGCATATTATTCGCATAAATACATCCATCGCAACATCTCCCTAATAAACTTCATCCCACACTGGGGACACTTGTCAAGCCTTATTTGGAAGTGGATATCTAAAGCTCTAGCTCATATCATCCAAAAACATCAAAACATAGCCAAAAATCCAAAAACATCAAAACATAGCCAAAATCCAAAAACATCAAAACATAGCAAAAATCCAAAAAAAATCAAAAACATAGCAAAATCCAAAAAAATTAAAACATCACAAAAATCCAAGCAACATCTCTATTGTTCAAAGCCTTGATCCTGTGGATACAGGGTATGTAGGCAATCTGAGATGTGAAGGAAGCACTTTGATTCAGGCATAGGCGATAACCCCTCTCATCATCCATATTTTATCCCTCTTCTAATCATCCTCCAATCTTTCATCTCACTTTCTTCTATCTTTCATCACTTACATCATCAATAAGCCCAGAACTACATATTCATCATGTCTCATCACCATCGTAATGTGTTTTGATCCCATGGACATAGGGTATGTAGGCAGTCTGGAATACGAAGGAAGTATCCAGTATGCAAGCACAGATGATCCACCCCACCTTCATCTTCTTTCATCTTCCATCTTCTTCTCTTTGACCAGCTCAATCAAAAAGTAGACTATGCATATTAGCGAAAGATCAAGCACTTTAATGGGTCAGTGCAAGAAGTTGGGTCCACTTTTTGGCCAAAAAGTGGAAGTGTTTTCCCTGATTTTCAGAATTTGTCACATTTGACCTTAAAATTTGAAGCACTTAGAAATGGAATCTTTAAAAAAGTCACTAAATATAAAATGTAGTACTCGGAGTCTAGTTTCCAAATATGTAATTTTTTTCAATACCCAGATGATACAAATTGATTTTCAATAGGCATTTCTAAAAACCACTATTTAAAAGTCACTTTTTTTAACCATACCATGCACATGTACGGCCAACATAATTTGACCTAAATAAAATTATTTTTCAAAATCTTTTTGGGAAAAGATGTGTAGTATAGTGAAGTTTGATGAGGATATTTTTTTATAATTTTTTTTCAAATATATTTTTTAATTAATTTTTTATTAGGCCTAATTGCTACTTTTGAAAACCCCTCGTGTACGGCCAACATAATTTGAGTAAAACAAATCATAAATTTTTATTTTTTTTCATTGTGTAAAGAATGATGTGTAGATTGATGACATATATATATATATATATATATTAAAAGTTATAAAAAAATACAAACATATGTCATTTCAAGTTTTTGGACCAGTTTGCTCATAAATTAAATAATAAATAGAAGAACATGTCCAATAACAAAAAAAATTACATATTTGAAAACTAGACAATGTCATCTGTAATGGGTTTTCATTTCGTAAAAAAATTCAGAAAAAAAGGTCCTCAGTCATATAGGTAAACCCAGTGTTTCTTCTTGTTCTATATTTAGAAAAAAACTTGTAGGTCCAAGGCTCAAGGTCGGCCAACCATGTCTATCCTGAGCCTAAAACCCAAGCAAAGGGAAGGGAAAAGGCAGTCGGTGATTTCAAATTTCAAGGAATGGGTACCCGTTATAAAACGGGTACGCGTTACATAACGAGTACCTGTTACATAACAGGTACCCATTATGGTTTTAAGAACGGGTACCCGTTTTATAACGGGTACCCGTTTCTATTAAACCTGGTATTTCCCATATTAGGGAAAAACGTACTATTACTGTATCCCTGCAACTTGCAAGTCTGATCAATATGGCGCGATAGCAACAATTTCTGTATTTTTTTACTTACAGGTGTTTTGTGGAATCTCTTGACAGGTCATATTATATTCTGATTTTGAAAGGAGTCAATCATATGAACAATTCTGAAGTGAAATCAAGTGCATGAGCTATTTTCAAGAGGAATAAAGAAAGAAAGTTTTTGTTTTTACATCTACCTTTTACTTCAAAATCTATGGAACAAAGGATCTACATCTAATTCTACTTCAAAATTTTAAATAAGTACATCAATTATGAAATTGGATTAAGTATCAACTGTTATTTTATCAAGAGAGTTTGTTAATCATGGGATCAAATCAACATCAAAGAAAAAAAAAAAGAGGTTAATGACACCTCAAGAAATTGAAGCAAATAGAGAGAAGGAAGCAAAAAGGTAAAGAGATACAAGAGCAAGGATTCAAGAGATGAAGAATATTGAAGCATCTAGTTCCATGAGTATTGAAGAGAAAGACATTCAAGAGACTATAAATGATGGGATGAATGTAGATGATTCAAATGTGGAAATGGTGAATTTGGAAGAAAATGTGTCTATAGAAACAAATGCATGCATGTCTTCAAACCTAACTTTCGAAGATATGGAAAATGTGACTATACAAACAAATCCAGGTATGTCTTCAGAGCCAGCTTTCAATGATATGGAAAACATGACTATAGAAACAAATCCAAGTGTGTCTTTGGAGCCAACTTTCAATGATATAGAAAACACAACTATAGAAACAAATCCAGGTGTGTCTTGGAAACCAACTTTCAATGATATGGAAAACACGACTATAGAAACAAATCCAGGTATGTCTTCAAACCCACCTATTGATGATATGAATGAGAATGATATCCCTTTTAGGAGTGAAAATGAAAATATTTTATTTGAGATTGAAAGAAATGTCTTAGATAATCTTCCTGGTAAGATTTCTTGGAGGCAAATGAGAACTCATGCAAATAGATTATATAAAAAAAATTATAGAAAAAGTCTTGGATTTCAATGTCAACTTATGATGCAATTGATGAAGATGTGGAAATTGCAAAAAGTAATGAAAAAGTTAGGCATCTTTGTAAAACCTAAAAAAAAGATGAATCAATCAAACAAGTTTTATTTAGTGTTACTAATGTTATTGATTCTATTGGTAAAAAGAGTTGATCTAAAGATAGCAATGCAGCACGAAGAGCTATAACAACTGCTTTAGTCAATAAATTATCTTCTAATAAAAGAATGATAAGTAAGACAAGTGAAATTCTAAAGATAAATCCTAAAACTTTGAGAAGAGCAGCAAAGAGAAGAGAATCTATTGAAAAAGATCCAATTAACCAATGTTGGAGTTTTAGTGCTAGACTCTCAAGGTATGACATGAAATTAAATAGTGAAATCAAATCTTTAATTGAAAAATATCGGCATGATAATACAAGGGTATCATCTAATGTTAGAGATGTTTTAAAATTACGAGTGGAGTCTAAAATTCATGATCCTCATCCAAAACATCTATTAGACATGACTCAAACTGAATTATATAAAACATTCTTAGTTGATTTAGTGTTAGAACTATTTAATAATACCATAAGCCAAAGATCTTTCGAGAAATGTAAACCTTGGTATGTGAAAATTAATAAACAACGAATCTCCTGTTACTGTAAAACTCATGTGCAATTTCGTTATTATTATGATGTTTTTCGATATATATGTTCTACTTTGCACACTGACGAAATTATGCAGGAATATGGTATTAATATGCCACCTCAAATAATTAAGGAGTTTGTAGCAGGTTTGTTTTGTGAAACATCTACTGGATACTTATTTTATTCAAAAGCATGTATTTCTAGATAATACAAGGGTATCATCTAATGTTAGAGATGTTTTAAAATTACGAGTGGAGTCTAAAATTCATGATCCTCATCCAAAACATCTATTAGACATGACTCAAACTGAATTATATAAAACATTCTTAGTTGATTTAGTGTTAGAACTATTTAATAATACCATAAGCCAAAGATCTTTCGAGAAATGTAAACCTTGGTATGTGAAAATTAATAAACAACGAATCTCCTGTTACTGTAAAACTCATGTGCAATTTCGTTATTATTATGATGTTTTTCGATATATATGTTCTACTTTGCACACTGACGAAATTATGCAGGAATATGGTATTAATATGCCACCTCAAATAATTAAGGAGTTTGTAGCAGGTTTGTTTTGTGAAACATCTACTGGATACTTATTTTATTCAAAAGCATGTATTTCTAGACAATGCAATAGATGTGGCAACTTTTCATTGTTAGGAGAATGTAAGCATGAAATTATTTCACATGAATTTGGACAACAATTAGTGGATGTGAAAAGATTCAAGAATGTTGAATATTCTTTAAAGGATGGAAAAATTGGAAAGCGTTGTGAGTTAGTCACTGAAAAAATTTGTGTGCATGCATTCATCAAAGATTTTAAAGATAATATTGTATCCAAATATGTCAAACACTCCCAATATGCTCGGTGGCTTGACGGACAATTTCGTTCATGTAAAAACACATTTCCAATTGAAACTATCCTATCAGTGGTTGACTTTGCAGAAAACTATACTCTTGCTCCACAAGAGGAAATTCAATCTCAGTATTATAATTCAGTGCAAGTGGCCATATTTGTTCATATTGTATATAGACATGTAGATAATAGTACAAAAGATAATAGAAAAATTTTGAGGGAGTATCATTTCTATTTGAGTGATAACTGGTCACACTCTTCAGAGTTTGTGCAATATTGTTTCACAAAATTTTATGAAAGTTTAAAAGAAAGAGGAATCCAGATGGCACAACATTTCATATGGTTAGATAACTGTACAGGGCAATTCAAAAATGCAAGAATGTTTTATTGGCTATGTATGGCTCACAAAGAAATCAATATCCAACATATGTGGAGTTTTTTTGAAGCTGGGCATGCTAAAGGAGAACATGATGGAGCTGGAGCATGTGTGAAAAGAGCTCTTGCTAGAGAGCAACTAAAATTTGAGGATGCAACCAAATTTAGAGATGCACGTGCAATTGTGGATTGGTGTAATGAAAAATTATCTACGGGATCAAGTGAGAACTCTACAATTCGATGATTCTTTTGGTTAGTTGAAGAAGAGAATATTCCTACTCGACTTGATTGTGAGACAATAACTGGATCAACAAAATGGCATTCATTTAAGAGTTCAAATTCAAGCACATGGACTATATGGACTAGGGATCTTGCATGTTTTTGTCAATTTTGTTTTACAGGTGATTGGGGAGCATGTGAAAATACATAATGGGTTGAAGAATGGAAACAAAGATCCTTGACACCTACAGAAACACAAGATCAACTTGAAACAACAATTGAAGATGATAATCAAATGTTTGCATTAGATGACTATGATCGTGTTTCAGACCTTGTACAAGAAGGTACTTTTATTTTCAATATTTTTTTATTGTCATTTTTTTGTACATCTATATATAATTAATTATATATGTATGCATGCACAAATTTATGTGATTTAGATACATGTCACACTTTATTGAATTACATAATTTTTTTGTAGGACACATGTATGTTGTTGTTGCACCTGAGGGCAATGAAGAGGAAACCGGGTATTGGTTGGCTCAATGTGTTGAGACAAAATAAAAGTTGTTACATCCTAAAGTAGATGATGATAACATGGAGTATCCAATAGGTTCTGTGGTTGTTGTTGGCACTTGGCTATGAAAATATCTAATAAGAAGGAATGGTTTGCCTGCATTTGAAGATTATGAAACACATAAGAAGATCATACACTACTCACATTTGGTTGTGGCAACAAATATAAAACTAGTCAGATATCAAGGCAAACCTTCTAATAAACAGTTATGGACACTTTCGATGGAAGAACATGAGTCAATTATAGATGCATTACAAAGAAATGAGGATGCAGATGGTACAATAGAATAAATTTCCAGGTATGTAAACCATACTCTTACATCCCCTAAATCCATCCTCTTAAATGTGTCCTATAATGTTATCTAGTTACATGTAATGCATCAATGTTTTGTCTTTTTGGTATATAAATTATTTCATTCTCATTTCAACTTCTATATTATTTCCCTTGTCTTAAATTTTGTATCGACTCATGTAAATATATAGTTAATTTACTTGTACATTTGAACATTACTTTTTGCAGGTGTACCCTAGACAAGTAGTCAAATTAGCATGATTGTTAATAGAAGTTTTCACCATACAAGTATGTGAGGTCAATTTTGTAGTCTTCAACTAAAAGTGAACGCAAATTAGGTAATTACATATACTTACATTATGGCTTTCACATTCAACATGTTATCTAGTTACATAATGCATCAATGTGTTGTGTTTTTGGTATATAAATTCTTTCATTCTCATTTCACCTTCTATATTATTCCCCTTGTCTTAAATTTTGTATCGACTCATGTAAATATATAGTTAATTTACTTGTACATTTAAACATTACTTTTTGCAGGTGTACCCTAGATAAGTAGTCAAATTTGCATGATTGTCAATAGAAGTTTTCACCATACAAGTATATGAGGTCAATTTTGTAGTCTTCAACTAAAAGTGAACACAAATTAGGTAATTACATATATATATACTCATATATTTCTCATCCATCCTCTAAAGACACTCGCTTGTACATCCCCTTAATTCATCCTCTTAGCTCCCCTTAAGCCATCCTCTTACATCCCCTTAAGCCATCAAGTTTTATCTTATACTTTGTAAATTGACTCGTGTACATCTTTCCAAGTAAGTTATCCTCTTTTGTATCCCCTTAAGACATCCTCTTCTAGCTCCCCTTTTAATTAATCCTCTTATACATCCTCTAAATCCATCCTCTTATGTATCCCCTTCAGACATCCTCTTAGCTCCCCTTAAGCCATCGTCTTACATCCTCTTATATTTTATGTTTTTGGTATATATTCTTTCATTCTCATTTACATTCATTATTTCTTGCAGGTGTATCCTACAAGTAGATTTTTCCATGATTGCCACTACAAGATTTCATCATAATGTAAATGGTAGATCAATTTTGTAGTCATGTCAAACTAATAACATGGACCTATAAGCTAATTGTATAGATATACTCATATGTTTAATAATGGACCTATTTTTTGTTTTGAGACTCTTTTTATGGTCTATGTATTTAATTTTCACAGATTGAATATTATTTTATGATTGCCACAAATGATATTAGTGTAGAGGTTCAATAAGTATATAGTTTGTATTTTTCCTATCATTTTTGTACCCACTTTAGCTATGTTTTGAGATGTGTTGATTTAGCATTTATTTTATATTATTTAAATGCACAAAAGTTGAAAAGTAGTGTCATGATAGTTAAAGGGAAATAGTCCTAGGATAGTTTGCATATTTGAAACATGGTTTAATATCACCTCTATGAATGCCATGGTCCTCCTCTATATCCTTAAATCATTGTCTTGAATAGTCTAATGCTATCACTAATAAATATGGGACTGTGCTATCATATTACCTAGGTGTAGTCATAAGTATCATGGTATGGATTGAGTCATTGGTGTTGTAGAGTTATTTACGACTGCTAAGGTAATAATGAGGGTTATCATGCATAGGTAAGGTAGTAAATAGTCATTATTTCAAACTAAATGACTACCATAAAGGTTACTCATTGTCATAGCAAATAGAAGATTATTGTCATGCATGAAGATTATTGTCATATCCAATCTAGACTGTCATAAATCATTGAGATGTTCTCATAAGAGCAATTCAAATCTAAAAATTAGTCATAATGAGGTTATATCATTTAAAGTCCATTGCAAAAATCCATATGACAATAATAAAACAAATAGGATAGTCATGAAACAAATAGGACACTCATGAAACAATAAAGTAATCATGTTAGTCAAGAGGTTTTCACAGTGATTGATGATCTTATATCATTCTAAATGGTCATATGCTAGTTAGATAGACATGTATTTATGGCAACAAGTGGCCTTCATGAAATTCATAAGAGGCTACCAAACCAATTATAGGATTGTCCTAAAGAAAAAAGAGAGGACTGTAAAATGCATAAGTGGTCATCCAAACACCTATATGATTGTCATAACAATCCCTAATAGCCACTTGCCTTCATGACCAATCAAAGATGTTATTAAGAACTTGAAGATAATCCCTAATACGCACTCAATAGAACTACTAAGAGAATGGCCAATCAAACCAAGACAAGAATCCACATAGCAAAAGGAATCTCAAAAATGAAATAATTCCCTAGCACTAGAAACATTCTGAGTAATCATTATAAGCCTGATTAATGCACCAACATTGTCAACCAATAAGGTATAAAAGAGAAGATCTCAAGAGAATGTATAAATACAAGAAGATATCACTTGGAGAAGGCTACTAAAGTTAAACACATGAAACTGGAAGTTCTGGAAAGAGCGGAAAATGGATTGTCAAAAATAGGAAAAATGAAGGGGCCTTGATAAGGTATATACTATCTATTCTAAAATTGGAAAAAATTATCTACACATTAGATATTCACATGTACATATGAGAATCCATCAAAGCATAATTGAAAGTGGATTTTTGTAAGATGTATTAGTTGCAAGTGCTACTTCTGATTACCACAACCCTCACAAGAAATTATGCACAAAATCTCTCTTGAATAATTTCAAATTGTGATAAAAAATTTTGTAGCTTATATTGTGTGGATAAGATTTGAATTTCCTTCTAGTTTCTTCTAAAGAGTTAGTTTCTCTACAAGAATTGAATGTTTCATTTGAATCATGTTTTGAATGTTTTTTTAAGGAAGATTTTGTTTGGACACTATCAAAGTGAGTCTAACATCCTTATCATTTTATCATATTTTGCAATTCACTTTACCATATGTAGCAAATTGGACTAGGTATGTTGCCTTAGGAAGAAGATTAGTCCAAATTTTGTATTGAATTGCTCACATAGTGGGTTGAGCCTTACACCGTTGTATTTTGTAGGTTGTTTCAACTTTTGAAGAAATTAATTGTTGTATTATAGAGTATGTATGCTTGTGCACACTAGACTATTAGAACTTGAATGACCTTACTTTTTGATTATGCATGCATCTACATGAACCCCATCTTTAGTTCCAACATTGTTGCTACTATAACTACGAAGTCTACTTTAACACATACATGAAGGGAAATGCAAGGTTTATCCTAAGTAAATTACCTTGTTATAAAGTGCCCTAAATTTATCTATTAGATAATTGTAACACCAAACCTATCTTTTCCACTATGTAAATTAACTTAATTTAGGTTTGTGAGGTGATGTATTAGAATTTTGAATTTTGAATATAAATATAAATGAAAACATTTAATTAATTTTGGCAGTTAATAGATTGTTCACAATTTCAAGAACTATTGAACCATAATGCATAATCACTTCTTAAATTAAAAAATGTAGTAGAGAGAAATCTTCTAACATGTCTCAATTAAATAATTTATAATCTAGAAGTGAACAATGAAGCATATTTAACATATTATCTAACATACTAAAATGTTCAAGCATATAGTCAATAATATATACATGTAGATCTATCTAGATAAGTCCATGAAATACTATAAAATATAGGTAGGACCCATGCAATGTGTACTAAAACATCTACTCATTGTCAGCATATAAATAAATACAAATCATAGTTCATGAAATACTGAAATATATCTAGAAGTGTACATGTAATATCAAGTTCGACATATATAGTCAAAGTCCTGGCACAACATATATAAAAAATAATGCACATCATACAATTCAGTCAATGAAATAAATATCTATGTCAAGTATGATCATCACTCAAGTTCAAATCTGAAAGAGGCCTCTTTCTTCCTCGTGAAATAGATGGATCTACCTCATGCTGTACACAAGAGAAAGAAACTTGCAATCAAATTTAAAAATTTTAAAAATGACACATACATGTGCTTCTAAAATGTAAATTTCATTTTGAATTTCATTTGATTGAAGATTTAATTTAATTTATAATTTATACTCATATTAAATATTTAAATCTAGACTTTAATGTATGATTAAATTACTATCTGATGTTGGTCATCTCCTTCCACATTCTGTTGCCCAAGTGATCGTAAAGCATCAGGTGCTAATTCTTGGATATTCAAATTTAAAACACTCAAGAATTAGGTTACCATCGAAATTTAATTTAATTTATAAAAAATATGAAATTAAATATTTAAATGTAGGCTTTAAAGTGTGCATTTAAATTACCGTGCAATCATGCTCATCTACTCCCACATTTTGTTGTGCAGGTGGTATAGCTGTTTCATCTTCTTGACCAAAAGTTTGACCTACTAATTGCTAGAAATTCAAATAATGCAAGTTTGAAATAAGTTAGAATTTATTTAGCATATAAAGACCTAGAAATTGCACATAGAAAATTTAGTAAAGTTTAGGACCTCAAAATGTGTGGATGGCTCATAAAATTGTCCCTGACTAGTAACCTGACCAATAGTCGCACTCCTATCATCCTGCACTTACATATATATGGGTGCATATATAAATTTATATAAACTCAAAAAAGAAACTTAGTACAAATTTAGTACAATTTTTTAAAACACATACCAGGGAATACTCAGGCATAACAGCTGACGATTGAGGATCAGTGGAAGAAACACCTGAGCCACGTGGTCGTTTAGACATGGGAACTGCCACATGACCCGAGCCTCGCTGCAACAGTAGTGTTTCACATACATGTACATATAGTTATTTATTTATTTATACACTTGTTAATTTAAAATATAATATTGATAAGTTTCAAGAAGAAAATTTAAACTAGAATTAGATACATATGGTTTTAGGGTTAAGATATATTGGTTTACCCCGTAAGGTGTGCCAATCTCTATAGCTGTTGATGCAAAACTCAATGTATCAAATCATGATGTGGCCCTAGAGCGACTTGAGATCTATACAACAAATAGTTCACAATTATATATTAATTCATTTAATTATTTATATAAATTTTGATAAGTTCAAATTATGCACTTGAAATATTTAATAAAATAGGGTCAATGTACCTGTGTAGGATTATCATCCGAATATAGTAAATCCAAGTATGACTCCACTTCTACTGTAGCTGCATCTGATGTGGATGTAGGAGCAGGACCATAACATGGTTGATTGCAATTTGTACACAAATGTGCCCCTAACATGCCTAAGGCTCTATGATGAGATGCATCGACTCCTCCATGATGCTCTCCACCATTGAATTCATCTGCCATGTGGGTAGCTTGTTTAGTGAGATTGCCCGAGAGTCTACTCAATGTTCCTAATGTCCAAAACACTCCCTGGTGCTAAATAGGTACAGGAATCATGGGAAAAATAGGCGCAACCATAGGAGCAGGAGGAATGGGTCGATTGGGGTCAACTCGTGCCCCTAGTCTGTGTTGTGGCATGCCACGACCAACACCCTGAAATTTTCTCATATCAAAATAGTTGGGTTTTTGACCCAATTGAAACTCCACCCATAATTTTCTCAGAAAATATAGCGGTACCTCATAATTAGCATGTGGTGGGTGATCAAACACCATCCACCACCGATCCCAAAAATGTCTCGAAATTGCCTCATGCGTACACCACTTAATTGATATTCTTTTTTTTGTTGCAACTATAGGTTGATTAGTTTTTGGGTGACGAAAAAATGGGGCTAATGTTTGTTTTGTTATGTGGAGATCATGGATGTCTTTATATGAAAGACCATCCACATAGAATTGCCTCCTCTCCTCCCGCCAAAGGTGAAATCTATTTAGATCTGCATCGATAGACCTAACAGAATCAATAATGGTTTGCATCAAAGATGCAAACCGAACCACATGAGGAGGCATCAAGTGAGGTTGATTATTAATCAAATTAATGTTCTCCTCAATTGCATTAATATTTTCATTAATGTTCTTCCGCAATTGGGCCTCATCAAGTGGAGGACATGGGGGGTTTTGAGGTGGAGGGGGTGGGGAGTTTTGAGGTGGAGGGGATGGGGGGTTTTGAGGTGGATCACGGGGTGGGGGGTTTTCATAAAGAATGTCATCCATTAAAAATTCATCTAGACTCTGGTCATCCATTAGATGTCTCCGGCAAATTTCCAAATATGTATCCATATGAAAAACTTACAAATGTATAATTTCACAAATATATACATATTGAAAACTTACAAACAAATATCTATAAATTTAAACTTAATCTACTAGATCTATAAATGAAAGTTTAAAATATTCATGAATATAGAGAGCAAGTAATACTTGAAAATTAAACATGCACAAGTTTATCATATAATATGATCAAATGATGATGCTTCAACCCTAAATATATCTTGTATACCCTTATTTGAACCATTTGAGTCCATTTGTAGTGGTAACCATCTCCTACAAGTGCATCTAAACCCTTGTATTTATAGTTTACTATTTCCTAATCCGGTGTGAATTTCTATTTCCATTGTCTTGTTTGTTTAACTATCATTGATTATTTCCTTTGATCATTTATCACATTAAATCTAACCCTTTGATCATTTATCACATTATTTCCTTCTATTTTTGTATGAAAATATATAAAATAGGCCTCCCTCTTCCCATTTGAACATAGAAAAATTGTGAAGTTTCCACTTGATTGCTATTTTGGAGCCATCTTTCTTGAATAAGTGTAGGAATGTTAGTGTTTACTATATTTGTTGGTTTTAACTCCATTCTTCCTCTATTATACATTTTATCTTCCCTTTTTAAACCCACATTCCTTCTCCTTGCCTCTTTCTAAACCATTTTCTTTCCTCAATTTCATTTTCTTCTCATTTCTACTTTATTTTCATCAAGTATCTTCCATATTATTTCTTTTCTTCTCCCATATTAGTCCTCTCTATATCCATATTATTCCCCTTTACTTTTTTTCATTGAGTCTTCCTTTTCCATCTCCTATTCCCTCTTTCTCCTTCAAACCTTGGTTTACCTAGCTTTAGTTTTTCATACCAATGTCTCCTTAAATTAATCCAACATTTCCCTAAAATATTATATTCTCCTTCCTACTTCATTCCTCTTTAACCATTTTTTAGAGGGTTTCTTCTATAGAATTGGTATTTATAGATAAAATATGGAATAATCAAAAAAAATCTCACAAATTACCAAGAGGAAGTTATGCAAAAAATCACAAGATGAAGCTATGTATAAATTTTTAGATCATTTTCACATAGTGGACAAGGTTGCCTTCTAGGTCCTAGTCATACACCAAGGTACTAGGAGAGGGCCATGTGACACCCAAGGTGTCACTCTACCTAACAACCTTGTCCTATCATCATTTTTCTCAAAATTATAATGGAAACATTTTGACACCTTATATAGTCCAAATTTAAAAGTGCATGATAGCCCATGCCAAGTGTATTCTTCCCATTTCTCTATTATCCTACTTCTAGCTTAGTTAATCTCAATTGTGACATATTTTAACTATTTCCATTGTCTTGTTTGTTTAACTATCATTGATTATTTCCTTTGATCACTTATCACATTATTTATCACATTAAATCTAACCCTTTGATCATTTATCACATTGAATCAAATTAAACATGCACAAGTTTATCATATAATACATGATCAAATGATGATGCCTCAACCCTAAATATATATTGTATACCCTTATTTAATCTATCTTCTCAAACACAGGTCTCCCATGCACAGTTTATCATTGTCATTGAAAATCAAAGGACTTCAAAAAGAAGCCAACAACTTATTAAAAGGTCATGCACCTACTGCTTGAATAAAACTACTCTACTATTAAAATAATGAGATTGATATTTCATGAGATGTAAGAGTTCTAATGCTTGGTTTAACCCTCTATCTCTTCCATTCTAAGTGATTGCTTTACCTTCACAATTTGAACAACCATGATAATCTTTTGAAGGAAAGATTTAGGAAGGACAAATCATGGAATTCTACATAGCATAAGGTAATAAATACAAATAATCCTAGTAAGAATAATGATAATAGAAATGTGGATAATGAAAGTTACAAAATACAAGAATAATGTGACTAGGTCTATGAAATTGCTATAGGCAAGAAGGTGAGGGTAGACAAGAGAAAAATATACTATGAAAAATATGAGAAGATATGAGTAGGACATATGATGGAATATAAAACATGGAAATACAAGTAGGATATATATATTACCAAAAGGGATTTATCAATATCAACAAAATCTATTCCTTCTAGAATGCATAGAATGAAGGGTACATCACTAGGTACATCTATGGCCATGTGATAGAGTCTTAGCGAGGAGATGAGAATTGATAATGTAATAGAAGATGGTCATAATATACATATATCATGTGGAAATCTATGATAGTAAGATACATGTATGAGTCATAGGGGGATCAATAACACTATATAAAGAGAATTATGATAGCAATCATAACAATAAGATATGATGATAGAGATAAATAGGAGAGGAATAAATGACTTATTGTGGCATAGATGATATAAATAATGAATGTATAATATGTATAAGAAAGATGTATATAGACAATAAGAGATGATTGAGATAGGAGATGGGGGTACAAAAAAGAGGCAAATAAAGAGGTACAATGATCTACTATCTAGGATATATGGGAAATGAAAACAAAGGGTTCTGGTGCCCGATGGAGTCAATCCTAATAATACATAAAATGGTACTATGAATATAGACTCATCATTGTCTAGAACAACACAACCATGGGGAAGAAAACTGTAGGATAAAAACACAATATGACAAGGGCTAAAGTGGATAAATGTGTTATATTTAGGTCAACATGAAGAGGTCCCTAATGCTTTGCATCCTCCTTAAACATGGTCAAGGAAGGATAGGGATAATAGGTACAAAGAAGAATCAGGGTAAGAAACAAATAGAGGAAAGATTTAAGGAGTACCAAAAAACACATCATACGCTATCCCCCAAGTGTTGGCATGTATAATAGCTCATCCACATAACAAGGGACAATAAACACAAACATAAGAATAAGGATGAGAGAAGATATGTACAAAAGTAGGGTAGAGAAAGAGGCTTCTAAGGATCACAACCAAGTGGGACTTTATTAGCCATGAGATCATCATACTCTAAATCAGTTCATTTAAAGATGTTGTCAAACTAGCTATCTATGTCAACACAAACTTAGTAAAGTTGGATGAAAATGGTGGATTGTGGGCAAGACTATCAAGCATACTATCAGGTGGTGGTGGAACAATGTGTAGTGTGGATGATGTCTCAACAATGGTGGTTGCAATAGAATTAATAGGAGGAAAAGAATGCTTAAAGCGGAGAGAATCTAAGAGATGAAGAACTGTGTAGTTAATGGGCATGGCATGGGATTCAAATGAAACTATGGGATCCTCAAAAGCAATAACAGTTGTAGAGGTCATAAATGGAATACTAGTAAATGATGATGAAGATATATATAGTAAAGTAATTATAAGTTATTTTTATTAGTAGTTTGCATTTTTAGGAGGATGGAAGAGTGGATTGTTTGGAATTTCAAGTCAATTCAATATAAAATTTTGTTTGACCACAACAATTCAATTCATAAAGCTTCTTTTGAATGCTATTACGTTCTCGTTAGAAGTCATTGAAAAGTTGAATGCATTCGAATCATACTCACACACAATTAAATCTTTATAATTTGGTTTTGTAGGGTTTATAGTTTAGGTTTTTAGGGTTTGCAGTACAACATGGTTTTAGGGTTTATAATTTGGTTTTTTAGGGTTTATAGTTTAGGTTTTTAGGGTTTGCAATACAACATGGTTTTAGGGTCTATAATTTTATTTTTTAGGGTTTATAGTTTAGGTTTTTAGGGTTTGCAGTACAACATGGTTTTAGGGTTTATAATTTGGTTTTTTAGGGTTTATAGTTTAGGTTTTTTAGGGTTTGCAGTAACATGGTTTTAGGGTTTGCAGTAACATACAATCACAAAAAATCATAAAACTCTAATAACAAATGAAACCCTAATTTTCATTTTAATCCTACAATCACAAAAAAAACATAAAAAACAAGTTAAAAACTAGAAAACAACCAACCTGGAGGAGCTCAGTAGTGACGAGGTGGTGGGAGGAGGTGACAGGGCAAAAAAAACTCTGGAGTTGTGCTCGTTTGGCCTTCAACAATGCGTAACCGTTCCAAGCTTGTCGCTGTCGCTGTCGACTGGAGGTGGAAAAAAATGAGCCTGCAAGGCTATTTTTTAAAAATATATACTTTTATGAAAATAGGTACTCATTTAGTAACGCGCACTCAAAGCTAAATGGGTACCTATTTAGGCTCGGACACCCGTTACTAAACGGGTACTCATTTAGGTTCGGGTGCCCGTTCCTAAACGAGTACCCGTTTCTTTGAAAATGGGTACCCATTCCTGTTGGGAGCTTTTTTCCCTGCGTGACTTCCCCTACATGTGGACCCAGTTCTTGCTTTTACCCTAATAAATCAGGGATAAGCTAAAAGCTATTTGTCTGCATACCTTAAGCCAACATTTTCTATAGCATTTTATCAACATCTTTAGCTTTTAACAGGATAAAGCTTTCCTCTCAACAAGGTACCAGCTTAAATCCATCCAAGAGCACTTAAATTTGGCAAGAGAACATGATGACAGTATCTTTTATCTTATCTTTTGTCCCTTTCCTATGCCTGTAAACACCCTAAAATGACCATGTCTTCGAATCACTTGCATTTCATCAAATCTGTCGAATCACCTGCATTGTCAACATTAATTAAATTATTTAATTATTTAATTAATTTCATCTAATTCCTCTAAATCTCCTAAAATCGACATTAATTAAATAAATCCTCTTTATTTAATTAATTAAATTAAATTCCTCTATATTCTTCCAAAATTAAATAATTTTAATTATTTAATTAAATCATTATCCTCTTTCGAATTTCAAGTCTCCATTAATTAAATAAATCCAATTATTTAATTAATTCATCACAAATTCTATCTTATCTATAATTAAATAATTTACATTATTTAATTAAATCAATTGTTCTTTTAAATTTAAATAAATCATGTAAATTTATTTAAATTATCTCAATCCTCTAAAAATAAATAAAATCAAATATTTTATTTATAATCTTCTATTCTTCAAACTCGTGCACAATTAAATAAATAAATTTATTTATTTAATTTCAGTTATCTTCCAATTCCTCTTAAAATATCTTGTTAACTCATGTTCACAATCAGTCTTATTTTTAGAACTCTAAAAAAGGCAAAATTATAAATTGAGTTATCTATTCATTCAATCTTGTTTTCATCATATCTTAATAAAAATATCCTTATGGATTGACACATGTCGTGTGCACATTCATCATGTTTATTTGATTTATCTCCTCCATTGATTCTTCTAAATTATCTAAACCGTTGATCGATCTCTGTTGAAACTTATATGAACCCCCCTCATCTCCTTCACAAATCCTCTTCGATCACTTATTCTCAGGCATCCTTTACAGTGCTTGGAGCATACATTGTATCGATTGAACAATTTCACGATCTTTTGACATTGATCTTTGAGCACTTTACTTGATTGTTGCAAACATGGTTTCACAGCACTATTGAGCAATCCACATTCATCCAAAGGGAACAATACAAATCTTGGTAAAAGCTTTTATATTTCATTGATTTATTGGTAATAGCTTTTATTTAGATTGGTTATCTTTATGTTATTGGGTTTTTTGATTTGTTAGTTTTAATTTAATTAATTTTCCTCATACACATTCTGGCACGCCCGGTGGGACCCACTAATCCATCTTTTTCTTTGAGAAATTGATTTTTTTTAAGTTACAGTACGGAACAGTGAAAAAGACATAGAAAATCACTTTTGGCAGTATCCTAAAGCGTTTCTGGAGGCACAATACAGTGCCCTCGGGTGATACTATGGCGCTCCTGGTAACATAGAGCCACGCTTTTGGTAAAACAGTCCGGCGTTTCTGGCAGTATTGTAAAGCGCAGTTGGCAAAATAGATTTTTCTGACCTTGTTTAGTGATTTTACAGGGTTTTACTCACATATCTACCATTGATCTAACTGACACGCTGGTTTATTTGTCTTTCAACCTATTTGTTATACTTCCTAAGCTAATGTATTTAGGAGTATTTTTTATATTGGAGTTAACCCATCTATTTTGCGACATCCTTTAAGATTTCATTGATTCCAGGGTACAGATCTATCAGATATTACTTCTCAAAACATTAAATCAACCATGAAATCATATATGGACTTAGTTATTTTGATAAAATATAACTTTTTCTGGATCTGAGTCTCGTGCAGCACTTTTGGTGATACTGTACTGCGCTTCCGGCAGCACAATACAGCGTTTCTGGGTTTGTTTCAGCGCGTCTGGTGGCACAGTGAGTCACCTCTGGTCTGCAGGAAACCGCTTCTAGCAACACAATGCAGCACTTTTGGTATTACAGTAAGTCGCTTTCGGTAAGACAGTAACTCGCTTTTGGTCAAATTGATTTGTTTTTGCTAACTTGTGAGTTTTTGTGGAACTAATTGACTTGTTGCAGCTTCTTATCACTCACACAGAGCAAATTAGTTTTTCTAACATGTTCATGCAGGACGAGCGTTGAAGAAATCTTGAATTATTGCACTAAGTCTTAGAAACATATTGTCTTCTTAAGGGATAATTGAACAAATGATTTCGGCAATCTAAGTCTTAGGAACATACTGCTTTTCTTAAGGGACAATGGACATGTATGCGAAAACACCTCAATTCTCTAAGGGACAATGGACATGAATGCCAAACACTTCAATTTCATAAGGGACAATTGACAACTACAAACGTGTGTGTGCCTAATTTAGTTGTACCTTATTTTTCTTATAACGGGACAATTGAACCTTTGTTTGATGTGCTTGCTCTTACATTTTAGTACTTCATTTAGAAGGGCCTGCTTTTGGATTGCGCTTCATCCAAAAGGGATGACCCTAAGCGAAGTTTTCCTTTGAACCGCTATATAAGAGGGATAAGGCAAAAGCCAAGTCCTAACCGACGTCAGCCTTACCTTGTGGTGCCAAACTGAAAAGAGGTGTACTAGCTCTTTGTGGAAATGATTTTCACATTGAGCGAAGTGTTTGATACTCTTAGTAGGATTGGTTAAAGCTTTTAATAGCTTGGTGCATTGCTCGTAAGGCATTGGTCCCTCAAAGTTACTAAGAACCATTCTAGATAGAGACTACCCGATCTACCTCCGAACGTTGCGGTAATCATCAGTGCAAGGGCAATCGATTTAAGCCCTTAAGATACTCACCATTGGCTCCCTTGAGAAGAGATAGTATTCCCTTGGCCATAAAGCTCTTGTGACCTACTTGAGCTTTCCAAGGAGAGGGTGAGATATCCCTACCTATCGTCTCTCGCAAAGATACAAAATGTCCAACATCTTTATGGAATGACATTTTTATCGACAGAGTATTACACTGTGAGCTGATCTACTGCAATGAAACCTTGTCTCTAGGGATAAAAAGTGCTTGTTATTGATTGCAATTGTCTTATACCTGTGGAAACATTGGGCTTTTTGTGAGCCTCAAACATACACTATCTGTTGTGTCAGTCCTTTTTTTGCCAACTCTGTTTGCTGTGTTTTCTCTTACCAAAGCAAATCCAATCAGAAACAGAACCAAATCTATCAAAATTTGCCTTTTAGAAGCATCAGACACTACTTCAGTGCCTCTGGTATTACAGCAGCTCGCCTTTGGTAGTATAGTAGATCGCCTTTGGTATAACAGTACGTCGCCTCTGGCAAAAACCTACTTCAGCGCCCTTGGTATAACAGTAGCTCACTTTTGGTCGTAGTAGCTCGCCTTTGGTATAGCAGTACCTCACCTTTGGTAGCTCAGTCCATCGCCCTTGGTATTACAGTAGCACGCTTTTGGTTGCACAGTCCTGTGCCCATGGTCAAACAGTATAGCACCTTTGGTCCAGTAAATTGTGCATCAGAGTTTGTCTTTCTCAAAGCACAAGTAGATTCTCAGCATTACTTTTTGTCCTAGTGTATTCCATGGTAACCACTAGGCTCTAGCAAACTATGAAGTCCAAGCAAGTTGTCCCTAGGAAGCGCAAATCACCTCCTCATACACCGCAATCAGGTTGTCTCAACATTACTCCCAAGGTTACTCCTAGGACACCCGCGAAAAGATCTACCAACTCTCCCAACATGCTGCAGCTGGACCACCCTAACACTCCTCAAGAAGGTAGGGTCCCTTTGGTAAGTACACCTCAATATACCACCGGCATGCCTCCAGATTTTGTGCCATAAGGATATACTATTGATCAAGTCCCATCTCAAGAAGGTAGGGTCCCTTTGGTAAGTGCACCTCAATATACCACTGGAATGCCTCAGGATTTTGTGCCACAAGGTTATACCGCAGATCAAGCCCCACCTCAAGAAGAGTGACACTTTGAAATAGGTCAATCCTCTCAAGAAGATGGGCAAGATCTTGATGAATTCATACAAGATCCTAGAGCCATAGCCGCCTTTGACAAAATCCTTAGTGAGAACCAAGATCATTTCTTTTGCTTGCTAGCAGAGCATGGAGCCAAATTACCCCCAAGGTTTTGATCTATCCACTCTTAGTAAGCCTAACAACATCCAAGATACTATAATGGCAGTCCAAACCATGTCAACAGTGACCACACCCTTACCCAAACAAAGCTCACAAGGGAGAACAATTGCACAATATGAGAATCCCCTTTATCAAAACCCAATAGGAAAGAGGGCTATATCACCACTTCTGACTCCTATGGAAATCTACAAACACCAACAAGAGACCCTCCAACGTCAAGCAAAACTAGCCAAACAAGCTGCTATAGCTCAATCAAGCGTACAACAAGCTCCTAAATTGTCCACAAACCTTCATGTCTCTCAACCAACTAGAGTCATGCAATCCCAACCACAACATTCTTCTACGCTCATCCTTAATTGACCTCAACCATCGCAAATCACATCTACCTATATCCCTCCTCCACTACATTCATCAGCGCTAAACTTCTTCAACACCTTGCCTATCCACCCTCAACATTCCCAACATCAATTTTCCCAAAGTTATGTTCCGCAATCGCAACCTAACCCAACGAACTTTAGCTTTCCTCCACCAAACTCTTTCCTTCAACCATCGCAAAGCCAACATTCTTACCTAGCATTGCCCCCACCTCCTCTGAATCAAAACATCCAATTCCAACCCAATCTTAACCCAACATACAATGCATATGACCCCAACCAATCATACGACCCTTATAACACCAATGCCCATGGCTTGCACTACAATCTTCCATATGGGCAACAACAACCACTTCTTGGATAACAGGAGATGTTTCCAACCCCTCCCATGACTATGGAGCTAAAAATTGTGGAAGTTCAACAACAGCTATCTGATTTTACGTTTGGCCACACCAAGAGGACCTTCTCATTAAAAGAAGTGTGTCCTTATCCTTTGGATCGGTCATTACCTATGATCCCTTTTCCTCAAAATTTCACTATTCCCAAGTTTGATAAATACAAAGGAAAAGGTGACCCAAAAGACCATCTTAGGAATTCTATCTTGCTTGCTTCGAGGTCTCACATAACAACACATATCTTATGCGTCTCTTTCCTCGCAGTCTTGGAGGTCAAGCTATAGAATGGTTCTCACACTTACCCACGGGAATCAAGTCTTTTAACGAGCTAGCAAAGAAATTTGCCACCCATTTTTCCTACAACGCAGAGCATGAGATTTCCATGACTGATCTATGCAACAAAAAATAGAAAAATGGAGAAACTTTCATTTCTTTCCTTCAAAGATGGAGACAAATGGCTAGTAAATTCCCATTTAAGATACCCAAAAAGTAGCTTGTTAGCATATTTGTGTAGAATCTCAACCAAGAATTGGGTTTCCACTTGCAAATTCTTAGTGCTACAACCTTTGACAAAATTACCTACAAGGGAATCAACATTGAGAAGGCCCTCATTGCTAAGGGTGTGGTCAAAATCTTCAAAGAAACAAAAGACAATGCTCCTCATCAACAGACAAATGATAAACCAAAGTTTTGAAACAAGAATAAAAATGTGGTCAACGATGGGGTGGTCGATTCTAAACATGTCCAAACCTTGCAAACACCGCTGCAACTATCCAAACCAAGTCAAGCTCCACCTCAACAACAACAACAACAAAGGCAACCGTATCAAAACCAACAACAACGACAACAAGAGCAACCTCAACAAGATTACCCTCCGCGGTGTCAATTCACTCCCTTGGGAGAGCCCATAGAATCTGTCCTACAGAAGCTTTACACAAAGGGCTCATCACCTTACCTGATGCTCCCCCATATGGTGAACCTGTTTACAAAATTGCCTGTTACAGAGACAATGAATATTGTGAGTTCCATAGAAGCAAAGGGTATAGAACTGCATCATGCATGAAACTCAAGCACCTAATCCAAAATCTCATCGAAGGCAACCAAATCTCTTTTGAAGATGATCCACCAGCTCAACACATGAACAAGGACCTCAACACGTACAAGGAACCATTCCCTCACCATGGTCCACCTCCTCCTTAGGATAAAGGTAAAGGTGTCAATCATGCTTCCACTTCCTTTGACTCCATTGTTGGTCATTTTGAAGAGAGTCGAGTGTCTACCCTCACAATCAAAGGCAACTCTATGGATTGCGCTATTACAACTCGTCGTGGTCGTGTCACCATTCGTGTTCCTACACCTAGTCTCCCAACTCAATCCAATTATAATCTTGTCAAACACCTAGGGAAAACACCAGCACCGATCTCTATCTCTATCTTGGATCTTCTATGGTCATCACCCGCACATAAAGTGGTGCTAGAAAAAGCCCTCCAAGAGTCTTCGGTTCCTAACAACATAGCAGTCACAGATTTCTGAGCTATAGTAGGTAACATTGCTTCGCCCTACAATGTGGTCTTCTCTGAGAAAGACCTCCCTTCCCATGATCTGTGTCACAATGATGCCCTTCATATTCAAGTTCTCATCCATAAATGCAAAATCAAATGTATACTCATAGATGGTGGTGATGGTCTCAACATCTGTTCTTTAAAGTTACTTAAGCAATTGGGATACTCTAAGGATCATGTCAACATTGATCAAAGTATTACAATCAAGGGATATGATGATGCTGAACGCCGCTCAGAAGGTGTTATCAACTTGCCTATACAACTGGGCCCCATCATGCTGGAAACGAGGTGCCAAGTCCTTAACATTGAGCTGCCTTACAATATTATCCTAGGCCGCCCATGGATCCATGCAATGAAAGTTGTTCCTTCAACATGTTGATAACTGAGAGGGGGGGGGGGGTGAATCAGTTATCCTAATTATTTCCCTTATTGAACTTTCCTTTTAATTGAAGCAGCATAAAATCAAACACAAAACATTAACCATGAAGTAAGAAACACATGACACAGTATTTTTGACGTGGAAACCCTGTT
The DNA here is from genome assembly GCA_027924645.1 of Cunninghamia lanceolata. Taxonomy (NCBI): domain Eukaryota; kingdom Viridiplantae; phylum Streptophyta; class Pinopsida; order Cupressales; family Cupressaceae; genus Cunninghamia; species Cunninghamia lanceolata. The sequence continues at coordinate 15,554,744 of BSBN01000803.1, forward strand.
AAGGGAGAAAACCACGGGGTGATTAACCCAAGAATTATTCTCTGTTAGAAGAATAGGAAATTACAAAAATGGCACTTGCCAATTAGGGCTCACTGCCCGAGCACACTGCTCACAAGAGGCCCACTGCCTACAAGAAGACACACTGTCTACAAAGTGATGATAATCACAGTCTTGAACTGATTGGAAGCATCTGCATATGCTGGAGTTCAGTTCCGGTTAGGCTCAGTACACTGATCTGCTGCACTTCATCTTTCCTCTGTTCTTAGTTCTGCTATCTTTCACATACCGGATCCTTTTTGCTACCTCTGCTCTTTCTCTGGACTTATTCGCATATCTCTCCACACCCACACACCACTTCACAACTAAATCCATCCTCTATATATATCCGCACAAGTAGTTTCATCACCTTTCTAGTCGGCATCCGGAACAGTCTTAGTTTCTTACAAACTCTCATTCTGTCGGCTGAATCCTTCCTCACCAAGCAATGCGGATCAAGCATATACTTGTAGATATCATTAATCATGTCGGCCAAACATGATTCATGCCTTCACAACCTCTGTCATCAACAGTAACCCATCCGGAAAGCAGTCTGATACTCTGTCAGTCAGTTCTTCCTCTGTTTTCACTGTCTCTCAGGAATCCGGTACTTAACCATTCATATCTTTTTCCTTGTCCATCACCGGAGGCTAAATCCTTGGAATATACCACTCAAGGTAGTCCTCTTGACTTCCCCAAATCTGCACTGCACCAAGACACTTCCTCTGAGAGGTCCGGACCAATCTGTCGGACCTTGCCACATGCTCTGTTCTTCTTCACCGGACCACAACATTCTTTATTCTGACTTCCGGTAGAGACATATCATGTCTTGCGGATATGTGGGATGACCTTTGTTGCCATCAATGACAACAACCATGAATCCATATAGTGTCTCTTGCCAACAATCTCCCCCTTTGGCATTGATGGCAACACTTAGTGAAAAATGACTAAGTGTTTTCACTATGCTCCCCCTTTGCTGATGCTCTGTCTTTATATACAATTTCTGGAACTCCCCCTTAGTTGGATCCCTCATTTTTCACTGCTCCTCACTCCCCCTTTGACATCAATGGCAAAGGGTAGGGTCCGCATATCAAAATTTTCAAAAATTTCTTATACTTAGCCGCATATTTACATACTCACATATATTGAAGAATGTCTGCAAAGGATGTCTGTAATTGAATCATTTCGGTAGCCCAACTTTGCTTCATTCTGTCCAAAATTGAAATGTGACCACTTAACAAAAATGCAAACGCTTCTGCCCGCTTGAGATCTGTCGGATCTTTTGTTTGGGCGGTGGTCCTAGCATCACTGATGGCCTCATGCATGGTTTCCAACTTAGGGATTATAATCCTTCTAAGTTCTCCCATCCGGTTGGTGATGTTCTTCCTTTCCTTCTCAAGATTCTTTATTTCGTTCAAGACTGCAATAGTCTGACATTCTTGATTTATTATAGAGGAAGAGAGAGGATCAAAACTTTGAGATAAGCTTTGTAGCTTATCCTGTTCCTCTTTTATTTTCTTGTCAAGTGCTGCTGTTGCCTTTGACCAGGATATACAAAATTTATAGATATCACCGCCATCCTTAAGAGCATTCTCTAAGCTCCTTATTCCAATGCTTACAATCTTCCTATCCTTAGAGATTAATTCTAATATTTCTGAAAATCTCTTATCCAAAAATTCCTTCCGGACCTTTTCTTCAGCTGATTTTTCTAAAGAATCAAAATGTGTATCAACACTGCTGACTAAGGTTTTTAGATTACCGGAAGTGGAGGCTGTCGGATCTATCTGGATTGATGGCATGATCTTTACAAGTATTCCGGAAGCAGCCTCTATCAACTCACAGTCTTCCATATGAGACTTCAGGAGCTTTTCATTTGCCTTGGCATTTGCAAATGAAGCTATCTTCATTGTTTGTACCGGAGAGAGAGAGTCAAAATCAAATGGACCTTTGAGAAGCTCCGGTTCATCAATCTCTAGAGTTTCTTTACTCAAAAATTGTTGAACAGTTTGTGCAGTGTCTCTTGCCGGAGACAGATGTTTCTTTTCTTCTGCAGTCTTAGAACTGTCAGCCTCTTTGTCTTTCACCACTGCTTCCTTCTCCTGTAGTTGCTCTTCTTCTTTGGATCCGGAGACTGTAGGGGAAACCGGAGGAGAGATGCTAACTTGTTCATGGGCCACTTCTTCTTGAGCAGAGGGTCCCAAGTCCTCACTTGTCTGTTCAGGGCTCACTTCTTCCGGAACAGAAGATTCCAAATCAGCAGCTGTTTCTGCACCTAAGTCCTCTACAACAGGAAGATTGAACCTTTTGAAGGCCTTCCGGAGGATCTCTTCTGTTTCTTGGGCCACTTTGTCAGTTTCACCAAGCATGAGTTGATTCATCCTGGCTTTGCTTCTGAACTCATCTTTACATTCCTTGAAGATAATGTTCATTGTCTTGGGATCAATTTGAGGATATAGCTGAATAGCTATCTGCTCCCGGATCTCAAGATCTTTAGCATGAGCATTATTTTTTCTCACTTCCATTTCCTTTTCTAGGCTTTTAGGAATAAGAGATATTATTTCAATGAAAGCCTTATTATATATGTTAAGATATTTCACTGTGGCCTCCTGCAGAGTCTTTTGGTCGGCCTCACTGAAGTCATCATATGATTCAGTCATTGGTTGAAGGTTTCCATCCACCGTGACCGACTTGATTATGCTCTCTAGTGACAGAGTGGGCTTTTCAACAGTTACCTCTGCCATTTCCTCCTTGTCTTGGCCTGTGGAGGGCTTACCGGATCCTTTCTTTTTCTGTTTCTTTACTTCTCTTACTCCTTCATCTGATTCTATTTCCTCTTCATCCTTTTGGCTTCCATAAGCCCTTGTGGCTTTTGCCTTTGATCTCTTACCGGATGCCTGGACTTCCGATTTTGAACTTTTGGTTGAGGGAGGTGCAGATCTCTTTGTTGATCTGGTCCGGGTGGGAGCTCCAACCGGAGCACTTTCTTTGCTTTTCTCTTCTTCCTCGGCCTTCCTCCTCTTTTCCCGGCTGGCATCAAGTGCCTCCTTTGAGATTCCAAGACCTTGAGCAATGTGCTCTACTTATTTTCTCACTTTTCTTTTGATCTCAGGTTCCCTGAGTTCTACATGTAACTTTATACTCAGCTCCTCAAAGGTTCCAAACCTTTCTGCCTTAGGATCTTTGGGTTGACTTAGCATGTGTTGAACATGCAGCTCCACTATCTGTTCATCAACTTCGTACCCCATGGGCATGATCCAGACAGTCCTTGGCTCCACTGCCTCCATCAGGCACTGATCAGTGTCAACCATAAAGCACACTGAGTCCTTGTATTTCTCAATGAGAGACTGGGGAATTCTCTCTCTTGCTTGCATCATGCTCTGAAAGTTTTTGAAGTATCCCCATAGAGCTGAATTTCTCGCTTTTGCATCCCCAAGTCCATGCAAGTAGTCTCTTATCTGGACTGCAACAGGTTTGTCATTCTGCCATACCCATCCACTTGTTCCGGGTAGCTCATTCATGAAGTAGAAGAATAAACATACAATAAGAGTACCATACTTGAAGGAATTCTTCTTATCCTTCTTGATTTTCTGTATATTTTCCATTAATTGGCTTAGCAGTAGTTCGCAGAGGTCATATTCTGCATTTTTCCTTAGCATTTCAAAAGCAGTGTATACTGCAGTTCCGGATACAGAATTCTCCCTGCTGGAGTGATAGATCTTGTATCCTATTATCATTGATGCATATTTGATATCCGGATCCGAAATATCTTCAATGGTCATTGCCCTCTTGTCAAATTTTGATCCGGTGGCCTCAGTTACAATGTTGTTCTTGACAGATTTAAGGATAGGTACTCCTCCGGAGGAGTATAGGCCAGTTACTGCTCTAATTGCCTCTTTTGTGATCTTGCAGGGTCTATCTAGCCATAGAAAGTTGTCATGCATCCTGCTCAGTACATACCGGACCCATTCATCCTCTTCAAAACAGGGGAAATGAATAAATTGCTCAAATTGTTTCTTCTGAATATCCTTATACTCTGGTTTAAGCTCAAAAGCATTGTCAATCAGCTGCTTGTGATAGAGGTCTCTTAATTTGAAATCCCCAAATTCCTCAATGTTTGCATGTATGTAAACCCTAATGTCTTCGGTGTGTAAAACTCCGTGAGGAACACTAGAGAAGGCTCCTAGTGGGTCAACCTCCAATGATTTGTAGGGATGTTTCTTGAATGAGGGGCGAGGTCTATTGGAGATCTTAACTATGTTTGGAGTAGCCATTCTTCAAAGATTTGCAGTGAGGTAATGAAAAACGGAGAATACCTTATGCGCCTTCGGTTTGCACGGAGTGGTTGGATTGATTTCTTTATCCAATAGCTTCGGCAGGAGATCCTTGGTGTGCTTGAAGAACCTTGTTGCAGAGCTCCACTTTTCGCTTCTTCTCGAGTGCAGAATGAGCAAATGACCTTTGAGAAATCCCTTAAATTGCTCCGCGAACCCTAATACCTGTCTGCAATAAATGCTTCACCTACATCATTCCGGTTTGCCTTGTCTGGATAGCTTGGAGTATCCCAGATTAGTCCTGATCTATGGATATCATCCGGATCTATCAATCATGAATAAATCGAGGTGGCATATTACAAGATCATCTCAAACACTCTGTCCAATCCGCAGAACAAGATAGTGCATTTCCGGATCTTTCCGGACCTTTTTGTAATCCTTTATCATACCGGAGCATTTCCCTGAACAGGTCTTATTTGATCGATCATAGCTTCTTCATAACTCCATGCGGACCTCTGAAAACTTGACTGAAGTATCTCAAGACTCATATTTACAAACCCTTTGATCCGCATCTTGTGCAACATCCGGCACCACTTGTTTGGCTGGGGGAACAAGATTTTCTTTGAGTCTCCCCCTGAGCCAGAGCTCACTTTTAATTTCCGGAAGAAATATCAGCACCAGAGTCTGGTGCGGATCCAACCTCTACATTCTCTGAACTTTTCTTCACCCAAATCTTGCTCATCTGATTCCTAACCTCATCCGCATTCATCTTTTGTTTACCCTTGTCTTGATTCTGATTATACACCGGACCTCTTTTGTCCTGATTCTTGTTTCTGCAGACTTTAGCATTATGACCGGACCTATTGCAGATTTGGCAAATAACATTCCTTTGCATATTTGACTAATATCCTCTTGATCTGCATTGATTAGCCCTATGACCTATTCTATTGCATGTGAAGCATCTACCTTTGAATGATTTGTTTACTTGCATAATTCTACATTCATGGGATTTGTGTCCATACCTTTTGCAGTTGAAGCACTGTCTGGAGAAGGATGAATTATTCTGATTCATTCTCATTCTGCACTGATTAGCTTTGTGACCAAAGTGGTTGCAGCTGTGGCAGTATCCATTGAAGGATGGATATCTTTGAGCATTTGGCTGTCTTACCGGAGGTCTTCTAGGCCTGCTCCTTGGATTTTCTGATCCAAGATTCTTCTGACCGGATCCGGAGCTTTCTCCTTTCTCATATCCCAAGCCATACTTGTCATCTGTCCTCTTTTGACTTCCAAGAAGAACTTCAAGTTGAGCAGAACTTATCTTGAATTTCTCTTTATATTCATTTGCTGTTTGAAGGTCTCTTTTGAGAGAGGCAATTTGATCCTCAAGTTTTCCTTCATTATCTTTGGCATCTTCAAGATCAGATTCAAGGTGTCTGATAATCCTGTCCATCTGGTGGCATTCTTCTGATTTTTCTTTAAGAGATTGTCTTAGATTGTCTTCAGCCTTTCTTTTTTCTTCAATCTCTTGAGTAAACTTTATAGTTCCTGATTCCATTTCATGTCTTAACATAATGACTTCTTTTGATAACTTTTCACATAACTTGGTTTGCTCAGTCAATTCCTCATTTGTATTGCTTTCTTCACTTTGTCTTGCCAACTGTTGAAGCAGCTCCTTTCTCTTTTTCATAGAGAGACTTAATTTGTCTTTTAATTCTCTCATGAATTCATCAGCCTGTTTGAGTCTTTCCTTTAATTCACTGACTTCAGAATTTGACTGTTCAAGATCCTCAAGGGTAGTCTTGAGTTGCTCCCTTAAACCATATGCATCCATTTGAAATCCCAGATCTTCCTCAAGCTGTTAGGCTCTATTAGGAGGAACTTAGCTCTGATACCAATTGTTGATAACTGAGAGGGGGGGGGTGAATCAGTTATCCTAATTATTTCCCTTATTGAACTTTCCTTTTAATTGAAGCAGCATAAAATCAAACACAAAACATTAACCATGAAGTAAGAAACACATGACACAGTATTTTTGACGTGGAAACCCTGTTAAGGGAGAAAACCACGGGGTGATTAACCCAAGAATTATTCTCTGTTAGAAGAATAGGAAATTACAAAAATGGCACTTGCCAATTAGGGCTCACTGCCCGAGCACACTGCTCACAAGAGGCCCACTGCCTACAAGAAGACACACTGTCTACAAAGTGATGATAATCACAGTCTTGAACTGATTGGAAGCATCTGCATATGCTGGAGTTCAGTTCCGGTTAGGCTCAGTACACTGATCTGCTGCACTTCATCTTTCCTCTGTTCTTAGTTCTGCTATCTTTCACATACCGGATCCTTTTTGCTACCTCTGCTCTTTCTCTGGACTTATTCGCATATCTCTCCACACCCACACACCACTTCACAACTAAATCCATCCTCTATATATATCCGCACAAGTAGTTTCATCACCTTTCTAGTCGGCATCCGGAACAGTCTTAGTTTCTTACAAACTCTCATTCTGTCGGCTGAATCCTTCCTCACCAAGCAATGCGGATCAAGCATATACTTGTAGATATCATTAATCATGTCGGCCAAACATGATTCATGCCTTCACAACCTCTGTCATCAACAGTAACCCATCCGGAAAGCAGTCTGATACTCTGTCAGTCAGTTCTTCCTCTGTTTTCACTGTCTCTCAGGAATCCGGTACTTAACCATTCATATCTTTTTCCTTGTCCATCACCGGAGGCTAAATCCTTGGAATATACCACTCAAGGTAGTCCTCTTGACTTCCCCAAATCCGCACTGCACCAAGACACTTCCTCTGAGAGGTCCGGACCAATCTGTCGGACCTTGCCACATGCTCTGTTCTTCTTCACCGGACCACAACATTCTTTATTCTGACTTCCGGTAGAGACATATCATGTCTTGCGGATATGTGGGATGACCTTTGTTGCCATCAATGACAACAACCATGAATCCATATAGTGTCTCTTGCCAACACAACATACCATCAGTCTCTAAAGTTCCCATTCAATGGTATGGAGATCACTATCTCAAGAGACCCCAATCCTTTTGAATTTTGTTGTGTCTTACAAGGCAGCTATAAGAATTGCAACCAAGTGCCTAAAAATGACAAAGCCCTTGAATCCCCACTCTATGTTGATCCTAAAACTCTGACACAAGCCTCTATAAGTAAACCTAATCCTCTTCCTGAAATCAAAGCCCACATCAGTGATATAGGCTTTGGAACCTATGATATCTCAAAATCTTGTTGTGTAGGGCGGATGCCTTTATCCCCTAAATCTTACAGCCAATCGCCCATTGCTAAAGTGACCAAAAAAGCAGTTATTCCTCCCCCAGCATTTCTAACCCAATTCCAACAAGGACAATTATTGGAAGAGGAAACTATTGAGGACATTTCTTCTTGGCTCTACAAGGAGAAAGAACCAGTTACAATACCAGTCAAGCAATATGGCAATGGCTTAAGGATAGTCAAAACATGGGCTATAAAGGCAAGGGTGGCCTTGGGAAACAGAATCAAGGAACTATGGAACCCATTATTGTGACAAAGCAACTAGACAAAAAGGGTTTAGGATTTGGTAAGAAGGTACCACATGCCTTGGACATCGACAAGGTGGCCAAAACTTTTCCTGCTGATTTCACGTCTACTGAGGATATCATCGATGACTCTTCCCTCCATACGACCAACCTATTTGCAGAATCCTCCATTTTTATGCTATCCTTTGTATCATTAACATCCACCACAAACACCCAGAATGTCACACTTGTCTACCCTAAACTTATCGATTGGGACCAACAAGGGTCCCCTGTTATAGATGTATTTCAGAATGACGAAGCTATAGCTGAGTTCATGGGACTACGGGATGGTATCCCTCTTGGTGACCATAAAGCAGGTTTTGTAATGGAACTGGAGCTAACTACTTATTTTGGTGAGAATGCCAAATCCTCTAGTCGCAAAAGTGAAAATAAAGAAAGATCTCTAGGTGAAAACCACACTATGGCACCTCCCGATCACAAAATAGTAAAAACAAAGGACGTATCCAAAGGTGAAAACCCAACTGTGGCACCTAAGGTGATGCAGAGTGGCACAAGGGAAGGTATCAACACAAGATAAGTTTGTTCTCCTTAGCCCACTCACCCACTTCACTTCTTCAATCCAACACAATCAAAGGCACATTCAAGGCATATGAAGGAATTGATGTCCAGACTATTTTCCAACCCCTAAGTCTTCTCCAACACCTCAAGACAGATCAACAAACACCTTCTATGCAGTTGGTTTGATCCCCAACTTTCCAAAACTCTCCAACCTATACTCTGACTAGTAAGGCTACTAGCCCTCCAAACTAGGTTTTCTTCACACAACTTGACAAAATCCCAAATGACTAGGCAAACAAATGATGGTTTTAGATACCCTCTATGGAACCCTATCAAATTCCCAAGTCTCCTGTTCCAACTCTACTCAAGCAATTTAGAACACTCATTAGGTCTCTAGGTCTAATTGATCAATTTAGGCTAGGTTACAAAGTAAGTGCTCAAAATTGGGTGCATAGGTCAAGGGCAGGAATTTTGAATGTCTCTACCATGCCTAAACAACTCAAAACCATCATTTATTTGCTCACCCTATCAGGATTCTATCATCTACAACATCAAATAGCATGAATTTGGTCAAATACAATGAAATACTTGACCTAGGGCATCACCTTAAAAATCAAAAACAGCATCTCCCAGCAAAATGCTGTTGGAATCCTAGAGTACACATCCCTAGTCAGCATTTCACCAGTTTTTGTGAATTTTCACCAGTGGGAATGCATTCTAGGGCCGGTTTTTGGTGGCAAACCCTAGAAAACAGAGTTTCTAGACCTATTTTGAAAGAAAAATGAATAACTTGTGACTCTGACCACTTCAAACCCTCAAACCAGTTGCATATGAACCCTGACTCCAAGCACTTTCAGAAAAATGACATTTGCACACGTGAAAAGTCCATGCAGTCCGTACACAGCGAGAAAAGCAAGAAAATTTGTTGTTTTTTGTAGTTTCAATGCCCCAAAACTCCATACCAGATGTCCTCTGCCATACAGGAGTAAAATACAAATGTTTCCAACTAATCCAAGTTGGTTTCTAACTCCTAAAAATAGTTTGCAACTATTAAAACCAAGTGACAACCGGCCAATGTGTCATTGACACTATTGGCAACTTGTTACACTATAGAGTTTTTGCATTTTCAAGAGGATGGTGATTAGGTTTGCTTGTCAAATGAGATCAAAACCACCATCCTACTTCCTACAACATACTAAAACACTAGAACCAATCAAAAGACTCAAAAACCACTCATTAGGCCTACTAGGCCTAAGTGGTTCAACAGAGGTCCAAGTGGACTAAAACTGAGTGGGGTTTATATGGTCACCCCAGACATCTTGACCACACAAGAGGACCTTCCATCCATGGCTAAAGCCTTATTACAATCAAAACCACAACTTTCAAAAAAAATGCAAACAAAGTGACTTTAGGAACCAAGGTGCTCCTAGGTGCCCTGCACCATACACCCACTGTCAAAGAGAACTCAAGTCTCTTGAGTTGGAATGTTGTCAAATGTGAAACCTACCTTCTCAATGTCTACCCTGCTCATCCAAGTGGCATCCTCCTGAGGTTTGTTTAGCCACTTCACCAAGTATTCATGATAGGTGTGTCCCCTGGTTTGTTTTGCAACCCTGTGATCCAAAATGCACTCAATCTAATTTGGAGATGAAGGAATCAGTTCTTGGATTGTCTGATCAGTTTGGTCCTCTTCAACAACAGTTTGAGGATCAGATCCTTTATAGGAATAAAGGTCTGAAACATTAAAAAATGGAGACAAAGCAATGCCATCTGGAAGTTTGATTTTATAGGCATTTTCTCCACATTTCTTGAGCACTTCACAAGGCCCAATCTTCTTCATGAGTAGCTTGGTATGTTTACCTGCAGGGAGCCTCTCCTTCTTCAGATGGACCATTACTAAATCACCTTCTTTGAACTGCAAATCCCTTCTTTTCCTGTCAACAAATTGTTTGTACTTCTGAGAAGTGGACAGCAATTTCTGTTGTACTTGTTCATGGATATCTTTCATGACTTGAACAAAGTCTTCAGCCAATGCACTGTTGTTTTCCAATCCTTTAACCTCCCTAAGTTCCAAAATATCCCTTGGGTGAGTGCCATAAACAATTTGGAAAGGAGATAGGCCGGTGCTTCTATTGACAGTGTCATTGTATGAGAACTCTGCCTGAGCCAAAATGGAATCCCAACTAGCACCCTGCTCCTTTGTTAGGCATCTTAGGAAGTTGCCAAGTGACCTATTAATCACCTCTGTTTGTCCATTAGACTGAGGGTGATAGGCAGATGATAAGGACAAATTTGTACCTAGTCTCTTCCAAAGTGTCCTCTAGAAGTGTCCTATGAACTTGGGGTCTCTGTCTGAGATGATTGACAAAGGTAAACCATGTAATCTAACTATTTCCTTGAAGAAAAGACCTGCTATGTGTCAGGCATCATGTATGGTTTTACAAGGGATGAAGTGAGCCATTTTTTAGAACCTATCAACAACCACAAAGATGCTATCATGTCCATTCTTGGTCCTAGGCAAACCAAGTACAAAGTCCATGCTAATGGAATCCCAAGGCTTTGAAGGAATAGGTAGAGGAGTGTATAAACCTGCATTTGATGTATGCCCCTTTGCTCTTTGGCAAATATGACAAGTTTCAACAAACTTTCTTACATCGGTTGGCAATTTTGGCCATAATAGTACCTCCTAACCAATTCTAGGGTCTTATCAATACCAAAGTGACCTGACATGCTGCCACAATGTTTTTCCCTGATTATATTCTCTCTAACAGATCCTCTTGGGATACACAACATGCTACCCTTGATAAGATATCCATCTTGTAACAAAAAATCAAAAAAATCAGTGTTATACCTTCCTGTCATGGCCTTGCAAGATAGGTATGGTTCGTTGAAGTCTTCATCTACTGCATACTGATCTTTGATGGCATGAATACCTGTACTTTCCAACGGTATGGTCTGCACAACAAGATTCCTCCTACTTAAGGCATCGGCTACCTTATTGGCGACTCCTTTCTTATGTTTTATGGAGAAGGTGTATGCTTGGCTGTACTCCATCCACTTGACATGTCTGTGATTTAACTTTTGTTGCCTATTAAAGAAGCTCAATGCATGATTATCAGTAAAAACTATAAATTCCTTTGGCAATAAGTAGTGTCTCCATTTCCTTAATGACTGAACCATTGCATATAATTCTAGATCATAGGTGGAGTAGTTCTGTTTTACCTCATTCAACTTCTCACTAAAGAAGGCTACAGGCCTCCCATCTTGACTTAGGATTCCCCCAACATCCCTCTTACTTGCATCACACTCTACCACAAAGACCTTGTCAAAATTAGGTAGCACTAGGACTAGTTTTTTTGATATTTTTTTCTTTAACAGTTCAAAGGCTTGGTTAGCCTCATTTGTCCATACAAACACACATTTCTTGCCCCCTTTTATGGTGTCAAGAAGTGGAGCACAAATGCCACTAAACCCTCTAATGAACTTTCTATAAAAGCTACACAAACCATGGAACCTCCTTACCTCAGAGGCTGTTGTAGGTGTGGGCCAATTAAGAAAGGCTTCAACCTTACTTGGATCCATTTTTAGGCTGCCCTTGGAGATGACAAACCCCAAAAATATCAACTCTTCTTGTAGGAAGACACATTTGTCAAGATTGATTCTCAACTTCTCCTCTTGAAGCCTCCTGAGCACTTGATGGATATGCCTTATGTGGTCTTCATTACTGTCACTAAAAACCAATATATCATCCAAATACACAATAATAAACTTGTTAAGGAAAGGTTTTAGCACTTCATTCATCAATCTCATGAAGGTGCTTGGTGCATTTGACAAGCCAAAAGGCATGACAACCCATTCAAATAGTCCTTCATTGGTTTTGAAGGCGGTTTTCCACTCATCCCCTTCCCTTATCCTGATTTGGTGATAACCACTTTTTAGATCTATCTTGGTAAAATACTTAGCCCTACCCAAGCAATCCATTAAATCTTCTATTCTAGGCATTGGAAATCTATACCTGATAGTGATTTTATTAATGGCCCTGGAGTCAGTGCATAGCCTCCATGTACCTTCCTTCTTGGGTGCAAGTACTGCACATGGACTAATACTCCTGATAAGTCCTCTATCCAACAAATCTTGGATTTGCCTTGCCACTTCTGCATTTTGCTCTGGAGTCAACTTGTAGGCTGCTTGGTTTGGTAGGGTGGATCCAGGGATGAGATCAATGCAATGGCTAATCTCCCTATTTGGTGGAAGGGCATCCTTGCCTTCATCGGCTATCACATCCTGAAACCTCTCCAATAGTTCTTCCACTTCCTTTGGTCCAATCCTCCTAAGAGGTTGCTGCACTTTGACCTTCTTGGGATTCACATCCTTGGGTTTGATGACCACTGCAAAACATGGCACTTTCTCTTCCTTGAGGTTAGCCAAAAATTCCTTTTCACCTACTAACATGACTGAACTAGGAATGATCTTCTCTTTGCAATTATCAATCAAAGGAGTCATTGTAAACTTTTCATCATTCTTGGACAAATGAATTACATTGTTCTTACCATCATGTTGGGCACTTGTGTCATGTTGCCAAGGCCTTCCAAGAAGAAGGTGGCATGCATCCATATCCACTATCTCACAAAGAACCTTATCATTATATTCACCTATCTTGAATTCAACCCAACATTGCTCTTTCACCACAATTTGTTGTTCCTTGGTTAGCCAAAAGACTCTATAGGGGTTAGGATGAGGCATTATTTCCAATCCTAACTTAGTCACCATTTCATTAGAAGCCAAATTTTTAGAGGAACCTGAATCTACTATTACCTTGCAAACTTTTCCTTTCACCTTGCAAGTGGTTCTGAACAAGTTGTTTCTTTGGGGCTGCTCCTTGGTGGCTGGCATGATGAGTGACCTGTTAAACATGATGCATTCTCCACTCTCAGGTGCAACAGACTTGGAAGAGGCTATTTGGTATGATGTGGTGCTTTCACAATCTTCTTCTTGAAGGAGTTGCACCCTTCTATCTTTCTGATTTGCAGCAGTGTTTCCCATCTTCTCCGGGCATCTAAAGGACTGATGTCCAATCTGATTGCAAGAGAAACACCTTCCAGTAAACACATTAGGACCTCTACCCCCACTTCTTCCTCTGCCATTACCTCTCCCTCTAAACTAACCCTGATTTGTACTATTTTTATCAACCTGCCCTTTGCTGCCTTCTTGTGATCTGCTATCTTGGGGTCTAGAGAAATTATCTCTGTTTTGAAATCTACCTCTGCCCCTAAAGTTCTGATTTCCTCTACCTCTGCTGCTACTATTTGAATCACTTCTCCTTCTCTGTTTATCCTCAATTCTCAATGCCATTTGAAAACACTTATGGACTGTTTTCGGGTTAAAGAGAGTTAATTCATCTTGAATGGAGAACTTAAGGCCATTAAGATACCTTGCAAGCTTCTGTTTTTCATTCTCAGGCATCTTGGCTTTCAATGTCACCTTGTGAAACTCCTCTGTGTAGGTGCTCACGTCCATGTCCTTTTGTCTCAAGTTGTGCAACTTCTTGTTCAAGTTGACTTCATAATCCTTAGGGACAAATTGCTTCTTGATTTCAAATACCATCTTCCTCCATGTAGAGATAGGATTCCTATCATCTTCTATCCTTTCATTTTGAATAAAATTCCACGCTGGCCCTTTCATTCTTGATTTGGCAATCTTCACTTTCTAATTTTCTACGACTTCTTCACATTCAAAATAGTTCTCCATTGCCTCAATCCAATCAAGGCACTCCTCTAGATTCATCTTACCAGGAAACATAGGTAAGTCTGCCTTAGTGTCCTTCCTACTCAACTTTCCAAGTGCATCTAGGAATTGTCTCTCTGACATGTCTCCTTGTGGCTCTTCCATAGGCATTTCTTTTTCCTCATCTTGATCCCTTTCATCTGAATCCAAGATGACCTCTGGCTTCTTCTTCTTGTCTTTGTCTTTCTTCAACTTTTCTATCTCAACCTCCATCCTTCTGTTCTTGGCTGCTTGCTCTCTCACTATCTTTGCCAATTCAGCTTTTGTCACCTTTAAAGGAATTTCCTCCTCTTCTTCTCTATCTCCCATCTCTTTGATGGCTCTGATACCACCTGATGCAGAGTGGCACAAGGGAAGGTATCAAAACAAGATAAGTTTGTTCTCCTTAGCCCACTCACCCGCTTCACTTCTTCAATCCAACACAATCAAAGGCACATTCAAGGCATATGAAGGAATTGATGTCCAGACTATTGTCCAACCCCTAAGTCTTCTCCAACACCTCAAGACAGATCAACAAACACCTTCTATGCAGTTGGTTTGATCCCCAACTTTCTAAAACTCTCCAACCTATACTTTGACTAGTAAGGCTACTAGCCCTCCAAACTAGGTTTTCTTCACACAACTTGACAAAATCCCAAATGACTAGGCAAACAAATGATGGTTTTAGATACCCTCTATGGAACCCTATCAAATTCCCAAGTCTCCTGTTCCAACTCTACTCCAGCAATCCAGAACACTCATTAGGTCTCTAGGCCTAATTGATCAATTTAGGCTAGGTTACAAAGTAAGTGTTCAAAATTGGGTGCATAGGTCAGGGGTAGGAATTTGGAATGTCTCTACCATGCCTAAACAACTCAAAACCATCATTTATTTGCTCACCCTATTGGGATTCTATCATCTACAACCTCAAATAGCATGAATTTGGTCAAATACAATGAAATACTTGACCTAGGGCATCACCTTAAAAATTGAAAATAGCATCTCCCAGCAAAATGCTGCTGGAATCCTAGAGTACACATCCCTAGTCTGCATTTCACCAGTTTTTGTGAATTTTCACCAGTGGGAATGCATTCTAGGGCCAGTTTTTAGTGGCAAACCCTAGAAAACAGGGTTTCTAGACCTATTTTGAAAGAAAAATCAATAACTTGTGACTCCGACCACTTCAAACCCTCAAACTAGTTGCATATGAACCCTGACTCCAAGCACTTTCAGAAAAATGACATTTGCACACGTGACAAGTCTGTGCAGTCTGTACACAGTGAGAAAAGCAAGAAAATTTATTATTTTCTATAGTTTCAATGCCCCAAAACTCCGTACCAGATGTCCTCTGCCGTACAGGAGTGAAATACAAATGTTTCCAACCAATCCACGTTGGTTTCTAACTCCTAAAAATAGTTTGCAACTATTAAAACCAAGTGACAACCGGCCAATGTGTCATTGACACTATTGGCAACTTGTTACACTATGGAGTTTTTGCATTTTCAAGAGGATGGCGATTAGGTTTTCTTGTCAAATGAGATCAAAACCACCATCCTACTTCCTACAACATACTAAAACACTAGAACTAATCAAAAGACTCAAAAACCACTCATTAGGCCTACTAGGCCTAAGTGGTTCAATAGGGGTCCAAGTGGACTAAGACTGAGTGGGGTTTATATGGTCACCCCAGACATCTTAACCACACAAGAGGACCTTCCATCCATGGCTAAAGCCTTATTACAATCAAACCCACAACTTTCAAAAAAAATGCAAACAAAGTGACTTTAGGAACCAAGGTGCTCCTAGGTGCCCTGCACCATAAGGATGGAGGATTTGACCTTCCCCTACCATCTAAGTATCAAGAGAAGTCAGCTCTCCTAGTGGAATATTCTACAGAGATAAACCTTGGGACAAAGCAAAATCCAAAGACCACATTCCTAGCAGCATCATTATCAGAAATAGAGCACAAGAATCTTAACACATTCTTCTTGCAGCGAACCATCAACTTTGCATGGACCTATGCTGATATGCCAAGGTTAGACCCTAAGCTAGTTGTTCACTATCTCACAGTTGATTCAAAAGTTAAACCAGTCAAGCAAAAGTTGAGGAAGATGCACCCTAGATATCTCTCTTGGTAAAAGTGGAAATACAGAAGTTGTTAGATGCAATGTTCATACGACCTATTGATTATTCAGATTGGGTCTCAAACATTATACCTGTATCTAAACCCAATGGGAACATCCGCATGTGTAATGATTTTAGAGATCTCTACAAAGCATGTCCCAAAGATGACTTTCCATTACCAAACATTGATATTATAGTAGACTTGACAATAGGTCATTAAATGCTTTCTCTCATGGATGGATTCTCAGGCTACAATCAGATAAGGATAGCAGAAGAAGATCAACATAAAACAACTTTAACTTGTCTATGGGGTAATTATTGTTGGTGTGTCATGTCGTTTGGTCTAAAGAATGCAGGGGCAACTTATCAAAGAGCAATGACAGTGATATTCCACGACCTCTTTCATCATATCATGGAGGACTATGTGGATGACATACTAGCTAAATCTTCTAGGGCAGATCACAAACAAGTTCTAGGACAAATCTTTGATAGGCTCAAGAAATACCAAGTGCGCCTCAATCCAAAGAAGTGTGTCTTCGATGTAACATCAGGGACGCTGTTGGGATACATTGTATCTCGCAAAGGTATTGAAGTAGTCCCCGCAAAAGTAAAGGCTATAGTGGAGATGCCTCCACCAAAGAACCTCAAAGCATTAAGGAGCCTTCAGGGAAGGTTGCAGTCCATTAGGCGTTTCATCTCACAGCTAGCAGATAAATGTCAACCATTTCAACACTTGCTCCGAAAAGATGTCTCATTTCGATGGGATTATAAGTGTCAAGCAGCATTTGATCAGCTCAAAGAGTATCTGGCTACACCTCCTGTATTGGTTCCACCAGTTGTTGATAAACCTTTGATATTATACATCTCAACTACAACTTCGGCCCTAGGGACCCTTCTAGCACAGAATGATGAATCAGGATAAGAGCATGCAATTTATTATATCAATAGAACCTTGGTGGGATACGAACTCAATTATTCACCGATGGAAAGAGCTTGTTTAGCAGTAGTGTTCACTTCCCAAAAATTATGGCATTACATGTTGAACCAACACACAAATCTTATAGCCAAAATCGATCCCTTGAAGTATCTACTAGCAAAAGCAACTCTTACAGGCAGACTAGCTAAATGGGTCATGATCCTTAGTGAGTTTGACATTGAGTATACGGATCGTAAAGCAATCAAAGGACAAGCCATAGCAGATCAACTAGAAGAAGCACCCATGACAGATACACACCCCATGGTAACAGACTTTCCAGATGAGAATCTCTTCACTCTTTCCAACTCCATAATGTGGAAGTTGTACTTTGATGGTTCCTACACACAACATGGATCAGGGGCTGGCATCTTATTTATCACACCTCAAAATTACTATATTCCTAAGTCATATCGACTTGCATTCCCTTGCACCAACAATATTGCCGAGTATGAAGCACTCCTCATAGGTCTCAATACAGTAGTTCAATGGGACATCACAGAATTACAAGTATATGGAGACTCACAACTGGTCATTCGACAAGTCACAGATGAGTACCAAACAAAAGATGAAAAGTTGGTCCCCTACAAGCAACTAGTGGATGCCTACAAACCACACTTTTCTAGCATCACATTTGAACAAATTCCAAGAGAGCATAACAAGGCGGCAGATTCTATAGCTTTTGTAGGGTCACTTATAGACATGCCTTCTAATACACAGAAATGTGAATTCTTGATCAAGCAATTGTTGATACCAGTCGTCGATGTTCCTGTTACTAAAATCATCTGCGAACTTGTTGGTCCCAATTCCCCATGGTACGAAGACATCTATGAATACCTTAAACACAGTACCTTTCCCCTGACCTATCATCCACCCAACGCAAAACCTTTATCCGTCGATCCTCCCGTTACATCATTCTGGGTGATACACAATATCACCGGAGTCTCGATGGTATCCTCTTACGATGTCTTAACGCGGAAGAAGCCGAAGCTACCTTACAAGACATACACGAAGGTGTCTATGGCACACATTCTACCGGTCCTAATCTTGCTAAGAAGATACTCAGAACAGGTTATTACTAGCCAACAATAGAGCAAGATGCTACACAGTTTGCTAAGAAGTGTCCACAATGCCAGCCGCATGGAGATTTGATTCACACACCAGCTCGTGAATTACAACCGGTGACAACTCCATGGCCTTTTTCTCAATGGGGTCTCGACCTTGTAGGATAAATCCACCCATCCTCATCTAATGGCCATAAGTTCATCATTACTGCCACTGAGTATCTCACAAAGTGGGTTGAAGCCATTCCCATGACCTATATCACCAGTAAGCAAATAGCCAAGTTTATCCTAAACTACCTCATTTGTCGGTATGGTATTCCCCAAGCCATTGTCACTGATAATGGGAGACCATTCAAGAATCAAGATGTCTGTGCCTTGTGTACACAATACAATATCTAGCATCGCTTTTCATCTCCCTACTATCCGCAGAGTAACAGCCAAGCTGAGGCTTCCAATAAAATGATTCTCAAAATCCTCAAGAAAACAGTCAATGAAGCTGGTTGTGATTGGCACTTGCAACTCAATCCCGCCCTATGGGCCAACCACATTAGTATCAGAACACCAACTAGTGCCACACCTTATGCCTTGGTCTATGGCTCTGAAGCCATCCTACCTATAGAGGTCGAGATCCCATCCCTCAAAGTATCTATGCAAAACCTGATCAGCAGAGAGGAGTATTGCACTTCCATATTAGCTGAGCTAGAACTACTAGATGAAAGGTGCCTTGCCACGCTTAATCATCTCCATGTCTATCAAAACCGCCTCCGGTGTAAGTACAACAAAAAGATCAAAGAAAGACGGTTTCAAGTTGGTGACCTTGTACTCAAAGAAAATTAGAGAAACCAAGCAGATCGGGAAAAGAAGGGCAAGTTTGAGCCTGACTGGTTAGGTCCCTTTATTGTCACAGCAACATATGGATCAGGAGCTTATACTTTAGCTACACCTGACGGCATTCCTCTGGATGAGCCACTTAACAGTGTTCATCTCAAGAAGTTCTATGCCTGATCCTCAAAGTATTACAAAAAAAAATCCAAAAAAATCTGTCCTTTGGTGAAAACCTGGTAAACAAGCGCCTTGGATAAGTATGATAGTGAAAACCTGGCAAATAGGCACTATGTGTAGAGTCAGTATCCATCATCTATCGAGTCTTGTTCCTTCTATGTCTATTGTACAACAAACTTCATCCATCCATCCATAATAAAACTATTGACCTTGTTTGCATTTCTATCTCCCTATCTAGTATAGCTTGGAAATTTGTCAATGTCCATCATCGTCATCCTACGTCTTGATATGTGTCAACAGTTAACACTATCTTGCCCTAGGTCAAGGCTCTCTATGTCTTCTTCATCGGTCATCCATGCAATTTCCTCTACCGGAATGGGGGCAACTCTTTCATTAACCTAGGTCTAGGATTGGTTCCTTGTTCATGGTTCGCAACAAGCTCTTCAATCTTTTCTCCTTTCAACAGAAAAACACCCTTTAATGGATGCATCACTCCTACAATAAGGCTGTTATCTTCCCAACGCATTTCCTACATCATCACACCAACCAGAACTACATATTATCTCATTTCAGTCTTAAGGTACCTTGATCCCATGGATATGGGTATGTAGGCAATTTGGAATACGAAGGAAGTTTCCAGTACTCAGGTACATAAGATCTCCTCCTTTCACCTTGACCCATCTCATCACTCTATCCAGAACTACATATTATCACTTTCATCTTTCCTCGTAATGTGCCTTAATCCCGTGGATATATGGTATGTAGGCAGTTTGGAATACGAAGGATGTATCCAGTACTCAAGCACATACGATTCATCATTCTGCACCCATTTCAATCCATTAACACTGTCATCCTTCTAGTCTTTCGCGTATCAAAATCCATTCGCCTCGACTTGACTAACTCAAGCAGCAAGCGCCCACATCCTTTCAAAGCAAAAGTTCTTAACAAACCTGAAGCAAAGCAGCTTGCTTCCAGAGTCATCTACTATCCTACTGTTCCAATTGCCAACATTAGCTAAGTCTCAGTTAACCAAAGCACCTGATCAACAAGCTTGTCTTCTGCAGAGTGTTCCATTGTCGAGACCAATACATGCGTCTCCTGCGACATGTGGCATTTCAAGCAGCAAGATACTGTCTTTTTAGGTAGATAGCCCCCTTTAACGGACCCATAGCTCCTACGATAAGGCTGTTATCTTTCCTACCCAATCTATCCTGAGCAACCTCTTTGACAAGAGAATATGTTGGCTATATGTTTACTTTGTAAGTCAATCAATTTGCTTTTTGGTTTATCTTGTGTTCCTTTGTCCATTACCTATTCAAGGCTACCTTGATTTATCTATAATCTTAGTATGTTGCGATACAGTACGGATTGGGGGCATAGCCATTGCTTTTGTATGCCGTGTTTGAGGAATGATCTTTAGCATCTTTCTTGGTAGCATATTTATCTTGTGTATGTTACGACCTAGCATCTTACATATTAATATTCTTCTTGCATTTACATGTATTGAAGTTTATTTTATCTTCAGGACTATGGCTCATTCACATGTACAACAAGGTTATATTATGTCTAAGGGATCTAAGTTCAAACCGCTTGCTTGTAGAGTCAACATCCATGCACTCAGATATCACAACACCTTGGTCTTTTATACCTTGGTAGCAAACTATCCACGTGCTATATCAAAAATAAGGATTGCTCTTTATAAACATTTGTGAAACCATTGCAACAAGCTCATCCATTTACACCATCCATTTTTCCATGGCCTTATATAGTTTTTCAAGCAAAGATCGATCAATCGTCTTTCTCTCATGTTCTCTCCTATCTCCGTTCTTCTATCTATCATCAACCCAACCTCATCTGTCTCCAACAAAATCTTCTAGTCGAGCGTCAACACAGTTCTTCTGTCGCTTCCCTGTCTTTCCTCTCGAGGGGACACCCTACGCCAGCTATGCAGGGGCAACCAGCTACACTGAGGCATCAATAAATTGTATCATGTCTTCAACAATCATTTTCTTTGATGCAACGTTATAAACTACATTGCATCAAAGAGGGGCAAAATGTAGACACCCTAAAATGACCATGTCTTCGAATCACTTGCATTTCATCAAATTTGTCGAATCACCTGCATTGTCAACATTAATTAAATAATCTAATTATTTAATTAATTTCATCTAATTCCTCTAAATCTCCTAAAATTGACATTAATTAAATAAATCCTCTTTATTTAATTAATTAAATTAAATTCCTCTATATTCTTCCAAAATTAAATAATTTTAATTATTTAATTAAATCATTATCCTCTTTCGAATTTCAAGTCTCCATTAATTAAATAAATCCAATTATTTAATTAATTCATCACAAATTCTATCTTATCTATAATTAAATAATTTACATTATTTAATTAAATCAATTGTTCTTCTAAATTTAAATAAATCATGCAAATTTATTTAAATTATCTCAATCTTCTAAAAATAAATAAAATATTTTATTTTATTTATAATCTTCTATTCTTCAAACTCCTGCACAATTAAATAAATATATTTATTTATTTAATTTCAGTTATCTTCCAATTCCTCTTAAAATATCTTGTTAACTCATGTGCAAATCAGTTTTATTTTTAGAACTCTAAAAAAGGCAAAATTATAAGTTGAGTTATCTATTCATTCAATCTTGTTTTCATCATATCTTAATAAAAATATCCTTATGGATTGACACATGTCGTGTGCACATTCATCATGTTTATTTGATTTATCTCCTCCGTTGATTCTTCTGAATTATCTAGATCGTTGATCGATCTCTATTGAAACCTATATAAACCCCCCTCATCTCCTTCACAAATCCTCTTCGATCACTTATTCTCAGGCATCCTTTACAACACTTGGAGCATACATCGCATCGATTGAACAACTTCACGATCTTTTGACATTGATCTTTAAGCACTTTACTTGCTTGTTGCAAACATGGTTTCGCAGCACTATTGAGCAATCCACATTCATCCATAGTGAACAATACAAATCTCGGTAAAAGCTTTTATATTTCATTGATTTATTGGTAATAGCTTTTATTTAGATTGGTTCTCTTTATGTTATTGGGTTTTTTTATTTATTAGTTTTAATTTAATCAATTTTCCTCATACACAATGCCTAATCAAGACTACCTTGATCTATCATATCTTGGTATGTTGTGATGAAGTATGGAATGGGGCATGGTCATATGCTTTCGTATGTTGTGACTATGGGATGATCTTATTCTCTTCCTATGCGTATTGGTATCTTGTACGTGTTGGGATTAGCATCTTGCATATCAATATCTTTTGCATCTGAGAAGCTAAAGAGTCTCTTATGCATTGAGACTATTCTATGCTAAGACTAGCCCCATACATATAATCAGGAAGGTGTCATTATGTGTAGTGGAGATTGTTGCAAATATGTGCCTAATCAGTGTTGTCATTGATGTCAACATATCCTTGTTTCTATTGGTGTCAACTATATCAAACTATTTTGTTGCATGTTTAGAAGATTGGAATGTTGAGGATATTGAGAAGATTAATGAAAATCAATCTATGCGGACCATATGGCTGTGTAGAGGATTGTCTTAAGTAGCTACAATTAAAATTTGAGAGGTCTGCATGAAGATTTGAAGAAGCTATAGCCATCTGAGTAGAACTGGGTTTTGTTGTGTTCAGAAGAGACAGAGTGATAGTAAATTGGTCTAGATTTTTCCGCATTGAAATATTATGATCTACGGATCTAGAGGCATGTTTGGGAAGTCAATGTGTATCATCAACTCAAGTGGTTCATGGTTTGGAGGTCCACAAGAAATCTTTCCAGTGTGACAGTCATGGAAAACATGTTCTTGAGGTTCTGGATGAAGATGCAAGTGATTCTGATGATTTGGAGGAGTGCGAATATTTTTGTTAAACTCAATGTGTGTATGCAGGTCTCCGGATCGTGTGACTACTATGTTGGAGGTCCGCATTGAATATTGAGCTCGTTGGTGAAAATTTCTTTCTTGGCATTGTTTTTCTTCCCAATCTTGGCTGACCGGATGATTCAAGCATGTTGCGGATGATCTAAGAGCAATTCTCTAGAGCATGGCGTGTTGTTGGAAGAAGATTCAAGTCTCAGCTATGTTTGGCTAATAGTATAGTGATCCGCATTAATTCAAGCTGACCTTGATGTTCATTCCAAGGTTGATGAAGCGTATAAACAATTGTTGATGAGTTGTGGAAAGTTATCCTTGTGCGAAAATGATAAAATCATAAGAAAGGTACAGAGGCATAGCAGAAGAGAGGAGAAGCAGAAGAACTAGAGCAGTAAGGATGAGGAGATAGTGAAGAAGTGTTTGGAGGCAGAACAGAAGTTTTTATGAACTTTCAATGAGACTGAACCAAGCATGATGAAGATGCTAATTCTAAGTTAAATCTTTCTGTATTAAACATAAATTCCTGTAGGCAGTGAGCCTCTTTGAGCAGTGAGCTTTGGGCAGTGTGCCTGAAGGCAAGTGCCTTCTCATTTCTTTCAAATACTTTTAACAGGGTACAAATCTTGTGGGTTAACCCCCACCTTGGTTTTCCCTTAACCGGGTTTCCACATCAAAAATCTTGGTGTCAAGTGTGTTCATTTGTTTCTGCTCATGTGTTGTTGATTCATGCTTTAATGTTTACATCATTAATCTGTTTAAAGTGGTAAAAAAGAATTAACTGTTGCAACTAATTTGAGACAACTAATTCACCCCCCTCTTAGTTGACTGACATAATTCTAACAATTGGTATTAGAGTCAGTTCATCTAAAAGAAGCTTGAACGCTTGAGGAGATCCAAGATGTCAACTTACAAGAAGGAAAGTTTGAGATTTGATGGAACAAATTACTCCCTTTGGAAGGTGCGCATGTAGTGTCATTTGGAATGTATGGGTGATGCCTTTTGGTTGATAACTAAGAATGAGTATAAGATTCCAAAGAATGGCCCTACAACTCTACACAAACTCAGGGAAGCTGAATATAATATTCGAGCTAAAGAAGCATTATTGAGTGTCCTTACTGATACAGAATTGGCAAATGTTCTAGAATTGAAAACTGCCTGTGAAATCTAGAAAAAGTTGGAAAATCTGTATGAAGGTGACAAATATGTCAAATGTGCTAAGCTACAGAGCCTGAAGGGTAAATACAAAAGGTTGATGATGAATGAAGATGAAAACATTACTTCCTACATGCAGAAAGTGAATGAACTTGTGACCGGTATCAAGAATGTTGGTGGAGTATTGGAAGAATTAGAGATTGTTGCCAAAGTGCTCAGATCCTTACCTGCAGCTTTTAAGCATAAAGTTGCTACCATTGAAGAGATCAGGACTGTGACAACTATTACAAGGGATTAGTTAGTTGGTAAGATTTCAGCATTTGCAATGAGTGAGTTTGGTGATTCTCTTCCTAAGTCTAAATTTGCATTTAAAGCCAGTGTATATGGAAAACAAAGATATGATCCAAGTGAAAGCTCTTGAAGAAGATCAAACAGATTTGACAAGACAAGGAAGGATCTTGAAGATGATGAAACTGAGTTTGATGAAATTGAAGCCCTTTTTGCCAAAAGGATCCGGTAAGTATGAAGGAAAGTTGTCATTCAAATGTTTTACTTGTAATAAGATTGGTCATTTTGCCTCAAGGTGTCCGAAGAGAGGTTTAAAGCCAAACTCTAACAGACCTAGAGTTCAGAAGAAATGCTACTGTGTATAAGAAGTCGGTGAAGAAGGAGTCACAGATGATGAATCTGATCATGGAGGTTCCACAAAAAGTGATTGGGTGTTCATTGCTATCAAAGAAGAAGATCTGGTGCCTACTAAATCTGCTAGCTATGCAAATGTTGAAAGTGCCTTGGCTGCTCAGGTTGTTGAAAAGGATGAATGGGTGATTGATAGTGGATGTTCTCATCATATGACTGGTGATAAAAGTAAGTTTGTAAGCTTTGAAAAATATGAAGGTGGAATTGTGAAATTTAGAGACAACTCAGCAGATAGAATCTATGGTAGAGGATCCATCTCTTTTGATGGTAAGAATAACACTAATGATGTTCTGTATGTGGAAGGACTAAAGCATAATCTTCTCAATGTTGGACAGTTGGTTGACAAGGGTTATGATCTCCAATTCAAGGATGGAAAATGCAGAATCTTGGAAAGCTTTGGAACTGAAATTGCATCTGGTACTCATACTAGAAGTAACATCTTTCATTTAAGTAGTTCTGGTAAGAGTTGCTTGATTGATCAGATTTGGTTATGGCATAGAAGAATGTGTCATGTGAATTTTGATAACATTGTCAAGATAAGTTCTACTCAGGCTGTGATAGATCTTCTGAAACTTGTGAAACCTGATAGCATGTGTCGAGAATGTCAATTAGGTAAATAGACAGAACTTCATTCAAGAGTAAAGAACAATTTTTAAGTGGGCTATTGAAACTTGTGCATATTGATCTATGTGGCCCTGCCAAAATTAGGAGTGTGCAAGGAGATAGATATTTTATGTTGTTGATTGATGATTACTCCCGAATGATGTGGGTAACCTTCTTAAAAGAAAAATTAGAAGCTCTTGACAAATTCAAAGTGTTCAAGGTTATGGTGGAAAATGAGATTGGTGTGAAGATAAACTGTCTGAGATCCAACAGAGGTGGAGAGTTTACCTCCAATGAGTTTGATACATTCTGTAAAAAGCATGAAATAAAAAGATAGTTATCTACTCCTAGGACTCCTCAGCAGAATGGAGTTGTGGAAAGAAAGAACCGGACCATTCAATAAGCTGCTAGGACCATGACAATGGAAGCAAATGTTCCACAAGTTTATTAAAGAGAAGCTGTGAGTATTGTTATCTACACTCCTAACTGAGTGCAGATCAAAGGCAATTCTGGTAAGACACCTTATGAACTATGGTTCAGTCATCCTCCTACTATGAGATATTTCAGAGTTTTTGGTAGTAAATACTATATCAAAGGAGCTGAGGATCTAGGCAAGTTTGATGCAAGAAGTGATGAAGGAATATTTTTGGGTTACTCTACTCAAAGCAAGGCATACCGGTGCTTTAACAAGAGATTGAAAAAGATTGTTGAAAGTGCTAATGTCAGAGTTGATGAGAGTAGAGGACATTCGAAGTCTTACGGATATGACTTGAATGATCAAGATGAAAGTCAAAGTCAAGGAAGGCAAGTTCAAACCCAGACTCAGATCCAGATTGATCCAGAAAATCTAGTGACTCAAGAGGATAGTGCAGAAGTTGAGGAACAATCTCAAGAAACAGAAGTTCAAGCAAATCCCAAAACTCCCAGGTATGTAAGGATGAATCATCCTAAAGATCAGATCATAAGAGATAGAAATAAAGGTGTTTGAACTTGGAGAAGAATTGTTGAAGATCAAGAAGAGATTTGTTTAATTTCAAAGATTAAACCAAAATCAGTAAGTGAAGCCTACAATGATGAAAACTGGGTAAAAGCAATGGAAGAAGAATTAATGTAAATTGAAAAGAATCACACTTGGGATCTTGTTTCTAGACCTGGGGATAAAAATGTGACTGGAACTAAATGGGTCTTCCGGAATAAACTAAATGAAGATGGTGAAGTTGTAAGAAACAAAGCAAGGTTGGTATGCAAAGGATATTCTCAAGTGGAAGGAATTGATTTTGAAGAAACTTTTACTCTGGTGGCAAGAATAGAAGCAATTATATTATTTCTTGCATTTGCTGCTTTTAAAGAATTCAAGGTTTATCAGATGGATGTCAAGTCAGTATTCCTAAATGGAGAATTGGATGAAGAAGTCTACATTGAGCAACTGGAAGGATTTCAGTTGTCTGATAAAGGAGATATGGTTTGCAGATTGAGAAAAGCATTATATGGACTCAAACAAGCCCCAAGAGCATAGTATGCAAGACTAGATAAGCATCTACTAAAATTGGGTTTTAGCAAAGGTACAGCAAACAGTAATCTTTATATCAAAATTGATCATGAACACATCTTGATTGTTGAAGTATTTGTTGATGATATCATTTTTGGTGGAAATGAGAGTATGTACAAAACATTTGATGATCAGATGCAAAGTGAATTTGAGATGTCAATGTTTGGAGAAATGAATTTCTTCTTAGGTCTGCAAATCACTCAGTTAGATAAAGGTATCTTCATATCGCAATCTAAGTATGTGAGAGAATTGTTGAAAAAATTTGGAATGGAAGATTCAAAGCCAGTGGGTACACCCATGGTAACTGGATGCAAGTTGAGTAAAGATGATGACTCCCCTAAGGAAAATCAGAAAAGGTATAGATCAATGATTGGAGGACTGCTCTATCTAACTCAGACCAAACCTGATATCATGAATGCAGTTGGACTTGTTGCTAGATTTCAAGATGATCCTAGAGAATCCCATGTTGTAGTAGTCAAGAGAATTTTTAGATATCTCAAAGGGACACTTGATTATGGCTTATGGTATCCAAAGGCTAATAACTTCACTCTTCATGCATACATAGATACTAATTGGGCAGGAGATGTGGATGACAGGAAAAGTACTAGTGGTGGTGCATTATTCTTGGGAAGGAGATTGGTCTCTTGGATGAGAAAAAAGCAAGAGGCAATATCTCTGTCTACTACAAAGGCAGAGTATATAGCAGCAGCAAGCAATTGTACTCAAGTCTTGTGGATGAAGAAAATGTTGAAGGATATCCGAATTGTGTTTGAAGAACCTATTACAATTTTCTGTGATAATTCAAGTGCAATAAACATCTCAAAGAATCTGATGTTGAATTCAAAGACTAAGCACATATCCATCAAGTTTCATTTCTTGAGAGAGAAAGTAAGTGAGAATGAAGTCAAAATGGAGTTTGTTTCTTTAAAGGATTAGATTGCGGATATATTCACCAAGCCTCTGCCTAAGGATACTTTTGAGTATCTCAGAGGGAAGCTAGGGGTTATTACCCCACCTGTTCAGAACTAAGATGCACTAGTGTGCATCAGTCTGGTGGAACTCACAGTCATATCTTGTGACCCAGATTGATGTTAAGGAGATACCACTCAGGGGGAATAGTCAGTATGCAAATTTTGGAGATCAGTCTGAAACAAAAAGGGGGAGAAAAGATTGAAAATATGTTTCATTTTCCATTGATGTTAAAGGGGGGAGAAGTCATGTGAAAAACTAGTTGCTGATGAAAGGGGGAACAGTGAAAAAAGTACTTGCAGAAGTGATAAGAGAAAGGGGGAGAAGTTCTTGTCTTGATGGTTGAATCATTTTTTCACATCATATATTTCCATCAATGACAAAGGGGGAGATTGTTGCAAATATGTGCCTAATCGGTGTTGTCATTGATGTCAACATATCCTTGTTGCCATTGGTGTCAACTGTATCCTATTTTGTTGCCTGTTTAGAAGACTGGAATGTTGAGGATATTGAGAAAATTAATGAAAATTAATGTATACGGACCATATGGCTATGTAGAGGATTGTCTGAAGTAGCTCTAGTTAAGATTTGAGAGGTTCGCATGAAGATTTGAAGAAGCTATAGCCATCTGAGTAGAACTGGGTTTTGCTGTGTTCAGAAGAGATAGAGTGATAGTAAATTGGTCTCGATTGCTCCACATTGAAATATTATGATCTACAGATCTAGAGGCATGTTCGGGAAGTCAATGTATATCATCAACTCAAGTGGTTCGTTGTTTGGAGCTCCGCAAGCAATCTTTCTAGTGTGACAGTCATGGCAGACAGTGTTCTTGAGGTTCCGGATGAAGATGCAAGTGATTTTGATAATTTGGAGGAGTGCGAATGTTTTTTGTTGAATTCAATGTGCTTGTGGAGGTCTCTGGATTGTGTGACTTGTAACACCCCGCCATGAACACCTTAGAGAACAACACATCTATGCTATGCAATGCAGAATATTTTTTTTGTATAAGATAACAAAGTAATGTTTAACAAATCAATACACATCATTAAACTAACAGCTTGTCCTCTAAGGATCCATGGTTGCATTACTTGACAAATTAATCAACATAATTTAACATACATTATTAACTAACATCAACAGATCATTCTAAATCTATTGCACTAATGATTATACATATACATCTCCATTTCATGACATCAGTTAGATAATCAACTTGATCAAGGTTACATGTACATATACAAAAGACTATACATATGAGTAAATCCTTATGTAGTTTACATTATCACCATCCTGATTACATCTGAATACATACAATATGATATGACTGGTACACAAGGCTAGTACATGAGCATAATAACTGTCTTCATAAACAAGTACAGGATCTGATGTCTGATACACAAGATATATCCTCCTCGCTCACGAACATCAGCAAAGAAAAAAAACTAATGGATAAAAGCTCTTCCACCCAACCATGTGGAACCCTGAGGTCCACCCCCCAAGCTAGGAGTTAACATAAGGTTACCACTACTACAGACAGTCAGGTAGATAGAAGGCTAAAAGAACAAAGACAACACATGACTCCAACAACACAAGTCAATATCATAAACAACTCAACATCACTTCCAAAGGCAAATAGTTAACAAATGGGGAGAGTACAACTAGGGAATGCTACGTACAACATGGGTTACCCTGACAGCTTCTAGCTAGACGTCGGCCCCCATCCATGGGTTACCCTGACAATCTCTCGCTAGGCACCAGCCCCCATCTATGGTTACCCTAACAGTCTCTCACTAGACGCCGGCCCCATAGGGTGACACATGCAGAATCAACATTCCTTTCATGAGGACAAGGAAGTTAATTTTGCCAACCACGGCCTTCTCATCTCATCCTTAGCCTGAACGAGCACTACAGGCATGAGTGAGGCATCCAATTATCTTGTTAGTGTGAAAACTACCCAACCCCTAGATTAATTATTAGGTTATCACTTGATTACCAACTCCCAATAGGTTACCCTAGCAGCCACTTTGGGAATCGGCCCCACATTGGAAGCCACTCCCCTATCTGCACCTAGGAAACCCTATCCATCAAACATAACATCAAATATACATAACAATGCAAGGCATCAACCATCTTGCAACCAATTAAATCACCAAAGCAAGGCATGGGTCCTCTTGCTCCAACATTTCAACCATAACAAGGTGTAATCCAGAGCAAGGCATGGGTCCTCTTGCTCCCAAAATTTCAACCATAACAAAGTGTAATCCAGAGCAAGGCATGGGTCCTCTTGCTCCCAAAATCAATCCTTTACATAGACCAACAAAGAATTTTAAAACAAGATCAACACAATAGGGAATCACAACCTTCAAGAAGAGCTCAACAACAATAGGGAACCACAACCTTCAAGAAGAGCTCAACAACATGGATTCAAGACATAACAACAGGACTAGATATACTAAGCAAGGCATTGTCCCTCTTACACAGTCATTAAAATCATATAAACCATAAGCAGAGAGAAGTCAACATCACATAAAACCAAAACATGCTCATCCTTTAACCAAAATGCAATAATACAAGGACCAAACTCACAACTACCCCTACTGGCCTCTAAAATAAACTTTCACTAGACACCACTGTAACACCACAATCCCACATTAACATTTACTCTTAAAAGCACAACTCCTTCAAATAGACCAATCCAATTAACATACCCTAAGTGCAATATGACATACTAAACATGGGTCTTCAAAACAGTACCGTACTCATAAGATGCCCATGAATCAAAACAACATTCATTTCAATTATTCTACTAATCCTTGTAACTAAGAAGATATAAACAACAACATAATTTATTATATCAAATGGGATCCATGAATGTGGACTTCATTAAGTAAACAAAATTGTACTCATCAACAACAACCCATCTTATAAATAATTTATGTTTATTTTAAACACTAATTGACTATATAAGATTACAATTAATAATGTCGTTTAAATAAATTAACATTATCAAATTCCAACATAACTTGCACATTTAAATAACTAAATAAGATTAGTCACTAAATCTATATTTAGTTACATTCTAAGAGATATAAACACAATACAAATATACTTCTTCTCGTTATAAAAGAATAATTTAATTTCCAAGGCATAGACTTTGGTTATACAGTTTGAGGCCTCCTTACTATTATCATAGAATTAAATAAAATATGAGGATATAGATATAATTATATATCGAAATGTATAAGTACAAAACTATAATGCCTATAATGTAAATTGGGTACATATCTACTAATAGTCTTTATTGTATTCCTTTCAAACTATAGATAAATTAAATGGTCCAATCAGATAAATTTCAATAATTTAATTCAATAAAATCACTTAACTATAATATTTGATTTACAATTGTCTTTAAACGACAATCTAATACAAGATATATATGTATGTATAGCTCCTTACCCTAATTAATTAACTTACTTGATGACTTCACCAATCCAACGAAGGAATTGCAATTATAATAATATTATTATAAAATTTAGACATTTAACTAATCATTTTTTCATCTTGAAATAATAATAATAATAATAATAATAATAATAATATAAATACCATAGATTATTGAATAGCAAATATTTCTCATCCCATAATAAGCATAGGGACCAAAATCATCATAACTTATCACCAAGAGTAGACAAAGGCCACCACCTTTTCAATAGTTATCGTCCTCTTTCGTGGGGAGTAAAAACCCAAAATAAAATGTTAAGTAAAGACTTTAGGATCATTGATGTGGAGATTAAAGCCTTCAAAGTTGGAGAGGATCCCCATCATGCACATGCTATGCACTTAACGTTACATGGCTAAAGAGATTTGCTATAGTTTTGAAATTTTTCACTATCAAATAAGATCATGCCATATCATGCATGCAAATTGGAGAAGGATTGCCATTATTCTATCATAAGCTATCACACAAATAAAGTGGCCCCTCATATTTCCAAATAGATGCTGTATGACCCTATATTGATGTCAATGAAATCAATCATAAATGCCACATTAAGGGATCATTCTTACCAATACTAATACCAACATGTGGTGGATCACATTCAGCACTAGAGTCCATATAAGTAACTATGTAAGTCTTGAGTACTTTCAACATGAACAATGGCCTACTTCGCTGATGAAAATACTTTGAGCATGCAGCAACTAAAGATTGGTCCGTGCCACACCACTAGCAGAACATTAGTCCGAGATTCAGATTGGCCAATGGGACAACTCCATGTATAGAATAAATGCCACTAATGCACGATGTAGAGTAGTCACCAAAGGAAAAATAACTGTTGAGTACAATGAGGATAAAATAGAGGTGTGGAGATTAATGTCGATCTAAAAGAAGGCAAGAAATGACCAATGAAAAGTTGCACACATGAATTGATTAGATACCACAAGAAATGAATTAAGAAAATCATTGTGATAGACGCATGGTATGAAACTATGATAAACATATCAACTTAAAACTAAGGTGCAATGCTCACTAAGAACCACAAGATCCAAAACGACATCCTACCCTATTTATGATAGCCAAGGTCCTCATACAGGAGACATAATACTCTTACAACATATTATTATTAACAACATTACCCGGATTAAAACATAGACAAGCTAGGCCTCAAGAATTCAAACTTGATCACTTGCATAACCTTTATTGCGATAATAATTAAACTTTACTTACACAGAGAATTCCCAACTAGCAAAATTCTAATATGGCTATCATTCTAGTAACCAAAAGAAGAATATGCCCTAGCCTAAACTCAATACAACATCCTATCCTCAAATGCAAGGAAAAACAATTTTAACCAATTCAGATGCTAAAACAACTTAATTATAATCATTAATAAAAATATTATAACATATAAGTATGCAAGGAAATAGGTTTGCAATATTATACCGTTTAAACCATCAAATTATTCTTCCTCTAATAATACATCTTGATCAATGTTGTAAAGAATTTATCTATAATAATAGAGAGAAATATAATTTCAAAGCTATCTTGTCAGCTTTGCACAAATATGCAATAATTAAATATACTAATTGATAACAAAAGACTAGCCTATCGACCAATAAGCCATAGATAAATTTGAGTTTAAGAAATTATTCTTATATTACTTACTGACAATAACACTGTACTGATATTCAATTAGCTTAATTTAATAGTAGATTTACAGACACTAGAGGATATTACTTCTTTGTTTAACAAACTCTACCAAGCTCAGAAAATGATTCTTGATACCTTCTGACAGACATAAGCTCTATCCTCATTTCCAACTATACATTAATTGCAGATACCACCATCAGATTACAGAAATAATTTGGAAATTTTCCAACAAAAAGCAAAATTACAAGCTTAACTAGGCACGCGAAATATTAAGAGAAGGCCCTAAACTAAGCCGTCAACAACCAGCATTAATTGCAGGAAAATCCAAAAGGAGAAACATCGGTAAGGCTATAAAAATTTTCTAATTACAAGATTTCTTAATAAATGAACTTGTCAGAAGTAGTAGACATTAAGTCTCAAGAATTGGCATTGCAAGCAATGCATAGTTTGTAATTACCACACCATGGTTTAAAAAACAAGGCTTTAAAAAAAAACTATCAAGCAAGAGTATAAAGTAGATGCCACACATCTCCATGGGCTTGCCAGCATTAAAAACGATCCAGGAGCATAGGAAAATGTAGAACATATACCTCAAGGCTCTAGAAACTAAACGATAAAGACAAGTATAAGCACCCACAACAGTAAGGCAAGGAAGTTTTAACTCCACGAATATAATAAGCAGGTGCAAGCAAATCTATAGTTTATGAGGGTGCCGCCCTTGCCTATCTGCATGGATAAAAAAATAGACACAAATCTCTATCCGGCATACAAGAAAGGAAAACTAACACATGTTTAAGCACAAAACAAGGTTCCATCGCTGCCACAAGAATAACATGCACCAATGGTAATACATAAGGTACTAAATTTGTAATGATTTGGTAGACCAGCGTGCGACAGGGGAAGCATAGACAGTGAACACTAACTGATAGGCAAAACCCTCAAAGGTCCATCGCCTCAAGATAAGCTAAATACAGTATTCCATGGTTGCAGGATATGCTCACCATGGGTTACCGAAAAGGCATAACAATCTTTAAGGCAAACACAATTGAAAGGTGTAAAGCTAGATTCTAAAACCTGGTCAGCGTCCTCTCAGCTGGGTAAGGGCATCCATCAGCGCATTAAAGATAAAGATGTTTTCTCTGATGATGTAGTTGCAATGGCCCTGCCAGTCATGAAGGCAAAAGGTGGAGGCACAGCCAAGGGACGTTACAATAGCATTGGAAGCCAAAGCATACAAATAAAAGAACCATATCAGATGACAATCAAGACCCTCAGACTAATAACAAAAGAAAGGCCGATGGAATAAAACATAGGATGAGGAATACTAAATCTGATACAACCAAGGTAAGAGAGTGCACGAGTCGATATGGTAAAAATGCATATAAACACAAGCCATATAAGAGTGAAAACAAGGCTATTAAGAATGCAAGAAGGACATTCAAGAATGAAGTGTAGGCTAAAGAGATGATACATGGGCCGATAGAAGGAACCTCAGGCTGTTATAATGAAGACACAGACCAAGTTAAGAACAAGGAACGATTTGAGACAAATTATAATCTGAATGATTTAGATCAAGCATTGATCAATGAGGATGGTGTTTTAGCCAATAAAAATAATATTGGGCTTGTAAGAGCAGTAATCCAGATGATAGGGACTTAACATATAACATATACATTTAAACCCATGTATAGTGCCATCTAACATATAATATACTTTAAAAGACACAATACTTGCAATCTCATTAAACAACCTTAAGAAGAATACCTGGCATCCTTGTGATTGCCTTTTTCTGCAAACAGACCTCCATTGTACCTTTTTCTGAGGCAATAATCAGAATCATACCTTCATTATCACCAAAAGAATATCAATAACATGCGTGCTACTCCTAAAACAAGAGAAATGAAAGCTTCCTTCTCCCCTTATTCGTTTCCTTAGTGGTTGATAAAACTTAAACGTTCCCCCGCCAGAAGAAACAAAAATGTTTAAAGTTCAAGACAGTCCAATAGAACCCGTCCCCCCCCCGAAGAGCATGCATCCCTCCTTTAAAACACGGAAATGATTCCTTTTTCTTGGTATGTTACGTGGTGGAGGGGAAAATGAAAGTACTAGGGATTAGTGAAAGGCAGAGGGCTCAGAGCACACACTACCAATGTTGGACACGAGGAATTTTCTTTTCCCTTTGCCGAGGTCTGGTTCCACCCCCGAAACTATTCTACGGTGCCCTTCCTATACTCTCATGTGCCTTAGCATCAGTAAATCATATAAAAAGAAATAAAATAATTATGACTAAAACAAAGTGGTGCACTTCAGATACTATTATGCGCTTCTAATACTATGACGTGCCTTGGTATAAGTAATTCACTGAAATGAAATAAAAGATATACTCCACCAGTTGCCCAATGATGAGACGGGAGTTGTCACAAGGATTTAAAAAGGCTAACCTGAATACATAGTCTTTAAAGGGTTAAAATGTATAAATCATCATATAATATATATATATACACATATATATCTGGTTTTATATAATTTACTTATACAACACTCAAGTTGAAAATGGTTCATCTCTACTCTTGTCCATATAGTTGAGCCTTAATAAACTTTCATGGGAAGAAATTCGGTATGCATAGATATGATTACAAAGGAGGTTTGACATTCAAGGAACACACATTCGATTCAATTAAATTCTTAAAGCATCGACGTTCACCCAACAATAAATAATTCACAAAGAGATTAAGCGGCAAGGACAAATTTATTTTAACTTGAAATTAATCTTTATTTTAATGAAACACTCACCAAACTTAAATCAAGCATTATGAATTCGGTAAACACAACCTACAAGATGACACTTGACCTTCATACAAGACCACAAGCCATGACCAAGACGCAGGAATAAATAGTTCAACAGACGATGATGACAGGATACAATACTACGAACTCATCCTCTTCGAGGATGTTGACTGAGCAGGGGACCTTAGGTTAACTCCGATCAATGAATCCATTAGCTAGGGCATGCTCAGACCTACTAGTTCAGGTGGAGTCGATGCCCGATACCTGCATCCTGCAGCAAACCACACAGTCAACCATGAAAATATATATATCATCATACAATGAATGGAAGTCGCAGCGTGGCACAGTACTCAAACATGAGTAATGCAACACTGTTCAATTCACATAAGCACATTGACAAGTCACTACGTTATACATAACAACTATCTACTGAACAATCAAGATGGGACAATCAGTTACATATGATCTTATACAAGCAATTATCAATCGTAACATCATCACAAAGATCAGATAAAACATAAAGCTCTAAACTTAATTAATCCACCACATCTAATATGTCCATACAACTGTGAAAACATAAAATACCAATAGTTAAAACTTCAACAGATGTCATCATAATAACATGTCCATGAACAACTAGGATAATAACAGAGAAACCATCATCAACCAAAATGTCATAATGACCAGTCCTACTAGGATAACTATTAGTCCGACAGAAGACAAGGTGAGGGGCACTACATGACTACTATGTTGGAGGTCTGCATTAAAGATTGAGCTCGTTCATGAAGATTTATTCCTTGGAGTTGTTGTTCTTCCCAATCTTGGTTGGCCGGATGATTCAAGCGTGTTGCAGATGATCTAAGAGCAATTCTCTGGAGTGTGGCGTGTTGTTGGAAGAAGATTCATGTCTCAGCTATGTTTGGCCGACAGTATAGTGATCTGCGTTAAGTCAAGATGACCTTGATGTTCATTCCAAGGTTGATGAAGAGTATAAATAATTGTTGATGAGTTGTGGAAAGTTGTCCTTGTGCGAAAATGATAAAATCATAAGAAAGGTATGTTAGTTTCAAGACAGACAACTGAGAGGGGGGGTGAATCAGTTGTCTCAAAACTTTCTCTTATTAACCACTTAAATCCTTCTTGTAATTCAGTAGCATAATAATAAATCAATCATGGAAACATAATGCAAAAATTTAAGAGCAGAAATACATTAACACATTTGACACCAATATTTTAACGTGGAAAACCCAGTTAAGGGAAAAACCACGAGGTGACTAACCTAGGATTGTATTCTCTGTTAAAAGAATAAGAAGAACAAAATGGCACATGCCAATTAGGGCTCACTGCCCAAGCACACTTCTCACAAGAGGCCCACTGCCTACAAGAGAAACATTGTCTACAAAATGATAAATATTACATACTTGAACTAAAGAATAGCATCTTCACCATGTTTGAGTCAGTTCCATTTAAGCCCAACACTTCTGCTCTACCTTTCGCTCTTCTCCTCTCTACCACACTCTCATCTCCACCAAGATTCATTTGAAATGACTTCACAACTCTTAATTATACAAGACATCAACTGTGGGATAATCAACAAAGTCAGCATACTTTACAGAGCAAATACACAAATACAACTTGACTAATAGCAAAAGACTTCATACGAATCACCACACTGTCGGCCACATAGATCTGTGACTTCATTCTTCTTTGAGGAACACGCCATGCTTCGCAGAACATCTTCAAGATCATCCGCGGGATGTGTAAATCATCCGATCGGCCAAGTTTAGGAAGAACATCATCATCTGGAAGCAATTCTTCAATTACAAGCTCAATCTTCAATGCGGACCACCAACATGAACTGGACATAATCCAGAGACCCCCACAAGCTTGCCTGAATCACCAAGAACATCCACACTACTTTCGCTTACTGAAATCATTCTCTCCTTCATCCAGAACCTCAAGAACACAATCTATCATCACTGTCATATTGGAATAGATGCTTGCGGACCTCTAGACCACAAACCAATTGAGTTGTCAATTCACATTGACTTCCTAAACACTCCACCAAATCCGCAGAAGAAAATATTGCATTTCCAGATCTCACCAAACCTATTTGTGTTACTCTGTCACCTCTAAACATCAGCCAGAACCGGTTTTACTCGTGTGGCCATAACTTCTTCAAATCTTCATGCGGACCTCTCAAATCTTTACTGGATCACCTTTAGACACATAGCTACAAACCCTTTGATGCATATCCTCTGATCTTCATCTTGGTTGGGATCTTTACTTCACTGTCTTCACTATTCTTCTCTGTTCCTAATAGGACTAATTTTCTCAATATCCTCAGCATATAACTCATCCAATCCTTGTCATCAATGCAATAGGAGTATGTTGACATCAATGACAACACCGGTTAGGCCCATACTTGCAACAAGGTATAGAGGTAGAGCAGAAGAGGGGAGAAGCAGAAGAACTAGAGTAGTAAGGATGAAGAGATAGTGAAGAAGTGTTTGGGGGCAAAACAGAAGTTTTTGTGAACTTTCAATGAGACTGAACCAGGCATGATGAAGATGCTAATTATCAGTTAAATCTTTCTGTATTAAACATAAATTCCTATAGATAGTGAGACTCTTTGAGTAGTGAGCTCTGGGCAGTGTGCCCGAAGGCAAGTGCCTTCTCATTTCTTTCAAGTATTTTTAACAGGGTACAAATCTTGTGGGTTAACCCCCATCATGGTTTTCCCTTAACTAGGTTTCCATGTCAAAAACCTTGGTGTCAATTGTGTTCATTTGTTTCTACTCATGTGTTGTTGATTCATGCTTTAATGTTTACATCATTAATCTGTTTTAAGTGGTAAAGAAGAATTAACTGTTGCAAGTGATTTGAGACAACTGATTCACCCCCCCTCTCAGTTGTCTGACCTAATTCCAATAGAGATAAGCTCAAACCTTTGCTTGTAGCGTCAAAGTCCATCCTAGAACACTAGCTGCTATTCATATCTTGTGTATGTTGGTCTAACATTTTTCCTTCATACGTTTAGACAAGATTGTAGTATGCTAGTTATGCATTGGATACCTCGACACCTTGGTCTTTTATACCTTGGTGCTTAACATCCATATGCTATATTAAACATAAGGATTGCATTTCTCTACTTTTTTGAGAAATTACTTTAAAAGTTGTCATATCATCTATCCATTCCATCATCATCCTATATAGTCCTCAACTAAGATAAATCATTTTCTTCATTCCTCATTTCTCTTTTTATTCATTTCCCTCATCCTCATCCTGCAAAATAAGTGTGTTAGGCATACATAGGTACATATTATCATCATTATCATCTATATATATTTACATTATCATAACATCATCATCATCATGCATTACCATTATGAATATCATTAGCATAATACATTTACATTATTACCATTGGCATATTCCTATCATTTGCATATATATCCATATAGACCATGAAAATACAAAAATGCATAACATAAGTGCATCCATCATCATCTCAACATCACATAGATAACCAAAATCATCATCATATATATATCATCGAACGAGTCAATATACAAGCGTCTACATATACAAAATGGGCTATCCATGAGCTAGCAAAACTGTATGTAGAATCGGCTCATAGGCCTCATCATGATACAAAATATACATAAACAAGGTAGCCCTAGTGACTACTGGCAGCTCCCTCACCCTGTCCACCACCACTAGGTCCTACACCAGGTCTACCATCTTTAGGAGGCCCCATCACCGAAGCTAAAGACCGTGATCCTCCTATTCGCCGTGAACTTGAAGCCCCTGACCTGCTTCTATAACTCAATTGCCTCTACTCTGCAAGTACTAGCCCATAATACAAGCCTCTATAATACTCAGCCTCACCCTATTCTCTCCTTAGCTCTCTCTGTGGTTATGTCAACTAAGTAGCCAGATACATGGTGGATCCATATGTCCCCAATGTAGCTACTACTCTATCCCTCTCAACTGTCATATCATGTACCTATTGCATAGATGCATCCCTCTCAACTCTCATAGCCTTGATCTGCTGCAAAGTTGTATCTCTCGCTGTTGTGACTGCCTACACCTACTGCACTGTTGCATCTCTCTCCAATCACCCTCTCAAGAGTAGCATCATCCTACCCATCACCCCCCTACACTCTAGCCTATAGCTATGCCTTATAAGCCTGAGCCTGTGCTCTAGTATGTCGCAATCCCAAGACCACCTGGTGTCTATCTACCTCCACCCTCCTCAGTCTAAACTAAGCCTGCTACCTCCATCTCCTTTCCTCTCTAATCCTTCATCTAAGTTGCTAAATCCCAACATCATCACCTACTGGCCCCTATGCCTGTGGTTGTGCAAGAACCTGTGCCTGTGGAAGAGCCTGTGCCTGTCCCTATCCCTGAACCCCTGGAGCTGCTGGTACTACTACCTGTACTGGTGGAGCTCGTCATTGCCTCCTCCTCAATCATCTCTCCATCCCGATCTCCCCTATCTCCCCAAGCCTCATCAACCGAGTTAGCCTAGTTGCAGCCCAGTATGTGTCATAATCTGGTAAAGTCCCAGGATCTGCAGGACCCTATCCCCACTGCCATACAATTGGTTGTAGTCCCTCTCTCCACCAAAGCCATATCAACCACAATCTCTAGCCCCCAATCAAACACCTCCTGTTGAGTCCTCCCAAAAATGGCATCACCTACTGGTATTGCCTATGGTATCTCGAACTGCCTCAACACCCTCTCAGGCAAATAGTGCTTTATAATATATATCACGCGACCAAAAATGTATCTAGCCTACCTAGCATAGACAAGCTCCATATCCTCCTCCTTCCATCTCTCACAACCCATCCATGGCCTCCATATAAACATATCAACCTCATCCAATGTCCACCTCTAGTAAATTATACCCATGCATTGTCGATAGGTAAGAGCTCCCCTATACATCCTTGCATACGGCTCTCCTGCTACTCGTGCCACCCATCCATCTGGCCTCGTCACTAGAATGTGCTCATATGCCCATATGTGTAGCACTGTGACTCCTGCAGACATGCTAGCTTCAAACATATATGCACAATCATGCAAATAATGATACAGCTGCCCCAGTACACACTCATCCCATGCATATCTAGTCTCATATGAGAACATCCCCTCCATCACTGTCTCCCATCCAACTAGAAACCCTCTAGCCCATCTGTCTCCAACCAATCATCTGATAATCACTACAACTACTCATTGTAACCTATCACAGAGCTCCTCCATCCTCACCATTAGTATCTCAAAGCCCTCAGCCCTAATGTCTGGGGTCCTGAACAATCACCTAAATGCAGCTGGACATAAGTAAGGAGCATAATCTATCCTATCTCCATCAATCAAGATGTATAAATCTAAAATACATCCTCTAATGTAATCATCGCCTCTCCCATCAGTAACAAGAATGGTTGTGCTCGCTCCTCCATTGCTCAACCATTGTTGTTATAAGTCCTCGGTGTGTCTACACTGGCTCCAATCTTGACACATGCTCTAATCCAATGATCTCCAAGACTAGTTGCTCCTCTGCATCTAACAATTTGACCAATCGTAAGTCCCTAGGGTGTGGCTCTTGAGACAATAATGATGGTAGTACATCCTGCATCATTCAGCTCACCGTATCAGTCTCTTATGCTAAAAATTGGCTTTTGACTGCTAAAACTACCTATCTTTACTAAAAGCAACCTAATTTTCTACATGCGCTAGCCTTTTGATCATAAGCAAGCCATTTTACTGAAAGTGTATGGTTTTTGCTCATAAGCAACTTATCTTTCTATAAGTGAGCTATTGTCAGTCAAACGCGACCTCAATTACTATAAATAGTCACTTTTTGTTTATAACCGACTTGAATTTACCCTATACGCATTTTGCTTCTCTACCTGACC
This sequence comes from Cunninghamia lanceolata, assembly GCA_027924645.1. NCBI lineage: Eukaryota > Viridiplantae > Streptophyta > Pinopsida > Cupressales > Cupressaceae > Cunninghamia > Cunninghamia lanceolata. The sequence goes on from BSBN01000803.1 coordinate 15,596,828, forward strand.
TAGCCAACTAGAAGCGACCCACTTTTGCCCTAAGTGGTCAGTTTGAGCCTATAAGCGACCTGAACTACCATAAGCGACCACTTTTCATCTATACGCAACCTAAATTTCCTATCTTAAAACTGATCGCTTCTGGTGACGTGGGTGCATTTATTACGCTTTTAACCAAAAAAATCACGCATTTAGCAAAAGTTTTCAGTACATACTGGTATGCCTGCTCCTGCTGGTCGCCCATGTGTCCTCACTCACTCAGCACGATGATCACTACGTGGAATCACCATCCTAATAGTCTCTGACACTCTAAGCACTATGCAACTCCAGAGCTCTAGATTTCTAAAGGAAACAAGCACAAATGAGCCTATTTGCCCTTGAGGAACCTATTTATACCCCTTTTCAAACCCTAATTCTTCTATACCAAAGCCTAATTTCTTCTAAACCATCCCAATTTATCCCACCCAACTCTCGTTTTCTTCATGTCAACCTTATTTTTAGCCTTTTATCTTATTGCGAGCCAACCCAGCCCTTCCTGGTTAGCCTGGATTACCTCTCGAGGGGGCATCATCCACCAATTACACTGGCATAACCTTGTTTATCGAGCGAATCATTGTATCTTCTTTGACACAATGTTCTAATGAACATTGTATCAAAAGGGGGCAAAATTTAGACACCCAAAATTGACCTAATTATCATTAGTATCAAAATATCGTATTATCTATCACCTACATTTGTCTAACACACTTGAGCAATTTATCTATTTTCTCTAAGTCACCTATTTCTTCTATTAATTAAATAAATTTATATTTATTTAATTAATTCATTATCTATTTTCTCTAATCTATAATTAAATAATCTTTAATTATTTAATTATCTCTATTCTATCTATTTTAATTAAATAAATCTTATTTATTTAATTAAAATTCCTTCATAATTCCACTTTCCAATTAATTAAATCAATTTTATTTATTTAATTAATTTTTGTTATCACTTATCAGTTATCTTCATCTTTCATCATAAGCCGACATGTGTGCGTCTCTTATTTGAAACATGTGTGGTACTACATCTTTCATTTAATATCTTTCACATGTAATACTTTTTATGTACACAATCACACATGAGCCTTATTCTTCCCTCCACTTGTCATCTACACATTCATCTATGATTATCAATCCATCTCAACCATTCACATAGCCACCAAATCTCTACCGTTGATTTATTTTGGTTGAGTGCTATATAAACACCCTCTCATTCTATACTACATCTATCCATCATTTTTTCATATAGCATCTACATTAACATATTGAGCACTTTAGCATCCATTTAGCACATTATCATTATCATCCATCCATCATTGATGCAGAGCAAAGTAACCAATAGCTCCATACTACATCTTCCAAGATTCCCAACTTCAATCAAAACTCTATCCAACCACTATGCAGGACAGCAATATACAATACTATTTATTCAAGACAATCACACACTTCTATCTCTAAGGAGATAATTAGGGTACCCTCCTTGGGGTGATCTCTATTGACACAACTCCAATGCCAGATAGCCAACCAACTCAATAGACCTAACACTTGATTGCCTTCAATGACAAAACAACAATTTGATAGACAAAACTATTATTTTCTTACTAGACTACTGTCCTCCTCTCATCCTCTTACACATGATTCTGCAAGGGTCTTTCACAAGCCCATACTGACCATACCCAATCTCCTGCCCCTGCAACCTTCACAAGGTTATAGACAAACTATTTTACATCCTCCCTCCATTGATTGGTGAGGTCTTGTATCAACAAAATGATGGTAAAAATGAGAAATTCCACTAAAACCTAAGCTAGGGTTTCATCAAACCAAATCCAAAAGAAATCCTTATTACTTCCTCCTAAATGAGTTTCATGGCCTCAAATCAACTTCATTGGAAAGCTAACATCTCAATATTACTGATCAACTCATGTAATGAAAGAATCAATTCTTTACCTCTATACTGTATGAACTGTCACAATGGCAAATTCAGAAAAAAGTCACTCCCAAAGACAGTCTAAGGAAAAGTATGAATATCTCTCCTTATCTCTACTGTTAAGACCTCAAATAAGCTGCACAAGTTAGGTAACACTCCCCTCTAACTGACCATCAATAGCAACCTCCATCTCCAGGTCGTACATGTATGGATTTGTGCATAAAACAGCGAATTTCCTTGACTGTAAACAACAGATTTAAAAATAATTTAAGGTTTCATACGGATTTCTCCCACCTAGGTCATTATCAAGACCCCAAATAGGATCCATTTCAAAGCTACTTTAGCCTTCTCACATTTCATTACCAACATATGCCATAACACTTCCGTACTGGCGCGGGTACGGCCTGAGAAAAGCATTAAAAAATCAGAAAAAACAGAAAAATAGTAAAATAGTAGTCTTTTTTGCTGTTTCTTTCTATTCCTCAGAATGTTCTACATATCCCTACTTTCCTTGGCTTAAAAATAAGCCTTATACAATGCATCAAAATGTTTGGAATTCCCTATAACTCCTCAACCATCGAATTCTTCATGATTTTGTAACTGCAGCTTTAAAACTGTTTTTAGAAACTTGTCTTCTTCCACCGGTTGTTTTGGTTTAATCTTGCTTTTTGAAACATTTGGATTAATCTTTGGCAAGGTTCTAATCTTCCACATAACCCTTGGCATGCCTTTAACGGCTTACAACATGAATTTTTAAATGACTAACTTGTATAAACATTAAAATTCAAATGACTCCCTATGACTACAAAACTGTCGTACCTAGGACCAATAACCTAACAATAGTAGATTCTAGTAATTTGGACATAGTCCATTACAAACATGACTTAAAGCCTCATTACAACCATTTAGTGGTCTCAAGGACCTCATTAAACAAATCAAAGATCAAATAAACCCTGATATGAAGGTGCTCCTGCACCATACTCCACGGCATGATGAAAACTCTTGTCCCAAGAGTTAGGGGATCTGCGCTAACCATTCTTCCATCTTGGTGGAATGTTCCTCAGACTAGGAAACATGAACTCTCCTATAGTTATCTTTCTCTGTCTCCAACCTGCATGGCTCCTGTAAACAGTGTTAGAAACATAAAACTTGTTTTGGTGTCCTTGTCTAGGACCGTGTTGCTGCAATGCTTCAGCTCTTCTCAACTGGAGGTTCTGATTCATTCCTCTTTGGACTCTCTGCTGTTTGCTTTCCTTCTTCTAGCTCCATATAGGACACTCAATGTCCCCTACCTTAACATAACTCAAGTCCCAAGCCTACTGCTCTCTAGGACTGTCATCCACTCTACTCTGTTGCAACTGTTGCTGCTGTGTGCAATCACCCTGAACCTGCACATTCAACTTCAATTTCTCTCCAAAGCAAATAGTAACCTGTTCCTTCTTCTCCTCACAAGGTAAAGGAATCAATTTGAACTTCTTGCCATCTTTGTGTACTACATAGGTATTAGTATACCCATCATGAATTGTCCTTCTCGAATACTGCCATGGTCTGCCCAAGATTACATGCCCACATGTCATAGGAATAACATCACACAAAACAGAGTCCTGATATGGACCAATTGTGAAATCAACATAAGCCTTCTTAGTGACCATTACCTGCTGCTCCTGACTCACCCAAGTGACATGGTAAGGACTAGGATGATCAAAAGTCTTCAACCCCAACTTATTCACCATTTCCCAAGAAACTAAGTTATCATGAGAACCTGAATCTACAATCAACTTGCATATCTTGCCATGGCTCAAACAATTAATTTTGAAAATAGATACCTGTGGTGGTTGCTGCATCTTACCTCTTTCCACGATGAGCATCTCTCCATCCATCATAGGAGAGGCTGACGACATCTCTAGTTCTTCTGGCTTCTTCTCCTCTTGTGCCAAGTGAACTCTTGTATCCTTTCTCTTGTCAACACCATCCTTCTTAGGACAGTTGAAAGATGTGTGTCCCACTTCATTGCAGTGATAACATCTGCCTGTGAACACTCCTCTTCCTGATCCAAATCTACCTCCACCTCTATGTCCACCTCTCTGTTCTGTAGACAACTCCTTACCCTTCTCATTGCTGTTCTGAACTTCATTAGTAGGTTTGCCCCTACCTCTGTTTCCTCTTCCATAACCTCCTTGCCTTTCTTGCTTCCTCTTCACTCTCTCTTCAGCCCTGATGGCTAACTGAAAACACTCTCCAAGTGTTTTTGGTACTGCTAACCCAATCTCATCCTACAAGTTATACCTAAGCCCGTTAAGGTACCTTGCCACTTTCTCTTCTTCATCTTCCAGCCCACCTCTAATACTAAGCTTATGAAATTGCTCAGTATAGGACAGAACATCCATGTCCTTCTATTTCAGATTCTGCCTCATCCTCTTTGTCTAAATAGAGTAATCAGATGGAAGGAATTGATCCTTCAACATATCCTTCATCCTACTCCAAGAAGTGATTTTTGATGCACCTCTAGCCATTCTCTCTATCTACACACTACTCCACCAGGTAAGTGTTGTTCCTCTTAGTTTCGTTTTTGCAAACTTAATCTTTTTCTCATCATTCATCTCCTCATATTCAAAAAAAATTTCCAGGGCATCTATTTACCCTAACACTTCTTCACTATCCATCTTCCCCTGATAGATAGGTAGCTCTATGTTTGCCTTAGTTCCACTTCCTTGGACTACCTTCAGCAATCTTACAAACTTCTTCTCTTTAGCATCTAACTCATCCTCAGGAGGATTCTCATCTGCATCCTCATCCTTCTGACTCACTTTGTTCAACCTTTCTTGGATTCTTCTCTAATGCTTCCAATCTTGCCAAGATTGTTGCATTTTCTCTTCTTACTTGCCTCAGCTCTCTGTCTCTGGCAGCATCATGTTCTCTTCTGTCCCTCAGCTCTTTCTCTCTTGCCTCTAAGGCTTCTCTCAACTCAGCATTCTCTCTTGCCATCTAGTTCTTTGGAGGCATCTTTACAAACTCTCACAAACTTATCTTCTTCACAAGATCCACAACACCTTCAAGGATCTATTAGCTAGCTCTGATACCAAAAATGATGCAGAGCAAAGTAACCAATAGCTCCATACTACATCTTCCAAGATTCCCAACTTCAATCAAAACTCTATCCAACCACTATGCAGGACAGCAATCTACAATACTGTTTATTCAAGACAGTCACACACTTCTATCTCTAAGGAGATAATTAGGGTACCCTCCTTGGGGTGATCTCTATTGACACAACTCCAATGCCAAATAGCCAACCAACTCAATAGACCTAACACTTGATTGCCTTCAATGACAAAACAACAATTTGATAGACAAAACTATTATTTTCTTACTAGACTACTGTCCTCCTCTCATCCTCTTACACATGATTCTGCAAGGGTCTTTCACAAGCCCATACTGACCATACCCAATCTCCTGCCCCTGCAACCTTCACAAGGTTATAGACAAACTATTTTACATCCTCCCTCCATTGATTGGTGAGGTCTTGTATCAACAAAATGATGGTAAAAATGAGAAATTCCACTAAAACCTAAGCTAGGGTTTCATCAAACCAAATCCAAAAGAAATCCTTATTACTTCCTCCTAAATGAGTTTCATGGCCTCAAATCAACTTCATTGGAAAGCTAACATCTCAATATTACTGATCAACTCATGTAATGAAAGAATCAATTCTTTACCTCTATATTGTACGGACTGTCACAATGGCAAATTCAGAAAAAAGTCACTCCCAAAGACAGTCTAAGGAAAAGTATGAATATCTCTCCTTATCTCTACTGTTAAGACCTCAAATAAGCTGCACAAGTTAGGTAACACTCCCCACTAACTGACCATCAATAGCAACCTCCATCTCCAGGCCGTACATGTATGGATTTGTGCATAAAACAGCGAATTTCCTTGACTGTAAACAACAGATTTAAAAACAGTTTAAGGTTTCATAGGGATTTCTCCCACCTAGGTCATTATCAAGACCCCAAATAGGATCCATTTCAAAGCTACTTCAGCCTTCTCACATTTCATTACCAACATATGCCATAACACTTCCGTACTGGCGTGGGTACGGCCTGAGAAAAGCATTAAAAAATCAGAAAAAATAGAAAAATAGTAAAATAGTAGTCTTTTTTGCTGTTTCTTTCTATTCCTCAGAATGTTCTACATATCCCTACTTTCCTTGGCTTAAAAATAAGCCTTATACAATGCATCAAAATGTTTGGAATTCCCTATAACTCCTCAACCATCGAATTCTTCATGATTTTGTAACTGCAGCTTTAAAACTATTTTTAGAAACTTGTCTTCTTCCACCGGTTGTTTTGGTTTAATCTTGCTTTTTGAAACATTTGGATTAATCTTTGGCAAGGTTCTAATCTTCCACATAACCCTTGGCATGCCTTTAACGGCTTACAACATGAATTTTTAAATGACTAACTTGTATAAACATTAAAATTCAAATGACTCCCTATGACTACAAAACTATCCTACCTAGGACCAATAACCTAACAATAGTAGATTCTAGTAATTTGGACATAGTCCATTACAAACATGACTTAAAGCCTCATTACAACCATTTAGTGGTCTCAAGGACCTCATTAAACAAATCAAAGATCAAATAAACCCTGATATGAAGGTGCTCCTGCACCAATCATGGCAGCTTTGATCTTCATAATTCTTCATTGTTGAGAAGCAGTCCACATCACAAACAATGAATCATACAATCTAGGTGATCTTATTCTTTAATTGCATGTTTTTGGTTTCACTTGGATTTGATTCTTTGATGGTGGTAGGATTAGGTTTTCATTTGCATGCTTGATCTTATTACCCTGATTTTTACCTATCACACTATCATGTTTCTCATCCAAGTCCTAGTATGAGTAAACTTCCACTATGCATTATGGATATGATGTAGTTTACATATTGTGTATACTTTAGTATTACATGTGTTCATTGTTGGAAACAAGACAGATAACTAAGAGGGGGGGTGAATCAATTATCTCAAAATTTCTTGAACTTTTTTTTTGTTATCTTAATAAACAGTGCAACATCAAATCATATAAGAACATAAATGAAATCAACACACATAACACAAGGATTTTTATGTGGAAAACCCTGTTAAGGGAAAAACCATAGGGTGACTAACCCAAGATTGTATTCTCTGTTAAAAGAATAAGAAGTACAAAATGGCACTTGCCAATTAGGGCTCACTGCCCGAGCACACTGCTCACAAGAGGCACACTGCCTACAAGAACTTATAGAAGGTGATCAAATGTTTGAACTGATGAGAGGCATCTACAAATGCTAGATTTTAGCTCTTATTAGGCACAATATACTGATCTGATGCACTTCATTCTTCCTTTGCTTTAGTGTTGTTTCTCTGTCACATATCAGACTTATATTGCTGCTTCCACACTTATCCCTACTTTTCTTCGCACTTTATTTTCATCCTTTCTTCACACCATACACTAACATACTAGAATCCATCTGGTATTTATATCTGCATCAAGGATTTCATCAACTTCCTAGTCGGAAGCAAGAATACTTAAGATATTTACAAGTTACTGATCTGTCGGTTGAATCCATGCTTGATTTGTGATGCGTATCAAAAACATAGACATAGAAGTCATCAATCATGTCAGCCAACAATGTATGATCCCACAAATTGCTTGATCAATATCATTTACTCATCCGGATTGAAATCTGATACTCTGTCGATCAATTCTTTCTCTATCTGCTCTACCTGTCTGGAACCTAACACTCAGATGCTCATATCTTTTTCATGCTTTATCACCAGAGGCTAAATCTCTGGAATATAGTAGTCATGATACTCCTCTTGACTTATCCAAGTCCGCAACTTGTTGAGTTACACCATCTAAGAGATCCAGACCTGATTGTCGGACCTTGTGCATACTTTGTTCTTGTTCACCGGACCAAAAAATTCTTCAATCTGACTTCCGGTATAGGCATACTATGTACTGTGGATGTGTGGGATAGACTTTGTTGCCATCAATGACAACACTCATGAAGCCATACAGTGTCTCTTGCCAACATTCATGTGTATACTTGGTGACCTTGGAACAGTGGATGGGCCCACGGTGTAGTATGGGATGCATCGAATCCCCTTTCTAATTGTCCGATAGTATACTTATATGTATTAATGCAAATTATGTGTATTCATTACCTTATGACTTATGTGTTATAGAACTTGTATTTGCATGCGCAGGTATGCTCCATATATTTATGCTTCATGTGTATACTCCATGCCTTACATCTGTTTATATGTATCATGCTTCTATGGGTATTACTTCATGCTTTAACCTACTTGTATGCTTCCTGTATGTGTATTTACATATATTCTTGTGTGTGTTCACATATTTTACTTCATGCTTCCTGTCTGTGTGTGTTTATGTGTATTCTTGTGTGTATTTATGCTTCTTATCTGTGTAATCTTGTGTATCTTCATGTATTGCTTCATACTTGTATGCTCCCTATTGGTATGCTTGCTCATGTTGATGAAAGTGTGTTTCTCACATCTGGTATATATTCACGGCGTGTATACTTCAAGCTCCATATGTGTTCATACGCATGTTACTTAGACATTCATGTGTATGTTTTATGTGTATACTTCATTGAATGTAGGCAAATGTATGCTCTATGACTTTATATTTTTATACTCTGACTTTGCTCCATGATGTGTATTTGTATGACTGCATACTTTATGCCTTGTATTTGTATTTAAATGTATATTCTATAACTTTGCAATTGTATTCGAATGTATATTCTATTCGAGTGTGTACTCTATGACTTGACTATGTATTCGAGTGCATACTCTATGATGGTGTATTTGTATTTAGCTGTATACTCTATGAATGTATTTGTATTTGAGTGTATACTCTATGCCTTGTATTTGTATACTCTATGCTTTGTAATTGTATTTGAATGTATACTCTATGATTGTATTCAAGTATATCTTCTATGACTTGTATTTGAATTAAACTTTGTGTATACTTCATGACTATGTATTTGAGTGTGTACTCTATGACTTGTGTCCGTATTCAAGTGAATACTCTTTGACTTTGTATTCAAGTACATACTTTATGCTTATGTATTCAAGTGTATGCTCCATGGCTTTGTGTATGCATGACTTTGTGTATTCCATTGTATACTTTATGACTTCAGTATATACTTCACGGAATTTGTTCAAATGTATACTACACGATTTATGTGTGTACTCCATGACTTATGTATGTTCAAATGCACACTTCATGACTTAGTTGTATTCATGTGTATGCTTCATATTCGTGTGTATACTTGCATGCTTCACGCCTTATGTACTGCATGTGTATACTTTGTATGCTTCATGCTTTGTGTATCAAGTGTATGCTATGTGTTTCATATATCACGTGTATACTTGTGTATTACATACTATGTTCATGCTTCGTATACTTTTGCATATTATGCATATAAGCTTTGTGTATGCGTATAAGCTTTGTGTATGCTTCATGTACTACGTGTATTTATGATTTGTGTTTCATATATAATTGTGTGCATGTACTTCAACATGGATCTTCTCTCCTCTATCGTAAATTACCATCATTCTATCTCATCATCATCATTAAACACTTTTACAATCTACCTTCTCTACAATATCATTTGATTCATCTTTCCAAATTTTCAAGATGTCTCATCACTTATTGGAATCTTGGATTCTCAATACTCTCAAATCTTCTCTAGCATCAAAAATATTTTCATCGTATAAACCCACGTCTTCATCTATGATACTTACATCACATCATTGTCATTCAAAACATTAAACAAATGCCTATCCATACATTGATCTTTCATCAGACTTTTCAAGTATCCTTTGATCACAAGTTCTCTTTCATGGAATCACAATCATTTTGCTCTTCACTAAAGTATGTTCATAATAATATTCATTCTGGATCAAAAGCATGACTTCGTCTCAACACATAGGAAGGTCAAGGTAATGAAAGAACTCATTGTGATTCCTTGAGGACAAGCAATCTTGAGTGGGGAGGGCAATCATGTCCTGCTATTAAGACATTGTTTAAATTAAAGATTTAAACGTCATGTCCATTTGAATGCTTCTAACAATAATTAATAAGCGTATATAATATTATAAATATATAATATTTAATAAATAATATTATATAATATTATTATATGAATATTTTAATATAATTGAAATACAATGTAAAGGATATATTATTATAAATATTGATAATCTAAGTATATATTATTATAATTATTAATATAACAAATATAAATACAAATATAGATATAGATATAGATATTACTATTAATATTAATATTAATGTAGATATTAGTAATTTAAATATTATTATAATATAATACAAAAAATAAAAATAGATATAAATAACATATATATATATATATATATATATATATATAAATATCATGAACATATATGATTAATCTCATATTCTATGAATGATATAAGGAAATGACCGGTTTACATTATTAAGAGCACTCCTTATAACTTAATAAGTTATTGAATGTAAACTTAAAGAAATTTAAGAATTCAATAGAGACAAGTTTATTAAAACTAGTCAGCGATCATTGTTAAGAGGCAGCGCTTAATATATAAATTGAAGAAATGGCCTCTCTTGGGAGAAGTCGTCTCCCTTTGAGACATCACAATTTTTAGCATACGATGAGGGATATGATGGGAATCATGAACAATCTCTCTCAAGGGGATTACGATAAACTTAGTAATCCCATCGGGGAATCATATAAAAATCTCACAATATCATCTTTCAATCTCTCAACAACCACACACTTCAATATGGGAATCACAAGGAGAAAATGCCTCCCATCACCATCAAATAATAGAGCCACCACACTGAATCATCAATAACAAACATTCCTAATCTCATTAGCAATGCCAGTATCCAATCAACATTACTATACAGAAAGCAATTGATATTTCATCAAATCATATCAGTGGCAAATCATCCAAAAGGATATCTCAGCATCATCGAATATCACCATTGGTTATCTCAGGAAACCATTCAAGAAGTTGTATATGATATATTTAAATATCGAATGTAGCAGTTAGAGATCAAAGATAAGGAAAAAGTGAATATTCAATCAAGAATAGAGAAGCATTCATTTAGGAAAAAGGAGAAGCCACCAGCCAGTAGGAAAAAAAAGAGGAAGAGAAATTCAGAACTCAGCAATAAGGTAATTGCAGTCACTATCTAAGGTAAGGATTTATATTTAATTATTCAATTTATAACTTGTAAGATATAAATGATAAGGTTATTAAGTAGGATCTAATATACGTGTTTATGTATAAAAATGAAATTAAATGATAAAATATAAGTGTACTGGTATGATTTTAACTAAGGCATTATGACATGATATGATGATTTTCATATGAAGATTTAACAATGAATACCAATTAAATATGAGAATGTATAGGAGTAACATAAGGATATTTCAAAATGATAAAGTTGCCTTTTAAGAATGAATAATGATTATAAATAAGGCAAGAATGTTATTTGATGAGAATGATATGTTTCTTAGTAAATGGCAAGCAATGAGATAGTTAAAACAAGAACAATACTTAACCATGAAAGATGTGGGATGAGAGATGGTGGCTCATGGTCAATCAACCAATACCCAAATATTGGGACAAAGAGAAAGGGGTAAGCATTATGGTAAATCTCAGTTGATGCCCAAGTTGGTCTAGAACACCTTCTGGGCTAAAGACAAATGAATCCTTATCTCAAGTTGGTCTAGAGTAACCCTCTGAGATAAGTACCCATTGTCTCGTGTTGGTCAAAGGGACCCCTCTGGGACAATGGATAGGCCCTTGTCTCGTGTTGGTCTAGAAGACCCCACCGGGACAAGGGATGGGCCTTTGACTCGCTTGGTCTCTGGGTCAAAGGAATGGAATATGGACCCCATAATTGGTCCCTTATAATCCCTCTCTTGTTGGGTAAGTGGTTTGATGAACATGTAGACCCAAGTATATCTCTCCGAAGAAAAATCATGAAACATGTCTAATAGATATTGTGAAAGATAGAATGCATATAGATTATGATCATAAGACTTGATTTAATATATCTTGTGGTTAATATGATTAGATAAGAAGAATTGAATACTAATGTTCTCTTCTACAAATTGAAATTGTGTGCAAGGTTGTGAAAAATTTTGGCTTGCTAGAAGGGGACATTACACATAACAACTTGAAATATTTCCTCAACCAGAAGGACTTAAATGAAAGGTAGAAAAAGTGGGTTATAAAACTATAGGCCTATGACTTTGACATTGAGTATGTTAAGGGAAAAAGGAATGTAGTTGTGGATGCTCTATCACAGAAGCCAACCTTGTGATCAATGTCAGGGATTTCAGTAGATTGGAAGGCTCATCTCTTGGTTGAATATTCAAAGAATACATTTGTTTGTGATATTATGGAAGAAAAGTTGCATGATGATAGGTATAAGGTGATGGATGATCTCATTTTATACAATGATGCAGAGCATGGAGGATTCACCCAAACAAACACACTTCAAACAAATGACTTTTTTTCTCACAAACTTCCACTATGCTTTGATGAGAGCAACAAATAAGGTAATTTTGACATAATTTTCAGAATACAACTCAAACCCATTGTTGGCTAACAGATTTGTCCTTGTTCTGAAAATGTTTTATTCTGATTCTATACCCTTCTTTGAAGAACAAACGAGTTAAGCAACAAATGGGTGAACCCTTTAAATTAGTTCCCCTCTGAATTTAGGTATAGCTCCCTTTAAGATTTCCAATGAATTTAATCTACTCAACTATTCAAATGCACTTTTAACCAGAAAATGCTTAAGGTAAACTGACATTCATACATAACTATGTTATGAATGCGGTAAATTTAGGCAGTAACCGTGAGTAATAGAATGCACAAATTCTACTATTGATACATTCAAATACATAAATACGTACATATGAATTTACTGAATCAATAAATAATTGAACACATTTGACGAATTGTCCAAAGAAAGAGCAATTACCAGGTGAAAGGAGATTTCACACAGAAAATCTAATTCCAAACACTCAGACGCACAGATCTAAGCAAGTAGTAATTGTTTCTTCTTCTCATTCACAGATGAAAAATTTCTCAAACAATCATCACATAATGTAAAACCATAAAATAGTTCAGCTAAAATTCCTATTTTTTTCTTTCTCTGTCCCTCTATATCCTCTAAAGATTTTTTAAAAAGCCATATATATGAGTGCCCTAATCATGTCTTTGAGTAAATCAAACCCAGAGTTAACATAACTCTGACCCGTACGGGATTTAGTTTATAACAACTGATTTTAAAGATCAAGATTGCTGAAAATAACATAAAAGAGGAACTAAAATAAAGAAAATGAGCCAATGAGATTATGACTGGGACAACAGATTTGCATCTCCAGATTTGTCATCAGTGGCCTGGGAAGCACATTGGGTCTTCCACTCCTGAAAAGCTGCAACGAACTCCTGAATCTTCGAGAAGTTGGGAATACCTATATGTTTCATTCTTGACTTCCAAACTTCCTTTTCCCTTCGCATTTTCCCAAATTTTTCTTTGTGTTCTGGAAGTGCGTCGATGCAGAGGTAAAGTAGTGAGTCAACTTTAGAAATCTGGGAGAAATCCTCAATTAAAATATTATCATTTTCTTTGATGAAGCCGATTTTATCTTTGAAAGATTGGACCACCGCGTCGACATCCTCCACTGGTTTTCCATCATCTTTAATGTATTTAACATCAATACATTGTAAGTCATGTTGCAGCGATTGAGTGAATTTTGTTATCTCCTTAATTAACTTTGTAAGTTCAAAGCGTCCTTGCCGCGATATGGAATTCCTCCATTCAATATTTTTCTTATTCACATATAGTAAATCTTCGTCCAAACCAGTCAGGCTTTTTTCTATCAAAAACTTCGCCAGCCCATATTTTTGAACTTCATCTATTTGGTTTATTACATTCGCCCACTTACCTTCATCTTTCGCCCAAACAGCAACCTGTGCATTAAGATCCTCAATGGTGGCAGCAGTCAGATCATATATGCTCTTGAGTTCACGAATGTATTCGGTTCCTTTCTCTCAATGCTATCCAACCAACTGTCAAATGTTTTTGCCACCATTTTGCTTCTGTGAACTTGATCCAATAGCTTCTGGTTAACAGGTGATTTTGGGTCAAAAGACAGGGAGAGCTGTGAGACCGGCTGCAGGTTAGGGTTGTGAATAGAATCAATGTACTCTGCCATTGAACGCAGAGTTTGCTTCAACTCCCTCTTGTCCTTTTCATCTTTCCAAGTTTGACTAACCATCCTCTTAGTAGATGCTTCAAGGTGGTGGACATCTGTAGCTCAAGAAGTAGCACCGAGATCCACTCTCTCCACAGTGAAATCGTGCACAGTTGGATTTTGAACTTCTTCCTCAGTCACTAGCTTAGCTATTTCAGCACTCCAGTTACCAGTGTTTGGATCAATGTTTATTCTGGATGTCGTCTTGAGTTTCTTGGACTTGGGGGTTTTCCCCAAACATTTACTTACCATGTCCTCCAAAGGGACAACAAAAGGAATTATTTTTTTCTTGTCAGAGATAGAACCCTCTAGCCACTTTGGTGCAAAGGCTGAGGTTGTCTTCTCAGGGTTTAATCCATCAGAGGATACATTTGAAATCATCAATATTTCATGGGTCTCTAGAACGGCCCCTGACTATGGCCCAGTGTCAACTCCTCTGTTCTGTGTGGACTTAGCTCCTTGTCACCTATAGGTTGTTCTGAATCTTCCTCTGAATTCAAATCAACAACTATTGTTTTAGAAACCTGTTTCTTTCTTTTACCTTTGGTCCTCAACCTGGTAACACGAGAGGGTAAAATATCTATGAGGACTCTTCTAGACCTTTCAGTGGTAGGGCTTCTTTCAATTGATGGCTGGGAAGCACCTGCACCATAGATAGCAATAGGTTGGTTAGAAGAGTCTATGGGAAGTGATGATCCAATCATTGAAGTGATTTGTTGGGCATTTTTATCCTGAAGCCCTTCCTGTCTCTTTCCCTCAACCATTTCTAAGTTCTTATCACTGGAAGAGTTTTAACTTCAATTCTATCTTCCTCCTTTTTGCTCTAGTCAACTTCTAGAATAGGTAATTGTTCTATTCTCTCAAACTGTGGGTCAACCACCTGTTCTTCATCATCAATAATTCCAAAAATATCCATGTTTAAATTGAGAGTAATTATCTGCCCCAAAGAAAACCTAGACCACAGCCTTCTCCTGACCTCAAATTCATCTGGACAGTCTTCCCAGTAATCCTCTAGCTTAGGAATGTGTAAAAGCCCTGTTCCAAGATCTAGGTTATCTCTGACAAAATCCTTTGCTGTCAAATTGAGACCTAGCAGTGAAGAACTGAAAATTGAACCTTTTAAGGTTCACCTCCAAATTCAAGGCATCAGATTTTGACAGGCATGAATAATGCCCAAGTTCAATGGGAAAAGAAATACCAAAACCCTTTTTTGTTGAGAATTTCTTATCTACATGTGCTAGCTGTCTACATACCTCCATCAGCACGAAATGGTCAAACACATCTAGGTAACTTCACAGGTTCACCATCAAATCCTCCAACTCTGATGTAAGTGAACTCAGAAAATTGAATGAAGAAGCTACCATAGATGCTAATCAGTTGCATTGCTTCACTGGACATTCTTTTACCCGGATTACCTGCCAGTTCATAGGTCATTTTCCTAGTGAAGACATCATTAACCCTTTTATAATTTTCATAGCAATTCCTTCTCTGCAACTGCGAATAATATTCATAAATCTTACTATTCTCAGCTAAGGGTGCATGAGGTAGGTCAAACCACTCTCTTGTAGATGCTAGACAATAGAACAGGTATGAAGACATATAAA
Organism: Cunninghamia lanceolata; assembly: GCA_027924645.1. Taxonomy (NCBI): domain Eukaryota; kingdom Viridiplantae; phylum Streptophyta; class Pinopsida; order Cupressales; family Cupressaceae; genus Cunninghamia; species Cunninghamia lanceolata. Next base: position 15,612,742 of record BSBN01000803.1, read on the forward strand.
AATCTCTGTCACCCAGACAATTACTCAAACCCTGATGTAGACAATCAGCCACTATTTCAGCCCAATCTAAATATTGTTCCCCTTAAAGGATAACTTGTATGAAAAAGTACATCCAATCCTCCCAATAGTACGCATGCTGACTGCCCTTTGGTCTGTGTAACAATACCACAATATCCCTCACTTCTTTGATCAAATGATCCCTAGTAAGTGGCCTGGGCAACCTTGAACCACCCTTCTAAAATTTTAGTAGCCAGTTCCTTGCTATCACACTTTTATAAGTCAATTTCTTCTCCAAGAAATGCCCATAGGAAGAGGTAATATCGAGGCTGGAATATGCCTCTTTAGGCGGTATCTTCATTACGGACATGAGGGTTTGTCTGTTGACATGAAACAACACATCACCGTTTGCATTTCTGATGCACCTGTTTTGGGGTTCATATCTATTTATATATTCTTGAACTAGTTCTGGGCAATATACAGCCTGGGGAAAAGTTGCAGCTTCAACTAAACCGCTGTCTACAATTTTCTTTATCGTAGGGGTTTGAACAGGGTTTCTAGTTCTTTCTCTAAATTCTTCTAGGTCATATTGTACCAGCGTAGTATCTCCAAATTTAGAGTGAGAATAGGTAAGACCAGGACCATGTTCATTCCCCAAACATGCAGATTTTAAAGCCATACTTGGAGGGTTACAATAAAAACACTTCATATTTTGAAAACAACAGAAATTCAAGAGATTCTTCTTTCCAGCATAAGAACTAGGAACAGGACATGGGAAAAACAGAACTCACCTTCATGATATCTGAATTCACTGTGAAAATTTGAATAACAAGAACCTTACACTTCCGGCGCTATTCTCCTCTGCGTTGCACAGTATGTTTACTTGCTAAACTTGGCTTGTTCTTAGTTAATAATGGCACTAACTAGATTGAATAATTATCGCTCGGAACAATACATGCCAAAAATATTTGAAAAGACATGAATTCTGACTTCTTCATTAATAGCAAGTATTATTCATGCGACATCATGATGTATAATGATTATCCGCAGCCTCCGCCAAATTAGAACTCTCAGTTTCATGATGAGTTTCTGACAAATTTTCCTCCAACTTTCCCGCTAAATTTGACTTAGAAAGCCATGGGAATAAATGAGACCAAAATCACCAAATCTTTGAACTATTGAACCATTGAACCTTTAGGACGTGGTTCAATGCGGTGGTTCGACCACACCAATTGGGTCATATAGATGAGCAAAGGGTTCACTTATGGAAATATAGAACTTAAGCTCATGAATCGTTGAACTTGTTAAGACATGGTTCAATACGAAGGTTCAAAGCCACAAGGGTTACTTAGACCAACAGACAGTTACGTGACTTTGGCAAAAAGGCTTCCAACTATGAGACAGCGAACTATTGAACCTTGAACCATTGAACTTCGCTATAGAGTACGAGGGGATGGTTCAACGATACATTATTTATGCAAGGTAACTGCATGACATGACTCGTTAGAAGGAAATGAATGTTGAACCTTAGACAGTTGAACTATTGAACTTTTAACAAAAGGGTTCAAGTTCAACCTGAAAACTTGAAGACGTTTGAAATACATAGAACGACAACTTGTTGTTTGAGACACTTTAGACATATCGAAGCATTTGAACCTTTAACTTTAAAAAGGATTAAGGTTCAGAGGTTCAAACCTTAAGTACCCTCTCCCATAAAGACGATAAACAGGTAAAAAAAAAAGGAACAAGAGTTGATTTAACAAACAAAGGTATGACCCAAAATACAACACAGCAAACCGGCTCTTGTTCAGGAAATATTACTAATGAATAAATAAGGGCGACTCAAAATGTAACACCCATGATCTAAAAATTGATTTGGATACCCATTAAGCCCTTATATAACATATCTCAAAAATGAGATATGTTGGCAAGAGACACTATGTGGCTTCATGAGTGTTGTCATTGATGGCAACAAAGTCTATCCCACACATCTGTAGTACTTAGTATGCCTATACCGAAAGTCAGATTGAAGATTGTTTTGGTCCGGTGAACAAGAACAAAGTATGCAACAAGGTCTGACAATCAAGTCCGAATCTATCAGATGGTCTAACTCAGCAAGTTGCAGACTTGGATAAGTCAAGAGGAGTATCATGACTACTATATTCCAAAGATTTAGCCTCCAGTAGTAAAGCATGAAAAAGATATGAGCATCTGAACATCAGATTCCAGACAGGCAGAGCAGACAAAGAAAGAACTGACCAATAGAGTATCAGACTTCAATCCGGATGAGTAAATGATGTTGATCAAGCAATTTGTGGGATCATACATTGTTGACCAACATGATTAATGACTTCTATGTCTATGTTTTTGATACACATCACAAATCAAGCATGGATTCAGCTGATAAATTAGTAACTTGTAAATATCATGAGTATTCTTGTTGCCGACTAGAAAGTTGATGAAATCCTTGATGCGGATATATATACCAGATGGATTCCAGTATGTAGGTGTGTGAAAAATACAAGTGATGTAACAAGTGCAAAGAAAAATAGGGACAAGTGTGAAAGCAATAGATCAAGTCCGGTATGTGACAGAGCAATAGTATTAAAGTAGAGGAAGAATGAAGTGCACAAATCAATGTATTGTGCCTAACCAGAATTGAACTCTTGCATTTGTAGATGCTTCTCATCAGTTCAAACACCTGATTACCTTCTGTAAGTTCTTGTAGGCAGTGTGCCTCTTGTGAGAAGTGTCCTCGGGCAGTGAGCCCTAATTGAAAAGTGCCTTTTTGTACTTCTTATTCTTTTAACAGAGAATACAATCTTGGGTTAGTCACCCCGTGGTTTTTTCCTTAATAGGGTTTTCCATGTAAAAATCCTTGTGTTATGTGTGTTGATCTTATTTCTATTCTTATATGCTTATATGATTTGATGTTGCATTGTTTATTAAGATAACAAAAGAAAAAGTTAAAGAAATTTTGAGATAACTAATTCACCCCCCCTCTCAATTATCTGCCTTGTTTCCAACAATTGGTATCAGAGCTAAGTTCCTCTAAACAGAGCCTAATAGCTTGAGGAAGATCTGGGAATCTCAATGGATATATATGGTATGAAGGAACAACTTTAGTCTGCCCTAGATGATCTTGAACAATCACACTTTGAAGTCAATAACTTGAGAGAAAGACTCAAACAAGATGATGATTTCATAAATGAGCCAAAAGAAAAACTGAGTATCTCTTTGAAAAAGAGAAAGGAACTACTTCAAAATTTAGCAAATCAAAGTGAAGCCAATGATACTAATGAAGATCTAGATGAGAAAAACAAGCTATGTGAGAAGCTATCAAAAGAGGTCATTATGGTAAGGCATGAGATGGAATCAGGGGTTATGAGATTCACCCAAGAAATTGAAGAAAAAAGAAAAATTGAAGATAATCTAAAACAATCCCTCAAGGAGAAGACAAAGGACTACCACAAGATGGATAAAATAATCAAGCATCTTGAATCTGATCTTAAAGAAGCTAGAGATAATGAAGAACAACTTGAGAATCAGATAGACACTTTTAAACAAGATCTTCAAAAAGCAAATGAATGCAAAGAGAAATTCAAGATAAGCTCAGCCCAACTTGAAGTTCTTCTTGAAAGCCAAAAGAGGGTAGATGATACGCATGGCTTGGGATATGAGAATGGTGAAAGCTCTGGATCTGGTCAGAAGAACTTTGGATCAAGAAATCAAAGAAACAGGCCTAGAAGACCTTTGGTAAGGCAATCAAATGCTCAAAGATATCCATCCTTCAATGGATATTGTTTCAATTGCAATAATTTCTGCCATAAAGCAACTCAATGTAGAAGGAGAATGAATTAGACTAATCCATCCTTCTCCAGACAATGTTTCAACTACAAAAGGTATGGTCACAAATCTTATGAATGCAGAAATATGCAAATAAACAATTCATTCAATGGTAGATGCTTTGCATGCAATAGAATGGGACATATGGCTAATCAATGCAAATCAAGAGGATATCAATCAAATATGCAAAGAAATGTTATTTGTTACAATTGCAATAGATCCGGTCATATTGCCAAATTCTACAAAAGTAAAAATCAGGATAAAAAGGGTCCAGTGCATCATAATCAAAAACAAGATAAGGGTAAAGGTAAAGTGAATGCTGATGAAGTTCAAAGGGAGATGAACAAGATTTGGGTGAAGAAGAGTACAGAAAATACTAGGGATGGATCCGCACCAGAATCCGGTGCTGATATTCCTTCTGAAAACTAAACAGATGAGCTCTAGCTCAGGGGAAATCACAGAGAAAAAGAAATTCCCCTAGCCAGTCAATTAGTGCCTAAATTGGCACATGGAATGTTGCGGATTAAAGAGTTCTTAGAAAAATATGTAAATAACCCTTGGTAAAAATATGAAAGATCCGCATGGAGTTTTGCAAGAGTTTAATCATTCAAGATTGATCCGGTTTGACAGCCATCCGGTAAAGCAGGATTTTCACAGACAAATCCCATATGATTCAAAATTGAAATACTTTGATCTGCGGATCCATGGCATGATTGAAAAAAAGAAGATACATTGTCAATCCTCACTGAAAATGATTCTAAGTGCAACACAGTGATTTGAGAAGATCTCTCTCAGAACAGGGCAACCGGATAACTTAAGTTGTGTATTTATTGCAAAAGGAAATTAGGGTTTACGGAAGAATAAAAGGGTTATTTCACTCATCATTTTCATACTTGCATTCGCAAAGAAGATAAGAAGAGATTTGCAATGAAGTTTTTACAATCCACTCAAAGATCAACTGGGAAATTGAATTCAACTAGCAATTTGTTCCAGCTCCTATTTCAATCCCTAAGGTGCAAAAAGGTACTTCCATTCTGAAAATCTCTCTCTGAATCATTTGCAAGATGGCTACTCCAATGGTTGTAAAGATCACTGATAGACCACATCCTAAATTCAAGAAACATCCCTATAAATCCCTAGAAGTTGATCCTTTAGGCACATTTTCTAGCATTCTGCATGGGGTATTGCACATAGAAGATGTTAGGGTCTATATCCATGCCAACATTGAGGAATTTGGAGACTCTAAGTTGATGGACATCTATCACAAATAGCTAATAGATGAGAGTTTTGAACTCAAACCTCAATACAAGGCCCTCTAGGATAAACACTTTAGACATTGCATACACTTTCCCTATTTTGTAGAAGATGATTGGGTCCGGTATGTCCTAAGCAGGATGCATGATAATTTCATGTGGTTAATGAGGCCCTTCAAGATAACAAAAGATGCCATCAGGGCAATAACTGGACTGCACTCATCCAGTGGGTTACCTGCACTCAAATCTGTCAAGAACCAAATAGTAACTGAAGCCACCGGATCTAAGTTTGACAAAAGAGCAATGACCATAGATGACATCATAGATCCGGATGTCAAATTTACCTCAATGATAATTGGGTATAAGATCTATCATTCTAGCAGGGAGAATTCTGTGTCTGGGACTGCAATATATGCAACATATCAGATGTTGAGGAAAAATGCAGATTATGACCTATGTGAACTTCTCTTAAATCAACTGTTAGAAAACCTGCAGAAGATCAAGAAGGATAAGAAGAACTCCTTTAAGTATAGTTGTTTAATACTGTGTCTATTCTTCTATTACATGAATGAGCTACCCAGATCAAGTGGTTGGGTTTGGCAAAATGACAAACCAGTTGCAATCCAGATTAGAGATTATATGTATGGACTTGGTGATGCTAAAGCTTAAAGTACAGCTCTCTGGGGTTACTTTAAAAACTTCCAAAGCATGATGAAAGCCAGAGAGAGGATACCTTAATCCATAGTTGAGAAATACAAGGATACATTGTGCTTCATGGTTGACACTGATCAATGCCTAATGGAGGCAGTTGAGCCCAAAACAGTGTGGATAATGCTAATGGGATACAAGGTTGGTGAGAAAATCTTGGAGCTACATATTCAACACCTATTGAGCCAGCCTAAGGACCCTGAGGTAGAAAGGTTTGGAACCTTTCAAGAACTAAGTGTAAAAATACATGTTGAGCTAGAAGACAACCAGAGATAAAGAGGAAAGTTAGAAGGGAAGTTGAGGAAATTGCCAAAAGATTTGGCATATCAAAAGAGGTAGTAGATGCAAATAGAGAGAAAATGGAGAAGGTTGAGAAAGAGAAACAAGAAGCAAAGAAAGGAGATGTTCCGATACAAGCCTCCTCCCGGACTAGATCCTCCAAGAGCTCTGCATCTGCCACTCCTAGGTGCTCAAGAGCCACCAAACCAGAAGTCAAGACATTCGGAAAAGGAGAAAAGAGAATGAAAACAAAAGACACAAGGTCATATACAAGCCTCAAAGATGATGAAGAAACAGAATCTGATGAGGAAATTAAGAAAATGAAGAAGAAGAAAACATCCAAGGAATTCTCTGCTAGTAAAAGAAAAGAAGAAAAGGCAAAAGAATTTGTTGAAAAGCCCACTCTTTCCATTGATGACATCATCAAGGCAGTTATTGTGGATGGGAACCTGCAACCAATAACAGAGTTTTATGATGAATACAGTGATACTGACAAGAGGATTTTGGAAGATGCTACAGTCAGGAACCTGAACATCTACAATAAAGCATTCATTAAAATTATATCATTAATTCCCAAAAGTCTAGAGAAGGTACTTGAACTAAGAAAAGAGAATGCAAAAGAAAAAGACTTAGAGATTCGGGAATAGATAGAAATTCAACTCTATCCTTCTATTACTCCAAAGCAAATGGAAATGATCTTTAAGGAAAGTAAGGATGAATTCTAGAGTAAAGCAAGAATGAATAAACTTATGCTTGGAGAAACTGACCAAGTAGCAAGAGAAACAAAAGACATCCTCTGAAAAGCCTTCAAAAGATTCAATCTTCCTATTGTAGAGGAAACAGATGAAGAACCTTCTACCATGGATGTTGAAGGATTAAATGTAACCAATGAAGAATCTTCTGACAAAGACGTAGAAGGATCAAAAGAGATAGATGAAGAGAAGTCTAAGGACTTGGATTCTTCTATTCCCAAAGAGGAAGTTCATGAAGCAGTAAACACAGGTAACATCTCTCCTTTAGATCCCACTGTAGACATTCCAGATTCAGGAGCTGAAGGAGAAGGAAGAAAAGAGGAGGTAAAAGGAAAAGAAGAAGAACAAGCAGAGAAGACCTATGATGACAGTACTGAGATCCCAAAAGAAAAGAAGACTAAATCTCTGGCAAGAGACACTGTAGAGGCAGTGAAGAATTTTTTGAACAAAGAAATGATGGAGATAGATTAACTTGAGCTATTTCAAGGGCCACTAAATTTTGACTCTCTCTCTCCGGTCCAGACAATGAAAATAGCATCTTTTGCTCAAGCCAAAGCAAAAGAAAAATTCCTGAAATCTCACATGGAAGATGTGAACTGTTGGAGATTGCATTCGGGATGCTAGAGAAGATCATGCCATCATTTCAAAAGGATCCTTCAGCCTCTCCATCTGGAAACTTGAAATCTCTGGTAAATTTTGTTAGCACTCATTTTGAATCTTTAGAGAAATCGGCAGAAGCCAAGGTCCGAAAGGAGTTTTTGGGAAAAAGATTTACTGAAGTACAGGGACTCATTGCTAATGATAGGAAGACCCTAGACATTGGAATAAAGAGCCTTGAAAATGCTCTTAAAGATGGTGGGGACATGTACAAATTTTGTCTATCTTGGTCCAAAGTGACAAAGGATATTGAAAAGAAGGTGAAAGAACAAGAAGGTAAACTATCAAGTTTATCTCAAAATTTTGATCCCCTCAGTACATCTTTAATGAATCAAGAATGTCAGTCCATTGTCATTGTTGGTTTTTCTTCTGAATCAGCATTAGGGTTTGCCAGTTCTAATGCACAGGCAGATTCAGCCAACTGAGTACAGGAGGTTGCGTGAGCTCCTCCCCTTCACTTCTGGTTCTGCCGCACCAAGGGGGGTTTCCCTATTTGATAAAAGTATAACCTTCACTAGCTCAATGACAGAAGGATTTAACTTGACATCAACAGGCAGAATACTCTCATGTATGGACCAAGATTTGTGTAACAAATCACAAGGTTGGCAACATTCTTGGACATAATGTCTAGTTAGGTATGAGAGCATGCAGAGGTTCCTAATCCTAATCCTACAACTAATAGATGGAAGGAAGAGATGGTTTGATTTGAATTTTGGATGCAAAGCTGGACATGGTGTATAACCTCAACACAGAGCTAGATTGGTGCCTATCCAGGGCTTGGAGTCGGTAGACATACACCTGTGAATGATCAGCATGAATAGCTAAAACTGGATTTTAGGGGGATACACATGATATCTGCCTTACAGATATCTCCCAATACAGAGTGTTAAGCTGTCTATACTTATGACATCCCTATTGCAGTAAGAAAGATACATGCAAAACTGGAGACAGAATCAGCATAACACATGCAAACATAGCATTATTCATATAAGATTAACCATGAAATCAGTGGATTCATGCCAAATCATACAACAGGAGATACATAAACTCACAAGTTTTAACTGTACAGAGCAACCAAAACAGACTGTATTGTGTTACAGAGCCAAAATGTTCAACTTTCAACAACCTGAAAATGAGTAACACTTCCTGCTTAAAACAGCCAGAAGGTGTACTCACAGAAATTAATTACATGATGGACATCAAAAAATGTCAGATACAGTCCATGAGAAATGGCGCTCAGAAAATGTTAATGCAACAAACAAAGGGGGGCCTCGAGCCATGTGCCACTATCTGAAAGTCTTTATCCACGATCAGGCAGCTTCACCGTTTGTATTCATCGCCCATACCCCTGCACGACCGTCATTGATGGCTCAACCACCCGCATTTCACTTGGAAACCGTCGCTGCATTCAAAAAGGATTTCCCGCCAAAACATGCTTTTATCGCAGGTTCAAAATATACAAGGGAATAATCCCACATGCACGGTGAGGAGACTCCTTCATTAGTTTAAAAATGGGCCCGCACACATAATAGGTGTCGAGCGCTTTTGCCACGCTCGACACATGACCCTTCACCCACAGCCCATCGACATGACATACACTATCGGCCTACCCGACAGATCTCCTGCCGACCACAGTGGTCTCGCCGATTGCAACATCTCCACAAGTCACCAACATCCCCATCAGCCAGAGGAGAACCATCGGCCAGCTCCACAAATCTCCTGCCGACCTCAAAGGTTATGCCGACGCCTATTTCACATTCCTTATCTGTCGGTGAGACCAAAACCATCGGCGAGCAACAAAATACCTACGCCGATGTCAAAGGTTATGCCGATGGCCAACCAAAACATTGCCAAGTCATTCCCTCGGCGAGACATTACCCATCGGAGCAACGAGAAACTCCCTGGCTGACCACACTGCTCACCCCGATACACATATCCTCTGTCGGCGAGACTCTCAACCGTCGGCCAAGCAGAAACATCCTCTGCCGATGATACCATTCACACCGATGACCACTCCATGCTCCCCTCTCGGTGTGACCTACGCCGATGACACCCTCATCGGCCAAGCTCCTCACATCGGCAGATCGAAACAATGCTAGCCCGATACACCAAATCTTGCCGATGAACACTTGACTTACCCCCATCGGCATGACCAACACCGTCGGTGGAAACACAATATCCTTCGCCAATAGGCAAAAGTCTTGGCGATATACAAGAACACTTAGGGTTTGAAAGAAGAAACCCTCCAACAAGCAAGCTCAGCCTCCAGGTCAAAATGAGCACCAACACTGGCTCTGTCTGGGGACATGCAGGTGCAAAACTGCAGCGAGGACCCCAGAATCTCTGGTTTCGCAGATTGGGCCATATCTATTGGGCAACAGAGTCAATCATTGCACCAACCTGCACAAAAACTATATTTTAGTCATCACTTGGGTGGCCCCGGGTAGCCAAAAAGGAAGAACCAAAATTTTTTCCTGCCAAATGCCTGATTCCAAACTGAAAGATCCCAATCCCAACTGAAACGATTGGCATAATCTGCCCATAATGTCATCTGCTCAATTAGATACTCCACCACTTTTGAAAGCTTATCACTATCACTTTCACCTCTGTCATATTGGATTTCAAAATTAGACATAGAATCATACATATTATATTCTCCAACATTAGGTAACATATGTATGTTATATCCCTCAGACAGTACATCATGTTGCTCTTGGCAATCCTCATCACCTACCTAGCTGCTGCATACCATCAGGCACTCATCTAGCTAGTCCAAAAATTGAAGACATTCAGAAAATATGAGACCCCCAATATTTGTTGATATTGAAAACAAATCCTGATCCACACACCTGATGTTGCACATGTCTGGATCAAGTGATGATGAACATACATTATCCACAGTTTGCAAATCCATACTATCTTCACAAGAACTGAAGATATCTGATTCATATGCCCCCTCCTCACAAACTGATGTATCACCTAGGTCAACTGTCTCTTTATATTCATCATCATCCTCAAAAAGAGGATTAATCCTGCACCGCTGAAAGTCAAGATTCATAGCATCAAAGGCACCTGTAGACTCATCATAAAGGGGATTAACACTCACCGCAAAGGCCTCTGCTTCTTCTTCATAACACTCCAATTCTTCTTTATTATTATCAGATCCAAAGTCATAAGAAGAACAAACCTGATCCATGGATTGATCATGGATATCATTTTTATCATCTGATTGCCCCACATACAAGATTTCTGCTACTTCAATGCATTCTGAAGTTGAGCTATCTGCATCATTCTCCAACCCTCTAATACTTCCTGATGAAACTGATACTGACTGTTGATCCACATGATCACAACCTTGCACAACTGGATCATTTAAACATGATGGCTCTTTGATAAGGGCTGGTATGTAAATATTACTTGAAAAACCATTGTTTTCAACTTCATTTACTGGGTAAAACAAGACATCCTCCTTTATAACAGAAACATCATCAACTTGGAATGATGCAAAAACTGGGACAACAGGGGTGTGAATACTTTGACATTCATTGTCAACTCCTGAATTAAATCTTTCATTAACACTGGGGGCTGCAGGACAACAAAAATTTTCAGAAAAATAACCCTTTTGTATTCCATACCTCCAATTGTTTTCAATATCAATTGCAAACTGATGTGCCTGATGCAATGTGGTGGGCTCCTTGTCTCTTAATCTATAACTCATTTTCTTATCAAAAGCTCCCAAATAGACAACTAAGCACAGTGCATCATTAGGTCTCATACACTCTGGTATTCTATTCAATGCCCTCATAAATCTGAGGTTAAAGGCCGGGATCAACTCATCTTCTTCAATATGGATGTACATGAAGTCACTAATAGCTGCATATTCAGAAATTCTTTCACCATATTGTACTAGAAATGCAGATTTAAAACCATGCCAAGAGCTGACAGAGTTAGCGGGAAGGTAGGAGAACCAATCCCTTGCATTTTCACCTAGAGATTGAACAAATAATCTCATAACCACATCTTCATGGTCAATCTCAAAATCATCTATCACATTTAGGAACTGCTGCAAGTGTCTTTCAGCTGATTCATCCTTTATACCCTTAAATTTAGGCAAAAAATTTCTGATTTTAGGTGGAAAAACATTTGGATAGCCACAAATGCCACTAAAATTTATGGGCTTATATCTGTCTATGTTGAAACTTCTTTTATTACATGGTTGGGATTGACTGTTATACATTTTTGCACTTGACACTTCACAAGGGTGCATGGGCTGATAATACATCCTTTATGTTTTTGCAACCCTCCTCTTTACTCAGATTTTCTACAAACAATGACTTTAGACACTCAAAATTCAGACTGTTTTTTCAAACTTTCCTAAAGTCCTTTAAATGAGTCTTTTGAACAACATTGCATGCCCTTTGAAATACAGGGTAAGTTCTAATAAAAGCATGCAAGCTCTGTTTTCACCAATGTTTCCCTTTTAACCAGTGCTATCTCACCAAATAGGGAGTCTGTCAAACAATATGAAATACCTGGATATGTTGCAGGAGCTACAAATTCTTCTCTGACTGATTTTGTTCTTTTATCAGGTTCTTTGATGCAGAGTCGCCACCTCCTTGAAGAGGAATGAGCTTCAAACAAGCTGAAGCTGCAAATTGATTTCTTTCTTTCTGGGTCATCCACCAGCAGAGTCACATATACAACCTTTTTCTCTGCTGCAACAAACACATCCAGGCCTAATTCTTCAATCTCGTAGACTCAAACTTTCATGGATATGACATTGATCTCCCTAGTAGAGTCGCCAATTTGTTGGTTTTTCTTCTGAATCAGCATTAGGGTTTGCCAGTTCTAATGCACAGGCAGATTCAGCCAACTGAGTACAGGAGGTTGCATGAGCTCCTCCCCTTCACTTTTGGTTCTGCCGCACCAAGGGGGGTTTCCCTATTTGATAAAAGTATAACCTTCACTAGCTCAATGACAGAAGGATTTAACTTGACATCAACAGGCAGAATACTCTCATGTATGGACCAAGATTTGTGTAACAAATCACAAGGTTGGCAACATTCTTGGACATAATGTCTAGTTAGGTATGAGAGCATGCAGAGGTTCCTAATCCTAATCCTACAACTAATAGATGGAAGGAAGAGATGGTTTGATTTGAATTTTGGATGCAAAGCTGGACATGGTGTATAACCTCAACACAGAGCTAGATTGGTGCCTATCCAGGGCTTGGAGTCGATAGACATACACCTGTGAATGATCAGCATGAATAGCTAAAACTAGATTTCAGGGGGATACACATGATATCTGCCTTACAGATATCTCCCAATACAGAGTGTTAAGCTGTCTATACTTATGGCATCCCTATTGCAGTAAGAAAGATACATGCAAAACTGGAGACAGAATCAGCATAACACATGCAAACATAGCATTATTCATATAAGATTAACCATGAAATCAGTGGATTCATGCCAAATCATACAACAGAAGATACATAAACTCACAAGTTTTAACTGTACAGAGCAACCAAAACAGACTGTATTGTGTTACAGAGCCAAAATGTTCAACTTTCAACAACCTGAAAATGAGTAACACTTCTTGCTTAAAACAGCCAGAAGGTGTACTCACAGAAATTAATTACATGATGGACATCAAAAAACGTCAGATACAGTCCATGAGAAATGGCGCTCAGAAAATGTTAATGCAACAAACAAAGGGGGGCCTCGAGCCATGTGCCACTATCTGAAAGTCTTTATCCATGATCAGGCAGCTTCACCGTTTGTATTCATTGCCCATACCCCTGCACGACCGTCATTGATGGCTCAACCACCCGCATTTCACTTGGAAACCGTCGCTGCATTCAAAAAGGATTTCCCGCCAAAACATGCTTTTATCGCAGGTTCAAAATATACAAGGGAATAATCCCACATGCATGGTGAGGAGACTCCTTCATTAGTTTAAAAATGGGGCCGCACACATAATAGGTGTCGAGTGCTTTTGCCACGCTCGACACACGACCCTTCGCCCACAGCCCATCGCCATGACATACACTATCGGCCTACCCGACAGATCTCCTGCTGACCACAGTGGTCTCGCCGATCGCAACATCTCCACAAGTCACCAACATCCCCATTGGCCAGAGGAGAACCATCGGCCAGTTCCACAAATCTCCTGCCGACCTCAAAGGTTATGCCGACGCCTATTTCACATTCCTTGTCTGTCGGTGAGACCAAAACCATCGGCGAGCAACAAAATACCTACGCCAATGTCAAAGGTTACGCCGATGGCCAACCAAAACATTGCCAAGTCGTTCCCTCGACGAGACATTACCCATCGGAGCAACGAGAAACTCCCTGGCCGACCACACTGCTCACCCCGATACACATATCCTCTGTCGGTGAGACCCTCAACCGTCGGCCAAGCAGAAACATCCTCTGCCGATGATACCATTCACACCGATGACCACTCCATGCTCCCCTCTCAGTGTGACCTACGCCGATGACACCCTCATCGGCCAAGCTCCTCACATCGGCAGATCGAAACAATGCTAGCCCGATACACCAAATCTTGCCGATGAACACTTGACTTACCCCCATCGGCATGACCAACACCGTCGGTGGAAACACAATATCCTTCGCCGATAGGCAAAAGTCTTGGTGATATACAAGAACACTTAGGGTTTGAAAGAAGAAACCCTCCAACAAGCAAGCTCAGCCTCCAGGTCAAAATGAGCACCAACAGTCATCATAAATGAAATAAAGAGGCTGAACAAAGAAAAGAAGGATATAATAAATAGAATGAGTGAACTCAGAGGGATAATTATCCATATATTAGAGGCAATGCATGAGGCATTGACAGATGCTCAGACCACAGCACGGACCAATGATTCGGCAAATTTAAGAAGGGCAGAAGCATATGCATTTTTGTTGAGTGGTCACATCTCCATTTTGGACAGGATGAAGCAGACCTGGGCCACAAAATTTGTACAGTTGAAGGCCACTTTTGCGGATATACTTAAGTATATGTAAGTATAACATATATATATACTTATGCGGCTATGTATAGGTTAATTTTTGTAAATTTTGGTGTGTGGATTCCGCCCTTTGCCATTGATGTCAAAGGGGGAGTGAGGAGTAGTGAAAAATGTGGAATCCAGCTTAGGGGGAGCTCCGGTAAAACAGTGCAAAAAACAGAGCATCGGCCAAGTGGGAGTCTACTGCGACACTTAGCCATTTTTCACTAAGTGTTGCCATCAATGCCAAAGGGGGAGATTGTTGGCAAGAGCCACTGTGTGGCTTCATGAGTGTTATTATTGATGGCAACAAAGTCTATCCCACACATCCGCAGTACTTAGTATGCCTATACCGGAAGTCAGATTGAAGATTGTTTTGGTTTAGTGAACAAGAACAGAGTATGCAACAAGGTCCGACAATTAGGTCCGGATCTCTAAGATGGTGTAACTCAGCAAGTTGCGGACTTAGATAAGTCAAGAGGAGTATCATGACTACTATATTCTAGAGATTTAGCCTCCGGTAGTAAAGCATGGAAAAGATATGAGCATCTGAGCATCGAATTCCAGACAGGCAGAGCAGACAAAGAAAGAACTGACCAGCAGAGTATCAGACTTCAATCCGGATGAGTAAATGATGTTGATCAAGCAATTTGTGGGATCATACATTGTTGACCAACATGATTAATGACTTCTATGTCTATGTTTTTGATCCACATCACAAATCAAGCATGGATTCAGCTGACATATCAGTAACTTGTAAATATCTTGAGTATTCTTGTTGCTGACTAGAAAGTTGATGAAATCCTTGATGCGGATATATATACCAGAGGGATTACAGTATGTAGGTGTGTGAAAAATACAAGTGATGTAACAAGTGCGAAGAAAAGCAGGGACAAGTGTGAAAGTAGTAGATCAAGTCTGGTATGTGACAGAGCAACAATATTAAAGTAGAGGATGAATGAAGTGCATCAAATCAGTGTATTGTGCCTAACCGGAATTGAACTCTTGCATTTGTAGATGCTTCTCATCAGTTCAAACATCTAATTACCTTCTATAATTTATTGTAGGCAGTGTGCCTCTTGTGAGCAGTGTGCTCAGGCAGTGAGCCCTAATTGGCAAATGCCACTTTATACTTCTTATTCTTTTAATAGAGAATACAATCTTGGGTTAGTCACCCCGTGGTTTTTCCCTTAACAGGGTTTTCCACGTAAAAATCCTTGTGTTATGTGTGTTGATTTTATTTTTGTTCTTATATGCTTATATGATTTGATGTTGTACTATTTATTAAGATAACAAAAGAAAAAGTTAAAGAAATTTTGAGATAACTAATTCACCCCCCCCTCTCAGTTATCTGCCTTGTTTCCAACAGGATAGGGTTGTTTTGTATGGAATAGGGCAAAACCAAGACTGTTCATGTGCAAACCCTAGGATTGTTACAGAACTGCTTTCACCAAAAATGGAATAACTCACTCAAAACTTAACAACATCACATGAAACCAAAATCATTGTAAACTAGAAATCTATATCTTTCCATCCATATATTATATTCTTCAATATGATTCTGTACTAGGCCGTACCATGTATGTTTTTGGACTTTATTTTCAAAAAATTAAACTTTACAGACCTACCCTTAATAAAAATACCATAACTTATTCAAATCTCCATGAAAATTGATGCAACAAAAATAAAAATGAAGTAGATTCACATGCCCACATTTTCCAACTATTTTCAGGACAATACATATCCATATCAGTCTATTCCATGTGAATTACAGTCGTTGTTTATAGAAAAACATTGATTTGAACATGCAAAATGAGGTCTATTGTATTCCAACTTCTCTCCAACCTTCTTCAACCTTCTCCAACCCCATATCTCCCTTGTGTTCATGTTTACATGACATATTTATGCTATTACATCCATTTTCATCACCTAAAACTAGTTCCTAACTTCCCAAACCAACTTTGCAACTTTTTGACAACTTTTACATTTTTTGCAACTTTTGACTCCAAAACATTACATAATGGATTTAAATGACTCCAAATGACTTCAAATTGTCTTACATGACCTTATTGACATGACTCAAACATAACATAAAGGTAATATTTACAAAGTGACCTCATGGAGGCATAAAGTCCATCAGGTGCTCCTGCACTATACAAGAACATAATCTACCTTGTTCCGGAATCCAAGATGAAGGAAAAGATATTGAGATTTGTCCATGACGCCCCTTTAGTAGGATACCCTAGTTACTTTAAGACCTACAAGTAGATCAAGGAGAGGTACACGTGGAAGGGACTCAAGGATGATGTCTTGAGGCATGTTAGGGAGTGTCTGACTTGTCGGCAAAATAATGTAAAACATACTTTGCTAGCAAGACTATCGCAGCCCCTACCTATTCCAACGAAAAATGGGAGAGAATATCTATGATTTCATCACAAGTCTTCCATGGGTACAGGGTAAGGATTGTATCTTTGTTGTGGTGGACATGTTGATGAAGTATGCTTAATTCTATGCCATATCTTTCACGTTTAAGGTGATGGAGATTGATTGTCATTGATGTCAAAAAGGTGTTGAGTTGTTTGTCATTTATGTCAGAAGTGTGTGAAAGGCAAGGTTTGTTTGTTGTCATCTCTCATGTTTCATGCTATTATGCTCACCATTCATGTTATGATGCTCATGATTCTTGACTTGAAGAGAGTTGACATGATACTCAAAGTTGGTATGTTGCTTAATGCCATGCTTCAGTGTCTTCATCATCATGCCTCAATTAGTCTTCAGGACCTCTTCATGTTGGTAATATGTTCATAATCACAAGTTGATTTGTTGCAATCAAAGAGAATGAAGATATCACTCATGCAAGACATGATATGTGATGCAAGACATGATGTTCACAGAAGTTTAATTACTATGATGCTCTGATGAATGCTATGATGCTCTGACAATGAGTTGGTGTCTCTTTTGTTCCAGGATGTTCATATTGGTTGGTTATGTCAATCAGGATCATCTCAGACCATGCTCAAGATTAGGGTGTTGAGGATCATTTGTTGTTGCTGCAAGTTGAGTAACAAGATTTATTGTATAATGAGTTTGGTTTAGTATGATTGCAAAAATTACTTGTTTCTTCATAAAGATTTGCAGTGCTTACAAGAGCTTATGATAGTCATTTATTGATGGATAGATCATTCATACAGAGACATCAAATATTAGTGGCTAGATCATGCAGAGATTCAAATTGTTGTTCATAGCCATGACTATCCAAATGGTTGAATCTCCTTATGGTATTCATAGTATGGTGTTGGTTTGTCATACATGTCTAAGTGTGTGTCACATACAAAGAGTTATTTCATAATAATATAGTTGGTATACAGTACTAGGAGTTCTGCAAAAAGCATGATTGTTAAAGGTCTGCATCATTGAGTAATATGACTGCATGCTTCTGAGGAGTTTCTTAAGATTAGGGTCTGTGTTGTTCAAAACCCTAATGAAATCTCCTTTTTAAAACCCATTACTATGTTCTAATATCCTAATCTTGCCCGTCACCATTGAAAAGCACTTTTTGTTATGTTTTAAAATTGACCTACTATCGCAGGTAGACTGTCACTTAAGTGACATCTTGAAGGGTTTGAGATCGTGGGCAATCGGCCCCCTCTGCTTAGCACCACCTTTTGCACTGGTTAGTCTTTCATGCACTCGAGCAGGAAAAGACAATCACTTAAGTTTAAAGTTGTTATGAGTGCGATCATCATAATCAACGGTTATCATTTAAACTTAGACTCCTTCCTCCCAAGTATGCACATTGACGTGCATTTGGATGTCATTTCATTAAGACTGCAGTGAAGATGATTTTTGAGGCTATTTTTAGCATATTTGAAGGCAAATTTACTTGGAGTTTAAAAGCTCTTCTTTTTAGGAGTTTCCTTCTATTTTCCCCACTCGTGCAACTAAAAGGAGAGTTGTTTGTTTTCTTTCTAAAATAAGAAGAGTTTTTAGTGGTTTTTCAAATGCCTTTTTGAGAAGACTAAGAGGTGTTTTGTTTAAATGATTTTTTGGAGAACCTCTTCTTGTCTTATTATAGACAGAGAATTCAAATGGACATCATGACAGTGAATATATTCTTTAACAAATTTTGTATAAACTTTTGGAAGGGTTTTCAAAGTTAAAAAGACATGGAATCTATTTTTGAAGGTGATTTTTGAAAAGATGGTAATGGTCATATAGAGGAGAGGGAAATGAAAAGTAATTATATTTTTTTAATGATATTGTAGGAATGATATATGCAACAAAAGATTTTTTTTTTGGTAGAAAATTATGTCATGAGATGTGTGGTTTTTGAAGAAATAAATGCAGAAAGAAGAAGAAAATGAAAAGTTTTTTTATTCTTTGAAATAAGAGAAGAAGAAAATGAAAGGTTATTTTTCATTTTATAATGATTTTGCAGGTGCATTGAGGTTGTGTATGTGTGTTGAATTATGCAGCACTGAGGACATATTTTGGAGAGGTGTTTTGAAGAGTAAATGTAGATGAATCAGGTGAATATTTGGTTTGATAATTGAGTGATAAATGAGATGTTTTTGCAGGTGACATATACATAGGATGAAGACAATATGCAACCAATTGCAAAGATGGTTATGTGTACCAGAGCATAGCTTGATCATGTTATAATTGAAAAGAATTTTGACAAGTCAAAGAAAAGGAGAGATAAGGTTTTTTGTACAAAAGTGAATCAGGGTAACCCCCTGAGTTGTTTTGGTTTGTATCCAAGGTGATTTCATATTATGTCATTGAGACATCAATTTACCAGTGAGGTATATTGTAGCCAGTGAGGCTTGCAAGGTCAGTGAGACCTGTTTGTTGCCAGTGAAGCATGTATGTCAGTGAGACAATTGTTGTAATCAGTGAGATTCAAATAAGCCAGTGAGGCAAATTTTTAGAGTGGTTTTTTATTCCTATGAGGATTTTCCACTCATCAAAAACATGTGTTATGGTTTATGTTATTTGCCTCTATGTGTGTGTGTCCTAATGTTTTACTCATAAGGTTTTGTTCACATTATTCATCATCATACTTGTACATATGTGTTTGCTAGATTATTGAAGTTTCTTTCATTCTTTGTCTTGTAAATTAAAAGGTACAAAAGATGTTAAAAATTATATAACACTGATTCACCCCCCCTCTTAGTATTGTCCTGTACTCCAACAAGTGGTATTAGAGCATAGGTTCCCTATAGAAGTCTAACCGGCTTGGGTAGGTCCTGATAGTGGAGTACCATGGGAAAGTGCGAAAGAAACAGACAAAAGAAAAATGTCAAGCCACATACTGATCAAAAGGTACAGTCTATACCAAATTCAAATGTTGATCCACAATTGGTTGATAGAAATGTCTCACAAATTGAGTTAGGTATTAAATTAGAGGAAGAATTTTCAGGAGTTCCTTTCTTTGATGGTTCGGATTTCTCTATGTGGTGTATTAGAATGCAAATCTATCTATCTTCTTTAGGGTATGGTGTGTGGATGTCATTTGAGAATGGATATTTTATTTCCTCTCAATCACCTAATACTGCAAATAACAAAGAGGCTTATGAATGTAATCATATATCAAAGAAGGTTATTCTGTCTGGATTACCTAATGAAATTTCCTGTAAAGTTATGCATTGTGAAATAGATCAAGATGTGTGGAAGGAGGTGATTAGAATCTATCAAGGTGATGCACTTGAAGGAGAGGACAGCTTGGTGTCTGAGGAAAGTGACAATGATAGAAGAGATTCACATGAAGGAGATGAGGTACAATCTATTTCAGAAGAAGGTCACATTATGAGTGATTATGATCAGGAGTATGATGAACAAGAATGTGACGTTGATGTTGAAGGAGAACTCATATGTGCTCTGGGTGAGATCAAGAAATACAAAAAGGAGAACTAGAGATTAGAGTTGCAACTACAAAAAGAAAAAGACTCTAAAGACAAAGTACTTTCTAACCTTAAAAGAGTATCTTCTGATCTTGAAGAGGTAAGAAATCATATTATAGACTTAAAGAGTCATGTTGATGAATCTGGCAAATTGATTATCAGTCTAAAGACTAAAATTGAGGAAGCCAAGAGAATAATAGATGTAACAAAATATGATCTTGAGGTGAAAAGAATTGAATATCTAAAATTAGAGGCTGAAATTGTCAATCTGAGAAAAGATTTTGAAGGTCTCAAGGTTCTATCCAAGAAATATCAGGAGTTTGAAGAAAGTACAAACAAGTTGTATGAAATGTTGGGCAAACAAAAGAATCATAAGGACACTACTAGTCTAGGTTATGAAGAAGGAGAGTGTTCCAAAGTCAGAGACACTCCTAGAAGGAAAATTGATCTAAGTTATCATAGTAGGCATGAGTTTTCCACAATCCATGAAAATATTATTGAATGCTTCTGGATTTAACTATGTCTATTCTTGAATCAAAAATAGACACAGTTAAATCCAAAAGCATTCAATAATACTAAGTTATCATGTTGTTTCTCTTGAAGGCAAAAAGAAGATTGAAGCTGAGGTGAAAACCAAATATGAGTTTGTAAAAATGCACAATCAAAGAAGAAATCTCAGAAGAACTGCTCCAGCAAGACAACCATATATGTATAGGTATAATTATTCATTTTGTGGTTATTATTATACCTGTAATCATTTTGGACACAAAGCAGTTGATTATAGAAGAAACCAACCTAATGTTGATCTAGTGTGTTACAAGTGCAATAATGTTGGTCACATACAAAGAAACTGCAGAACATATGAAAGAATTGCATCATTTGATTTGAAAAGTTGGAAAAGGAAAGAGGCTAAAAAGGTTTGGAAGAAGAAACCTGAAAAGAAGAAAGAACCTATGAAAGTTTGGAGAATAAAACAAAGTCAAGAGAAGATAGATCCTAAACTTGTGCATCTTGCACAAGTCATATCATCAGTTGCATAACATATAGCATGAAGTGAGGGGGAGTTGTCCATGTCCTATCAATTATCCCCAAGAAGTTTCAAGAGGAGATCATTTAGTGCTTGTCAATATGATGATCTTGTCTTGTTTATCATACTATTAGATTCTTGCCTGATAATGTTTGCTAAGATGCTACTCATATCAGTCTTATGAAATGAAGTTCATGTAGTTGATGATGGTGTTGATAACTATGTTGATATTTAGTGTATGTCAATGATACAGGTGATCAATGGTTCATGTTGTCATTGATGTCATAATGCATACAAGATGTTGATAAGATGTTCAGGGGTTCAATGCACAAAGAGTTTGATGATGTTGAATGACCTTGTTTATAAATGATCCTATTTATATCATGTTGATACTTACAAAGGTTGAGTTGTCATGATGTTGCAGTTCAGAGTGTTCTTGATATGTTAGTGAGAATGTGAAGTGTTGGTTGTCATAGCAAAGAGTTGTTCAATTCCAGTTAAGGTGTACTCAAGGAGCTCTCATCAGATGTTAGCATATGTTGGTTGAGGAGGTTGCAAATGGAAGAAGTCAATTCATAGCACTTGTCTCTGCATTTGGTTTTGCAAAGGTATTGACAGTGGTTTCATATTTGACATAACAATATTTCATCATTGGTGTGTTGTGATTGTGCAGTAGTCTTTATAATAATAGCATGACAATGCTTAGTTGTTGACTTGAGATGTATGGACTGTGAAAGAAGACTTCAAAATGAGCATTTGAAACATTTTAATCTTGCATATTGTTGAAAGCATGGCAAAGGCTATTTCACAGTGGGAAAAGAGTAAGCAATGATTTGTCTTGATAATGTTCATTTAGGATAGTGTTCTTACCATAGTTTTCATGATGGCAGATCAAGTTCAATGGTATTTGATAGCAGACCTTGTTATATCTCTATAGCAGACATTGCTAGCAAACATCTTGTAGCAGATATTGCTAGTTGATCTTATCTTGTATCACTTGATGTCAGTTGTATCTCTAACCTTGTTGTGATAATGATGGCAGACTTGTCTCTTGTATATTGCAGTCTCTTGCAGAGATATTATAGAGACGGTAGCAGACAGTTGATGAAAGCAGAGATTCTATGTTAGAATTTCAGGCATTGGTGTATGAGAGCATGGTTAGAATACTTCATGCTATGGGTGTTTATCTTTTCATGAAACTTGGCTCAGGAGTTGAAATTGAAGTAAGTCACAAATCTTATTGAGGTGTCTCATTGTGGTGTTGCTGCAAAATGATCAATGTCACAGACCTATTCTAACCTCTTTCATGATTTATAGTACAAGAAGTGATATGAGTTGATATGGTTTATATTGGGTGCTCACATTTTTCTTGGTGATGGTGTTGATTACAAGTCATGCTTATGGATAATCATGGTGATAATCATGTTGGTTTGTCAAAGTTGTCTTCTTGGAACAATACTTTATGTTGAGTTGATGAATGGATATTGAGTCTAAATTGACGAATTTGAAACAAGGCATTTGGACTCAATGCTAAGTAAGTATTGCTATTTGGAGTCCAAGACAGGGGGAGTTTTTATCCCTTTGTCATCCAATGTCAAAAAGGGGGGAGAGAGAGAATGCTTCATGTAGTTTTGCCATCAATGACAAAGGGGGAGATTGATGGAGATTGATTGTCATTGATGTCAAAAAGGTGTTGAGTTGTTTGTCATTTATGTCAGAAGTGTGTGAAAGGCAAGGTTTGGTTGTTGTCATCTCTCATGTTTCATGTTATGATGCTCACCATTCTTCATGTTATGATGCTTATGATTCTTGACTTGAAGAGAGCTGACATGATACTCAAAGTCGGTATGTTGCTTAATGCCATGTTTCAGTGTTGCTTAATGCCATGCTTCAGTGTCTTCATCATCATGCCTCAGTTAGTCTTCAGGACCTCTTCATGTTGGTAATATGTTCATGATCACATGTTAAGTTGTTTCAATCAAAGAGAATGAAGATATCACTCATGCAAGACATGATATGTGATGCAGGACGTTATGTTCACAGAAGTTTGTTTTTCTATGATGCTCTGACAATGAGTTGGTGTCTCTTTTGTTTTAGGATGTTCATATTGGTTGGTTATGTCAATCAGGATCATCTCAGACCATGCTCAAGATTAGGGTGTTGAGGATCATCTGATGTTGCTACAAGTTGAGTAATAAAATTTGTTGTATATTGAGTTTGGTTTAGTATGGTTGCAAAAATTACTTGTTTCTTCATAAAGATTTGAAGTGCTTACAAGAGCTTATGATAGTCATTTATTGATGGATAGATCATTCATGCAGAGACATCAAATATTGGTGGCTAGATCATGCAGAGAGTCAAATTTTTCATATCCTTGACCATATCCAAATGGTTAGATATCCTTACGGTATTCATAGTATGGTGTTGGTTTGTCATACATGTCTAAGCGTGTGTCACATACTAAGAGTTATTTCATAGCAATATAGTTGGTATACAGTGGTAGGAGTTCTACAAAAAGCATGATTGTTAAAGGTTTGCATCACTGAGTAATATGACTGCATACTTTTGAGGAGTTTCTTAGGATTAGGGTCTGTGTTGTTCAAAACCCTAATGAAATCTCCTTTTTAAAACCCATTACTATGTTCTAATATCCTAATCCTGCCTGTCACCATTGAAAAGCACTTTTTGTTATGTTTTAAAATTGACCTGCTATCGCAGGTAGACTATCACTTAAGTGACATCTTGAAGGGTTGAGATCGTGGGCAACCGGCCCCCTCTATTTAGCACCACCTTTTGCACCGGTTAGTCTTTCATGTGCTCGGGCGTGAAAAGACAATCAATGTCTTAAGTTTAAAGTTGTTATGAGCACGATCATCATAATCAACGGTTATCATTTAAACTTAGACTCCTTCCTCCTGGGTATGCACATTGACGTGCATTTGGATGTTATTTCATTAAGACTACAGTGAAGATAATTTTTTAGGCTATTTTTAGCATATTTGAAGGCAGATTTGCTTGGAGTTTAAAAGCTCTTCTTTTTAGGAGTTTCCTTCTATTTTCCCCACTCATGCAACTAAAAGGAGAGTTGTTTGTTTTCTTTCTAAAATAAGAAGAGGAGTTTTTAGTGGTTTTTCAAATGCCTTTTTGAGAAGACTAAGAGGTGTTTTTTTAAATGCTTTTTTGGAGAACATCTTCTTGTCTTAGTATAGATAGAGAATTCAAATGGACATTATGACAGTGAATTTATTCTTTGACAGATTTTGTATAAAATTTTGGAAGGGTTTTCAAAGTTAAAAAGACATGGAATCTATTTTTGAAGGTGATTTTTGAAAATATGGTAATGGTCATATAGAGGAGTGGGAAATGAAAATTTATTCTATTTTTTTTAATGATATTGCAGGAATGATAATGCAGCAGAAGATATTTTTTTTTTGCTAGAAAATTATGTCATGAGATGTGTGGTTTTTGAACAGATAAATGTAGAGAGAAGAAGAAAATGAAAAGTTTTTTTTATTCTTTGAAATAAGAGAAGGAGAAGAAAAAAAATGAAAGGTTATTTTTCATTTTATAATAATTTTGCAGGTGCATTGAGGTTGTGTATGTGTGTTGAAATATGCATCCCTGAAGACATATTTTTGAGAGGTGTTTTGAAGAGTAAATGCAGATGAATCAGGTGAATATTTGGTTTGAGAATTGAGAGATAAATGAGATGTTTTTGCAGGTGACATATACATAGGATGAAGACAATATGTAGCCAATTGCAGAGATGGTTGTGTACCAAAGCATAGCTTGATCGTGTTATAATTGAAAAGAATTTTAACAAGTCAAAGGAAAGGAGAGATAAGGTTTTTTGTACAAAAGTGAATCAGGGCAACCCCCTAAGTTGTTTGGTTTGTATCAAAGGTGATTGCACATTGTGTCAGTGAGACATCAATTTACCAGTGAGGTATATTGTAGCCTGTGAGGCTTGCAAGGTCAGTGAGACCTATTTGTTGACAGTGAGGCATTTATGTCAGTGAGACAATTGTTGTAATCAATGAGATTCAAATAAGCCAGTGAGACAAATTTTCAGAGTGGTTTTTTATTCCTATGAGGGTTTTCCACTCATCAAAAACATGTGTTATGGTTTATATTATTTGCCTCTATGTGTATGTGTCCTAATGTTTTGCTCATAAGGTTCTGTTCACACTATTCATCATCATACTTGTACATATGTGTTTGATAGATTATTGAAGTCTCTCTCATTCTCTGTCTTGTAAATTAAAAGGTACAAAAGATGTTAAAAATTATACAACACTGATTCACCCCCCCCCCCTCAGTGTTGTCCTATACTCCAACATAAGGCACCTCAAGCTGCAAAGTTATTTTTCAAGGAGGTGTTCAAACTCCATGGTCTACCCAAGAACATTGTTAGTGATCAGGACAACTTTCTTAGTATGTTTTGGTAGGAGTTATTTAGATTGATAGGTACTGAGTTAACCCCGAGCACTAGGTATCACCCATAGATAGACAGGCAGACTGAGATTGTTAACAAGTCGATAAAAGGATACTTGAGAAACTATGTAGTAGGGAAACAAAAAGCTTGGATCAGGTGGTTATATTTAGGTGAGCTATGCTACAATACCACCCATAACGTTTCTATTGGCTTGACTCCTTTTAGATATTTGTATGGGTATGATGTCACATATTTTGTGGAGTTAGTCATTGTTGATAGTGTTAGTGAACATATTTTGTCACCAATCTCTTAAATATATCTTGCCCAATTTCAATGATGACAATTGCACTAATAGTTGAATGAATTGTAAATAGGTTTTACAATTGTTCTTTGCCTTTTAAGGTGTAGCTGCCTCCATAAGATAAAACTAATTTTATGGGTACACTTTTAACATGAAAGCGATAAAGAATATTTTATAATAATAAAAAGAAAACAAATGATGACTACAAATGCCCCACACACCTTCAAAAAACACTTTCAGAACAAAAATGATGATCACAGTTTCACCCAGACATAAGAATGGGAATGAAACCTCGATATTTAACCACTTAACCACTATTGGAAATAAGGCAGATAACTGAGAGGGGGGGTGAATCAGTTATCTTAAATATCTTAAGTTTCTTTTCTTCTTTAATATTAATGCAGCATCAAAACATAAGAGCATACGTAATCATGAGAATAGGAATAAAATCAACACACATAACACAAGGATTTTTATGTGGAAAACCCTGTTCAGGGAAAAACCACGGGGTGACTAACCCAAGATTGTATTCTCTATTAAAAGAATAAGAAGTACAAAATGGCACTTGCCAATTAGGGCTCACTGCCCGAGCACACTGCTCACAAGAGGCACACTACCTACAAGAGACTCACTGTCTACAAGGTATATAGAAAGTAACCAGGTGTTTGAACTGATGAGAGGCATCCACATATGCTGAGGGTTAGTTCCGATTAGGCTCAATATACTGATCTAATGCACTTCATTCTTCCTTTGCTCTAATGTTGTTATGTCACATACCGGATTTGTATTCCTGCTTCCACACTTCTCTCTGCCTTTCTTCACACACTAACCTATTACCAACACTCCTTCATACCGAAATTCATCTGGTATATATATCCACACCAAGGATTTCAACATCTTTCTAGTCGGCAACCGAAATACCCAAGATATTTTCAAGATACTGATCTGTCGGCTAAATCCATGCTTAATATGTGATGCGTATCAAAGACATAAACTTGGAAGTCATCAATCATATTGGCCAACCATGTATGATCTCTCAATTAGCTTGACCACCATCAATTTCTTATCCGGATCAAAGTCTGATGCTCTGCCGGTCAGTTTTTCCTTAGTCTGCTCTGCCTGTCAGGAACCCAACACTTAAATGCTCATATCTTTTCACTCTTTCATCACTGGAGGCTCAATCTCTGGAATTTAGCAGTCATGGTACTCCTCTTAACTTCCCCAAGTTTGCACTTTGCTGAGATACATCCTCTAAGAGATCTAGACCTAATTGTCAGACCTTGTTGCATGCTCTGTTCTTGTTCACCGGACCAAAACACTCTTCAATCTGACTTCTGGTATAGACATACTATGTGCTACGGATGTGTGGGATAAACTTTGTTGCCATCAATGACAACAATAATGAAGCCACATAGTGTCTCTTGCCAACAATCTCCCCCTATGGCATTGATGGCAACACTTAGTGAAAAATGACTAAGTGTCGAAGCAAACTCCCCCTTGGCTGATGCTCTGTCTTATGTACATTTTTACCGGCTCCCCCATTGCTGGATTCCACATTTTTCACTACTCCTTACTCCCCCTTTGACATCAATGGGAAAGGGTGGAATCTGCACACCAAAATTTGCAAAAACCAACCTATACATAGCCGCATAAGTATATATAAATGTTATACTTACATATACTTAAGTATATCCGCAAAAGTGGTTTTCAACTGGACAAATTTTATTACCCAACTCTGCTTCATCCTGTCCAAAATTGAGATGTGACCGCTTAACAAAAATGCAAAAGCTTCTGCCCTCTTTAAGTCTGTCAAATCACTGGTCCGGGCTGTGGTCTGAGCATCAGTTAAGGCCTCATGCATTGCCTCTAACTTAGGGATAATTATCCCTCTTAGCTCACTCATCCTACTTATTCTATTCTTCTTTTGCTTTTCAAGCTTCTTTATTTCATTTATAGTGGCAATAGCCTGGCACTCTTGATTCATTATGGATGAGGTGAGAGGATCAAAATTCTGAGATAAACTTGGCAGTTTACCCTCTTGTTCCTCCACCTTCTTTGCAATGTCGTCTGTCACTATGGACCAAGATAGACAAAATTTGTATAATTCTCCACCATCTTTAAGAGCATTTTCTAGGCTCTTTATCCCAATATCCAGATTTCTCCTATCATTTGCTATGAGTCCCTATACTTCAAAGAATATCTTTCCCAAAAACTATTTTCAGACTTTCTCTTCTGCCGATTTCTCCAAAGAATCAAAATGTGTGCTAAAAGAGTTGACAAGAGATTTCAAGTTACCAGATGAAGAGGCCGAAAGATCCTTTTGGAAGGATGGCATGATCTTCTCTAACACACTAAATGCAATCTCTATTAGCTCACAGTCTTCCATGTGAGACTTCAAAAGCTTTTCTTTTGCTTTAGCTTGAGCAAAAGATGCTACCTCCATTGTCTGGACCGGAGAGAGGGAGTCAAAATTGAGTGGTCCTTGAAATAGTTCTGGTTCATCTATTTCCATCATCTCTTTGGTTAAGAAGTTTTTCACTACTTCAGTAGTGTCTCTTGCCAGAGATAGATTCTTCTTTCCTTTTGCATCCTCAGAACTATCATCAGGAATCTTCTCTGTGTGTTCTTCTCTTCGCTTTTCCTCCTCTACTTGACTCAATTTCTCCTCTTTTCTTCCTTCTCCTTCAGTTCCGGAGTCTGCAAGGGGATCTGAAAGAGAGATGTTTACTTCTTCATGGACTTCCTCTTCTGGAACAAAGGAATCCAAGTCCTTAGTCTTCTCTTCACCTATCTCCTTTGACTCTTCTACATTTTTCTCAGTAGATTCTTCTTTTGATGTACTTAATCCTTCGACATCCATGGTAGAAGGTTCTTCATCTATTTTCTCTATGATAGGAAGGTTAAATCTTTTGAATGCATTCTAGAGGATGTCTTCTGTTTCTTTTGCTACATGATCAATCTCTCCAAGCATTAGTTTGTTCATTCTTGCTTTGCTCCGGAACTCACCCTTGCAGTCCTTAAAGATCATGTACATTTGTTTTGGAGTAATAGAAGGATAGAGTTGAATATCAATCTGCTCTCGAATCTCTAAGTCCTTAGCTTTAGCATTCTCCTTTCTCAGTTCAAGTTCCTTCTCTAGACTTTTGGGGATTAGAGAGATGATTTCAATAAATGCTTTATTCTAGATGTTTAGATACCTGACTGTAGCATCTTCCAAGATCTTCTTGTCAACTTCACTATATTCATCATAAAATTTAGTCATTGGTTGCAGATTCCCATCCACAGTGACTGATTTGATGACATCATCAATATAGAGAGTAGGTCTTTCAACAAATTCTTCTGCCTCTTCTTCCTTGTTTTGACTGGTAGAGGATTCCCTGGATGTTTTCTTCTTTTTCTTCATTTTCTTAACTTCCTCATCTGACTCTGTTTCTTTATCATCTTTCTGGCTTGTGTATGACCTTGTGGCCTTTGTCTTTGTTCTCTTCTCTCCCTTTCCGAATGTCTTGGCTTCCAGTTTTGAGGCTTTTGGGCTCTTGGAGGTGGTAGGTACAGAGCTCTTTGAGGATCTAGTCCGAGAGGGGACTTACACCGGAACACTTTCTTTTTCTGCTTCTTGTCTCTCTTTCTCTGCTCTTTCTACTTTCTCTCTGTTGGCATCAACTGCCTCCTTTGATATGCCATAATTCTTGGCAATTTTCTCCACTTCCCTTCTCACTTTCCTTTTTATCTTTGGTTGTCTCAATTCAACATGTATTTTCACACTTAATTCTTGAAAGGTTCCAAACCTTTCTGTCTCAGGGTCCTTAGGCTGACTTAGCAGGTGTTGGACATGCAGCTCCAGGATTTTCTCATCTACCTCATAGCCCATTGGCATAATCCAGACTGTTCTGGGTTCCACTGCCTCCATTAGGCATTGATCAGTGTCTACCATGAAACACACTATATCTTTGTATTTTTCAACTATAGATTGGGGGATTCTCTCTCTGGCCTGCATCATGCCTTGGAAGTTTTTGAAGTATCCCTAGAGTGTTGTACTTTGAGCCTTGGCATCACCAAGCCCATAAGTATAATCTCTGATTTGTATGGCCACTGGTCTGTCATTTTGCCATACCCCTCCACTTGATCTAGGTAGCTCATTCATTTAGTAAAAGAATAAGCACAGTATTAAACCACCATACTTGAATGAGTTCTTGTCCTTCTTGATTTTTTGCAAGTTTTCTAACAATTGACTCAGGAGAAGCTCGCATAGATCATAGTCTGCATTTTCCCTTGGCATCTGATATGCAGTATAAATTGTAGTTCTAGATACAGAGTTCTCCCTATTGGAATGATATATTTTGTAGCCAATTATCATGGAGGCAAATTTGATATCTGGATCTGTGATATCTTCTATTGTCATTGCTCTTTTGTCAAACTTTGATCCGGTAGCCTCAGTTATTGTTTGGTTCTTGACCGATTTGAGAGCAAACAACCCACCGGATGAGTGCAAACTAGTTACTACCCTAATTGTATCCTTTGTTATCTTGAAGGGCTTCAACACCCATATGAAGTTATCATGTATTCTACTAAGAACATACTGGACCCATTCATCTTCTGCGAAACAGGGAAAGTGGATGCAATGTCCAAAATGCTTATCCCAGATGGCCTTGTATTGAGGTTTGAGTTCAAATGTTTCATCCATTAGTTGTTTATGGTAGATATCCATCAGCTTTGATTCTCCAACTTCCTCAATATTTGCATGGATGTATACCCTAACATCTTCTACGTGCAGAACCCCATGCAGAATGCTAGAAAATGCGCCTAAGGCATCAACTTCTAGGGATTTGTAGGGGTGTTTCTTAAACTTTGGGCACGGCCTATTAGTGATCTTAACAACATTTGGAGTAGCCATCTTGCAAAAGATTCAAAGAGGGATTCAAGAATGGAAATACCTTTTTACGCTTCTAGGGTTCACAAAATGAGCCGGAAAAGATCGCTGGTTGAATCGGATTCGGTGGTTGATCTTTGAGAGAGTTGAAATAATCTTGTTGCGGAGCTCTTCCTTTCTTCTTTTCACAAGCAAATATGCAAATGATGAATAAAAGAACCCTAATATTTATGCGCAAACCCTAATTTCATGTTGCAATAAATCCACACCTTAAGTCATTCTAGTTCCCTTGTTTTGAGAGAGAGATCCTTCCGAATCACTGAGATGCACTTAGAATTATTCTTAGTGATAATTTACAATGTATCTCCCTTCCTCCAATCATACCATTTATCCACAGATCAAGATATTTCAATTTTGAATCATACCAGATCTAACTGTGAAAATCCTATTTTTACCGGAAGGCTGTCAAACTGGATCAATCTTGGATGATTAGACTCTTCAAATCTCCTTGTGGATCTTTCATATTTTTACCGAGGGTTATTTAGATATCTCTTTGAGAACTCTTCAATCCACAATACTCCATGTGCCAATTTTAGGCACCAATTGACTGGCTGGGGGAATTTATTTTCCTTTATGACTCCCCCTAAGCCAGAGCTAATCTATTTAGTTTCCAGAAGGAATATCAGCACCAGATTCTGGTGCGGATCCATCCCCAACATTTTCTGTACTTCTGTTCACCCAAATCTTGTTCATCTCCCTTTGAACTTCATCTGCATTCACTTTTCCTTTTCCTTTGTCTTGATTTTGATTATGATACACTGGACCCTTTTTATCTTGATTCTTACTTCTACAGAATTTGGCAATATGACCGGATCTATTACAGTTGTAGAAAATAACATTTTTTTGTATATTTGACTGATATCCTTTTGATCTGCATTGATTAGCCATATGTCCCATTCTATTGCATGCAAAGCATCTACCATTGAATGAATTGTTTATTTGCATATTTCTGCATTCATGAGATTTGTGACCATACCTTTTGTAGTTGAAACACTGTTCAGAGAAGGATGAATTAGTTTGATTCATTCTTCTTCTCCACTGAGTTGCTTTATGACAGAAGTTGTTGCAATTGTAGCAGTATCCATTGAAAGATGGATATCTTTGAGCATTTGGTTGCCTTACCAGAGGTCTTCTACGCCTGTTTCTTTGATTTTTTGATCCAGAGTTCTTCTGACCGGATCCCGAGCTTTCACCTTTCTCATAAACCAAGCCATGCTTGTCATCTACCCTCTTTTGGCTTTCAAGAAGAACTTCAAGTTGAGCAGAGCTTATCTTGAATTTCTCTTTGTATTCATTTGCTATTTGAAGATCCCTTTTAAGAGTGTCTATCTGAGTCTCAAGTTGTTCTTCATTATCTCTAGCTTCTTCAAGATTAGATTCCAGATGCCTGATTATTCTATCTATTTTGTGGCAGTCTTCTGACTTCTCCTTGAGAGATTGTTTTAGATTATCTTCAATTTTTGTTTTCTCTTCAATCTCTTGGGTGAATCTCATAACCCCTGATTCCATTTCATGTCTTAGCATAATGACCTCTTTTGATAACTTCTCACATAGCTTGTTTTTCTCATTCAGATCTTCATTAGTATCATTGGCTTCACTTTGACTTGCTAATTGTTGAAGTAGTTCCTTTCTCTTTTTCATAGAGATATGCAGTTTTTCTTTTAGTTCATTTATGAAATCATCAACTTGTTTGAGTCTTTCCCACAAGTTATTGACTTTAGAGTGAGATTGCTCAAGATCATCTAGGGCAGACTGAAGTTGTTCCCTCATACCATACATATCCATTGAGATTCCCAGATCTTCCTCAAGTTGTTAGGCTCTCATTGGAGGAACTTAGCTCTAATACCAATTGTTGGAAACAAGGCAGATAATTGAGAGGGGGGGTGAATCAGTTATCTTAAATATCTTAAGTTTCTTTTCTTCTTTAATATTAATGCAGGATCAAAACATAAAAGCATACATAATCATGAGAGCAGAAATAAAATCAACACACATAACACAAGGATTTTTACGTGGAAAACCCTGTTAAGGGAAAAACCATGGGGTGACTAACCCAAGATTGTATTCTCTATTAAAAGAATAAGTACAAAATGGCACTTGCCAATTAGGGCTCACTGCCCGAGCACACTGCTCACAAGAGGCACACTGCCTACAAGAGATTCACTGTCTACAAGGTATATAAAAAGTGACCAAGTGTTTGAACTGATGAGAGGCATCCACATATGCTGAGGTTCAGTTCCGGTTAGGCTCAATATACTGATCTAATGCACTTCATTCTTCCTCTACTCTAATATTGTTCTGTCACATACCAGATTTGTATTCCTACTTCCACACTTCTCTCTACCTTTCTTCACACACTAACCTATTACCAACACTCCTTCATACCGAAATTCATTTGGTATATATATCTGCACCAAAGATTTCAACATCTTTCTAGTCGGCAACCAGAATACCTCAGATATTTTTAAGATACTGATCTATTGGCTGAATCCATGCTTAATATGTGATTTGTATCAAAGACATAAATTTGGAAGTCATCAATCATGTCGGCCAACCATGTATGATCTCTCAATTAGCTTGACCACCATCAATTTCTTATCCAGATCAAAGTTTGATGCTCTGTCGATCAATTATTCATCAGTCTGCTCTACCTGACAGGAACCCAACACTTAGATGCTCATATCTTTTCAATCTTTCATCACCGGAGGCTCAATCTCTTGAATGTAGCAGTCATGGTACTCCTCTTGACTTCCCCAAGTCCGCACTTTGCTAAGATACATCCTCTGAGAGATCCAGACCTGATTGTCGGACCTTGTTGCATGCTCTGTTCTTATTCACCGGACCAAAACACTCTTCAATCTGACTTCTGGTATAGACATACTATGTGTTGTGGATGTGTGGGATAAACTTTGTTGCCATCAATGACAACAATAATGAAGCCACATAGTGTCTCTTGCCAACAAACCGCAACAATACCACCACAATACTTCATAGACACAAGAATGCAAGCATTTTTACAGTATAAATATGAAATAAATGGGCTTTTAACACCATGCAAGACTTTCTTTTTGTCCAATTTGTTACCAACTCAACATAAGAAGAATTGATAACATAATACCAAGATAATTTGAATCAATGCCAAGATTCTCATGTATTAATGAATAGAAACACAACACAATACTTGTTTCCCCAAAAGTATTACAGCCAACATATGTATATCAAAAACCCCAATGTTTTAAAACACCATATTTTAAAACATATAAACAACTCTTCTCAAATGATCTAGTCATGAAAACAATTTTGTCAAAAGACCCCAACTCTCTTTTACTCATACATTTTATAGTAAAAGAGTGGGAACTAACTTTTCTCGTATAATTGTTTTACACAACTAACAATTAAAATCCAATAACATTTCTTGAAACATAATGAGACATAGTCTCGAATAACAATATAAGTATTAATCATAAGCTTAAGAAAGCATGAAAAAACTTAAAGAAAATTTTTAGGGAGACACTTCTTTATCTTCACCATCCCCTGCATCTGATCATGTACGCTCTTCATGAAGTACATGTCCATTAGTACTAGCTTTCTCTGCTTGATCCCCTGTTCTTTGTGAAGCATCCAATTTGGCTTGAAGAAATTTGAATTTATTCATAATTGAGATGATACCTGATGCAGGAGCACCTGGGCACATGCACTATCACGTCAACCAAAAAGAATGTTTGATCCTATTTTGTATGAAAAAGGAGGAAAGGGGTTGATGAAAACAAGTGGTTTAAATCATCCTTTCTCTACAAACATTCAAGGACATATCAACCAAGTTGAATCAAACTTTTGCAAGAGGATTCACCTACAAGTTAGGCTGTCACTTGGAATGATGTGGAAGCTTAGATATTATCAACTAATGTATCCAATTAATGCTCAAATACCCTTAAAACCCTAAGTATGCAAAACAGTATGTAAATTGATGAATTACAGCAAATGCTTGTAGACTAAGGTAGTAGGCAGCGATTAATAACTAACCATTTTTTGAAGTTCAGAATGTGGAACAATCAAGGACACTACCACTAGCACCCCTGTCCAAGGTACTATTTTCTCTATAGAATCCTGATCTGCTTTTGACATTGATATTGATTGTATCTTACGTTTTTGTCCTAGAAAATGTGGACACTACCACTAGCGCCCAATTCCAAGGCCAGGTGTTTTTCAGGGTGTCAGAACCTCTTTGGATGATGATTATCACTGTCCAATTCATTTCTACATTTGCAACCCTGAAGGACACTACCACTAGCGCCCGTGTCCAAGCAGTCCTTTTCTTCAGGGATTCAAAATCTGCTCACTATCTTACTGTTCCCTGCAACTCCACTCCATCAAGATGCAACCCCTGTAACCTGCAATCACAAGGAGAGTGGTTGGGGGTTGTGGTGTTTAGAGGCTTGCCTTGGTGAAGCCCTAGAGAGACATTCAAGTCTTCTGAACACCATTGTTAGATAGAGAGTGTTTATC
The DNA here is from genome assembly GCA_027924645.1 of Cunninghamia lanceolata. NCBI lineage: Eukaryota > Viridiplantae > Streptophyta > Pinopsida > Cupressales > Cupressaceae > Cunninghamia > Cunninghamia lanceolata. Next base: position 15,648,348 of record BSBN01000803.1, read on the forward strand.
CTTGCGAGATAGAGGCAAAATCCAAATGATAAAATGATTGAAACACAAATAAATGTCACCTCAAATATGTAAATCTCATGGAAGGAAGAAACTCTTTCATGCCATGAGGAGATAGAGCCAAGTCTGCAACAAACAAACACAATAACAAATAATACTGCTCTGCAACACAATGAAAGCCTTAAATCACTGTAGCATAAGATCATAAGTTCGCAATGTCCATCTCTAGTTTACAAGTGAATCTTAAACATGCTTATATATGCAACTACACACATTCCCGCTAAGAATTTCACAATTCAAACTTGAGATGTCAGCATAGGACCTAAGTAATGGTCATAAAACTGACATTTGAATTTAGGGCTGACCCAAAATAGGGCAGTACTAGGGCACTAGCACCCAAGTCCACCCTCCCAATTTTGGTCAGGGTTCATCAAAATAGCACCCCCTAGGTCCTATTTGTCACAAGACTTTGGGGTTTTCTCATCGTGATTCAAAATTAACATGCAAGATGCTTATAATGAATTCTATAGACTCGGGAGCTAAACCTTAAGAGGGAAAAGCCCCCAAGGGGACATTTTTTGACATAACATTTAGCCCCCACTTTAATGTATGTATAAACGCAAGGCCAATAAATGCATTAAAGTAGGGTCAAAACACAACAAACATGCCAAGCACGGTGCAGACATTCTAAACACACTAAAGACAGTAACAGGCATGCAAAACACGGAGAAGATTGTTATAGTCGCGCAAAACACAACTCGAAGAAAGCATTGAAGATACGCAAAACACAATGAATATAGTGAATGTAGTGATTATTTCTTTTTCATTTTCTCATATATATGAATGCAAATGCAAGTACATGGAAAGTAAACACACAACTCAGAATGCAAGAGGAGCTCATCGCCACCAGACTTGAGACTACACTTGAGAACAAACACGCCATACAAATCCCAAAGCATAGGAGGAGCTCATTGCCACTGGTACTTAGACTATGCTTTGGAACAAACACGCCATACACACACACATGGAAGACACAGAGAAAACACAACAAACAAGCGATGGAAGGAGCCTATTGCTAGGTTCACCACCAGCTCAGGCACATTACAGGCACACACTGACAATTGGGTTTCGCCACAACAACTGCCAAAGACACTTAAGGGAGGATACACCAACCCCGCCTACTCAGAGGACTTTTAGAAATGATAAGATGTGCACTCACGCGGAGATACAACATCCCACCTCTGCAGAGGACTTCAAACATGTTTTGTTAGTACCAAAATCATTAGACAACTTACCTTATATATGCCCCCACTGTTGTTAGATGGAACCTAATCAGACTCGGAGGTTATATTTACCCCACTTTTATCAGCGCAGTTTCCCCCCAAATTCCTACGAGGTCAAGGGGCACCAGGAGTTATTTATTCATTGACCGACATAAGAAAACCTTATTTTTGTAACCGACAAAAAGCTTGATAAAAAGCGGCTAAGGGTTAGGGTTTTGGTATTGTATTGTAGCATTTTGCAACGGTATTGAGTTGTAAGGATTGCTGATTGTAATCGGTTTGATTTACTGGATAATAATATTGGACTCTCTGTTTGGTGGATGTAGCTCGAGTTTGGGTGAACCACGTTAAAACTTGTCTCTCACTGTTATTATTTCTGTGTATTTCCATTCCTCTATTTAATCTTTATTTGCATTTAATTGATATTTTCTTCCGACTAACCCTAACAAGTGGTATCAGAGCGGGTTGTGTTCGATTATCGTCTGCAAGAAAGTCTCATAGTTGAGTGGGAGCAATGGCGGTTGAGGGTAAATTGAAGGTCGATAAATTCAATGGGAAGAACTATCAGTTATGGAAGATGCAGATGGAGGACTACCTCTATCAAAAGGATTTATGGATGCCGTTGGAAAGAGTAGCCAAGAAACCGGCAACAATATCTGATGAGGATTGGAATCTTCTTAACAGAAAGGCACTGGGAACCATTTGATTGTGCCTGGCACCATCAGTGGCATTCAATATAACGGAAGCGAAGACAACAGATGGTCTGATGAAAGCTTTGGTGAAATTGTATGAAAAACCATCAGCCTCAAATAAGGTATTTCTCATGAAGCGTTTGTTTAATCTAAAAATGGTTGAAGGTGGATTTGTGACAGATCATTTAAATGAATTTAATACGATTGTCAGTCAATTGACTTCTGTAAATGTAAAATTTGATGAAGAAGTTAGAGCTCTCTTGATATTATGTTCATTGCCTGAAAGCTGGGATAGTTTGGTAATGGCAGTTAGTAACTCTATTTCTGGTTCAACTACCCTAAAATTTGATGATGTTGTTGGTGTTATTCTGAGTGAGAAAATTCGTAGGAAAAGCTCAGGTGGATCCACATCAGGCAGTGTTTTGAATGCAGAAAGCAGGGGCAGATCAAAGGAGAGAGGAAAAGGTTTTGGAGGTCATGGGAAGTCACAAGGAAAATCAAAGGACAAAAGATTCCAAACCAGAGGATAGAAGGATTGCTGGTACTGTGGAAAACCAGGTCATCTGAAGAAAGATTGTTGGTCTCGGAAGAACAAAGAAGGTGACAAACAAGAAGGCAATAAGGAAGCAAATGTGGTAAGCAATAAGTCTGAAGATGATGCTTTGATTCTTTCCCTAGATAATGTTGATGATTCATAGGTTTTAGATTCAGGGGCCTCATTTCATGCTATGCCCCATAGAAGTTATTTTCTTGATTATGTCCAAGGGGATTTTGGGCTGGTTTATTTGGGAGATAACGAACCCTGTCAGATTGTTGGAAAGGGAAGAATCAAGATTAAGTTGCAGAATAGAAATCATTGGCTACTACAAGAGGTAAGGCATGTTCCAAGGCTCAGTAGGAATTTAATTTCAACAGGGTAGCTAACTGAACAAGGTTGCACTATTACATTTACTGATAAAAATTGGAAGGTTTCAAAAGGTGCCTTAGTAGTAGCGAAAGGTGTGAAAGTAGGCACCTTATATTTTTGTACAGGTCATACTGTTCCTTCCACTTTAGCTGTTACAGAGAAAAAATAAACAAGTTCAGGAACAGTTGCTGCAGGTTTGCAGAAAGAGACTGGAAAAGTTGCTGCAGGTTCTGAGACAACACTGTGGCATAACAGACTTGGGCATATGAGTGAAAAAGGTATGAAGGTACTTCATTCTAAGAAAGTTTTACCAGGTCTGAAATGTATTAATATGGATTTCTGTGAAAGTTGTGTGTATGGAAAACAAAAGAGAGTTAGTTTTCTCAAGGATGGGAAGCAAAAGAAAAATGAAAAGTTGGAGCTTGTACATACAGATTTATGGGGGCCAGCTCAGGTATCTTCTCTTGGTGGCTCTCGGTATTATGTTACATTCATAGATGATGCAACTAGGAAGGTCTAGATTTATTTCTTTCGGCAGAAATCTGATGTATTTGAGACATTCAAAAAATGGAGAAGCTTGGTTGAGAATGAGACAGGTAACAGATTAAAATGTCTCAGATATGATAATGGCGGTGAGTATTGCAGCAAAGAATTTGAAGATTATTGTTCCTTTAATGGAATTCGTAGGCAGAAAATGGTTCCAGGGACTCCACAGGAAAATGGAGTGGCTGAACTCATGAATAGGACAATAATGGAGCGTGCAAGGACCATGAGATTGCATGTTGGGCTGCCTTTAAACATGTGGGCAGAGGCTGTCAACACTGCTATATATTTAATTAATAGAGGTCCTTCAGTTCCTTTGAGCTGTGGCATTCCAGAGGAAGCATGGATAGGAAAGAAGGTGAGTTATTCTTTTCTGAAAACCTTCGGCTGTGAAGCATTTGCACATATAGATTCTAAAAATAGAACCAAGCTGGATGCGAAATCAAAAAAATGTACCTTCGTTGGATATGGCATTGATGAATTTGGTTATAGGCTTTGGGATTTTGAAAATCAGAAAATTGTGAGAAGCAGGGATGTTATATTCAATGCGAAGGTGTTGTACAAAGATCAGTTGCAGCAGCATGAGAAGAAAGAAAAGGATTATGTGGTGCTGGATGATACTCCAAATAGTGATGTTCCAGTGGTTCCTCATGCTCCGCAACAACAACCAGAAATACCACAAGGGAACAAGAGCTTTCGCAAAGCCCATGTGCCCCTAGAAGTGACATACACTTTACGATCGCTGAATGTTCCCACAAACACACAATTTCCTACAAGAAAAGTTGTTAGCAACCAAATAATCATGATAAACAACAATATATGTAGTCATTCACATAAAGAGCCGAGCAAGGCGAAATCCAAGATAAACAAAGTGCACGGAGTAGCAGTATTTTTATGTTTTGTTAGTGTGATAAGACATCGGCAAAATCATCACATGAAGTGATTCTACTAGCCAAGTGTCAGATAATATATATCAACCCCATTGTCATGTATGGACTAGGTCCATTTTTTGATTTCTCGTTGATGGGACACTAGGTCCGTATTAGTATTATATGTTTTTCATCATCTGCCAGCTAGATAGAACCACTAGAGGAAGATAAACAATAAATCAAGAGAGGAGAAACAAGTGCCATAAGGTCGTCACATAGGAAGGTGCCTCCAGGTCACCAACAGCAACGTTATGCCCCTAAGACACCACATAACAATAAAAATAGAGGAGAGGCAATATAGAAGAATGATGATACAAATAGAAGAAGGGTCACAACAGAGGTGGTCTCACAGTATCCTTGACCTTACAAGAGTATCAAGGGTCATCCTAGGAGACCTAAACAACACAACACATCACGAGGGAAACACAACATAGAGGTACAGGGTTAGAAATACTTACCTGCAGGGACAATTGAATTAAAATTTGGAACTTGCGAGCATCTTGGAGAGATGCTCCATCAAGTTTTGTGTGAAGCTTGAATGGTTCTTCTTAGGGTGTTCTTTGTTGTCAGAAAGTCCATGTGGTGCTGGTTCATCAACTCTTTGTATATCTGAGGTCTTTTGTTACTTATGAGGAGAGGAACCACTTTTGTTTCCTATTAATGATAACCATCTTGCTCTTTTCCAATTTTTAGTTCTCTTATTTGTTGATTATGTCTGTCGTAAGGAGAAGAACTACCTTGTATCATATCAATCTTTTCTTTTTTCAGAATCTCTTGCTTCGGTTGTTCCATTTGTCTTTCCAATGCATTTTAGTTATCTCCCGATCTTTGAAAGGATAACAGAGGAGGAACCTCAGCATAAATGCCATTTCTTTGTCGGCAAGGTAATACTTTAGTATTTTCCTTGTCCACCTCTATTGTAGCGATTATCTCATTATAGTCCAGATAGTCATCTTCTATTTGTACTATATTTTGTTCCATCATGTTGTTATCGGTATGCTTAGGAAAGGGATTAGTAAAAATATGTAAAGTTTGGTTTGGAGAAGCAACTGACTTATTTCCATTATCATTCACACCAGATACCTATATAACATTCGAGTCGATGAGGTATTGTATTTCATGTTTAAGACGCATACATCATTTAGTATCATGTCCTTGTTGCCAATGAAAATAACAAAAAGCATTAGCATCGAAATAAGGTCCTTGCATTCGACTAGGATCCAATGGTTTAATCGGAGGGAGCTTCAAGAGGTTGTTACTCACAGCTTGATTCATGATAGAGTGATAAGATTCAGATATCGGAGTAAACTGTCTTTGTTGTTGTTTATTCTAAAATGGTGTCCTCTTTGAATTAGTGATGGCGAATACTTGTGAGAAATTGTTTGAATTATGTCTATTAACCTTGATGAAAGTCTTATTATTCCTCTTAAAGTTGTTTTGTGAAGGTCCACCCATGGATTGACCAACTTGAACTGATGAGTTTTGGTTTTCATACTGACTAGACAAAAGTTGATAATCACAAAGGGCGATACATAAATGTTGAAAAGAGATATACTTCATCAAGAGAATATTATCAAAGATGTTAGGTTGTAGATTTGTAATAAACACCTTCTGAACATCCTCATCCTTCATCTGATATTGAATTTGTGCATAAAGGGCTTGATATCAACTAATATACTTAGTTAACTTCTTTTTCGGACCTTGCTTGCAATGAACTAAATCAATCAAAGAGACGTGTGGTCAAATGTTTGCTTGAAAATGTTGTAGAAATTGATCAACCAACTGTGAAAAAGAGTGTATTGAATTCAGAGATAGAGAGAAAAAACATTCTAAAGCCATATCTTTGAGAGATCATAGGAAAAGTTTTGCTAACAAGTCCTCTTCAAAGTAAAAATCACTATACATAGCTGTGAATGTTGCCACATGAACTCGTATTAGGATCACCTTTTCCACCATATTTTTCAAAGCAAGGAGTTTCAAACCTCTCAGGCATAAGAGTTCTCAACATTGCATAAGATAGGGGATTACGAGCATGATAAGTTGGTATACTAAGTTGTGAAGAATTTGTCAAGCTTGTCACCTTTTGTTGTAAACAAGTCATGCCTTGCAAGAGTTGGTTTAAGAGGGCATCATTAGGAGATGCAGTTTGGGAATTAGAAGCCGTGTGCATGATATTTTGATGAGATTGGTTGAGTGGAAATGAAAGGTGGTTGAGAGCAATTGTAGGTGGAAGGTGGTTGAGAGTAATTATTCATGAAAGAAGTCACCTTAGGTGCTAAGTTTTGATAGTTAAATCCCACAACTTTGTAATTTTGTGAATTAGTGCCATTAGATACTCCAATACCAGTGGTAGCATTACTACAAGCACTTGCACTGGTAGTTAAAATTATTGATGTAAATGTAGACATTCTCGTAGTCGAAAAAGGTGCCGATACTTGAGTATGAGTCGATGATGACATGTTATTAATAACTTTTGCACATTCAGTCACCGGCATAACATTAGTTTGTACAATATGCGCTAAGCCTCGAATTACATTAACACCATCTTGTCCTTATTTTATCAACTCTCTTATGTTGTGAATCGTAGGTATAGCTTCTTCCACTATCCTTTCATTTTCCACAAATGCTTGAAAATCAGCTAATTCTTTATCAAGTTTGTTTATTTTCTATTTAGGTACATGTGTGTTACATCCCCAATTTACAAATTAGACTTAATCAATAACTTGGCATGATAATCAGAAGGATTAGTCATAGTTAATTGATTTGATATTGAGGAAATATTTGATTTAACTTTTGTTTATGAAGTAGAAACAGATGTTTAACAGTTTTGTAAATTAAATGATTTTCGATTACAAGATTTGATAATGATACACTGATTGTAATCTTGTGGTCCTGAGTGTGATAGGAGAAATGAACAGCCTTTGAAGAAGGAAGGAGAGTATCATCCCAGAGGAAGGGATTAGACATTGTGATAACATAAGTTGCCTAGCCATCTGAGTAATCGACTCCTATGTCCTTCTCAACCATTCGTAAGTTGACATGTGTCATGTCTCTTATCTTTTGTTTCTATGTTCTTGGTTTATTCTTTTGTCGATGAAGTTGTCTTGACAAGTCGTGATGACCCGATGATGTTTTGGGAACATAATTCCTAGCCGAGAGATAATAATATATTTAGAGACAAGGAGGTCTTTCTTACTTATTATTCTCAAGGTCTTTATGTTATTCCTAGTCCTTTGACTAATGGGAATAGTCAATTTCAGGGGAGTATCACTTGACCCATATAATTGACGTAATTAATGTGAATTCTTTTTATGAATATTATTCCTTGTGATAATCCTTTATCAAGGATGAAACCTCTTATTAGGTTGTTATCCTTAATGATATTATTGTTATTTACTTATTTTGATAACTGTATTCGATGGAATATTCTTAAGTGGTTTTAGTCGATCCTGAAGATCGATGGGAGCCTCGAGCTCAACCATCCCATGATGTGCAAGGATCGGTTCATCTTTTTAGGGGCACTACTGAGTGGTAAGGCAATTGACAGCCAATATTGGCATGTATGGGATTGGTTATCTTGTGTGTGTCAGGGTCTGCTTTGGAAGAGGAGAAGAAGAGAAAAAAGACTTCGGGGAGAAATGCAGAAAGGTTGGCTTTCTGGGAAAAATTAGGGGAATAACTGTTTGAGGGAGAATAGTGACAAGAGGAAACTGGGAGCGGCGAAAAGACTCGAAGAACTGGGACTGGATCCGGTCTATTGCTCAACTCAGGTAACTGGGAAACATGAAGTTTCTTGTTATTGATTAACAATATGAGGCATGTGGACTACAAGGCCGTGTCAGGCATGTTGTTTAAATTTATTTTGAGTCATGGCATTAGGCTAGTCAGCCGAGCCATCCTTGTTTTTAAATAACTTATATGCTATGGTTTGGGTGTCATTTAGCCGAACCCTTTTAAGACAAACATTGAGTTGTGTTTATACTCGAAGCCTCATGGGCTGAGTTTGTTAGACATAGTAACTGTTGAAACTATGCTCAGGCTACGAGCTGAGCAAAAACATATTTATTAAACTTCTTGAAAACTTGCTCAGGTTATGAGCTAAGCAAAAATGTATTTATTAAACTTCTTGAAAACTTGCTCAAGGTTGTGAGCCGAGCTAGGAAACTAAGTATCTATTCTTGAAATTACGCTCAGTCGAGCCTTGTAAAGATTGTCTCTTTCTTGAATTAGCCTTGAGTCTTTCGACTCGATCGTACTGTAATGTATGATACATTATGATAACTGGAGCTCAAAGCCATAGTGGTTGAGCATGTATTCTTTTCATTTGTGTTTAACCCATGTCGTATGATGACAACGACCAAGCTTATGATCTCTCGAAAGGAGTTAAGAATGACTCCATGTGTTATTTGATAATGATACAGTCATACAACTGTATTGATAGCCGTGTAGGCATCATTACTTGGCATGCAGTCCCTCGACTATATTAATAATTGTGGAAGCTTTCAATATCCTAAACACAGTCCATTGACTGTAAAGATTGTCGGGAAGGCAATTATAGATCGGTGTATATCTAACACCCAAACAAAACCCAGTCGGGCTTACTTGAGTAGATGACAGTGAATTACAAATAGAGTTGTTAAAACTATTATGTTTGTTAAATGAACCTTCGATTATGAAGGAATATGATCATAGTCTCTATATGAGACAGTTGAGAATAAGTTTATAATAGATTATAGACTAGATCTATTTGGGACTGAATTATGACTTAAAGAATAACGTTATGAGTTATAAATTCTTTTACTTATTATAACTAATGGGTTGGTGAATAACCCATGAGCTAATTAGGAAAATAAGAGCTATTGACCCTTAAGAAACTAATATATTTATTAAGGCAGTGTATGCCTTAAGTATCATGAAATCGACTACATCATATGTGGTGAACGCTATTGATATGAAAACACGGGAGACCAAGACAGTCATGATGTTGAAATTGAAATGAACTGAACGGAGCGAGGTGACGTGGAGTCACTAGTTCCACATTTCTATAGTAACCTATATTGTTATAATTAACTTTGATGGGAGTCGAATGTTCCAGTTTGGACTATGATTCAAATTGATCCCACACTCTTACTAGACCTAAAGGACAAGGACATTAAGAACTTATTGTAGGACATGACAGCTTATAAGTTGAGTTAGGGTGGTGGACATACGATGACATTCATTGTGTAATTTCTTTGTATGAAAACTTTGGCCAAAGTAATGCATCTGTCTCTACATGCATTGTCAGTCCACAGTGATCCAAATGGCCTAGTGTCTCCAGTAGCATCATACAAGTTAGAGTGGATCTACAGTGTGTGACCATGAGACATTAGGAAGGACACAACACCAGTTACTTAGATGACTATCCAATTGGTTTCCAATGTTTAACCTTTCCATGAGGGGTAGGGCCTCTTCCAGTTAGGAAGACGAGTGGGGAACCGCAGGTCCGTGGTTGGAGGAAAAGCACCAAGATGATGCTCTCCTTCCCAAGCATGAGACAAGCTGAGGCTTATGAAGACAGATGTCAATGGTTCCAGATACAGTGTTTGCATTTTGACCAGTTGGTCTATTGTAATGTAAACATTTGACATTGATGCCTAGAGCATATTTTGTATTTGATTAGTGATGGATATTCACTAAAGATTGTAATGATTTATTAGATCGTAAGCTATGTTATATCCTGATTTGATTAGCATGCTTAAATGATGGAAAAGAATATGTTTCTTTATGTTCAAATTTTGAATATTGTAATCCATTCTTAATTAATGACTTGTTTAAGTTATATGCTTAAGTTAAATCTTGAGTTTTATAGAAAGTGATGTTACAATGTGTTACCACCTCAATAGTGTCCTCAACATCATAAAATATTTGATCTTCCATTGTAGTTGTAGGAGATATGATATCTTGCAAAATTTGTGTCTCTCCTTTTGTAAAGGTGTTCAATGGATTTTCAAAGGTAGGAATACCATTTTCTTGAGGAGCACTAGAGCCCATGAGTCTTCTACTTCTTCTTAAAGGGATATTTCTATTACGACAGTGAGTTATAATACTCATATAACAGCATACAACACTCAATGCACAAACTAATAGAACAAACCCAAGGAGCAAGATATGTTTAGGATCTAAAATGCTTGATTTTTCACTTTTTTCAATGCAAATGACTAAAAGAAGAGGTGTTGTGAAGAATTTTATGAGGGGCAGCAAATAATAAGCTCAATATCAATCCAATAATGCAACAATATCATTCACAACACGCCTATAATGTTTTCAAACCCTAGACATGAATTTTTGCAAAAAAGGACAATATGATGCAACACTACAAATAGAAATCAGTCCTAAATGAGTGTTTGAAAAGGCTAGTAAAATCTAAATTAAGATTTTAACTACAAACCCTAGCTAATGCAAAACTATGTTTTTTATGAAAAATGCACAATTTCAAGCAATTTTTGACAATTTAAGCATGGAAATGCAATGCAAGTGATTAACATAAGATCAATTTCTGCAATTTAAATCAGATCTAATGAAAATGACAGAAATTAAATAGAATTAAATGCCAATTAATTCAAATTATGCCAAAATGCAAGTCTAAGATGCCAATTTTTTTGTAATTTTTCAAATGCAATAAGATGAATGAATGCAAATCTAAAGTTCAACACTCAGCAAGGTGCAAAATTCAAATAAACATGGATCCACCAAAATGTTTTGTATGAAAAAGGGGGAAAGGGGTTGATGAAAACAAGTGGTGTAGATCCTCCTTTCTCTACAAACATTCAAGGACATATCAACCGAGTTGAATCATACTTTTGCAAGAGGATTCACCTACAGGTTAGGCTGTCACTTGGAACAATGTGGAAGCTCATATATTATCAACTAATGTATCCAATTAATGCTCAAATACCCTTAAAACCCTTAGTATGCAAAACAATAAGTAAATTGATGAATTACGGCAAATGCTTGTAGACTAAGGTAGTAGACAGAGATTAATAACTGACCATTTTTCAAAGTTCGGAATGTGGGACAGTCGAGGACACTACCACTAGCACCCCTATCCAAGATATTGTTTTCTCTATAGAATCTTGATCTGTTTCTGACACTGATATTCACTGTATGTTCCGTTTTTGTCCCAGAAAAGGTGGACACTACCACTAGCGCCCAAGTCCAAGGCCAGGTGTTTTTCAAGGTGTCAAAACCTCTTCAGATGTTGATTATCACTATCCAATTTGTTTATGTTTTTGCAACTCCAGAGGACTCTGCCACTAGTGCCCGTGTCCAAGTAGTCCTTTTCTTCAGGTATTCAGAATCTGCTCACTATCTTATTGTTCCCTACAACTCCACTCCATCAAGATGTGACACTTGTAACCTACAATCACAAGGAAAGTGGTCGCGGTTTGTAGTGTTTAGAGGCTTGCCTCGGAAGCTCGGGAGAGACATTCAAGTCTTCTAAACACTATTGTTAGATAAAGAGTGTGTATCCTTGTGGGATAGAGGCAAAATCCAAATGATAAAATGATTGAAACATAAATAAATGTCACCTCAAAGATGTAAATCTCATGGAAGGAAGAAACTCTTTCATGCCATGAGGAGATGGAGCCAAATCTACAACAAACAAACACAATACTGCTCTGCAACACAATGAAAGCCTTGAATCACTGCAGCATAAGATCATAAGTTCGCAATGTCCATCTCTAGTTCACAAATGAAACCTAAACATGCTTATATATGCAACTACACACATCCCCACTAAGAATTTCGCAATTCAAACTTGAGTTGTCGTAATAGGACCTCAGTAACGGTCATAAAACTAACATTTGAATTTAGGGTTGACCCAAAATAGAGTAGGACTAGGGCGCTAGCACCCAAGTCCACCCTCCCAATTTTGGTTAGGGTTCATCAAAATAGCACCCCCTAGGTCCTATTTGCCACAAGACTTCAAGGTTTTCTCATCAGGATTCAAAATTAACATGCAAGATTCTTATAATGCATTCTATGGACGCGGGAGCTAACCCTTAAGAGGGAAAAGCCCCCAAGGGGACATTTTCCAACATAACAGATCTAATTTTAGTTTTGGTTTCATTATTTGTTGCTTCTATTGCATTTTGTTGTGTGGCGATCGTTGTCGCGATAGCTGGTGACTTCGTGCTACATCAGTTTTGGTTTGATGGTGATGTTGTTAGCAACACATTTGAAGGCATTGTTATGGTTTTTGTTCATACATTGGGCCATCATGGTATATGCATGTAAAGTCTATGTGCACCGAAAAGATGTTGTTGGAGAATTTAATTGCATATCTAGAAGCATAGAATGTGTTTCTACTCCCTTGAATCACTTCAAGCTTGATTGAATTGGAAGAGGGATATTGATTCTATCATAATTGGCCAACTTTTAAAGGTGCATTTGAATCATTCTCATTTTTTTGTGAAAGAAGTGTTGCTTTATTTTATTCCATGTTTTCCCATACTAGAGGCACCATATCACATTACAATGAAATACATAATAGACAGCTCTGAAGGAATGGTTGATGATATTAATGGGTAGTTAGCTGATGAATTCAAAAACTAGAATTAGTTAGAATTAACATCCATGTTTGGGTATTTCCCTCTCATTGGCGTTCAAATTGTGCTTCTATAAGTGGTCAACAGACAAATGAAACGTGGGTTTAATTTGTTGTTTGCTTTATTTTATTCCATGTTTTCCCATACTAGAGGCACCATATCACATTACAATGAAATACATAATAGACAGCTCTGAAGGAATGGTTGATGATATTAATGGGCGGTTAGCTGATGAATTCAGAAACTAGAATTAGTTAGAACTAACATCCACATTTGGCTATTTCCCTCTCATTGGCGTTCAAACTATGCTTCTATAAGTGGTCAACAGACCAATGAAACATGGGTTTAATTTGTTGTTTAATTATATTTGGAACCTCAAGAAATTTTTAGAAAATATCTTTCCCTATGCGCCGATTCACTTCATGGAAGTGACTTTTCAATGCTTTTTATTGTTTTAAGGAGTATAAAAGGGAAGATCAAAATCATAAGAGGTTTTTTTATGGTGCAGAAGCACCTTAGCAATTGTTGGTCAAATGTTGTAAATAAGATTCTTTAGTGAGTTTTGTGTGTCCAAGTCATATTTTTGGTGCAATAAGGTCTAATTAAGACCACCTTGAATGTATTTATGTCATATAGTGGTCTAGGTGTGAAATTTTGTCAAATATTGCATTGCATAATAGTGTCACTTGGAAGTTGAAAGGTCATGAGTTTGATTTTCAGTTGGAGACTATTGGGATTCATTTGAAACATGTTTAAAAAGCCTCAAAAGCTTCAAGGAAAGTGGTGGAAGGTGGTGGAAGGTGGTTGAAGGTGAATAAAGGATAAAATAATACATTTTTACCCTGTTTTTCTAATTAAATCCTGTAATTTTTGTTGTTCCTACAACTGTATGGCCATGTATGGCCCAGTCTTGGTTTGAAACTCATTTGTTTGGATGGTGCTTTGAATCAACTTTCATTTGCAAGTGGTTTGGTGTAATATCATCATACTTGAAAGATTTTATGGTAGTTTGTTTGAAAACAACTAATAAAAATAGGGTTTAGGGTTTTGTGAAAACAATTTGCATTTGTGAGCATGTCCACTGATGAAATCTCTTGAAAACTGGTAGAATGACAGTATACAATGTATGTTAAATGATTTTGGTGATTTTGTGAGCAAGGTGTGAAGTTGAAGTGGGTTTTGATCAAACCCTAGCATGAATTTCCTATTTTGTAGGCTTTTGTGAAGTTTAGGCTTGAAATATTGAAACTCAGAGACTTGGTGACCGATTCTGACCATGAAACCCACATAATCTATCCATTTGCAATGTATTAAAGTCCTCAAGTAGATTTTGGAAGTTGGGAGGTTTAAATCCACATAGTTGCTTTGGAAAAGTGGCCTAATTAGGCCTAGGTGCAACAGCAACAGTCAATTGATGAGTGGTTTGGTCTGAAACAACCTTAACCCATTTCTTGATATATTAAATAAGGCTTTAAAGGGTACTTAAAAAGGTATTTTTTTTGTGGGTCAGAGGCCTCATTCAGAAGATATGCTAAAAAAACCTAATTAGGAGGGCTACAAGGAATTAGGATAGTTTACAAGGGAATGGTCAAGAATTGAAGAGTGCAGACTTGAGTGAGGGTTTGGAATGGTTGTGTCTGAGTCCCTGAGGGGTAAGAAGACCTCTGGAAACCTTGTTTGGTTTTGAGGAGTTGAAGACCCTGATTGTGCCTTTGTAGAGGGAAATTGCCTGAGAGGAAAGCCTATGATATTTGAAGAATCTGTTGGTATGAGCCCATTGTTGTGAAATATGCCTCCATTGGATTGAGTTTGAACCCCTGCTCTGCATCAATTAGTATCAAAGCTTAGGCTGTATATCTTTTAAGTGTAAAGAGTTGAAGATTGAAGAAGAGAATAGTTGGAAGTTGAAAAGACAAGATGCATCCAAAAGATAACATGGCAAAGGAAAACAGAGAGTTGAAGGAGAAGTAGCACAAAGAAGAGCACTTTTCAAGACCACCTGCAAGTGCAATGGAAAGGTATGTAAGGTAGTAGTAGACTCTGGTAGCATAGATAACATGGTGTCACAAGAGATGGTTGATAAATTGAATTTGGTAAGGATACCTCATGAGACACACTATAATGTTTCTTAGTTGAATAATGAACAATCTCTTTTGGTTAAGGAGCAAGCTTTTGTTGAGTTTCATATTGGTGGATATAAGGATAAGTTGCTTTGTGATGTGTTGCCTATGAGTTGTTGTCACTTATTACTAGGGAGACCATGGCAATTTGAAAGACATGCATTATATGATGGAAGGCATAACACCTATCAGATTGAGAAGGATGGGGTCTCTTTTACATTGACTCCATTGGTTGAAAATGATGAAGGGCAGAGTAAGGCAGCAAGGGTGATTATGTTAGGAAGGAAGGAGTTCATAAAGTTTGAGGAAGACAAACAAGAGGAAGATGTGCAGACAGTAAGTGTGAAGGATGATTCAGTGTTGAAGAGAAAAGAAGATGAAAAGGTGGAGAATGAACTGAGATTGGAAGGAAAGGATAATGAGCTAGTGTCAAAGTCGGAGACAGGGAAGATCAAGGATGGATTCCTTGTGAAGATGCAAGAGGAGTTAGGAAAACATGATGAGATTGTGCTAGAAACAATGCTTTGTCCATTAATGGGAAAATAGGTGTGTAAATCTGACAACACAGAGGTTTATGAATATGGCAAGACAGAGATTCTTGGGGCAGAGACCCTAGTGACTGAGGAAAGGCAAGATTGGGAAAAGAGGCCTAGTGAGGTCATGGTGGGAAAGATACTTTGTCCACTGATTGGACAAGAGGATGGTAGGCAGCAGAAGTCTATCAGCAAAGAGGATGGTAGACTTGATAGCATAGAGGTCTTAGTGGTAGAGAGATTGAGAACAGAGGTAAAGAGGAATAGTGAAGGGGTTGAAGATAAGTTACCAAGGATTGTGGCCAGATTTGAGCACACAAACAAAGTTGAGATGAAGACCAATCCATTTAAGAATGGAAGAGATTTGGTTGTAGGTCAAGGAGTAGGTATAACATCAGCTCAGATGTGGAGAAGGTCAGAAGACATACCACATGTCAGATTGTGAAGATAGAGCAGTACCAAGGTGATAACTAGTTCAACAGGGCAAAGGATGATGCAAAATTTCAATACTTGACCCAGTGGAAAGGATTACCAGGTGGAGAAGCATTTGGAGAGCAAGAAGACAAGATGATCAAGCAATGGGATGGAGCAGTAAAGTCCTCATGGGACATGAGTTTTCTTCAAGCCGAGTGTATGGTACAGGAGCACCTTAGCAATTGTTGGTCAAATGTTGTAAATAAGAGTCTTTAGTGAGTTTTGTGTGTCCAAGTCATATTGTTGGTGCAATAAGGTCTAATTAAGACCACCTTGAATGTATTTATGTCATATAGTGGTCTAGGTGTGAAATTTTGTCAAATATTGCATTGCATAATAGTGTCACTTGGAAGTTGAAAGGTCATGAGTTTGATTTTCAGTCGGAGACTGTTGGGATTCATTTGAAACATGTTTAAAAAGTCTCAAAAGCTTCAAGGAAAGTGGTGGAAGCTGGTGGAAGGTGGTTGAAGGTGAATAAAGGATAAAACAATACATTTTTACCCTATTTTTCTGATTAAATCCTGTAATTTATGTTGTTCCTGCAACTGTATGGCCCAGTCTTGGTTTGAAACTCATTTGTTTGGATGATGCTTTGAATCCACTTTAGTTTGCAGATGGTTTGGTGTAATATCATCATACTTGAAGGATTTTATGGTAGTTTGTTTAAAAACAGCTAATAAAAATAGGGTTTAGGGTTTTGTAAAAACAAATTGCATTTGTGAGCATGTCCACCAATGAAATCTCTTGAAAACTGGTAGAATGATAATATACAATGTATGTTAAATGATGTTGGTGATTTTGTGAGCAAGGTGTGAAGTTGAAGTGGGTTTTGATCAAATCCTAGCATGAATTTCCTGTTTCTTAGGATTTTGTGAAGGTTAGGCTTGAAATATTGAAACTCAGAGACTTGGTGACCGATTCTAACCATGAAACCCACATAATCCATCCATTTGCAATGTATTAAAAGTCCTCAAGTAGATTTTGCAAGTTGGGAGGTTGAAATCCATATAGTTGCTTTGGAAAAGTGGCCTAATTAGGCCTAAGTGCAACACAATAGTCAATTGATGAGTGGTTTGGTCTGAAACAACCTTAACCCATTTCTTAATATGTTAAATAAGGCCTTAAAGGGTACTTAAAAAGGTATTTTTTTTGTGGGTCAAAGGCCTCATTCAAAAGATATGCTAAAAAACCTAATTAGGAGGGCTACAAGGAATTAGGACAGTTTACAAGGGAATGGTCAATAATTGAAGAGTGCAGACTTGAGTGAGGGTTTGGAATGGTTGTGTCTGAGTCCCTAAGGGGTAAAAAGACCTCTGGAAACCTTGTTTGGTTTTGAGGAGTTGAAGACCCTGATTGTGCCTTTGTAGAGGGAAATTGCCTGAGAGGAAAGCCTATGAAATTTGAAGAATCTGTTGGTATGAGCCCATTGTTGTGAAATATGCCTCCATTGGATTGAGTTTGAACCCCTGCTCTGCATCATTTTATCTGCCACATATAATAAAAATTCAGAGAATAGAACAAACAGAGGCGTTGCCAGGAAAAGCCAAAAGAGCGTTCAATTCGGAGGAAGAAGATTAGCGAAGGGGGGAAATAATACCAGAAAATAGATAATAAGAGGAGATTTGAATGCTAATCTTCATAGGGATTTAGTCAAGAATCAGAGAAAGAAATCAAATGAAAGGTGATTGAGAAAAGAGTGAGACTGCTTGGGTGAAATAGAGCTTACACAACATAAATTGAATAAAGGGAAAGATGCATAAAAGAGGTTGATGAGTGTAAAGAGGAAGAAGATAACACAAGGAAGTCATTATTTAAGACTTACTGTGGTTGCAAAGGAAGTGAATTGACAGAGACCTCAACTGTCATAGAACAGTCCAGAATGATTAGTAAAACAAATTCATGTTGTGATGTAAGTGTATTGGAATCGTGAACTCTATATCCTTGGTGTATTGAGATCCCAAATTGAATGCAAATCTAGAAATCTTCTTTTTGTTTGTTGTGATTAAGTTTTGTTTTCAAAACTAATTAATGTTCCTGTCACTTCAAATAAATGAATTGAATAATGGACAAATTGTTTAGTGTGTGTGCTGCTAGTTGTGGTTGTCTAATAAGACTCCCTTGCTAGGCTACATCAATTGGTATCAGAGCCTGGTACAGTGTTGTGTCGAAGAAGAACCCTAGGAGATTGTTGTCGATGTGTGAGAGGATAGCGAAACCCGCAATTGTAGAGGGTTATGAAAATGACACAAAGAGGGTGTCATGGGTGAAGAGGACCACAAATGGAAAACCAAGAGGTCTTTAGAGAGATGATAAGAGGCTTGGAAGATAGAATAGGAGCAAAGTTGGAGGCCATAGAATTGACACAACGAAGAGGAATTCCGGTGATAGCGATGATGAGGCTGAAGAAGTAGAATCAGAATTTGATGTGGAAGATGATCATGGAGATGAAGTGGAAAGTAGGTTTTTTAAAGCAATGGCGAGGCTTTATAGCAGGCCTAGATTAGACCCCCTAAGTTTCAATGGCACTTTGAATCCAGAAGAGATATTGGATTGGATATACGAAATGGAAAAATACTTTGACATAGAGTCAATTGAAGACCTAAAAAGGGTGAAGTATGCTGGCTCAAAGTTGAAGGGACACACTTCCATGTCGTGGGAGCATGTGCAGCTTGAAAGAAGGCGAAAAGGCAAAGATAAAATCAAGACATGGAAGAGAATGGTGACGAAGTTGAGGGCAAAATTTTTGCCAACAGATTACCAGCAGAATTTGTTCAAGAGGTTGCAAAAATTGAAACAAAGAGAAAAGAATGTGTAAGAGTACACCGAGGAGTTCTATTGGTTGAGCATCTTGGCTAGACACGTGGATGATGACATAGAAAAAGTTTCAAGGTATGTAAGGGTAAAATCAAGAAGATGAGTCCACTTCTCATGGAAGTTTCAGACTTAGCCAAAATACGAATTTGGGATAAGTGAAATAGGATCCTGCTTTTTATGAAACAGAATCCCATTTCGCTTTAGGATCCCAAGCCAAAAATGGGATCCCGTTTTCTAGAAACGAGATCCCATTTCATAAAAGGTTAAAATATTAAAAAAACTAAACGAGATCAACGAGATTCCGTTTAGAAACGGGATCCCGTTTCTTAAAATTTGAATTTCTGAGCCAATTTTTGCTCTGGGTTTTGGGTCAGAAAAAAGGCTTGGGGAGCCAACCCTTAGCTTTGGACCTGGTTTGACCTGCAAGTTGAAGGTCATGTCAATGTCACAAGAAAATAGTGACTTTGGGCATATGTCTAAAGACCTTTTTTGTAGAATTTTTTGATGAAATTAAAATCCATTATAGATGAGACAGCGTAGATTCCAAATATGTAATTTTTTTTACAATTGGATTTTTTTTTCTATTTTTTAATTAATTTCTAATGAAACAGGTCCATAAACTTGAATTATCAAGGTTTTTTAGTATTTTAATAACTTTTTATTAAAATAATTTTTTGAAAAACAAATTGTACAAAAGCGTACTTCAGACAATTCTTTTCAATTTGAAAAAAATTCAAAAAATGATAAGTTTAGGTCATATTATGTGTCACGTACACAATGATTTTTCAAAACACCAAATATGGCCAACAAAAAATTAACAAAAAAAATATTCAATAAAAAATTACAAAAAATATGGAAAGCATGCTTAAGTGAGTTACAAATATTTTCCCAAAAGGATTTAGAAAAATATGATTATTTAGGTCAAAATATGGAAGACGTACACGTGCATAGTATAGTTAAAAAAAAGTGACTTTAAACAGTGGTTTTTAGAAACGTCTATTGAAAATCAATTTGTATCATCTGGGTATTCAAATAAATTATATATTTGGAAACTAGACTCCAAGTACTACATTTTATGATTAGTAACTTTTTTAAAGATTCCATCTCTAAGTGCTTCAAATTTTAAGGTCAAATGTGACAAATTCTGAAAATCAGGGAAAACACTTCCACTTTTTGGCCAAAAAGTGGACTCAACTTCTTGCACACACCCGTAAATGGTCTCCATAATTCCATTCAAGCTGAAAAGAGCATGTTGTGGATGAATAGCGTAGAAGAGGTATATCAATATGCCTTGAAAGCGGAAGAGAAACTTGTAAGAAAACAGCAACATAATTCCTAAGGAAGGGGCAGATTTTCAAGGGGAAGAGGCCAAAACAACAGTGGTAGAGGATTCCAAAACAAACAAGAGGCAAGTTCATCTCATGCGAGTGTGCAAGAAAACAAAGGAAGAGGAGAATCTTCTAGGGGAAGAGGAGACTATTTTCGTGGTAGAGGAAGAGGGTTTGGAGGTACATGCTTCCAATGTGGTGAGCAAGGGCATAGAGCATTTGAGTGCCCACAAATACAACAAAATAATGGCAAAGGAAAGGAAGCAAGAATTCATGTAGTGTAGGTTGAAAATGAAAGTATGGATGCACCAAATCATGGAGAAGGGTCTGAAGATGGAGTCTCTCATGCTGAAAAGGATTTTGATCAATCCTGAAAAGGAGAAGTTGGAGCCAATGCAGAGAATAAATTTGTTTAGAACAAGATGCAAAGCGGGTGGCAAGTGATGCAAATTCATAGTGGACAGCAGTAGCATGTATAACATTGTATCCGAAGAGATGGTGGAAAAATTGAATTTGAAAAGATGGAAACATCCCAGCCCATACCGAGTTTCATGGTTGCAAAAAGATCATAATTTGATGGTATGTGAGCAATGCCTTGTGAGTTTTCAGATTGGGAGATATATGGATGAAGTAATGTGTGATGTGATGCCAATGGATGCACGTCATCTACTTTTGGGAAGGCCTTGGAAATTTGATCGAAGAGATGTTAATGATGGGTGGACAAACACATACCGAATCACGAAGATGCAAAGCGGGTGGCAAGTGATGCAAAGTCATAGTGGACAGCAGTAGCATGTATAACATTGTATCTGAAGAGATGGTGGAAAAATTGAATTTGAAAAGATGGAAACATCCCAGCCCATACCGAGTTTCATGGTTGCAAAAAGATCATAATTTGATGGTACGTGAGCAATGCCTTGTGAGTTTTTAGATTGGGAGATATACAGATGAACTAATGTGTGATGTGATGCCAATGGATGCATGTCATCTACTTTTGGGAAGGCCTTGGAAATTTGATCAAATAGATGTTAATGATGGGTGGACAAACACATACCGAATCACGAAAGATGGCAAAGAATACACTCCAAATCCAATTCAAGAAAGAGAAAAAATGGGAAGCAACTCCAAGGTTTGTTTTGTTTCTGGTAAGCAATTTTTGAAAGATTTGAAGGAAGGAGGAACATGTTTTTCTATAGTACCAAAGATTACAGCGGTTGGGACAACGAAAGAAAATGAAGAAATATCAAAGGAAATTCAAAAAAATTTGGAGTATGATGACATAATGATGAAGGAACTACCTGATGGATTACCACCAATGAGGAGCATAAGTCATTATATGGATTTGATTCCAGATGCAAGTTTTCCCAGCAAAGCACCATATAGAATAATGCCTATGGAGAATGCAGAAATAGATAGGCAAGTGCAAGAGTTGCTGGATAAGGAGCTGATTAGGGAGAGTTTGAGTCCATGTGTTGTTCCAGCAGTGTTGACACCAAAGAAGGATGGTGAATGACGAATGTGTACAGACTCAAGATCCATAAACAAGATAACTATCAAGTAACGGTTTCCCTTGCCAAGAATGGATGATATGATGGATTGTTTGTGTTGGTTTTTCTTCTGAATCAGCATTAGAGTTTGCCAGTTTTAATGCACAGGCAGATTCAGCCAACTGAATACAGGAGGTTGCGTGAGCTCCTCCCCTTCACTTCTGGTTCTGCCGCACCAGGGGGGGTGTCCCTATTTGATAAAAGTATAACCTTGACTAGCTCAATGACAGAAGGATTTAACTTGACGGCAACAGGCAGAATACTCTCATGTATGGACCAAGATTTGTGTAACAAATCACAAGGTTGGCAACATTCTTGGACATAATGTCTGGTTAGGTATGAGAGCATGCAGAGGTTCCTAATCCTAATCCTACAACTAACAGGTGGAAGTGATGAGATGGGTTGAAATGGTGTTTGGAGTGATGGGACTTTCCTAGACCCATTGAACAGACAAATTCCCAAACCAGTGCCTTATCTGGGCAGTAGAGTCATATCTAAGACTGTAAATGTCTCCCCATGACAACATAAATTCATATCCAGAGGACCTGAGAATAATGCTACTGCCTGACAGCAACATGTCCAAGAAAGAGTATCATTAATGATCATGCTTAACAGATCCTATCATGCAATCTATTTCCCTTTGTATCTAATCAAAAGCCTATTTAACCACTCCTTGAGCAGACGCAATAAATCAGACACACAGTATGCATACACTGAAAAACTTGGAAGTCCTTGACAACCTTGTTTGAAAGGAAAACAAATGACATACAGGAGACAATCAGAAACAATACACACACAGGTGTTTTTCATTTAAAATCAATCTGCATAGAAGGTCATCACAGAGAAAATCATCATTTACAATCCAAGATAGATTAGTACACCAGACTAAGGACCGAGTTTGTAGCAAAAAATGCCTTTCAAAATGTGAACACCTTATGTTCAGAGTCAGAGCTGAAAGCCCAAAAACGTCCAACCCCTAAAATGTAACACAGCCAGACCATTTATACAGAACCGTGTACATTCAGCAATTAATTACATGGCCAGAAGTCAAAAATTTGCCAGATACATTCCTTTCATTTGAAAATGGCCTTCACAGATTAAATGCGACAGACAGAGGGGATCTCGAGCCCAGCGCCACCGTTGGAGAAATCGCTATGCCATAAAATGGGTACCTGACTGCTTGACCGTTTGCTCACATCTCTGCACTATCGCCATTAAAGGCCTCAACCACCCGCGGCCTACCTGGAAACCGTCGCTGCATTCAAATGGGGAGTTCCCGCCAAAATGCATTTTCTGAAGGTTCAAATTATGTAGGAAAATTAGTCCCACATGCATGGTGCGAAGACAACTTTAGCATTTTAAAAACATGGCCACCCACATACTAAGTGTCGAGCGCTTTTGCCACGCTCGACACACGCCTCTCAGCCCAAAGCCCATCGCCCAGACCTATACCATCGGCCCACTCCAAAAAACTCCTTCCGATCTCAACGGTCTCGCCGATGGCAAACAAAACACACCCTCCGTCGCCGTGACTCCCTCCATCGGAGCAACCAAAAATCCTCTGGCCGACCTCATGTGTTACACCGATGAAGCCCATCGCAATCTCTTGTCGGCTAGACCAATCCCATCGGCCAACCTAGAACTCCTCTGACCGACCTCAATAGTCTCGCCGACGCCATCGCAAACTCCATATTCAAGTCCTTCGGCGAGACACACGCCATCGGCACAACAAAAAAGACGCTCGCCAATACGTCGAGTCATACCGACGCACCAACGAGCCACACTCTGCTCCTCAATCGGCCAAACACTCTCCATCGGCGGACCACAAAGCACTGCCCCCGATAGCCAAGGTCACTTCGATGACCGAACTCCTCGCTCCCATCGCCTAGACACACATCATCGGAGCAACTAAAAAAACACTGGCCGATACCCTTAGTCACACCGACGAACACCTCCCTAAAGCCTCCAACTTCCACATCGGCAAAGCACAAATCTCCCTCGCCGATAGGCAAAAGTCATATCGACGACACCTTCACTTGCTTCTGTCGGCCAGACATAGTCTATCGGCTAGCCCAAAAGCTTCCTTGGCCGATAGACCAACTCTCCCCGATGGCCACCAAAACATCCTCGTTGGCGAAACCTCCACTGTCGGCTCAACCAAAAATCCTCCTGCCAACACAACCGATCACCCCGATACACACATCCTCTATCGGCGAGACCCTCAACCGTCGGCCAAGCAGAAACATCCTCTGCCGATGACAAACATTATGCCAATAGACCTGAGATACCCTCATCGGCATGACCAATACCATTGGTGGAACCACAAACTCCATCGCCGATGGACAAAACATGATGACCCCTTCCTCAAGAAAGATGATGCGGATGCTGTAAAACACTGAAGGGGTGCCAAAACTCAGAACCTTTTGGATTTTTTGGGAAGGTGCCTGCATGAAAAAATGCTCAATTAACTGACAGTCAATTCAGGCACCAACAGTTTGAGTGGGGCTAAGTATTTCACCAAGATTGACTTGAAGAGCGGGTACCATCAAATTTGCATAAGAGAGGGAGATGAGTAGAAGACCTCTTTCAAAACAAAGGATGGATTATATGAATGGATGGTGATGTCATTTGGCTTGACGAATGCGCCAAGTACCTTTAGGAGGCTAATGAACAAAGTGTTGGAACCATTCCTTCGTAAGTTTGTCATTGTGTATTTGGATGATATTTTGGTTTTTAGTAAAACAAAAGAAGAGCACTTGGAACATGTTAGGGCAGTTTTGCAAAGACTCAAGGAGGAGAAGTTGTTAGTGAATGTGAAAAAGTACAGCTTCATGAAAGAGAAGTTAGTGTTGAACACAATGAATACTGAGAGGGGGGTGAATCAGTATTCTACAAAACCACTTTTTCACATGATCTATAAACCAATTACCAAATTCAATAACATGAAAGTAGAATAAACATAAGAATAGCAAACATAAATTCATAACACATAGACACCAGGACTTTTACATGGAAAACCCAAAAGGGGAAAAACCACGGTGAGTGTTAGCTCACAATATATTATGATAATAATACCGAATTACATGAAGGCTCACTGCCCAAGGACTCACTATCTAAGAAGTGCTCACTACAAAAAGGCTCGCTGCCAGGAAGATAGAAGAGAAGATAGAAGGATTGGCTCACTGCCAAGAGATGACTGCTATAAATACATCTATAGAATGTTGAGGTATAGTTCCATTTACAGCTTAGTATACAGACTCAAATGTCTTCATAATGTCTACTCTACTTTTCTACTCTGTTTTACATATGCTCTACCCTTCTGCACTTATTACCTTTTCTGATCACAAAACTGCCTTAGATCGTACACACATCTAATTCGCACAATATCTACACATCTGCCTCTTCAACACGGAAATTCATTGAGTATATATATTCACAACAAGATTTATCTCACAATCAGGTCAGCAAGCCAAACATGAAACGTGTATACAAATGTTATACCTTGTCATCTTGATCTTGTGCATAAATAGCAATGCGGACTCAAACAAACATACAATAATCTTCATATGGGTCGGCACCAATCATTCAACCACTTAGATTGATTGTTCAAACAATATATCTTCTCCGCATATAGATCTAACATGCATGTCAGCTTGTTCCTTAAGAACACACTTGACCAATTCAATTGTCACATCATAACTTTCACTGCGGACCATATGAGACTCTAAAAATCATATCCAACATTCATCATTGACCTCTTAGCATACCTTCATAACCGCAAGACATCGTAGTCCTTTATAGCAAAATGCGGATCTTGTAACTATCACTCTATCATAGTAAAATACTATCAAACTGGAAGTCGATAGAAAACAACTTGTATAATGTGATCAAGAGAACTACAGAGGCTATAACTCTAGATTTAGGTAGCCATGATATGTATCTTTATAGTCTCAGAACTGCAAGACAAAAAGTACCATAGCGAAGGAATGTGGACCCTTTTACTCTGGTACTGTGCATTGTTCCTATCTTAACTTTGTTTTCCTGGACTTAGACATTTAACCATATGACTTCCGGAGAAAAGTCTCTTTGCCATGCCAGTAGAAACCCTTAGCCTTTTTGCCATCAATGACAACATTCAACATTCATCAGAGCAGTGTCTCTTGCCAACAGTTAGTGTATTTGGGTTTTGTTGTTTCCGGAAGTGATCTGAAAATGGATCTAGAAAAGGTAAAATCAATTGCAGATTGGCCTTCACCAAGAAGTATGTTTGAAGCAAGAAGCTTCCATGGACTAGAGAGCTTCTATAGGAAGTTCATAAGGAATTTCAATAGGATTTGTTCTCCTATTACGGAAACTATGAAGGGTAATAGGAGGGAATTTGTGTGGACAGATGCAGCTGAGCGAAATTTCAAACTTTTAAAGGATAAAGTGACGGAACAGCCCATGTTAACACTCCCCGATTTTGGTAAAGTTTTCCAAGTTGATTATGATGCAAGTGGGACAGCGATTGGAGGAGTCTTGAGTCAAGACGGCAAACCAATAGCATATTTCAATGAAAATTTGAATGAAGCAAAAAGGAAGTACTTTGTGTATGATCAAGAGTTTTATGCAATTGTGCAAGCTCTTAAGAAGTGGCAACATGACTTGCTATCGAAGGAGTTTGTCTTGTACACTAATCATCATGCATTGCAGTATATAAATAGCCAAGGTAAGCTTAGTCAAAAGCATGTAAAATGGGTTGAATTCCTTCGAAGTTTCTCATTTGTATTGAAGCATAGAAGTGGGAAATCAAATAGAGAGGCTGATGCATTAAGTCAGAGGTACTTGTTGTTGAATAAAATGAGAGTAAATGTTGTCAACTTTGACTCTATGCGAGAGTTGTATGAAGATGATGTTGATTTCAAAGAGTATTGAACAACGTGTAATAATCCTATGGAGAGGGATAGAACTCCATGGCTAGAGTATTTTGTGCAAGAAGGTTTGTTGTTCAAGGGCAAGAGATTGTGTATACCTCATGGTTCAATGAGGGAAAAGTTGATAAGGGAGAAACATAGTGGTGGTTTGAGTGGTCATTTTGGAGTGGACAAAACTCTAACAGAGCTGAATGAGTTATTTATTGGTTGGGTATGAGTGCAGATGTAAAGAAGATGGTGCAAGGTTGTAGATTGTGTCAATACGCAAAGGGAGTGAGGCAAAATACAGGTTTGTATCAGCCATTGCCCATACTAGAAAGACTGTAGGAACACATAAGCATGGACTTTGTTTTGGGGCTACCGCAAACAAAAAGAGGTAACGATTATGTTTTTGTTGTGGTGGATAGATTCTCTAAGATGGCTCACTTTATCTCATGTCAAAAGTGCAATGATGCTTCCCACATAGCTATTTTGTTTTTCAAAGAAGTAGTTAGATTGCATGGCTTCCCGAAGAGTATTATTTTAGACCAGGATACCAAATTTGTTGGTCATTTTTAGTGCACTTTTTGGAAGAAAATGGGAACACAATTGGGGTTTAGTTCAACCTACCATCCACAAACCGATGGTCAAACTGAAGTTGTGAATCGAAGCTTGGGAAATTTGTTGAGATGCTTGGTGGGTAACAAACCAACTCAATGGGATTTGACATTGGCACAAGCTGAATTTGCCTACAATAACTCGGTCAATCGAAGTGTGGGTAAGAGTCCATTTCAGATTGTATATGGGTATAGCCCTATAGGTGTGGATGAATTGAGGGATAGTGCAGATTTGGGTAGAAAAAGTGTTGTGGCGGAAGACTTTGTAGAGTATATCCATGATTTGCACAAAGAAGTGAAGGAAAATTTGGAGAGAAGTGTCATCAAGTACAAAGAGTATCGTGATATGCATCAGAGGGAGCAAGAATTTCAGATTGGAGAGTTGGTGATGGCACACTTGAGGAAGGAGAGGTTCCCACAAGGAACTTATAACAAGTTGAAATGGAAGAAGATAGGCACATGTAAGATTTTGTGGAAATTCTCATCAAATGCATATGAATTGGAACTTCCAACATGTATTGATATTTCCCCAATATTTAATGTTGTTGATTTGTACAAGTATTATGAGGGAGAAACAAGTGGACATGGGAGTGTACATTCAGATTTGCCAGATAAATGTGCGTGGGTTCAGTAGTTGACAACAAAGAAAGTTGAAGAAGTGGAAAAATCATTGACTCCTATGTAGCTAAGATGACAAGAGGAAAAGAATATTTGGAGTATTTGGTTTGTTGGAAGAACCAATTAGCAGATGAGGCTTCATGGGTCAGCACTATAGATTTGGCGAAGTTTGGAATTTCAATCCCAAATTTGCCAAAATACTCATGAGTTCCGCACTTATGAAGCATTTTTCTTACCCGACGTGTCTGATGCAGGAGCACCCGAGCACATGTGCGATCCTGCATCAACCAAAAAGAATGTTTGATCTAATTTTGGTTTTGTTTTTCATTATTTGTTGCTTCTGTTGTGTGGAGATCATTGTCACAACTGCTGGTGACTTCACACTACATCAATTTTAGTTTGATGGTGATGTTGTTGGCAACACATTTCAAGGCGTTGTTATGGTTTTTGCTCAGACATTGGGCCATCATGGTATATGCATGTAAATTCTATGTACACCAGAAAGTAGATGTTGTCAGAGAATTTAATTGCATATCCAAAAGCATAGAATGTGTTTCTACTCCCTTGAATCACTTCAAGCTTGATTGAATTGGAAGGGGCATATTGATTCCATCAGGGTAGGCCCACTTTTAAAGGTGCATTTGAATCATTCTCATTTCTTTGTGAAAGAAGTGTTGCTTTAGTTTATTCCATGTT
Organism: Cunninghamia lanceolata; assembly: GCA_027924645.1. NCBI lineage: Eukaryota > Viridiplantae > Streptophyta > Pinopsida > Cupressales > Cupressaceae > Cunninghamia > Cunninghamia lanceolata. The sequence goes on from BSBN01000803.1 coordinate 15,676,929, forward strand.
TTCCCACACTAGGGGCACCATATCACATTACAATGAAATACATAATAGACAGCTCCAAAGGAATGGTTAATGATATTAATGGGTGGTTAGCTGATGAATTCAACATTTCAAAACTTCAGAAATTAGAATTAGTTATAATTAACATCCACGTTTGGCTATTTTACTCTCACTGACATTCAAATTGTGCTTCTATAAGTGGTCAACAAATCAATGAAATGTAGGTTTAATTTGTTGTTTAATTATATTTGGAACCTCAAGAAATTTCTAGCGAATGTCTTTCCCTATGCGTCGATTCACTTCATAGAAGTGAATTTTCAATGCTTTTTATTGTTTTGAGTATAAAAGGGAAGACCAAAACTCATAAGCGGTTTTTTTTATCTGCCACATATAATAAAAAATACAGAGAATAGAACAGAGGCATTTCTAGGAAAATCTAGAAGGGGGTTTGATTTGGAGGAAGAAGATCAGTGAAGAGGGTAAATAATACCAGAAAATAGATAATAAGAGGAGATTTGAATGCTGATCTTCATAGGGATTTAGTCAAGAATCAAAGAAAGAAATCAAATGAAAGTAGATTGAGAAAAGAGTGAGACTACCTGGGTGAAACAGAGGTTACACAGCATAAATTGAATAAAGGGAAAGCTGCATAAAAGAGGTCGATGAATGTAAAGAGGAAGAAGATAACACAGGGAATCCATTATTTAAGACTTACTGTGGTTGCAAAGGAAGTGAATTGACAGAGACCTCAGCTATCATAGAATAGTCCAAAGATGAATAGTAAAACAGAGGAGTCATATGTTGTTAAGTGATTTGGAATCATGAACTCTACATCCCTGGTATATTGAGATCCCAAATTGAATGCAAAATTGGAAATCTTCTTTTCATTTGTTGTGATTAAGTTTTGTTTTTGAAACTAAATAATGTTCTTGTCACTTCATATAATTGAATTGAATATTGGACAAATTGTTTAGTGTGTGTGTTGCTAGTTGTGGTTGTTTGATAAGATTCCCTTGCTAGGCTACATCAATATCCTTAGCATTAGGAATGCTAGTAATCATTAATCTTGTTCTCCACATCTATAACATATTGTTGGCTTCCTCATATTTCTTGTGCATTTCCACCACATCCTTCTTGACATTCATGAGATATACAACCACATTGTTTAGCTTCTCCATGGGATTACTGGTTGAATCTTCTTTAACCTTTAACTCTTCAACCAACACGTCTTTAAAGGCTTGTTTGACAACAACATCCAGCAAGTTGGTTTCAATTTCATTATGAATGTCCACCCGTAAAGAAACACAGGAGCTCCCAAGATCTAGTAACATGTATTACTTTTAGCTAGATTTTTTAAATCATTCAAGCACTATTTCACCATGGTTAATTTTTACTCCACTAAATTTAGCCATTTGATTGATTTATTCTCCTTTGGTTTGTTTATGATCTATTCTATGACTAAGACACTGGAATCAATTTTCACCATTCCCATTAGTCCATTCCTTGCCACATTCAACATAGTCTCCTCCTTAATTATCTTCAAATCACTCAAAATCTTAGTTTGTTTGTTGGATATCTTAGTATATAAAAGAATAGTATCATGTATAAAAAGAAGTCCATCCACAATAAGCTTCTCCACCCATTCTTCTACTACTTTACCTAGAAATTTGTACATGTTGATCTAATCAATAACCTCTGTACTCACAGCCTTGGGAGAATTTACAGTAGCATCTATGGGTTGGGAGGTGTTATCAACAATAGACTTGATTTAGGTGGTCAAAATATTAACTTGGTCCTCCAAGAGTTCTTTTTCCCTTTCTGTTTCCTCCAACCTGGTACCCAGAATTTCCATAGAGAGTTTAGCATTATGAATATCCCCTAAATAGAAGGAGGTCCTAAATCCACTTTACTAACATGAGAATCATCAACAGACACCTCCCTCTCCTCTTTGCCCACCATAGGTTCTGCAATCTCTACATATTGGTGCTTGGAGACTGGGTCAACTATAAGCCTTGACTTCCTTCTAGCTTTCATGGGTTTGACTCCAGATTGAGGAGCCTTGCAATAACATCAAACTTAGTATCTATGATTTGAGAATACCTCCTTTTGTTGCCAACTTTAATTTTTATTCAGGCAGGAGTAGACAACACTAAACACTCACCTGTAGCAACATGTGATATACTATTTGTTTTGGGAGTACCATCTATGCCTTGTTGCTACTGAGAAGGTGGGGGAGTCTGAGATATCCCATCTTGAAAGACATGAGGAGGCGTTCGTGCAAATGGTAGAGGAGTTGTATCCTGAATTGGAGAGGGTGTTGTCTCCTTATCTTCTTCCTCATGTAGCAACTGCTCCTACTCTGACAACCTATTAGCATGAGGATTCGAACATCTTTTAGTCTTTAATTTTCTCCTAGGGGCTTCACTATCCCCTTCACATTGTGCTTTAAACTTAGTATTCTTCTTAGGATCCTCCCCACCATCATTCTCATTAGAGACTAGAGATAGTGAGCTTGTGTTATGAGCAGTGATAGGTGTATTTTGACTGGAAGTGCCTGCAGAAACCTGTTGTTCCCTCATGATTTGCTCCTTGTGAGAAGGTGAACCTACACCATGACCATTCACTTTAGCTCTTAACCATTGTTGACTTCTATTAATCACAAAATAAGATCTATATTTAATATCTATCATTTCACTTATAATCCAACCTATCTCAAGAAGGGGTTTAGTATTTTCAACAGAGAAGTCAAGGTCAATCAATTTAGCATAATCATCCACTAGGTTTGGAAGATCCCAACCCAGCTTGTAGATCCCCATCTAGTCTAGGGTCAACCTTGACCAGTCTCTTCTCCTCACTTCATACTAATCTACACAGTCAGCCCAAAAATCTTCCAAGTGAGGTCAATGTTATCTCAACATGGGGAAATAAAGATTCTTCTTCACAAAATCCTTACTACTAAAGAAGCTTCCAGAGCTAAATGATGATAGGTGGAACTTAGCAAGGAGTTTGTCTACATTCTTAGCATTTTCTAGTTTGGTGCATTTGTAATGAGTCAGCCTCAAAGGGAAGGGGTATCCCTTCTTCTTGGAATCATAGTATATCTTGCTTGCAAGATATACCTATTTGCATACTTCTAGGAATACAAGGTAATCAGAAGCATATTTGGGTAGCTTCAGAGGAGGAAATTGAAAGCCACCTATTCTAAGGTAAGTGAATTTATCAAATTGAATAAAATAACTCCCATACTACATCACCCAGTTTATTGCCTCTATGGAAATTTTGACCTCAGGGTTTTCATAAATTCTCCTCAGTATTAGCATTATTAAAGCATAGTTGACTCTCTTGTAATCCTTATTACCTTGCTCTTCTTACAATTGAGGAAAATAATCATACACCTAGGTGTCTTGAGTCATAGGACTGGTTATGTTTAACCCTGGCTAAACCTGTTGGGTTGTGGCTAGTAAATAAATCAAACAAGAGCACATGTTGAATTTGTTGCCTCTGGTTTGGAAATTGACCAATTGGTCATGTAAGTGTTCATTAATTATTTGGGACCAATCTATATACTACTTCCTAGCACATATGACAAGAATAAACTGGCACATCCATTCAACAAACTCATTGTAATCCTCACTGCCCACTACTCTGTGTAACAATGTGATGATATCTGAAATATCATCCTTGAACAAGGCTCTGACTAAGTTCTTGGATACAAGCCATGATCAAGTCTATGCATTGAACTATTGGTGGGAAACCACCCGCATGTGCTAACCCATTGTTTAAAGTTTTTTGGGCAATGGGCGGTTCTTGGATTGGCGTTCATTCTGGCCCAGAACTCTTTAAGGTCAATTGAACCAAATCTGTATCCTTAACCCCTAACAACTTGTTCTCAATTATGAAAGAGATATCCAACCCTTGATATTTATATTTCATTTTGACAAACCTAAGTCACCAATCTGTGAGGTCGTTGACAATGACAAAGACCAGGGGTTTTAGGTTTGACAAGAGGAGGGTTTGGATGTGCTGCTTACAGGAAAAAGGAGGCTAAATTGAATTACACCATAAGAAATGTTTACTTTATAAGGTAAATAGAGTTAATAGGGTTACATTAAATACCTTCCCATAATAAATACCTTTACAACTCATTACGCCAATATCACTTTATCGGGACATTTAACTTTCCACAAACCATTCCTTTTAATCAGTGTGCTTTGTCAACAAAAATGATGATCGCTGAACTTAACCATCGGTGAACTTTCCCTTTCGTGAACTAAAATTCTAGCCTTCATGTTTACATAGTCGGCAAAAGGTTAACTTTGTGAACTTTATCTCCTTCTGATTATATACACTTGTCGCTTTATTGACAATTTCAAGAGTTTACAAACCCAACGATTCTTCGACAAGCTTTGCAAGAGCTCAAAAGTTTATAATTGTCAGTGAAATATTCCTTTCATGAACCTTCGAGAAAAGGCTCTGACAAACAAGACTTCCCTTTATCGGTAAAAGGACTTGACATGAACCAAATATTAGCTATTGGGTTATCGGAAAAAATAAGAACTCCAGAACTAGAGACCGATAAGGAATCATGGGTTAAGTTCGTGAGAGCTAAAGAAAGCCAATAAAGGAGACTTGACAAAAGAGTGACAAGACAAAACCTAACGAAAGGTTATCGGGAAAGTTGAAGTTTTGCAAAATTGAATTTTTCCCGATAGAATTCATGAACTCAAAGATTTTCTGACAATGTTCGCCAACTGGGGATTTCCCCGATAAGACAGAAAGAAAGGCCAAGTTCGGAAAAACATAAAAATGCTGATAACAAAGGAGAATTAGAAAGGAAAACTCTAAAAACTTTAAGTTTGAGAAATGAAGATTTTGCCAATAAAGGAGGAGAAAGACTTAAACTTAAGGACACAACACAAGGACAAGGAAAAGATATCAAAATAGACCGAGTTTGAGTTGTACAAGGACACAAATCAAAATTGGGGCAACAATTGGCTCTAACTAGGGAAAAAACTAAATAGGATGCAAAGAATACATAATCTCTAGCCAACCAGAGCCTTATTCATTGGGCTAGAGAGATGCAGGAGCATCCTAGGTTGCAGACCAATCTTGCATCAACCAAAAATATTTTGCTTTCTTTTCTTTTATTTCATTTCAGTTGTAATTCATTAATTAGCAGTTCAGCATTTTCTACCACATTTTACCACATCTTCGTATCAGAGCTCATGGAGCAGGACTTATCTTCTATGCCATGTCAGCTACATCATATTTAAATTTCAAGAGATGTGGATGTGTCTACAGAAAGTTATTACTATCAGAAGATCATCAACTTTCACAGAGCAGAGCATTCAAGTAGTCAGTTGAGACGAGAAGGTCAGCGGATCACTTTCGTGACTTGCGGAGACAAATGGAACATATCACAAGGCAAATAAGGATCAGTTAGACCTTCCTTGAGGTCTGCACAAAGTTTCATTCATTTGCAAAGCAATACCATATGTTGAAGGCCGACCTACATGTTTCTACACATTGCATCCTTCATTGGAGTTTTTAACCTCTTGTGGTCGACGCGAAGGATTCTATGAGCTTGAAAATGATATATATACATCTCTTAGATGCATTAGGAAGTCAGTAGTTCTATAATGTGAGTTTGTAGATTTGAAATTAGATTTTCTTTCCGGGGGACACTTCAATGCCATATCTTGCATATCTGTTGTAACCCAGAAAGCAGGCCTATGAGCCCTTTGATTGTAGCCCACATGTCATCGACATATAAGCATTTTGGTTATCTGATATATTAAACATTTGAATCTTCCATTGCATTATATGTTTGTGTTAGTTCTGTTGTGTTTACTCTAGTTGCATGGTTTGGACAGTTCATTCTTTGAACCTTCCATCCATGATTGCACCAAGTGGTATCAGAGTGAAGTTTTGAATCCTTTGGGAAATTAGGGCATTCCAGAAGATCTTGTGGTGAACAGAATGCCAACCTAAGGTAGTCTACTTGTGTTTGTCAATAGAGCATCGATTGTGAGGTAGTTTCTACCTTGTAGTCAGATCACAGAATTGAGCCAGTTGCACTGGATCCTAGGAAGAGATGCTGCCAAGGAGGATGCCTGCTATAGCAAATGTTGCTAGAAGAATGGAAGAAATGATAGAGATGATGAGGACAATGAAGGTTAGATTGGATGTTGTAGAAGGAGATAAGAGAATAGGATTAAACCCTAGACATGAAGATGAAAGTGATGATGATGAATTTCAAGTTGCTGACCAAAATGAAGAAGCCCTAGAAGAAGAATCAGATCAAGTGAAGATGTTGAAAGTTATTTCTAAGATGGGAAAGAGACCTAGAGTGGAAGTACCGAACTATACTAAAAATTTGAATCCTGAGGAATTGATTAACTAGATAAATGACTTGGAATACTTTGAATATGAGGAAATTGAAGATCCGGAGAGAGTGAGATTTGCAAAAACTAAGTTGAAAGGACATGTTGCTATTTGGTGGAAAGTTCAATTGGGTAGAAATAGGAGAGGAAAAGAGAAGATCATAAAATGGGATAGGATGGTGACGAAGTTGAAGAATCAATTCATACATGCTGATTATGAGTTGGAATTTTTTAAAAGATTAAAAAACCTAAGGCAAAAGGAGAAATCTGTGAAGGAGTACACTAAGGAATTTCATAAGATGATTTTAAGGACAAGACATCATGAAGCAAGCAAGGAGAAAGTGGCAAGATACATAAATGGATTGAGGATGAACACTCAAGAAGAACTAAGTTTGTTGAGGATGACAATAGTAGAAGAAGCATATCAGTTTGCATTGAAAGTTGAAGACAAGTTGAATGAGAGGCAAGAGCAAAGGAAAAGAGGTAGAGGAGGTAAATTTCAAAGAGGTAGAACATATTCTGGAGGAGAAAGACATTATGCAGAGCATAAAAAGGAAAGTAGTCCATACAAGAAGGAAGACAAAGATAACAATTCATATCGAAGAGATGATAGGAGTTTATACCGCCATAGCAAAGGGAACCATAATTCTTACCGCAATGAAGGATATTGATGAAGGGGGTAAATCATGAAACACACAACAACAGAAATGGAACACAAAAAATAGAATATTTCTTTATTGATCTGGGCAACTCATTACATTACAGAAGCTCAATTACAACCAGAGGAATCAATCCTCCTCAGGTTGCAACACATTACAGCTTTCCTAACCTCAAAACTCTGGAATCTTCAGCCTTCTGTAACCCCAAATCAGCTAGGGTTTCTGTTTTCGCATCTATTCTTGACTCTACACTTTCCCCCTTAGCTCTACTACTGCCCAGGGTTCCTAAAATAGTCATAAATAGCACTTTTTGGCGGCCTCCATCTAAATTTTAAAATTTGCAACTCCCTCCAAAAATAGGTCAACTTCCGGAAAGCATAACTTTTGATCCAGGTGTCCGATTGACAAACCATTTTAAGCGTCAGAAAGCTCGTTATATGAACTATCACGCTGGAAATCCGTCAATTTTTTGGGATGTTATGGGATGTTTTAGTGCCTCATATCTCGTTTCAGAAATTTTTAGGGGTTTTTTGAAAAACAAAAACTTTAATATCTTTCAGCTCACAAATGATCTTTGCCTGATTCCTTCACCAAAGGTCTTATATTTCCATTATGTAACTTTCTGTAAGTTTTTGTTTCAATCCATGCCAAAATGCAAACTTTCCTAAAATGGCAGGTAAACTTTCCAAAACTGGCAGTTTGCTATTTTTAGCAGTTTGGAAAAAACTGAAAGTCCTACATCATTATTTAGGAGATTATGGAACCAAAAACACTAATTATGGAAAGAAATGAAAACATCTGCAATGATTTTGAATTAACTTATTTTTGGGTGATGCAAGATTGCCCTTACACCACTGGATGCTCCTGCATCAGACACCCAGGGTAATTTGAGAAGTGACCCTGTCATGTCTCAGGTGTTTGTGTGAAGAAAACCCAAATGGTCAACCTCTGCCTTAGACAACTAAGAAGAATCTTCAACAGGCCTTCCTTTCCATTTCACCAGATTTCTTCATATTGCCTGTTCCGAGTACTTCTTCCCACACAGTTATCCAAGATCTCTTATATCTCCTCCGTTGAAGCAGATGCCAGAATACTCCACTATTCTTCCATTGTTCCATCCTCTGTGCCATCCTCATGATATTCTATTAAATCAGCAATGTTGAACACAAGGGAAATATTAATCCCACTCGGTAGCTCTACCTCATATGTATTTTCTGAATCATACTTCTTTAGGATTCTGCACGGTCCAAATTTCTTCATTTTCAACTTATTGTATGTTCCAATTGGGAATCTTTATTTTCTCAAATGAACCATGACTTCATCTCCTATCTAGAACTCCTTATACCTCCTCTTATGATCTGGCTTAGCCTTGTATTGAATATTCATCTTATTAATGTGCTTTCTCACCTCTTCATGCAAATTCTTCAAATGTTCTGCAAAGTCTTCGGCTTCAGCACTTGTCTTTTCTCCTTTTTCTAGCTTCCTTAACTCAAAAGCATTTCTCAGGCTATTGCCATATACAATCTGGAATGGTGATTTACCAGTACTCTTATTGACAGAATTGTTGTAAGCAAATTCTGCCTATGGTAAAATCAAATCCAATCCCTTGGGCTTATCTCCTACTAAGCATCGTAGCAGGTTACCCAAACTCCTATTCACCACTTCCGTCTGTCCATCAGTCTGTGGATGGTGTGCAGAACTGAACTTCAAATTTGTCTTCAACTTTTTCCATAATGTCCTCCAGAAATAACCAACAAACTTGGTATCTCGATCTGAAACTATGCTCTTTGGTAGACCGTGTAATCTCACCACCTCCCTGAAAAATAACTCAGCAATATGAACGGCATCATTAGTCTTCTTGCAAGGAATAAAATGTGCCATCTTTGAGAACCTGTCCACCACCACAAAAATGGAATCATGTCCTCTCTGTGTCCTTGGTAATCTAAGAACAAAATCCATACTGATATCATCCCATGGCTTCTCTAGTACAGGTAATGGCTGATATAGCCCTGTATTCTGACTTGTTCCTTTTTCTATCTGACACACTAAACTCTGCACAAATTTCCTCACATCCTACTACAATTGTGGCCACTAATAATTTTCACCAACAATAGAAATGGTCTTATCTCGACGAAAGTGTCCAGCCAATCCTCCACTATGCTTCTCCTTAATTAGGTTCTCTCTCATGGAACTCCTTGGAATGCACAACTGGCTTCCTCTAAACAACATGTCATCTTGGATTATGAAATCCAACCATTTTGTCATGTCCAAAGTAACAGGTTCTAAACAAGCTTTCCAAGCCTCTGCAAAATCTGGATCTTCAGGATACAAACTTTTGAGCTCATCAAACCCAACAACCTCTATCTTCATTTCTGTCAAAAAAATTTGCCTTCTGCTCAAGGCATCTGCAAGTCTATTAGACTTCCCACTCCTGTGCTTCAAAACAAAAGTATATCTCTGCAAAAACACAACCCATTTTAAGTGCCTTTGATTTCACTTTCCTTGACTATTAAGATACTGCAAAGCTTGATGATCAGTATATAAAACAAACTCATTTGGCAACAAATAATGTCTCCATTTCTTCAAAGCTTAAACTATTGCATAAAACTCCTGATCATAAACAGAATACTTTTTCTTGGCATCATTAAGCTTCTCACTAAAATAGGCAATGGGCTTACCTTCTTAACTCAAAACAGCTCCTATAGCACTACCACTAGCATCACAATCTACCTGAAATACCTTATTAAAATCTGGAAGTGCCAAAATAGGTTGCTCTGTAATTTTCTGATTCAATGTATCAAAGCTTTTTTCTGCTCCTTTAGTCCATCTAAACTCTTTTCTATCCCCTCTCATTATCTCCGTTAGGGGTACACAAATGCTACTAAAATTCCTGATAAACTTTCTATAAAAACTTGTCATTCAATGATAGCCCTCACCTTCTCTGGGTCCATCTTAAGACCTTCCTCTGAGACAACAAATCCCCGGTATACCAACTCTTTCTTTGCAAAACTGCATTTCTTCAGATTAATCAACAACTTCTCTTCTCTTAACTTCTCTAAAACTCTTCTGATATGCATCAGATGCTCATCCCAAGTCTTACTGAAAATCAAAATATCATCCAAATAAACAATAACAAAACTTCCCAAAAATTATTTCAATACCTCATTCATGAGCTACATGAATCTACTCGGTGCATTGGTTAGCCCAAATGGCATGACTAACCAGTCATACAAACCTTCTTTGGTTTTCTCCTTCTCTGACACGGATCTGGTGATACCCACTCTTCAGGTCAATCTTCATGAAGTACTTGGCTCCACTCAAACAGTCCATTATGTCATCCATTCTGGGCAATAGGAATTTGTACTTGATCGTGATCTTATTGATGGCTCAAGAATCTGTACACATTCTCCATTCTCCATCTTTCTTTGGTGCTAGTATTACAGGTACCGCACATGGTCTTAGGCTCTCCCTTATTAGTCCCTTCCTTAACAGCTCTTGAACTTGTCTGTTTAGCTCTTCACTCTCTGTAGGAGTCATTCTGTGAGCTGCCTTATTCGGTAAACTAACTCCCGGTATCAAATCCATTTGGTGACTTATCTTCCTCACTGGTGGTAAACCTTCTGGTACATTATCAGAGATAATATCCTGAAATTCTTCCAACATATCTGAGACTTTTGCTGGTGCATCTTCATATTTCTCTTGATTAATCTTAGGAATAAATGCAAAGCAATGGCGCTCATGCTTCATACCCTCTAAAAATGTCCTACCATCTACCAAGCAAATTCTGGCAGTACTACATACATTTTCTTCCACCTCCTTCAAGGGCTTCAACTTATGACGAACTCCATCCTTTGTTAGGGAATATGTGTTTGCACGGCCATCATGGACAACACTCCTATCATACTACCACAGCCTCCCCAACAACATATGACATGCATCCATCGGTATGATATCACACAACACCTCATCATGGTAGTCCCCAATCTTGAACTTCACTAAACACTGCTCATTGACCAAGCCTCTGTGGTCCTTCTGCAACCATGCAATCCACTATGGACGTGGATGCTTTCTTCTTGTCAACTTCAACTTGTCAACCATCTCCTCTGAAACAAGATTGTCAGTACTTCAACTGTCAATAATAATGTCACAACACTTACCTTCACATTTGCACCATATGCAGAATAAACTCTTCCTCTAATTGTGTTCTTTCTCCTCATTCAGCAAAGTTCTTCTAACAACTAGGGTTTCTCACCTTTCAGCATCTTCAGAACGCTCAGATTGCGCATCTTCATCTACATGTGCAACTCGTGCATTACCTTCAGGTTTTCTATTTGTCCTTCCTTGATGTTGCAGACACTCGTATGCTCGATGCCCTTCTTCTCCACATTGGAAACATGTTCCTCTAAAACCTCCTCTTCCAGGTCCTTGCCCAGGTCGGCCTCTTCCTCTTCCTCTTTGCTCACCATTGTTCTAGTCACAAGGGCGATAGGCATTATCCCCTCTCTGATTTTGACTGGTGCTAGCTTCTTCACTTTTCTTTTGATCTTCATTACAACCTCCATAGGGTCTTCCACCAGTCCTTCTGCCTTGACCTCTCCCCCTTTGCTTGCTGTCAAATCTTTTATTCAACTTCTCTTCCACCTTCAAGGAAAACTGGTATGCATCTTCTATGGTGGTTATTCTAACCAGGCTCAGCTCCTTCTGAATAATTAGCCTCAACCCATTAATGTAACGGGCTACCTTATCCTTGTTGGCCTCTACATGGCCTTTCCTGATAGTAATCTTATAAAACTCTTATGTATACTCCTTAATAGACTTGTTACCTTGCTTCAGTCCTTACAGCTTCTTCAGCAACTCCATCTCATAGTCCACAGGAATGAACAGCTTCTTCAGTTTCTCCACCATCCGATCCCATCTAGTGATCTTTCCCTTTCCTCTTCTATTCCTCTCTAATTGGACCTCCGTCCACCAAATACTGGCGTGGCCCTTCAACTTTGTTTTTGGAAACTTGACCCAATCTAGGTCCTCCACATCTTCATACTCGAAATACTCCTCCATGTCATTGATCCAATCAATAAGCTGTTCTAGATTCAAATCTCCAGAATATGTAGAAACTTCGATCCTGGGCCTCTTTTCGATCTTTGAAATGGCCCTCATTAACCTAACTTCTGCAAGATCTCCTACAGCTTCTTGTTCTTCCTCAGATAACTCTTCTTCAGCTTCATCTTCGCTTTCTTCTCTTGTTCTCGGATCAAACCCTCTTCGCAGCTCCTCTTGCAATGCATCGATTTGCCTTTGCAAGGCTCTAAAATCCTCCTCCGTCAAAGCATTCCTCCCAATATGATTTCTTCGTGGAGACATCTTGATCTCTGTAGCAAATCCACAACCTCAGGTCTTAGTGCAAACTGCCTCATAGTCGGCGATCTGTCTACACACTCAGGAACCCTTGCTCTAATACCACTTAATGAAGGGGGTAAATCATAAAACACAACAAAAAAAATGGAACACAGAAAATAGAATATTTCTTTATTGCTCTGGGCAACTCATTACATTACAGAAGCTCAATTACAATCAGAGGAATCAATCCTCCATAGGCTGCAACACATTACAGCTTTCCTAACCTCAAGACTCTGGAATCTTCAGCCTTATGTAACCCCAAATCAACTAGGGTTTCTATTTTCCCAGCTATTCTTGACTCTACACTTTTCCCCCTTAACTCTACTACTGCCCAGGGTTCCCAAAATAGTCATAAATAGCACTTTTTGGCGACCTCCAACTAAATTTCGAAATTTGCAACTCCCTCCAAAAGTAGGTCAACTTCTAGGAAGCATAAGTTTTGATCCAAGTGTCCGATTGACAAACCGTTTTAAGCGCTGGAAAGCTCGTGATGTGAACTATCACGCTAGAAATTTGTAAATGGATTTCCATCAACTTTTTGGGACATAATGGGATGTTTTAGTGCCTCATATCTCATTTCAAAAAATTTCAGGGGCTTTTCAAAAAATAAAAACTTTAATATCTTTCAGCTCACAAATGATCTTTACCTGATTCCTTCGCCAAAGGTCTTATATTTTTGTTATGTAACTTTCTGTAAGTTTTTACTTCAATCCATACCCAAATACAAACTTTCCTAAAATGACAGGTAAACTTTCCAAAACTGGCAGTTTGCTATTTTTAGCAATTTAGAAAAAACTGAAAATCCTACATCATTATTTAGGAGATTATGGAACCAAAAACACTAATTATGGAAAGAAATGAAAACATCTGCAATGATTTTGAATTAACTTATTTTTGGGTGATGCAAGATTGCCCTTACACCACTGGATGCTCCTGCATCAGATATAGGAGAGATGAAAGAGGATTTGATAAAAGATCATTTAGATGAACTTGTTTCAAGTGTGGAGGTGGACACAGAGCATTTTAATGTCATCAAGGAAGTACTAGCAAGAGGATAGAGAATAGTGCAAGAGTAGCATATGCGGAGGAAGAACCTGTTGGATCACCTAGTTCAATGGAAAACCTAAGAAAGAAGAGTCATTGGTCATGAGGAGAGCATTATTTCAAGCAGAGACAACTGACGAACCACCACAAAGGAAAAGTTTGTTATGGACAAGAAGCAAATCAGGAGGTAAATGTTGTAAAGTGATCGTTGATAGTGATAGTATTGATAATTTGGTTTCAGAGGAGATGGTGACTAAGTTGAACCTAGAAAGATTGAAACATCTGAAGCCCTAAAAGATAGCATGGATTCAAAATGATCATAAGGTACTAGTGAGTGAACAATGTTTGGTAAAATTTCATATAGGATCTTATAATGATGAAGTATTGTATGATATTATGCCGATGGATGTATGTCATATATTGTTGGGGAGACCATGGCAGTATGATAGAAAGGCTATACATGATTTAAGGAAGAATAATTATACCATAACATCAAATGGGAAGAAACATATCTTGATACCTTTGGAAGATGAACCTAAAAGTGAAGTATGTGGGAATGTTAGAATCTGTTTGGTTGATGGAAAGAAATTTATGGATGGATTGAGATATATGAATATGTGTTTTGCTTTGATTCCTAAGAAGTGTGGAGCCCTAAGTACAGAGAACACCAAAGCAAAAGAAGAAGAACCACTACTAGAGAAGATAACTGAATTGTTGACAGAGTACCAAGATATCATATCAGATAATGTGCCTGAAGGATTGCCACCAATCTGGAGCATCAGTCATCATATGGACCTTATACCTGGAGCAAGTTTGCTTAACAAAACAGCACACCAGATGATACCAGTAGAGAATGTGGAGCTGAATAGATAGATACAGGAGTTGTTGAGGAAAGGATTAATCAGAGAAAGTTTAAGACAAAGCTCAAATAATTTTTGTACAAGATGGTATATATGCCCTCCAAGCACTTTGGAAGCTCTCTAAATGAATCTACACCTTATATTGTCTTATTATTTTAGCCCGTTTAGGAAGTGGTCCCATGGAGCCAACTTCAAGAACTATTTTCGTGAGTAGGAGTCCCATGAGATAAAACAAATTGCTATAGGATAAATTAGAATCTTGTCCCAAAAAAGGAGCGCCTAATTTTTTGATTTTAGATTCCCAATGGGTGTCTTTATAGTGGGGCTAGAAATTTCCCCATTGGTTTAGGAGCTTTATATTGTTAAAGATTATAGTAAGGGTGAAAAGTGCATTTTCAAAAACAACATTTTATCTCTACACAAAAGATTTCTAGCTCTCAAATTATAGCTTCCTCTATCAAATTTAAAACTATAGGTGTAGTTTTCACCTATTTTCAAATTTAATCATGGGTCGATGCCAACTCAATCCCAACTAGTCATTACTTAATAGTTCTTGCATGAAAACTATCAAAATATATGCCTAAGATACATATAAAAGGATATCACCATTAATTTATTTAGGGGATCCCATCATTTATATAGGAGATCCATCATTAGAACAACACCTTTGCATCTATTTGCCACAAATGATCAAGCAATATTCACTAAGTTTCTTGCATAAATCAAATTAGTCATGTTAGCCCTTGTATCAACGAATATCAAAACCCTAGTTCTTCACTAGGTCACTCTAGTATCCATTGCATTAAGTTTCAAGTATCATCACAATTGCATCAATGTCAGTTGCATTTGTTTCTTGTTGGTTTCCAAGTCAATCATTGAATTGATTACTGAGACTTGCTTAATGTGTAAGGAACAGGTTGATTTCTCATCCTTAGCATTGCAAGTTCCAATAGTGTTCTTCCACACCACCAAGTTTTTAGTTGCAAGTGCAGCTACAAGTGAGTGTTGTAGGTACAAAAGTTCTAGGGATCATAGGTTCAAGGCTACGTTAAAAGATCAATACTACACGATGTAGATCAAAACCATAGTTGTGGGAATTAAGGTTGCAAGTGGGGGATTGACCCAGATTTGTGTACAGTTTTAGGTTACACAGCATAGTCGCCTTGGTCTATTTGTCTTAGATCTAGTATCATATTTCAAGTAACAATATTTTTAGTTTCTTCTCTAACATCAAGGTACACATTTTACTTTTATGATTTCATATATATTTATAATTTGATCAAATACACACCTCTAAACCTAGCTCTCTTATCTAGCATAATTAATTTAATATTCCTCTTTTGTAGTTAATTAACTTAGATATTATGTAGGGTGGTTTTATTTCCTTACATGAATTGGTGAACCCATTTTATCTTACACCTCCTAGGGTTTTACCTTAGGGTTGTATCCTTCTATGTTACAATTTCAAATCTAATTTACATTAATTAGGGTTTGTATCCATCTGTGTGTATATTTCATTGTTAGATCTTAATCATAGATGTCTTTTTCCCCTTCCTAACTAAGTTTACTTGAGGAAGAAGAGATATTTGTATTCACATCCATAAAAAATTTGTAAAACATTCTAAGCATGAATGAGAGCCCCATTTTAGAGAGATCATTATTAGCAATTTTTTCAATTTTACGATCTTATCCTACAAAATTATTCATGATATTATTTCTTGTATAGATAGTAAGTTAATATCTCGACATGGTATGAAGACTACAATAATTTTAGACATGACATGGTCCTCTAGGATTTTTAATTTCTTGAAGTTACAAGAAAACTCTGCACTAAGGAACATTTGTTTTAAGATTTGTTCTCTTATAGTTTTAAGATAGGGAATCGTACTCATTCAAAAATAATATAAAGGAATTCATTATAGTGTATATGGAGTTTCCAAAGGTTTATATATGATGGCCATTTCCCTAATAGCAAAGTGTGTTTCCCTACCTTTTCTATAATAGCCTCCTTTAATTACAGATTGCAAAAGAAAATAAATATTTTAATTATGTCAAATAAATATTTATCTGTAGTGCATATTTAGTGATGTGTTTAGCCACATTAAATATCTATTTGGGTCCACTTGTAAAGTTGTATTGTAACAATAGTTAGATATTTTATGTGTGGGAGACATAGGACAAATATTTAATATTTGTGGTAAATATTTAATTTTGAGATCAATGATTTTCTGCTCTCATGGTTTTGCCAATACCACTTGGTTGTTTTGTGTGAGCTTAATTCTATAAAAGCAAACACATGTTTAATGGTTGAGGCTAGCTAGTCATTTGGACTGTCATTTGTATTAAACTTCCTTGTGAGTGCATATGTGAAGCATGGCATGGGATGCGTGATTGCTTAGATACATGGAGGATGCATTAAAGAAGCTTGATGTTTTAGAAGTATTCATGGAGACTCTGTAAGTGTATTGTAATGTTTCATTGTTGAATAATACATTGAGTGTGTATACTTTTGGAGGCTAGGTTTTTCTCTCTTAAGAGTTTCCCAAGATATATCTCGTAATATGTTTTTTGATATGTTATTTTCTAAGCTTATATGCATCATTTTCTCTCATAAGGTTATGTATGAAAATGGTTTAATCAACCTGTAATTTCCTAACATTTAACACCACCATTGCTTCATACATCACCTTGTATCTTTGAACTATCAAGGGAGCAAGTTATTTGGATTTTAACTTTGGTCTTATTGGATAATTATAATGTAATATTATTATTTGGTTGTGGTACATCTTGAGATATGCACACCACACTAGAATAGACAATCTTGGGGACACTTGTAAGGGACATTAGGAAATGTATTTAATGTGGGAGGCAAATTTAATGTTGAGCATCATGGTTTAATGAGCACATGGTTTTGGGTTCATGGTTTTATGGAATACTATTTAATGGTTTTGCCAATACCACTTGGTTGTTTTGTGTGAGCTTAATTCTATAAAAGCAAACACATGTTTAATGGTTGAGGCTAGCTAGTCATTTGGACTGTCATTTGTATTAAACTTCATTGTGAGTGCATATGTGAAGCATGGCATGGGATGCGTGATTGCTTAGATACATGGAGGATGCATTAAAGAAGCTTGATGTTTTAGAAGTATTCATGGAGACTCTGTAAGTGTATTGTAATGTTTCATTGTTGAATAATACATTGAGTGTGTATACTTTTGGAGGCTAGGTTTTTCTCTCTTAAGAGTTTCCCAAGATATATCTCGTAATATGTTTTTTGATATGTTATTTTCTAAGCTTATATGCATCATTTTCTCTCATAAGGTTATGTATGAAAATGGTTTAATCAACCTGTAATTTCCTAACATTTAACACCACCATTGCTTCATACATCACCTTGTATCTTTGAACTATCAAGGGAGCAAGTTATTTGGATTTTAACTTTGGTCTTATTGGATAATTATAATGTAATATTATTATTTGGTTGTGGTACATCTTGAGATATGCACACCACACTAGAATAGACAATCTTGGGGACACTTGTAAGGGACATTAGGAAATGTATTTAATGTGGGAGGCAAATTTAATGTTGAGCATCATGGTTTAATGAGCACATGGTTTTGGGTTCATGGTTTTATGGAATACTATTTAATGGTTTTGTGCAAGCTTCATCTATATAAGCAAGTGCATGAGTATTGGTGTGAACATGTAGCAATAAGCAATTGGAGCATTTAAGGGAGGTTGCATATGGAGTGACAAGGTCTTGAAAAAGGCATGGAGTGGGATGTGCAGTTCTCATACGTTGTTGTATTAATCACATGAAGGAGTGCAATCAAGTTGCTCATTGTTGTTAAAAACTTCCTACATGGAGAGCTCTAAGAATGTATTGTAATCATGTTATTAAGATATTATATTGAGTTAAGTAGTGCTTTCGAGGTTGGTTTTTTCTAAAATGATTCTTCCAAGATATATTTGGGTTCATTTTGTGTGTATATTTTTGTTATTCTTTTGCATTGTAGATTTTACATCCTATTTTAATGTAGTTTCTCTCTTAAAAGTTATGTGAGAATGTACATTTATCTATCACATTGCTTGAGATTCCAAATAAAGTGTTGGTTTCTTAAAATTAGAACATTTACAAATAATACTATTGTGTTTAAAGGTCCATTTTGAATACACTTTGTATCTCCACTAGTAGTAATAATTTTCATGTTTAAATTCAAGTAGCTTCAAATAAAGTTCATAAAGTAGATTATAATTTATTGTCATTTCAAAATTTTGCTTAAAAAGTATTGGTTTTGGTCAAATTTAATGATTAGCTTGAACCAAAAAATTAAGTGAAATTGATATTGATTTTATTTTGATGAGAAGGGTCTCAGTGTTGTATTGACCTTTGTAATTAAACAAGCCAATTTTGAACATCCCAAGGGTTGGACTTGAGAATCTAATAGTGATAAAATTTTATGAAATGACCCAAACCTTTAAGTCTTGGTTCAAGATCATGTGGATTTAGGTATTTCTTTTAGGTCATGTTAGGTAAGCTTCATTGTCTATTTTTTATTGACTTTTTAGTTAAGAATACTTCAATAATTTCCATTTTATGGGGTTTAACTTAGGTTGTACAAAATAGTAGCACTATTGAAACATTAATTATAATTGGAATAATATAAAGATTCATGTGTTAAATAGTAATGAATTCGGTGCCATTCGAAATTAACTCAAATAGGAAGGGTACCCTATTGAAAGGCCCAATGAAATACATGGTGAAAAATATTGTTAAAACAATTTTTCATGTTTAAAAGTCTATACATAAAATATTAATAAATTAGTAGTAATTGGGCAATTCCACAATAGTATGTCCCACATTTTGGCTTAAGAGAAACACTCGAATAAGTATTTTTAACCAAAATTTTTCTTTCTATCACTTATAGCAAGTAAACTCCTAGGAATTTGAATATGATGTGAACTAGTGATTTATGTGTAGATTTTACATATATTTAAAAAATTGTCATAGTTTTTAAATGTTTTTTTAGAATTTGTTTTTAATATTTTATAGTACTTTTAAGAAGTGATATGCCATAACACAATTTTTTCTAGAAATAAGATAAATTCATAATTTCATAAACATAGATCATTAACATTGATATCTAGGGCATGCATTTTTTTTTTGTAATTTTTGTTGTATGTTTTATTTATTATTAATTTTTTAATTTAGATTAATTTAGAGTAATATTTAAAAACAATTTATAGTTTTTTTAGTTTGTGCACATGCATAAAACATAGAACTTTATGTTTGGTGAAAGACCTATGTTCACTACAAAATAGAAAATAAATATAATAATTAAATAAAATATATTACACATTATACTTTTTGGAAGACTTACTTTGAGAGCTACAATCTTGCAAAATCTTATGTTATGGTGACTCCATTTGATGATCCAAAACTTGCTTCAAAGAAAAATTTCTTCTGAAAACCAGGCAAGCAAAAGTAGGAGGGCAATATAAAGACTTTCAAATGTGCCTTTCTACAAATATTTTCAATGTGCAACATTTAAAAATGAAAAAAGGACATTCATTTGAAGGTAAGCTTTCGTTCAAAGGTGCTCAATGATTTTTGCCTTCCAAAACTCATTTTTGTGCCCCATCCCAAAACGTTGTCGGCTTTTCTCTCAACACATGATTGCTCCTTGCCTACAGTGTCTCTTGAGGATTTGGACTCGAAATTTTCTTGGTCGGTTATCTAGAGAAGAAGGGACTCCCCAAATCTATTGTTGATCCACGACTGAGGGTTAAGGGAGTTAGATTTTTGCCCTCTGGTCTAGGATTGTTTAGAACCTTTGTTTTGGTTTGCAACTTTATTGATTTTTCTGTATTGTTTATGTTTTGTTCCTGGCCTGTTTTGCTCGACACTAGGGACTTTGTTTGTAGAGGGTTCAACCCTTTTTAGCTACTTACCTTAATCAAAAACATACTCTATCATGATTATTTATTTCTATTCTAACTAATTCTTCTTGACATTTCTTTTTACATGTAATCTCATAAGCAAATATAAAAACTTCTTCTTAAGCATATGCATGTTTTGATGGACCTTTTTCAACCTTTGGACTAAGAGACATTTCGTCAAACACATGCCCATCTATAGGAAAAGTTTTCTCCTTTTTATAATATTCATTATGCAAATAATACCTTTCAGCATTGTATTTTTCACCCACCTCAAGGACAAAGTTGTCTCTAAATGTTTAACACCTCTCTAGCGAAGGTTCATGATTACCAGCAAAGAAGCAAGTCTTTTTTCCCTTTTTTTTGTTCAATTATTTGCAATGTATGAAGCAAAGAAGGATGTACCTTATCAAGAGAAAGTTGCATGCCCCCCATAGAAACTTTTCAAAAACTAGATTTGCTTGGGATCATCAAGACCCTAATTTTGTTGAGGAACAAGCACAGGAGAGAAATAACTTTCCTCATCTTCTCTATCATTATCAGTTATTGATTCAGGCAACTATAAGTTATGCTTTGGGTTCTTTGATACCAATCCATTATTTAGGGTTCTTCTTTCAGATAGAATCGCCAATAGCCATTCTCGGGGAGGTACCTTCAGATTTCTTAGGAAGTAAAAGCAATTGCACTTCAATTCTTTCCCCAATAGAGTCACCAAAAATCTCTTAGTAAACAAATTTGTCAACTTGAAAAAGATAAGGAAGCCATGACTTGCCTAAGGAATAGTGACAAAACTGCCTATAACAGTTGGAGACATCGTTAATGAAATGGCGGTTTTCCTCCGCATTTAAGAGGGGCAACTCCCTTGTATGATTAAATTTTTTTTTTTTTTTTTTTTGGGGGGGGGGGGGGGGGGGGGTTGGGTATGCTTTTGACCAAAAAGCGGGAAAAGAAAGAAATCCTAGATGAGAGACATAAGAAACACACCTAGGTTTTCCAAAAATAGACTTAGAATAAAAATGAGCAGAAACATATGACACAAAGTTCAATAGTTTCGTGTCCATGAACAATAACTGATAAGATAAATAATATTTCATTTCCAACATACAAACAGGTCACACATTAAATGTAAGAATAATATGCAACCAACTCAAAACATAAAGTTTCTGTGTGAAATTCAGATACAGCCACACATAGCAGGAAGGTATTGAAGGATGATTACAAATTGACGTAAGAAAACCTGCAATCAAAGAAGAAATTAAATAGACAAAAAGTTTTGGAATCTCTTCAATTCTTCAATAAAATAAGAGCCCAAAGTCTCTCAAAATCCCTATACAATGGTCGATTTCGAATGATAGCCCATGTTACGCACTTACAGAAAAATAAAATCTCCTCCTCCAAAGCTCTCTCAAGAGAAGCTGAAAATAGATTCGTAACTAATTCTTTAAAATCATTTACAAAAATAAAACTCTTCCTTTCCCGTACACAACATTTAACTCATTAATGAGTTAAAACATTATAAAAATGTACTTTATAATAAATGGATACGCTTCTGTCCAAATTTGACTAGCAGGTGACTGTCAGGATATCTTCCATGGGTTGAAAAGTTCCCTTCTATTGTTTCACTAACAGTCCACTTCCGTTATATTAGAATGCCCATTTTCACTTGGAACCTGCTAACATTCAATTAGCTTTTTGACAATGTCTGTAGGAACACCAATGAGTTCCAAAGTCTTATCCCAAATCTTCAATGCAGTATTTGTATTGTGTGCCTTTGCTGAAACATTTGTAGGGCAACACTCGCCTTCTTGAGTAATAAAAAGAAAATATGGAATTAGGTGATAAGCAATCTAAATAATTGATGGACAATGTACACTAGCTTGAGAAGGTAGCTTTCTCTGTAGCACGCTGCTAAACATAATCTCTGCAAGTTTACTTCCTGGATAACCAACAGTACTGTTGTATTTTCTCCTTCCAAATGTAATATTTAAGTTATCGGGGTCAACAAATCCTAATTAAATGCATATTAGAGTTGATATTCACTACTCGTGAAGGAGAACCTTTGATTAGAAAAGGCAACATCAAAACATAAGAAGTGTTGATGACAGATGATTCACTCGCAGATGTTCTACGAAGCCATCTTTAGAAAAATTTTGAGCTGATCCAACAAAGAATATGCTTACATTGTTAATCATAACATTTAAAGTACCTTGTTGAACATTCCATACTAATGCAAATTTCCTAACAGAAAAGTGAACTGAGGGGTACTCAGATCAATATTTATAGGTCTCAACCTGTTGTTTGTTTTTCTTTAGATATGTGAGCATGGACTTCGAATCAATTTATAGAGCAAAGTACTATTTCTTTTCCACTTTCTCATAAACTCATTATGTTGTTCTAAGTTTGAATTATACCGTTATAGACCAATTTCCCCTTGGAATGAATTCATGTCATCCATCCACAAGCTACTCTCAATGAATCATCCAATAAGGTAATCTTTGAAAGATTTTGTCATACAGCTCGCTCTATACTTCCACATTTTGTATACATATCTTCCAGAGCAGTTATAACTTATAATATCTGACCAAAATTCTCCTACCATTACGCTAACAGGATACTGGGAAATTTTGTGGAACGGCTTTATAATAGTTGATTGAATTCGCTTAAAAGTTTCTAAAGTCTCTTCAATAAAACCATTTCATGCATACCCTACGTTCATTGCATACCATGAGAAAACATTTCTTTGAGACGCACTATCGAACATTCAGGGACCTTGTCTTTTCTCACATTTTTCATTCATGTCTACCAATATACTTGCATTCGCAACATTTCACAAGAATCCCTATTCCATTATACATTCATGGAGGTCCATACCTTGTTTCAAAACTCCTTTTGACGTGCAGGCAGGTGCGGCCATGGAGGCTGTTGGGAGAGAAAAAACCTTAACCCTTCAATATCGATGATAAACAAAGTTTGCAAACCTTTAAGTTTGTCAATAAGTAACCAATCGATGAAGAATGAGGTTTTGGAACTTTTAATATCGGCGATAAACGAAGTTTGCAAACCTTTAACTTTGTCGATAAGTAACCAATCGACGAAGAATGAGGTTTTGGAACTTTTAATATCGGCGATAAACGAAGTTTGCAAACCTTTAACTTTGTCGATAAGTAACCAATCGACGAAGAAAGAGGTTTTGGAACTTTTAACGTCGGCGATAATTTAAGTTTGAAAACTAAAGACTTCACCGATAGAGGCTTTATCGACCGATAGGAAGATTAACTAACCTAAAAAGTTGTCGATACATGAACTTTGAAATATAACTTGAAAAAGAATTATCCTTGTCTATAAACCTTGGTTATCGCCAATAAAAATATTTCCATCTCTTTATAAAGTCAAATATAATATTTCGACAATATTTTGAACCTTTAATCTTTCACGCCATAAATAAATTTTCGACAATTTAGAATTATAATAATATATCTCTTTAATTTCCCAAGGAAAACTAATAGAAATATATTTTATTCCCCATAATATTTGAATCTTCAAATTCTCATAAATTAATAATTTCATAACTTTTGACTAAGAAGGAAATTTTACCCGAAAATTGGCAGTACGATGCGGAATAATACCACGAAGCTTTCTGCAAACCTATTTTAATCTAGCTATCATAAAACTTTGAATTAAATGTTTTTCGTATATCGTCGAACGGGCACGGGAAATTTTAAAATCTCTAATCTGGGAAGGAATCTCGCCCTGAAAAATGGAGCACATTGTACAAAATAGAGTCAAGAAACTCCCTGTAAAATGATTTTGCACCAACAAAGATAGATCTTTGTATTTAATTGTTTCCATGAATACCACTTAAACAGTGCAACTGTCTCTGAGACGCTAGCTGAGATGATGAATTATCTTTCCTTTGAACACTCAAAACCGATGCACCAAGTCATCTGAGAATAACTTCACAAGAACATGATCAGGTCAACAATTTGTGACAATTTGCTGCAAAGGACTTGCAAGCACTGAAAAATTTAAAATTTGTCGAGTTCAAAATTGAGGCTAACACCTTTACATTCTTGCAACAAGGTAGTTAGCATTTTAGAACAAACACCACTTAAAAACATGGGTTTCCAATACCTAAATGTTAGACAAGATAGAGATGCCTTTGGATCCTATCTATCTGAAAGGGAAGATTTGATACTAAAAGCACTACAAGATACTCTAGTATGTAATGTTGCAAGGTGGTGGTATACCCACAAGCCAAACATCCCAACTTGGAAAGCATTTAGAGTTTTGATAAAAACTAGGTACCTTCCAAAAGAAGGGGATTAGAAGCTTAGCCCTGAATATTGCCGTGAGATTAAACCTAAGATACATTTAGTGAATTGCATTAGGAAGTGGACTAACAAGAGAGAAAAAATGATTTAATACTTTATATTCAATTATTTTACTAGACCTTAACACCCATCACAAAAACTTGGTAGCTCAATAAAAAGAAGAGAGGAGAAACCAAAGAAGGGAATATAGTACAAAATGAATTTTGTAAAACTTTTTCATTCTTGATCTCTAAAATATGAAAAAGAAGTGTGACATATTTTAGTTTTAAGAGATCATGGACACAACCTAAATTTTATAAATAATGCACTACAAAAGATGAAGGGAAAAATCTTATCACCAATAGAAGTTAGAAACATATGTGGTGATAGGAGGTATTAGACCGTACCAGCAAAAGAAAAACCCATCTGGAAACTTATAGAGTGGATGGATAAGATAGATACTCCACTGCAAAAGCAATGTTATAATACACGAAAGCTAACAGAAGATGACGATTAGGAAGAGGGTCCTTAGAATTTGAAAGTAGAAGTGAATGGGGGAGAAAGGAAATTAGCCACTACCAATGTGCTAGAAAATTAATATTTTAAACAACCTTTAAGAACAAAAGAAGAGAATATAGCAATGGACAAGAGCATTAAACTTCCTAAAAATAAGAGACTATATATAAGTTGCAAAGATACTAAGATAATATGAAGATCTACTTTCACTAATCTTAAAGGCATTAAGGAGGAAGTTAGAATAATGAAAATTTAATTGAAAGGGCACAAAGTCTCAAAGAAAAAACCCTACAAACTCAATCCTAACATGAAAACTATAGTCAAGAATTAAACTGGTAGAAGACATTGAGTGGATAAGTCTTATGTTTGTACAACATAAGAAAATATGTAAAATTAGGTTGTGTCCATGATCTCTTATCCACTCCATTTACAAAAGAAGTGTTCGAATCAGTATCAAGCAAGGATGTTTATTCCTTCGTGGGAAACTTCTCAAAGTACCATTAAGTGAAAATTCAAGAAGATCAACCTAAAACCACATTTACGATTAAATGGGGGTCATTCATGTACACAGTGATGTCATTTGGCGACGTATACTTTGATGATTGGATTGTGAATGGGTTGATCAAAGATCATGTCCAAGTACTTCTTCTAATGTTGGAATGGTGCAAAAGCTTACGAATTTCATTGAACTTGAAGAAATGTCTATTTGTGACACTCTTTAGTACGTTAATAGGTCATACCATATGCAAAGAAGGCTTAATGGTAGCTCCACTAAAAGTGGCAATAATTCAAAATATTCTAGTCCCAAAGATAGGTATTGAAGTAAAAACATTCTTGGGTTATATTGTCTATCATAGAAAAATCATTAAAGGGTATGCAACAGTTGTTTGGCCTATAGAATAGCTTTTAAAAAAATAAACAAACACCTTTCAATGGATAGACAAATACCAAGGGGTATTTGACACACTTAAGAAGAAAATAGCAGAAACACCAATTCTAGTGTTTCTGGATTGGAATGTCCCTTTTCATGTACATAAATGAAACAAGAGGAAACAGGACCACCCAATTGCATTTGATGGCCGCAAACTATCTCAAGCAAAAAGGAACTATACCACAACATAAAGGGAGGCTTGAGCTATGTTCTATGCACTACAAAAGTTTAGACTACCTCTTGGCCACCCCATTCACATTCTTCACAAAACATGAGCCACTAAGATACTTAATGAATAGACCAATTATCCAAGGTAGAATCTATAAATGATTGTTCTTATTATAGGAGTTTGAATTTAAAATTATGGTAAAACTAGGGAAAGCTAATTAAAGGTTGAATTATTTGTCTAAAAATTGATATATGGGGAGACCAAAGGATTGTTGAGGAACAATTACACAAGGTAAACTTATTTCTAGAAAAATGCTCCAGAAATGAAAGAAGCGGATTGTTTCAAAGGTCCCTACCTTATACATTAATTCAAGGAGAACTCCATATTATAGGAAGAGACAAAATTATAAATAAAGCATATCTAAAGGACATAACTTCAAAGAACGTAACACAAGAAAAGTTATGTTAGTAGACTTATGGTGGCCTACACTCTTCAAGGATGCAAACCAATATGCAAGGCAATGTGATGTATGTCAAATAGTAGGGAAACCTACTACAAGAGATGAGATGCCCCTACAACTGACACTAGCACAAGCCCCATTTAAAAAATGAGCTATTGACTTTATTGGACCTATTAATCCCCTCGCAAGGATATCAAAGACAAGGTTTATCATAATAAGTGTGGAATGCCTTATTAAATGGGCTAAAGCTAAAGCAATAAGTACTATTAAAACAGCCAAAAAATACATATATCAAATTATCATAAGTAGATTTGGTTGGCCCCTTAGTTTAAAAAGTGATCAAAGTAAGCATTTTGTGAACAAAACAATTGCAGAACTAGTGGGATAACTATATGATCACCCACAACAAAAGTAGTTCTTATCATCCTCAAGCCAATGGAGCAAGTGAGACCTTGAACAAAATTATAAGTACCACACCAAGATGTGCAACAACACCAAGGTTTTTCGGGTTCAAACCAACAGCTAGGGTAATGAACAAGGGTTTTATTACAATGGCTAGGGCAACCACATTACCTAAGTTTTCTTTTTGAAAACGGCATTTTCAAAAAAAAAAATTGAGTTGTTTTTATTTCCAAATCTAAGAGTTTTTGTTTTGGAAGGAAAAATGTTTTTTTGTTAATGGCATCACCTAGTCTCAAATTTAAGGATATGATGGATGGTGCATTAAATTTCCTACCTTAGAAAGCTTGGGTGACCTTGTTATTACAGGAAAATGATCTTTGCAATATTGTAAATGAGTGGAGGACTCTGCCTACAGATCTATAAAATTTGGCACTTCATATAAAGAAAGAGATAAAGGCCAAGCGAATAATCCTAGAGGCAATGAAAGATCATTTAATTCCACATTTATCAGATGTTAGCCTCATTTTTGACAACATAAAATTTTAACTTTTTACGTCAAATCGACAAGCATTGTCATGTGTCAAACACCTTTGTCAAGTCTCCCTTAATCGCAAAATGATAGTGCCACATGTTTTCTGTGCCAACCATTGTAGTCCTCCATCTTTGAAATGTCATAGTTGCTTTGGTTCATGTGGAAAGGTACGCCACTTTGGAACAAAAATTGTCCATCATTTCAATTTAGAACTCTCAAAAATTGCGCATCTAGTTACATAAACAATTAAATACAAAATCTATAAGAGCTAGAATAAAATCGTTTTATAGTGGTGTTCCTAACTTCAGTAAACACAATGTTCCTAACTAATATATTATATTCTCCAGTTGACAATGAAAAATCACCCTTCCATAGATGGGTAGTCAAAGAAGGGTTTAAAGCGTGCAAAAGATGTTAGACCTTGGTATTAGAATAATATCTTTCCATTTATGTTATTAATGGTCATCCAGTAGTTTCTAACTTCGTCTCTTGTTAACGATTGTTTCTTTTAGAAACATCGTCTTTGTAATTCTATTTAAGGAGCCTTCGTCTCCTTCCTATAATGAACAACATCAATTCTTTGTAATATGGTATCAGAGCCGATCTGAGTCGGACTCCCTCACGGGAGGGCTCAGGATCTTGGGAGGGCTCTTTGTTCTGAAATGTGACAGTTTTCTAGTTGCTAGAAGTTGCGTTTTGGAAGTCACATTCTTTGTTCTTTGTTGAAAACCCTTGGTCGTCCTTTGCATTTTTGTAGCAGCTGTTTGTTCTGAAAAGCTTAGCTGCGCTTTGCTCCTTCTCTACTCGCAGATTTCCTCATGTTCTTTTGACGGGATTTCACATTTCCTCTGATTGCAATTTATTTCTTGGGGTCGCCGTCATCTTCAGGCTTCAAATTTTAAACATCGCCAGTTCTGGTTTTTTTGCTGGTGGTCGTGTTCTTCTGGTCGCGATTTGCAGAATCGCGGTTTTTGCAAGTTTCTTTGGTCGCCAACATTCACGATGGTCGCTGTTTGTTTTGGTTGCCATTAAAATCTTTGGTGATTTCCAACGAATCCCATTGTCTGCACCAGTTTCGAGGCTGCAGAATGTTTTTCTTGCTGTATCTCAATTCGCCTAGGGTTTCTAAGAATTTCGGCTAGGGTTTTCATCCTCAATTTCAAGCTGAAATTTTTTATGTTTCCAGATTCTTTCTGGGTTTTTCGAGAAGATTTCTGGGTGGTCGTCAAAATTCTCTGGTGCCTCGAAATTCGTGCATTGGGATTTGTGCAACTAGGTCTACATGCCTAATCGATGTTCTGGGTTTTAATAATTTTGTCCTCAAAAATTATTTGGTGGGTTTATAATTTTTTCCTTAAAAAAAAATTTATTTCTGGGTTTTAATAATTTTTCTCCTTAAAAATTTCGTCTGGTTTTTTTATTTTTTCCCTGAAAAAATCATGGGAGGGTTTATAATTTTTTTTCCTCAAAAATTAAAGGTTTGCTCCTGTATGCCCTAGTCAGGGTTTTCGTAGTTCGGGAGGGCTCTCTGGTTTTTGAACAAGTTTTACCGTTTTTCCTTAAAAATGATGATTTGTACTCTGATCCGTGTCTCAAATTTTGTGTTTGGTTTTGATTGATTTTTCACCTTAAAAATCATGTTCGGTTTTGATCGATTTTTATCCTCAAAAATCGTGTTTGGTTTATACCATGTGTAAGCATCTTGGGTTTGGCAATTTTTTCCTCAAAAATCGTACTTTTGTTGCAATTTGTTTTGGTCGCACCTGGAGTTGCTGGGGCGAACATCTGCACAGCTGACTTCTTGCAGTCTGTTTTGGAGTGTCATGCTAATCTGCAAAAGTTTGGAGGGTTTGCCGATTTGTCTCTGGTTACAGGGAAGGACAGTTCTCCAACATCAGGTTGGACAGTGGTTGTTGTTTTTGGTTATTTCCAGAAGTTCTACAGTTTCTAGGATGATTGGTGGCAGATTCATCTCAAGTGGCAGAGTCAGTG
The DNA here is from genome assembly GCA_027924645.1 of Cunninghamia lanceolata. NCBI lineage: Eukaryota > Viridiplantae > Streptophyta > Pinopsida > Cupressales > Cupressaceae > Cunninghamia > Cunninghamia lanceolata. Next base: position 15,706,518 of record BSBN01000803.1, read on the forward strand.
GCAGTTTCTTGTCTTTTGTTGCAGAAGTGTTTTGAGGAGGAGGCAGCCTTCTCTATTATCTTTTTGGGTAGTTAGAATGATGACCATTAAGGGAGGGTATTAAAATAATATCTTTCTATTTATGTTATTAATGGTCATCCAGTAGTTTCTAACTTCGTCTCTTGTTAACGATTGTTTCTTTTAGAAACATCATCTTTGTAATTCTATTTAAGGAGCCTTCGTCTCCTTCCTATAATGAACAACATCGATTCTTTGTAATACTTGGGAAGAAAATAGACAAGCAGCTTGAAGAGAAAAGTCACAATATAGTTGTGAAAATGAGAGTAGTTAAAAATAAATTTAAAAAAAGACGAAAGTGCTGGAAATTAAAACTGAATTATGCTTTATGCTTGACTTATCCTAAACTTGAAGTTGTGCATGTTTTTAATGCCTAAATCTTTCGTGAACAGTAATATTACAATGCTCAAAATTAGTTTCTTGACGAACAGCTCATATCAAAGGCATAATGGGTTTTTCCCATATTGAACCATAATAGCCTTAAAAGTGTTGCAGTTCTTAGTAGGAATCTCTCTGTGTAGAACATATGATGTTATCCAAAACAATTACGTAATTTTACTCTGGTCTTCATGGTCTTTGCACTCTGGGAAAACCTTTTGATTCAACTACAATTACCAGGCATGAGCCAAAAACTTTTTTATGAAGGTTAACATTGAACTATGTGCACAATGCATCGACTTATTTGTCTTATCTTCAAAGGATGGCTAGAAACATTTTACTTACACCAGGGCAATTCCTAAGAACATTGTCCTTAATGTCGTTCTTGTTGAAAATTCCACTTGAATCATAAAGGCACAATGGTTTTTACAAGGTTTTTTCAATGTGAATGAATGTAAGAGAATAAAATCCTCATAAATGTGGGTACTATGAAAGAAAGTGGACTCCCTAAATTTTCAAAGATACTGGAGATTGTAAAAATTTGATTAAGACCAAACTATTACTAAGTGTGAATTCTACCTGCGATCTTGCTAAGCATGTCAATAGCAAAGGTTAGGAGGGTGTTACCGAAAAAATGGAGATAATCATAAAACTCGATGACAAGAATGGTGAATTTCATATCATAAGCTCACAAATTTAGGGAGATGCAAAACAAAGCCAACTTGGTAAAACTATCAAAAAAGTGTAGCATGAGCCAATACTTATGTCTTAGGTGCAATGAAGGCACATAGCCTCAGGGTTAATGGCATGCTAACTCATGTAAGTGCTAAGCACTATAGGTTATAATGTTTGAAGATAAGTTTACCCCATTTGGTATGATATACTAATTATAATTTCTAAATGGATTGCTTTCACAAGCTCAATTGTTTGAGCCCTTTCCAAACTCAATCAAGTTAACAACAAAGGTTGGTTTGGAGTATTTTGAGATACAGAATATGCTAGATTATTATGAGAATCGTCACAATAAACTTACAAATCATTATGTAAGATGGCAAACCAGAATTGTTACGCCAACCTCAAAAATTTAGGTAGAATGTCCATAATGTGCTTCAATTATTCAACAAAAACATTTTAAAAATGTGCATGTACAACAATCCTACGAAAATTGTTTGATGTAATGTCTCACATTCAAATGTGCATCAAGTTTGTGCAAATATTCAACTTCTTATTATTTAGTTTTAGTGAAGTTTTAGTGATGTTTATAAAACATTTCTTATAATGAGCTAAATATATGTACTCTCATTAATGAGACCTCGTAATATTTTAAATGTTTTACAAGTTAGTTATTCGAGGAAGGGTTATAAAGGCAATATTTTCAAATGTAAAAGGTTTCTTTTTCAATCTGGCTAGAGAAAATAATGGACTTTTGGATCCTCTCATTTTAAGAGAAAAGAAAATCTGTGTTTTTTCTTTTGAATATCAATAAAGGGGTAAATAATGTTGGTCAATGAGCCTATGTATTGTCTCTTTTATTTTGTGTAATTGGGTTGTTGATATAGAATAGTTTTTCTCAATCTGTGTTGTGAAACTATCAAGATTTGTTCTTTCTAAATCGGATCATTTCCTTACAAAACCCTCTTTACACCATTTCATCAAAATAAATGTTTTGTGAAGATAAATTTGGGAATTTATCTATGTATATTTTGAATTCTTTTCTGGGGAAATCTACAAGTTGTATTTTTCTTATCAGTCAACCTAGAGTTTTCCCTTTCATTTTAATCTTTTTAATTTTAATAGAGTGACTTTTCATCCTCTTCTCCATGTATTTTCTATAAACACAATTAATGCAAACAATCAAGTCAAATCAACAATTAGCTAACAAATACCCATAATTTCAAGACAAAAACACAAAAACAAGGGAAGATGACGAATTAATGCAAACAATCAAGTCAAATCAACAATCAGCTAACAAATGCCCATACTTGCAAGACAAAAACACAAAAACAAGGGAAGATGATGAATTAGAAAATCCGCCCACAAAAGATTTGTGCATCATATAGGTCATTCCATAATTGTATAAAACCAACCAACTTACCCTACCTAGCCCAACAAATATTCAACCCACTTGCAAACTTTAGTAATAGTCTAATCCCCTCTATTTACCCATATATGCCTATGAACCGCTGCTCACCCTCAACCAACCCCACTTTAACCCAACATTAATTAGCCTCTAATCAAGGAAATTTTCATTTTTATGTCAATGCAAGTACTATTGAGTTATATGGTGCAAAAATAATGAAGATTAATTAAGACGATAGACTACTCAAAAATTGCATGGAGCCCAACCTAACCTAAATAGACCAATAAATATTCAACCTAGTTATAGCCTCTGGTACAACACAACCCCCCTTTTTCTTGTCTAGCTTTGCCTATGAGCTACGTTCTACTCAATCCAAGCCAACGTCACTTTAGCTCATGTTTCACTAGACTCTACACAAGGAATTTTCCACCTTTATGGCAATGTAGTCGCCTTTGATCTTCCCCACATACAAGTATTGAAGGGTCTTTGTCATGGCTCTTGCCTAGAACTAAAACTCCAAGAACCTATACAACTCAACATTCATCATTCATTTGACCATTCTATAAACTACTTGTCTTTTTTATCAAAAGAGTGGTAGTCGTTTTCCACCTATCACTAGAGAATGGCTCGACATAACCAAATCCAAAATGGCTTCCCCAGTATGCACATAACACACTTTGCTATGTGTGATTCCAAAAGGGTTCACTTTGTCTTTATAAAGTAAAGAGTGTTTTAACATGTATGCCCCATGCAACACCAATACCAAACAATGGATTTTGTAACAACATTGTAAATAACTCAAGCTTCCACACATCAAAACCTGCGCATCTCAACCCAAAACAATTCAACTATTCATATTAATAATCTATTAACAAGTAAAATTTACATTTTACAATACATAGAACCTTATCCACAAAAGTTTAATACTATTGAAGGTTCAATACATATCTTTATATTCCCAAGATGGCTATGCTCTTCTCATGAACAAATACAAACTTCTTAAGTTGTGGTAACATTCCAAGACAAAACCAATAAGACATAAATACACATTAACCCTAGCTTGAACATTCCAAGATATACCATGTATCATTGGTTGAACATGTCGTTTTACCCTTCCTTCCACGCTTACAAAGAATTATATAGTTTTCCAAAGAGTTGAAAAATCTTTAACCGCACCACTCGATTTATTAATCAAATTACAAATGTTTTGTGCAACTTTTTTACCCCATTTTCAAATATAAGGCACTAATCATCCTTACTCGATTTATTAATCAAATTACAAATGTTTTGTATAACAACTTTTTTACCCCATTTTCAAATATAAGGCACTACTAATCCTTTTTTCAATAAAAGGTTTCATAACATTTCTCCCTCTTAAATCAGCTCTTGTTGCTCTCAATAGCACAAGGTTTCTCTATCACCAATTACAAGTAATAATACTTAAGTCACAATTTAAGTAGAACTACAATAAATTCAAATTTTTTATCCAAACTAAAAGCATCACAAGAAGTCCATTTAACTAAACTTCAATATTCGCTTCACAAGTTTTATGCAATCCAAAAGGTGGAGCAACTTTATACACTAAAACTCCTAAATTTTTTTCAAATTTCAAATAAATGACAATAACAAGGAATCAATTGATTATATTTTCAACTTCAAAAAATATTTGAATTTCCGAATTTACTAATAGTTCATTGAGAATCTTTCCCTCTTATAGTTCTCGTCTTTCATTGTTGATAATCTCAATTCTAATTTTTTAAGGACTAATATTTGAAATGAAATTTTCTTGTTCAACATAATAAATTTATTCCATTTAGATAAGTTCCTATGGGTCCCCATTAATAAGATTGAATTTATAATGTTGATTTCATCATATGTCCTCTATCAATATAATTATAATACTTAAGGCTAATTACAATCATTCCTAACACTATGTTATGTTTGATTTGGATGTTATCTTCTTAGTAGTTTCTCTAATTGATAGCTTGATAGCTCACTCATATATTTATACCCAAATATTAAATTGATTTAGATCAAGGACAACCAATTTCATATATTATGCTATCACCATATTTTTTAATCCCAAAAGAAACCTTAGAAGTCATTAGAACATAATAAATTAAAAAAACAAAACAAAACAAAAAAAATCAAAGAGACGAGTGAACAATTCACTATCAAAAATGTAGTTGAGGAAAATGCTTCAATAGGAAGTTTAACATAAGTTGAGAATATATTTTATTTTAGTTTATACAATTAATTTATTATGTCAAAGTTATTCTCATATAGCAAATTGGTTCTTTACATCTACTCTCTTTTGGTTAAGACAATCCATATTCACTCTAAGACTAAACTATAATAAAATTGTAAGATTTCAATCCTTAGATGGCACTCATATATGAATCGGTCAGCAACCATTTAATCTTCCATTTTTATTGTTTTCTAGAGGGTTGAGGCAAAGGCAATGAATACAATGTTTTAAAGGCAAAATATGGGTAATACAATAATGTTCATTCACCACCTAGCAACCTCAACCTAGAAGTAGTAGTGGGAAAAATGTCATTGGGAAAAAAAGCCTAATCAACCAACCTCTTCATCACATTTAAATTCCACTTTAAAATCCCATTATTTACAACCCAACGATATATGTTGAACATATTGTGATTTGAGACTAACATTCAATATTCTACTAGGTTAAGAATACAACAATTTATTAAGGGTGCTACAATGAAGCTAATGAAACTTCATATACCTACTAGTCTATTAATATCCTCAAGATTTAATAAACTATTAATAAATAAATTCTTGATTATCGTTTGGTTATTAATAAATAAATTCTTAATTGTATGATAAAATACAAGTAGCCCATCATGGAAATCAAGTTGGTTATAATCAACAATATGAATGAAACATTTATTTCATTGACTACAAAGTTCAAATTTGATATCTATATATTCCCCAAAGTTTGGTTCTTTTCTCTTCGCCATCACAATCAAAGCCCTTAAGCTATGACAACACTCTAAGAGGAAACCAATGCCCACTACCTACCTTGTGTTATCTCCAAACCTTGTGTTATCTCCAAGGAGATTTCCACCATCCTAAATTTACAAGGAACTATACAATTTTCCAAGGGAATTGATCCACCAACATACCCTTTCTAATCTTTGAAGAACAATCCCATTATTTACAACCCAACAATACATGTTGAATATATTGTTGCTTGAGATTAACATTCTTCTACCAAGTTAAAGGGTATAACAATTTATTAAGGGGACTACGATGAAGAAAATGAAACTTCATAAACCCACTAGTCTTTTAATATTCTCACAATTTAATAAACTATTAATAAATAAATTATTGATTACCGAGCATATGCTTAATAATTTATTGTACTATGATAAAATAAAAGTAAGCAATCAAGGAATAATTTCAGTTATAATCCATAATATGAATGAAACATTTATTTCATTCACTACAAAATCAAAAGTTAGTATCAATATATTCTCCAAAGGAATAATTTCAGTTATAATCCATAATATGAATGAAACATTTATTTCATTCACTACAAAATCAAAAGTTAGTATCAATATATTCTCCAAAGTCTAGTTCTCTTCTCTTAGAAATCACAAAGAAAGTCCTTAAGCTATGGCCACACTCTAAGAGGACACCAATGCCCGCTACCTACCCTATGTTATTGCAGAGGAGATTTCCACCATCCTAAATTTACAACTATATAGTTTCCAAGAGAGTTTATCAACCAACATGCACTAAATTACATAAAAAATAAATCACAACACTCAATTTATTGTTCAAATTACATATGTTGTTTTGTTTAACAACTCTCCCCCCATTTACAAATGTAAAGGAATAATAATCCTTCATAGGGCAAAGTGTTTCATAACAAGTCCACTTTGAGGACTTTCTAAAACAAAGCAAAATAAACACTCTTTTTGGGGTGATTTTGGATTGCTCAACCGATGCTCCAACATCAACAACTTCATTGCATTTCTTATTAACAAGGAATATAATAGTTGAGTTTTGTCAACATGCATTCTTTGTTAGTAAATTGTTGCCAGGTAGAGTTTCATTCCGGGCAATTATTTCAAATTTTATAAGACGACTTCAATTTTTCCTAAACTTCTGCTATCTATCTCTTGAAATTTATGTCTTCTTTGTTTCCCAATGTTTTCTATTGGTGTCTTTGCATGGTCCAAAGATATTTTTGTTTAGTCATTCATATCTCCCCACATTGAGTTTCTAGTCTTAAGTCTTTAATTCATTCTTCTTGTTGCATATTTTTCATGGAGTGATTGAATAATCATTGGCAAAGTGCTTAACTTGCTAATATCGAGCAGCTTCTCTTTTAGGCCAATCTCTTTTAAACTTGCAAGTTACACCCACACCAAACAAGGAAATAGTTTGAAGTCTAGCAATTGACACTAATCCCAAAGGATAATCTAAGTCCTAGAGCCTTGGTTAAGAGTTATGCCCACTAGAAAAGATATTCCCTAGTTATCAACAAGTTCTTCACCATTTTTCTTACCCATGCTATGGGTTAGCTAATATTCCAAGTGCTTTAAAACTTACTGATGAGCACATGCTTATTCTGAGAGGAGGGTGAATCAATATAATACAATCTTTTACTTTTTAAAACTAACAACCACAATATCATTCACTTAAGATCTAATAATTATGCAACACAAGAAGAACACAAGATTTACGCAGAAACCCTTGCGAGAGAAAACCACAACAAAATAGTGCTTATATATAATTCTCTTACAAGCTTTGTAGGCACCAACCGACATGAGACTCCAATCCCTTCTTGTACAATCTGTGAGCTCCAACCCACGACAGCCACCAATCCTTGTTTGTAAAATTTGTGAGAACCAACCCATTAGAGACACCAATCCCCGTAAATGAGCACCAACCCAACAAGGCACCAAGCTACGAACTCTTCAATGGATGTTATGTCTTCACACGATCTAAATGGCAGTATACTTCCTTTCACAAATCCGATCAAAACCCATACAATATCCTTCCTCCACAAATCTGATCCAAATCATGCACAAACTCTTTTCACAAAACTGATTCTGGCACTATCTTCTCATAAATGTCTCCAATGAGATCTAACATAACTCTTTTATATTTAGATAGATCTCCTATATTTCTCCCTCTTAACTCTTTTATATCTGCGTAGATCTATATTTCTACCTCTTAACTCTTATATTTGCATTATCTTCCTCTATATTTCTATAGATCTAAGTGTCTTCTTTATTATACACTTTATATTTCACACTCACCACACATCCTCTCACATCTCAAATGGCATTTTATACCTACTTGAATAGCAACAACTCATATGAGAGGATGCAACCCTTGTTAATATAAACAAGTCCTCATTACTAATCGCACCTCATACTAAAACACTAATCGCATCTATTACCTTTCATACAAGACTTTTTTTTTTCCTTTAGTGGGAACTTTGTCCTCATGTGAGGAGCACACCTCTTAACCAATTCAGCCTTCTCTAATATCTTTACTACTCTCTAATCCATTTTATTTTGAACTAATCACTTATATGCAGTGCTATCCTTCACAAAATTGACCTTCTCTATAGAATGTTCACTACCGTCTTTATATTGCTCCTTGGCCTTCATTTTATCGCTGCTCTACCATCTTCATCTAGATTGCTGCTATATCATTTTCTAATCACTCATCTCCATATCTTTAATTGAGTCCTTCATTGGCCTCATCTAATATATTTGTTTCTTACAAACTCACTATGTCCTCTTCTTTTTATTCGTTGATCTATATATTAAAATAAATTAGATAGTTTCTTAATGGTCACTTAGGTTTAGTTTCTATTTCCATCTTTAGTTTAGTGTTCATCTCTCCTGCTTTCTTTGTTGTAGCTTTCTGCTTTATCCAGCTGTAGGTTTAGTTCTATATTTAGAATATTTTGTAATTCTCTTTAAATAGAGCTTTCGCTCTTCATTGTAAATATCTCTTTTATTAATATATTTCACATTATTCCAAAATGTAACATGGTATCAGAGCCCCAGGTTCGGGTTCCTCCATATGTCGTACAGACGCGATTTTGGTTCTGAATCAATTTTTTTTTGTTTACTTTCAACGAGTGTGTTCGTTTCAATCTCTGGTCATCGTTTCAAGGGTTTCATGGTTCCTTCAAGCACACGTGTTGCTTCTAGCTGACATCTGTTGATCGTCGATTATGTTCTGGTGGTCGCATTTTTGGTGATTCTGGTCGACATATTTCCTCTGGTCACGGTTTTTAACTCTCAGGCACGTGTTTTCATATGGAGTTTTGGTGTTTTTTACTGCGCTCTGTGGTTAGTGTATGTGTGATCGTGAGTTACCTTCAGTCTATTGTTTGCTCGCTGGGTTTGGTGATAGCGATTCTTCTTTTAGGCGCCATTTTTTTTATTCTGACAATTCGCATGTTCTGGGTCGCGCCTTCCGCGCTTTGTGAGGAGTCATCTTCTAGCAATCTTTGGCGTTTCCTGAAGCGGCGTCTGAAGATCTCTGTAATCGATGTCATTTAGAGATCGCATGTTATCTATTTTCTGTACACCCTAGTCGCAGATCTCCATTTCTGGGCATTTGGCATCTCCGTAATCGATGTGTTCAATGGCACTGTTTAAACCTAACCTTGATTCATGTTTGTGTTGGGTTCGTGGGTTGTTGAGCGCTTCATATCTAATCGCGATTTCTCTTGTCCATGTCTTGCATCGTCGTTATTTAAAACCTTTTTGGGTCTTGATTTGCAGAAACACAATTTTTTGCAAAGTTATTTTGGTGTTTTCCTCTCAGCTTCAGTGTTTTATTTCAAGAACCCGTGATTTTTGTGTCTTCCTTCACCTTTGTCTTCACAACAAAGGTCGTGTGACAGGTCGCAATTTTTTTCAACAAATGCGTGCTCTATTCTGGCAGGTCTTTCCTAAAAAGGCATGTGCTTTGTATTGGGGTAGAGTCTTTTTAAGACACCTGTTGCTCCCTTTTTTTTGCAGTTCGTGGGTAAGATCCTCATAGCCTAGCTCGTGGTTCGGAGGCTTTATTATGTCTTGACATGCATCTTTAATGACTTTGGTTGTCATTTTCTAGGTATTTCTTCATCTGCAAACTCGGGACTCGAGTTTTAAAATACGGGCCAATGGACATGCAAATTTTTTCCATTTTGCTTTGAAATCCATGTTCGGATTCTCAGTCTCTGCTTTCCGTACTCTCGAGATCCGTGTTCTAAAATTCGTGTTCAGATTTATCTCGAGATATGTGCCTCAATATTTGAGTTTCAAACTTATTTCGTGTTTTCGAAATCTGTACCCGTGCAAGGGTTCTGTTCAACATGTGTCGTCTATCTACTTCGGTATTCATGCCCTCTGCTTATAATATGCTTTTTGTGCCTCAAAAAACGTGAAGTATGGCATCTTTTTGGTCATCAGAGTTGGGTACATGTTCCGTAGCCCTTTAAATGGGGTCCTAATTTATGTTTTCAACGACTTCCTTATTTGGCAAATGTTTTTGCCTAGTCGCTGTTTCTAGAGAATTTTCTGCCTTTTCACCGTGGTTCATAGCGTTGAGGGCTTCTCTAATCTACGCTTACAGTGCTTCGCCCCTTCTCGTCACCAGCTAGACCAACGCTCAACATTTGTGTTTGGCAGGGGGTCGTTCTATTGTTCTGGATTCCTCAAGATTTGTGCCCCAAAATCGATGCTCGGGTTTTGTGTTTTGGGTTTTGTGCCCTCCATCTGCCTTTGTTTATGGTCAAGCAACCTACGTATCTTGTCATTTAGGGGGCAACTTGGTATAGTTAGTAAGTTGACCATTAACGGGGGGTATTAAAATAAATTAGATAGTTTCTTAATGGTCACTTAGGTTTAGTTTCTATTTCCTTCTTTAGTTTAGTGTTCATCTCTCCTGCTTTCTTTGTTGTAGCTTTGTACTTTTTCAACTATAGGTTCAATTCTATATTTAGAATCTTTTGTAATTCTCTTTAAATAGAGCTTTCGCTCTTCATTGTAAATATCTCTTTCATTAATATATTTCACATTATTCCAAAATGTAACACTATAATCTTCTATATGTATCGTTGCATACATGATTTGTAAACTTATTTTCTGCTATTTCTTCTGTACCATTCTCAAACTGATCTTTCATTATTACTTCACCCATCTTTGAATAAAGGGGTTGCCTTCTTATATATGATCATTGTCATGTAGTCAACCTCACAAAGAAAGTCGACCTTAAAAATGAAGTCTTCTATTTGAAAAACACCAAACTTTAAGCCGGCCACCTTAATAATCAACTCAAATCGACACATTCTTAAATTCCAATGTGATCCATGAATCTTCTCTATCAACCTCTGATCTAGTTCGCCTTATTAAATTGATCCAACTTGCCTTAAATATGCCACTAAATGATGATGATGGTAATTCCCATCACAACATTTGCACCTTGCATACAATAGTATTACAACTTTAACATCAATGACAACCAATTCCTATACTCTCATCTATTCATTGATAATGAATACCTTCTTGACATCAATGACAGGTCCATGCACTTATAACATCAATGACAACATTTCGAACACTTACCTCATTGATAGGAAATATTACAAGTGCCTTAAAACTGACCTCATTGATGTGCAAACAAAGATTTAGGCATGATATCAAAAACAAGTGTCCAAAACCTCAAGCAAAATCTTGCATTGAAGTTGAACTATCTTCCACCATAGAAAATCTCCTCCTATTGCGAGCAAATAATCATTTTGTATAAATCTTATTTCAATTTCATTTTTGTTAATGTTCTTCATTTTTTAGCTACATATATCTAAAATGAGCAACCAAATTCTTAAACATAACACAACAATGCAACCTCCATTTCTTGAGTTAATATAAAAACAAATTTGGTTTTGCAATCAAATCAAATTTGTTCTTTAACATAAAACCAAGCAAATTGTTGAGCTTAACTTGGAAGTACCCACTTACGTACAATATAAGGCAAGGAATTCAATGCTTCTTGTAATTGTTTTTAATAATATCCTTCTTGAAGCCTCTAAATCTCCTTATAAATGAATGTTTGACAAGATAAGGTTGGCAAAACTATTTTTAGCAAGATTTACAGCTATGGTAGTCATTGTTTCTAGACTTATAGTAGATACCATGGCTACTAGATATATATTGATAAACAACAACAGATATTTGAAAAAAAAAATAGCTACCACCAAAGTTGTTGGTGCTGTGGGTGGTGGTGAATGAGACCATCAAAGTAATCATTTGCATGGCAACACTCAAATTTTGGTTCAACATTGTTCCACCACCATGTTATTTCTAAGTGTTTGAGCTTGGAATAGTAGCATTTTTTCATCATTGAAATATCATCTTATATACCTCCATGCACAATAAGACCTCTTATATACCTCTTATATCATCTTTGGCATTTCATCAACTTGGTGGTGGGATTGCATATTTCAGGCAGCTTTGACATTTAAAGAGACAGATCAACAATTGTATTGCATTCTTCTTTCCAATCACAACATCGCTTGGAATTCCAATAGGAATTACAATCTCATCCATGTATAGTGAAAACAGTCTAACAACACTCATTGTTGAGGTATTGTTCGACGTTGCATTTACCAAAGATAGTATTTATGTCATTCGTATATCATGTCACAACTGAATTTCTCAACTCAAAAAATCAGAGCAAAGTAGTGCTTCAACAATGTATACAACCATTGATGAGCACACGGTGATACTAGTGGGGGTGAATCAATATCTAACGATCTTTGACTTTTCTAAATCTAAACCAATCACAATAAATTACACATGTAAGATCTAGCAATTATGTACACATAGAGAACACACGATTTTACATGGAAACTCTTGTGAGAGAAAACCACAACAATATACAATTACTCCAGCAATTATGTACACAATAGAGAACATTCTTATGTAAGATATATATACATATACTTCTTCTGTAGGCATCAACCTACTTCTCTTACAATTCTTCTTATGTGAGCACCAACCAACTTCTCTTTCAATTCTTCTCATGTGAGCACCAATCCACTGAAGACACCAATCTCCACTTCACAAAATTATAGGCATGAACCTATTGGAGGCTCCAACCCCCACACAAACTTAGCTCCAACCCAACAAGAGGCTCCATACTCTATTTGATAGGCTCCTTCAATGGCTGATATAGTTTACCTCTCCACAAGATCTTCCTTTCACAAAATTGTTTACCCCTTCACAAATCTGATCACACACTTCCTTCACTTACAAATCTGATCACACTTTCCTTCCCTTACAAATCTGATCACAGACTTCACACAATCCTTTCTTCACAAATATGATCACACCCTTTACACAATGCTCTTTTCACAAATCTAATTAACGTATGCACCAATTCCTTTCACAAATCTGATTACAATAATGCACAATCTTCCTTCAACATGTGATCACAAATATAGCTACGTATTCATTCAAATTTTCTGCTCTCTAATTATGTATGATCTGTTCTTTCACCATATCAACATCCCCTTCATCTATTTAATGTAAGTTTGATTTGCACTTCATTTTTCTGCCTTTTCTCTTTTTAATTTGTTCTTCATATTAGATATATTTCATTTAAATTGTTGACTTCCAATTCACACTATCTTCCATATCGTATAGCACCTCAAAGGGAGGTGTTCATCATGAATAGTTGTCTATTACCAAAGAATCAACTATCCAAGGAGTCGCATTTTCTCATAAATCAGATTGCAGCCTTTCTTGATCGTTGCTTTTTATCTAAAACAATATTAATCGCTGCTCCTTTCATTATCTTAATCGCCTATCTTAGAATGAATCACACCAATTTTTGTTTATATCATAATTTTAGTTAAGACAACTTTTGTCTTATATGGAGCGCATCATATCCTCTATTAATCGGACTCCTTTGTGTATATAACATGATACTTTTGGTTTACACAATAACCACACCTCTCTTGTCTTTTATCAAACTTCTTGAATATTATGTCTATGAAACCATTTGGTAATAGTTTGTCTTATGTGAAGCGTTGTTTTATGGCGAAGTCAGCGTCTTATAATATTATTTTCAAATCTGCCACCTTTTTAATCGATGTCTAGTCTTCTTTATAAATTTAATCTCTCTTCTTGTATGATCGCTCCTTCTGTATATTAATCTCTTCCTTCATAAGATTCGCTACCCTCATATAATTCTTTTCTTATATATCAATGCTATATATAATCACTGCGTTTCCTTAACCTTAATCTCATCCTTTTAAACATCGCAAGTTAATTTAAATTGTACTCAATTGCCACCGCCCAAGGATAGTCGGCTATCTTCAATGTATAATTAAATTTGAACTCCATTCTATGTCGACCCAAAAGACATATCTCAAATGTTTAAATCTTTAATTTAAACATGCAATCTTCCAACAGTAACGTGTAACAGGATGTATTTTGCTTTGCTCTCCAATAGGGATGTATAACGAGCACCTCTCATTATAAGAGTCCACTCTTTACCTTGACATCAATAACATCACTTAAGGACCTCGTGCCTTTGACATCAATGACAACATATTCCACCTCTCTCCTGCAGTGAATCACTTGTATGTCTATCTTTGTTGGCCAAGCTTTTCTTCGATAATACACCTCCTTAGACTTACTTTCCGCTGCATAGAGGCCAACATGGTTTTTTCCAGGGTTTCACATGTAATTGCCTCCCACATTATTGCAATCGCAAAGGCCAAAGATATTGACCTTGTCCGGGTTCTATTTTGTTATTTTGTGATGGAAATCATAGCCGATCTTCTCAAAGCCCTCGTTTTGAATCAAATTTTAATATTGTGATTAGTCAATGACAACTCCCAGTGACCTCTACGATCATCAAAGTGGGAACTATTGAATCCTCCAACAAGGGAACCCCTTAAGCATGTGGTCGACCACCATCAACAACTATCCCCCTTATAGGTAGTCTTTGTAATAAATTTTTTTACCGAAGCAAAGCAAACTTGAGTAGATATCTTTTCTCGTATTGGAGAGATTAAACAAACTAAAAACAACTCCTCTTTTTTAAACAATATGTTGCATTTGCAATGACAATCCTCCTTTTTAAGTTCAAGGATTTTAGCATTGTATCATAGAGGAATTATGAAAAAAAGGAGACATCTCCAAACCATTTATTGCATTGGAGGCATTAATTGTAATTGGGGTAGTCTTTCTTTAATTTTCTGATGCAGGAGGGTGTGAAGGCATAGGGACAATGTTTCAAGGACGGCAAAACTTTCCAAAAGAATTGTGTTAGCAGGGTCCTGAACTGGAATTATGAAAAAGATTTACAAGGACAACAAAAAAAAATTCCAAAATTTTGGAGACAGCAGAGGGTTGGCTATTTAAAAAAAAATAAACTACAAGCAACTATAATTTTAAAAACGACAAGGTGATGCATTTGCAATAACAATCCTCCTAGCTTTTTTCAGGGTTCTCGGTATTGTTGTTATAAAACAAGTATTGTTTTTATAAAAAGGCAATTTTTCTTATATTTATGCACCAAATAGAGCATACTGTCCAACCCTGAAAAATGAGTACATCCCCTCCAAGCTCCCAAATGCCAGGGACATCCCCATGGAACACAGAATTGGGGATTTATTTTTGTAACGTGGGGAGATGTTTGACAACATGGAGCCCATCTTCAATTTTGTATATGGGCGAATTGCAGCTTGCAATGGTGTTCATTTCCTTTTTGGGTTCAATTTAATGTGACTTGTTAGTGCCACTTCTTGCTCACCCTGATGGGACCCACAATGACATCATAGAAGACTGACGAGATGACATCAAAACACTGTGGCTCTTTTGGAAGCAATTAAATTGGGGTACATGGTGCCCTACCTAGTTAGATTGACTTGCTATGTCCACATTTTATGCAATGTCAGGATTTCTGCCACATCCCCATTTATATTAAGTCTCCATCTTTCAGCAGGTTCAGGGTTTGCAGGGAGAAATTATCCCCTTGCTACTTGATTGACCATATCTTGGTCATATGGTCAAGGTTTTCAAAACTATTCTTTTGTTGAACTCTAGTTTGAAAGCCCTGCAGTTCAATCCTGCATGGAGTCACCATGATATCAGAGCATGATCCTCCGAATACGATTGTTGAAACCAATAACTAAGAGCATTTTGCAGAGAACCACCGACCAAGGCAAGTGTCTGGAGCAATCAAAACCAGTCTTTGAAGAATCGCAACCTCGGATGGGAGAAAACACCCGCCTCCAAGTCACGACCAAAAAAAAACACAGAAATTACGCCGAAGGGTAATCATAAATGGCGACAAAGAGAGAAGCCATGAAACCCATAGATCACTCCATGCACGACCCTACAGAAACTCGCAATCAGGAGTTGCGAAGAACTCTTCTAACAAAGAGAGCGATAACATCTGCCCACGATGGGATCAGAAATGACACCAAAACGTGACTGGAAACCACCAATATATGCAAAACGCGACTAGAGGATGAGTCGACGATGTGGAATCAGAAGAAAACCGCCGAAACACGCAATAGATATAAATCACGATCCAGAGAGTTCGAATAAAAGAATGCGGCTTCAATCTTGTACACAAAGGCACTGTGCATGATCACGCGACCAAAGAAAGAGACATTGCTTGCCCTTAACTAGGTTCGAAACTTGCTCTGATACCATGTTACATTTTTTGAATATATGCAAATATATTAATGATATTATACAATGAAGAGTGAATGCTCTATTTAAAGAGAAGTTACAAAGTCTAAGAATAGACAAAAAGCTTGTAAAAAGCTACACCTAAGAAAGCAGAACCTATCTAATAGGAAACAGCTAAACAAAACCTATCTAATAGGAAACAACTAGATTGACCATTAATAAACTAGATATTATCTTAATATGTTACATTTTCTGAATATATGCAAATATATTAATGAGTTATTATACAATGAAGAGCGAATGCTCTATTTAAAGAGAAGTTACAAAGTCTAAGAATAGACAAACAACTTGTAAAAAGCTACAGCTAAGAAAGCAAAATAAAAGACGGAAATAGAGCCTATCTAATAGGAAACCGCTAAACAAAACCTATCTAATAGGAAACAACTAGATATTTCCTAACCATACCAAGATGCCCTCCCAAAACAAACTGACTTTCGAGACAGATGGATGGCATGATCAGAAAACGGAAAACGGGTGTTGAAACACAAAAAATCCCAAGGGATCCAAGGAAAGTAGAACGGCCGCCTGCCAAACACAAATGTTCACCGCTGGTCCTGCTGATGACCAGAAGGGGCTAAGTGCTATAAGAGCAAATCAAGGAAGCCCTCAAAGCTGCGAACCACAACGAAAAGGTGGAAAACACTCCAAAAACGACGACTAGGCAAAAACATTTGCCAAACAAGTAGGCCGCCGAAAATTGAAAACAAAACCTCATTCACAGGGCTACAGAATAGGAATCCAAACTCTGAGGAGATCCTGCAGAGAACACTGATGATTAAAAGTTTGCTACCGTGGAACTTCTAACTATTGTCCGAAAAGATGCCATACTTCACGTTTTTCGAGGCACGAAAAGACGAATTATAAGTTTTTGGAATGAATATCAAAGTAGATAGACAACGCCAAAGCTGAATATAACCCTTGCACAGGTTACGAAGCACAGATTCCAAAAACACAAAATAAGTCTAAAACACAGAATGAAGCTGAAATATAGATAAAGAGGCACGGATCTCGAGATAAATCCAAACACAGATTTCAAGATACTGGTCTCGAGAATACGGATAGGATAGGTTCAAAACATCTGAACACGGATTTCTAGACATCCGAATCACGAATTTCGAGGAAAATATTTCTACATGTGTCCAACCAAATTGAAAAGAAGGCATTGTTGGGATGGGGTCAACAGGATCAATGTTGTGTTTTGATGCTAAAAACATGACCAATCATTTGCCAAAAAGAACGAACGCTGAATGGAAAATAACCCCAAACAGGTCCCTCACAAAAGAACGGCGCCAAAACGATTTTTAGGAAAGTACCGAATATAAAAACCACGGACCAAGAAAAGCCATCAACACCGCCTCAAAAGCTGCAACCAAACAGCGTATACAAGAAAACGCGGTTCAAATAAGGACAAAAGTCGTCGTTAACAACCCACAACTTCAAGAACAGAAGAAACGCGAGTGCTGAAAATCGCGTCCATAATAGCGAGTGCCAATATGAATGCCAAAATCACTAGCAAAACGCGAAACCCAGCCACCCAACCAGATTTTTTTTAAAAAAAAAAAAACACCGTTCCGGAAACTTCAAGGAACCCGCGATCAACAGATTAATGGCCACCGAGCAAAGAAAAAAGTGACCACAGGTGTAAATCTGAAGAAGACTCAAATCGTGAGCATACAGGTGGATAGCAACACAAAACGCCAATGTTAGAGAAGGTGTCGAAAAAAGCATCACAACCCATCAAAACGCAAGGAAATCGCGATCAGATAATGATAGAAAAATAAAACCGCGATCTTTGAAACGCGTCCTTTGGAGGGTACGCTAGAAAACTCAGACTACGGCCAGAAAGGATTTGAAACTTTTGCTAAATCCGCCGAAACCCTAACAGCAACAAAAAAGGAACTAGAGAGCCTGCCGAAAAAACACCATTTGAAAAGACGACCCAGAGAGCTTAACCTGGGTCTGATACCATGTTACATTTTTTGAATATATGCAAATATATTAACGAATGAGTTATTATTCAATGAAGAGCGAATGCTCTATTTAAAGAGAAGTTACAAAGTCTAAGAATAGACAAACAGCTTGTAAAAAGCTACAGCTAAGAAAGCAGAATAAAAGACAGAAATAAAGCCTATCTAATAGGAAACAGCTAAACAAAACCTATCTAATAGGAAACAACTAGATTGAACATTAATAAACTAGATATTATCTTAATAGAAAGCCCTGCAGGTTTGTACAGCTTGATCTCAATTTCTGCACTATATTA
Source organism: Cunninghamia lanceolata (assembly GCA_027924645.1). NCBI lineage: Eukaryota > Viridiplantae > Streptophyta > Pinopsida > Cupressales > Cupressaceae > Cunninghamia > Cunninghamia lanceolata. The sequence continues at coordinate 15,725,053 of BSBN01000803.1, forward strand.
TAACCCCCTTTGTTTTGCTTTTCTTTTTATCTGTGTATTCTTTTGCAAGATTTCACCTGATGCACTTTGTTTCCCCCCCAGCTATGCTTCTTTTTCAGGTGGTTGCAATGTCATTCTCCTGCTTTGATGAGAACCACACCCATTTCCGCAGCAATGGATCTAACTCCTACCAAACTTGCAACCTGAGTACAAGAAATAAGCTGACGCGTCGATATCAGCATTTTTTGTCACGTACCCATTTTGGCATTCTAAGAGATGGCAAAATCTTTCACAACAGTTGTATCTAGGACATCCTTCAGCACACACTCTGCACTATTTGTAGCAGTGAAACCCACGTGGTTCAATTCTTCATCAAATTTCACACAGCCTAAACAGCTGCCTTCTTGGTCAACATGTCATAATTCTCATCTTGCAATTTCAAGAATCTGAAACACCTTTTGGTACCCCTTAATTTCAAAGTATATGAACGATTGACACTTTCAGGTCATCCCATGGAAATATCAAACAGTAAAAGTCAACACAGCATGTTTGATGTGTATCTTGTGACCCATATGTTCTGAGAATAAGTGATTTACAGAGTCAGTCCAGTATTTAATTCCATTTTTAAGTTTGCCCATCAGTTGGAGCAGCTGGTTATGCATGCACTCTAGCAAGATGGAATGGCACCATGGGAACACTTATGGATGGGCGTTTTGTTTGCACTCCTAAAATAATTGCAACAACAAATCACCAAATCTTTTGAAGTATCTTCTCAGATTGTTACAAAACCCAATGTAATTTGGCTAGTTAGATCCAGTTGTTGCTCTAGGAAAACCTTTATGAAAGACCAAAATTACAAAGTAGAGGACTGTATTGATTCACTATGCACTCCAACAACACCAACAATGGATCTTGATTCAACAACTCATTCTTGACAGTTGTTCCCTACCCTTTGGTGTGGTCGCTTTTGTGTTTTGTGAAGTATTTGATTGGGGTACTGACACCTCATGAAAGTTACTGTTGTTGATCCTCAATAATTTGTCAGATCACTAAGCTTCTCTAACATTTGCTTCCATTGTGAATGAAGCACTTTTTCCAATAACGCACCACCACTTATCTGAAGCACTCATTTCATCAGCCTTTCACTCTAGTTGACAGGTTCGTATCAGCTTCAGCTTGTCAGGTGTTGGAGGCAATGATACTTCCCATGTTAAATCTTCTATTTCAATCTTTAATTGCCATCCAGGAAATTGTCATCAATGGGGAACAAACTTGTAATTCCACCTCCTCACCTTCTCGAGTAAGCTTAACAGGGGGTGTTGGTGCACATGATTTTTTGCCACATGTTTCTAGATTGAGCAAATAGATTCATAATATGATAACATTTGTCCTTTAGAGTAAAACCAGGCAAGCTGTTAAACTTAACTTTGGAAGGAATCTCACTTGGCTCTCCAATAAAAGATGAGACTGGATTCAAGGTTAAATTGTCTCTCAAATGTATGGGACATCCCTTGTTATTAACTAAGTCGTATTTTGTATTTTCAGCGAACTGTGTCAGAAATGCAAGCTAGTATCTAAGGTTGATATGATCCTGAACTCTTGTCAGGAGACATCAACAATTTATGTGGATGGTGTTTGTGATCTAAGCTGCTTTTCCACTAACCCTGGAGATCCAACCTAATTACCAAGACCACAGATTTCAACTTGAGAACAATACACTGAAACTTGTGATTAGGCAGAGGAAATCTCAGGGCCAATGCGTAAGGCAGGGTAAGCCTTCTCCACCTTAGGCTATGCTAGGCCTGGGAGGGTAATCCCTGAGGTCTTTTACATGAAAATTTAAATAAAATAAAACAATGATAACTTTTCTTAGCAGTAAACCCACCCTAAGCACACAGAATCCCTAAAAAGTGTCACTAGACTTCACTGTGCAAGTTTGCATACTCAAGATTCAGAACCTCGTTCAACATTTGATTTATATCATGCATGAAAATGTTTATAAATCAGAATTATGTCTCCTAAGATGTATGCAGCAAAATGGTTTACTTCATGCATGACAGACCAGACAAAAAACTCAGCATAACCTTCTGCAGATTTATCTAATACTGACTTTCATAAAATGGTAAAACATCAAGTTTATCTGGCTATGCTAGTTGATAATACAGGTGAAAACAAGAACAAAGATAAAATGAATTTTGTTTTCTAAAATTTTTTGAGTTGATACGGTGGGAGAAGTGGTTGCAAGACAACTGGTGCCTTGATCTGAATTGAGTGACAAGGATCAACCTTCAACCCCAAGTACTCGTGCATATTAAACCTTTTACCTCTAAAACATGATATGACCTAAAAGAAAGAACAAAGAAACCAAGATTGCATTTGAACTCATATAAGTCTTGTATACTTGTTAGAATGCACTCCAAATGTATTGCATGGTTATATGCTTTCTCAAAAATTTAAGATATACATGAATCCCTTGAATTCCAGTTTACTTTTGTATTTGACATCCGAGACGTGCATCTCAGAGTGAAGGAAAAAAAATCCAATTTGCTTCAGTATTTGACACCCAAGACGTGCATCTCAGAATGAAGGAAAACCAAAAGAGCATACACACAAGCCACAAAAAACCAACCACCACCTTTCCCAACAAAAGATTATACATATATTGTCTAAAAGAAGAATGAGCCTCGAATCATCTAGGTCCCGACACTTGGATTAATACCATTCAATCAACTGTCAGGTCACAATTTGATAGGATTATTAAATTGCAACAGCTACCATGCTATTCCAGAATTAATTTTGTGACAAAGAAGAGTTCACAAATCCACAAAAGAGTTTAAACAATGTTGCATGGACACGAAACTATTTTTCAAGACCCCCTAAAATGGATATGATTAGATACGGCAATCATTATATATATATATATGAATTAACAAATATTTGATTATATAATGTATTTTATTAAAATATAATTTCTTATTTTATAATAACATATTATAAGTGTGTGTGTACAATTACGTCAAGAGGCAGTTGACGATTGTATCTTTTTTACTTTCCATGTGGAATCTCTTTATCCAAGTATCCCTACCATGGAGGGCCTTCATGCCCTTTGTGTTATGGTAACTAAGTACTTTGAGAATCAGAATCCAGATCGTGGTTTTATTGACATGATCACGAGCCTTTCTAAACTTGTCCTCCGTGAGCACTACTTAGAGTTCGATGGCATTTTCTATAAGCAAGTCAATGGCACTGCTATAAGTAGTAACTTTGCTGTAGTTTACGCTTGTCTCTTCCTGTGCCACTTGGAGCGACAACTTTTGGAAAGGTTCAACTTTTCTGATCTTGCCTACTACAAGAGGTTCATTGATGACACCCTAGGTATTTGAAATGGTGATGAGACATTTTTGCTTGATTTCTTTCAGAAGTATCAGAGTTTTTACCCTGAGATCAAAATTAGTCTTCTATCTCCACCTCCTCTGTTGATCTTCTTGACATCACTTTCTTCAAAGGTGAGTGTTTCCAAAACAGTGGTGTTCTTGACACCAGGTGTTTTAAAAAACCTCTAAATGCCTACCAGTATATTCCTTTTTACTCCTGGCATCCTACTCACCAGAAGAAATCATTATAAGTGAGCTACAGAGGTATCTTCTCAAACTTCAAAGAATCCAAACCCTCTGGCTTCACCAGCCTCAAGAGGCTTCTCTATTCCAGACTCCATGCGAGAGGTTATCCTAGGAGGTTCCTGCTGTCCTGTTTTAACAAAGTCTCTCGAAAGGATAAGCCAGTGCTTCTCAACCGGATGCTTAGTGACATTCGAAAGAGAAAAGGGGTCCCCCTAGTTCTTAAGCTTAATTACAGTTCTTCCACTAAATCTTTGAACTTGGGGGCTTCCCTGAACCCTACACTTCATCGGCTTTGCCAAGAAGTCCCCGCACTGCAACATATTTTCTCCTTCGCAGCAGATTCCTCTCTAGTTTTCAATGATCTCGACCTCTATTCTGAATTTTGTGGGTTACCATTGCTAATTTTCTGAATTTCAATGGTGACCATTTGTGTGTTACCATTGCTAAATTTATGAATTTCAATGGTGACCGTAATTTTCTGAATTTCAATGGTGACCATTTGTGTGTTATCATTGCTAAATTTATGAATTTCAATGGTGACCATTTCAATTTTCCGAAGATTGTGGGTGTAGATTTAAATTTTTAAATTTTTAATATTTTTTAATATTTTATATATTTTAAATTAAAGTGGCCGCCCCCACTTATCGGCTCCTTTAAGGAACACACCTTTTCAAGCATTTTTTCAAGTATTTTTATGCAATTTTTCTCTTTCTATAAAATTTCATCTTAGTATATTGTCTTATTTTAAACACTTCAAAAATTAACACTTTAAAAAAAATTGAACTCCTAAAAAATAAACTCTTAAAAAATTTTAAACTCTTAAATTTTAAAGAGTTTAAAAATTTAAGAGAAAAAAAAAATATTAAGAATTTTTAAAAAAATTAAGAGTTTTAAAAAAAATTTAAGAGTTTTATTAAAAAAACTTAAGACAATCACTGTCTGCTTACTAAAGATGAAAATACATAGAAAGAGAAAATTTGCATAAAAATACTTGAATAATGCTAGAATATTGCTCTAAAAAACTCTACATAAAGCCACAAATCAAAAAATTCCAGATTTTTCAAGACTAGTTTTGCAGAATCCACCCCTCATTAGTTGGAATGTAAGGATCAGAAATTATTTGAGTTGTGAAAAATGCTTAGACAATCTTGCTCTTATCATTACAAACCAATAACAAGGCAGAGTTTCTTGCACTACTCTACGGGACACGCCTAGGCAATTTGGACATAGAAGGCGACTCCAAAATTTGTATCAACGCTGTCAAATATCGAAGAGTGATCAATTGGAAGTTGAGTAACATTGCAGAATCTATCTAGGCATTATTGGACGAATGGAGGGATGTGACTATCAAACATTGCTATAGAGAATCCAATCGCACGACAGATCACTTAAGCAATTGTGCCTACAATCAACCAAAGCCGGAGGTACTTTCAAACTCGTGCTCCTTGGAAAAATCTACCAAGTTGATAGTTTCCATTGTCCTACATTCACGGGGTCTCTTTAGGAAATTTTGCAAAATCCTCATGGATTTCTGCAATCAGGGTAAAGATACCCCACACATGTTGAATGAGGATCTCTTCAAATAGCGGCAATTGGCAACATCAACTCCTGCACTGCATTGGGGAATTTGTCCAAAGGAAGACACGATCCAATCTTCTATTTTCTAGAGAGCATGTAGCTTGAGGTGAAGTGCAAATGCAATGCGGAAGACCCGATCACACAGATTCAAAGGATTTTCAGGGTTACGTCAGATGGTGTGGACAAAGTCATCCTTCAAGTTATCGGCCAGCACATCTTCACAGGGGAGCACATCCATGATGGCACCCTCTATAAAAAAATTTGGTCAAACATGGTGTTGATATTGGGCCATAAGAGTTGGGTAAAGCATCTGGCCCAAAAATTCATCACACCAAAATTGCAAGACCTCATCAAGAGAGCTATAGCGTTGACTTCCTCTCTTCATGCATCTCAATGAACCCAACAAGTGATTGTACATCTTTGCACACTCTGAACAAGAGTTGATGCTTTCTTTTGATTTCTCTTGTCATTTTATATGCAAAGGGCACTATCCCCTAGGTAGTTCTTACTTATAAATATATACATATATAATGTATTATATTAAAATATAATTTATTATTTTATAATAACATATTAAAAGTATATATATATAATAAATTATATTTTAATATAATACATTATATAATAATTTTTAAATTTATCTAGTATTTATTAATTATATATTATATTATATTATGTATTATAACAAAATATAATTTATTATTTTATAAGAACATATGATAAGTACCTATAATAGTAAACATTCGACTAAGTTTATAATACCTAGTTTATAATAGTATAGATTTTATAAAATCGAACTAGTTTATAGTACTTATTAACAATGCCCTCTGATTGCAATGCATTTTAAGTCACGAAATCCATGTAAGCCATCGCGGTAAAATTTAAAAACATCAACCAAAAAATGTCAAAGGGCAAAGGACACAACAATTTTTATTTAAATATTTTATCTTGAACGCGACAATTTTTTTATATCACCAAATCCAAAAGGATCTGGCCCAACTAAGGGTTTGCCATAATTTTGGATACAGGCAAGCACAACATCCAACCCGTATCCTAGTCATATCGTATCCACGTTCGTATCGAGTATGCCAATACACGTACCAAGGGAAGGGATGTATCCTACAACCCCGAATTTAAACTGCTGAAACCTAACACACATGAAGTCCATACTATCAATACACATGAATAAGCTTGAAGGTACATGGTCCCCTGGATTTCCAAGAGGAAAATCAGGTCACAAATCTGCTCCACAATCAATCCAAGAATTTAATTGGGTCTAGAACAGGCCAATGGGCTGCACACTAGCCAATCATAAAATAAAAAGAAAACAGCCTAGAATCATTTTGATACCCACACTTGGATTAATCCTATTCATTCAACTGTCAAGTCAATTGAATTATTAAAATGCAGAAACAACCCTATGCCAGAATTAAATTTGTGACAAAGAAGAGCCACAAATCCACAAAAGAATTTAAACTACTACAACCTGACACACATGAAGCCCATACTATCAATACACATGAATAAGCTTGAAGGTAAGTGGCCCATAAATTTCAAAGAGAAAAATCAAGTCACAAATCCGATTTGCAATCAATACAGGAATTTAAGTGGGATGCACACCAGTCAAGAACATCAAGTTTTTGAGAAAAATCATTATTCTAATCCTCCTGGAGAAACTTGTCCATGTTACATATGGGAGACAGGATCGAATTCTATCTTGGTTAACTCCAAGAATTTTTTACACCTTCTCCTGCAACAAGCCTCCTGAAGCCTGCCCAACAAGGTTTAAAAAGAAATCCCTCCATTTCCAACATTCACTCCCCTTTCTGCAGGCTGACACCTTGAATTCAATCCTACAATGGCCAACATTTTTCACTTTCCTATATCATGAACTCATCCTTAAAATGTTCGGGCAAATACCCTTTTTCTACGATAATGCTTTTAAAGTGATATGGTGGTATGTGTAATAAAGATGAGAACCATATAAAAAATGCAAGGCATGGCTTTTATAAAGTTATCACTTTATGAGCTTCAAGGTCATGAATTTTACAAGTTTAATGCCATGTGAACCCCACCCAAGATCATTTCTCTCTAAGAATTATTTGATCTTAGCTTTAATTAGAATTCATAACTCACCGAAATTGTATTGGATCAATTAATTTTGAAACCTTTATATCACCTTGTGGACACGAGCCCCCCTTGTCAAGTCACACATTAGCAGCCAATAGCACATCTTCTATCTAAACACCGCTTGATCCTTCCCTTTCAAATTACACATGTCATAGATGCACCTTAAACTCCAATGTTGCGGAAAGCCTCTTAGTATCCACATCAAACTTCTAAGCCAATCCTGACTCCTCTAGCTAACACAATGTAAAACTTATTTAAGAATTGTGAGGGATGTTCATATTCGATTAGATGAACAGTTGTCGAGAACACCCCATCTCATTCCCATCGAGAACCGTTAGATCTTGAAGGGATGGACAATAGCTTTTAGTTCCAATTGTTGGCTTTTTTTCCTTGCTATGTGCAAGATATTGTCCCCCAATGTTGTGCAGGTATTGTAGCACTCCATACATGTTTGTCATCCCTATCATCTTTGCACAACACTCCATACACGACGCACTGAATGGCTACCACGATGAGCTATCTTGAGACTAGGCCACCACATCTCATTTTACATGCCATCCCTATGCCTATGCAAAGAGCTTCAATTGTTCTCCTATTGCAATGGGTTGAATCCTACCTATGTGTAGGCCGCCAAACAATATGCGCTTGGCTCTTAAACTTGTCTTGTTTTGATGCTTGTTGGCTTTGAGTTTGATCGAATTTCAAACTCCTCCAAATGCTAAACATTCAAGCTCCATCTTTTACTTCTATCTGAAGAGCCACGCAAGCCTACCCATCATAAACTACATAGCCTTCTCTATTTTATATGTCACTGATGCTACTCCATTTGCCTCCACAACATTTTGAAGTGCGTGCTTGCACCAATCACTAACATGCTGCACCATATTTTATAGCAACACCTTTCTTATTCAATTGTGCCCATGTTTCAAATGATGTGCAAGGTTTTAATTATATTTGCCTCACCACTGTGCATAACTATGCCCTTGGTTTCAAATTGAAAGAAAAAGGCACCCAAGCATGTCCCTGATTGGTATATTGCACAAGGATTAAAATCTTTGTGCAAATACGATCTCCATTTTGGCACTTCCAACAAGCTATAATATTCTTGGGCATGGACATCAATCCTTCCATTTTAACCCATTTAAGCCTACACTGTGATAGATTGTGTAAACACGTCCTACCAGCATGTTTCTCATGCGCCATGTTCAACAATTCCAATGTATGCCTCATATGTTAATGCTGGCTTATTATTCATTGGTTGTGCAATAGTGCAAGGTTTGATTGTCTTGTGTTAGGCAAGGAAGAAAACAACATGCTAGAACAAAAATAACATTGGGTCAAGGAGCCATTTGGGCACAAAAGGTATACAAAACTAACACAAAGTCTCACAAACATTGTGATTTATAACCATTTTGGGTCCACAATGAAGACGGGATTAGCTTGTGGTCATGAAAACATTTGACCATGAACTATGCACATTGCCCAACTGTAGTAAAGAAAAACTTTTAGGTTCACCAATGAGAGTACATAAACAATGGATGCATGGCACCTCTATAATATGATCCATGATTTGCTTGAGTCCACTATATTATGCCATAGGGACTTATAACAAGACCATCCATACTAAACATCCTTCAACCTCATTATAATTCATAAGGCTTTTGAGTTCCAAGGCACTTCAGAGACAACTTACACAATTTGGATGTAAGGAAAATAAAGGGACCCTGCATATAGTAAACTTGGGTTTGGGACAAATATGGACATGACATCCCGATGCGAATGACTAACAAGGTTGCAATAAAAAGGAAGCATGGGTCCGAAGACATAAGATTTCATAACTTAGGCTACAAACTTAACAATGATGAAGCTCGTGGATTTAAGGACTTCAATTAATCAAAAACTATTAGGAGGATCGGATACAGAGAAATCACAGATATCAAAATAGGGAGAATCGAGAAACTAGAATTCTACAAAACTAGAAAACCGACACTGAGCACAATAGTAGGAGTCAGACAAAGGCATGCCCAAGGTTCACAAAACACAAATTGAGCATGGTCCTTTTCAAGGGGACCATTAAAATACATGAAGACCAAACCTCCAAAAAGCATTTAGCAACAACAATTTCGTTAACAATTAGATTTTTTCACTCCCCATTGCACTTCTCTACCAAATTTTCGTCCAAGTTAAAAACTTTAACTAGTTAACTCACTATGTTATTGTGACAATACACCATATTTCCAATTTTGACATGTTAATACTTGTATATATTTCTATAATAGTACTCCAATGCTCTTTTTTTATGATAGATTTTTGTGGGATAATAGTCTAAAATCAAAGCCTTTAATTCCTAATTATTTTATGTTTTGGATGTTCTACGATATTCCATGGAGACGTAGAGGAAATGTTCCCCCCACTGCCACCAATAGGTTGGTAATGTTTCAAGGACACCCTGCAAAAGCAAAGGATGCCTCTGGATGTTCGCCCTCTTGGAGACATTGGGGGTTGCCTGAACATCCCCACAACTTGTGAACTTCTAGAAGTCCCTCAACTATCTAGGGGACATCAAGGAGTCCCACAATTTCTCTATCATGATAATGATAGTGATGTGTAGGCTTTTACAAACAAACAACATAACATGTACAATATTTACATGGTATTGGAGGCAAAATAGACTACTAAAACACTGTGTTACAATTTTTATTTAATCAAAAGCATGCTCTCTTATCTTAACTTTAGGAACTTGGTGTTCAAATATTTCATAATTTGTACATCACTGGCACCAAAGAGTAGATAAAGCAGGGTGAGAGGGTGGTGGATGTTATCAAGCTTTCATAAATGTAAGTTCAACAACGTAGCCCTCATCATATAGGCCAGTTTGATTCTTGAACTTCACTGTTAGTTCTCTGAAGACTCAAGATTAGGTTAAAAACAAAGAGGACTTGGTGTTCGAAAAAACAATGTAATTAAATTGTGAAAAATCACATGCGCCAAGAAGGTCCATATGGTCTAGATGACCTTAATTTAGGGGTTTTGGTGACAAGGGCTCCACCCTTTGACCCTTCTTTATATCGTGACAAAGGTCTACACTCGAACCTTGTGACAATTGTTGCCCCTCGACCCCTGTAATTTTACACACACACACAGCCCCTCTATCCCAAACCCCAATCTAGTTCTTATATATATATATATATATATATATATATATACGCACGACCAACTACTATTCCCTCACCATCCTCAAATTTGGGTCCCTGATCTCCCATCCCTGAAACTGGTCCCCTCATCTCTTGTCCCCAAAACCCCATGGAACACTAATATTCTCCCTCCATATATATTTCGATCTTTTTATTTTGGCAGTTTTACTTCAAGCAAAAGCTAATTCTTGCCAATTTTGGTAAGTTTTTACTATAGGGGGGATTTTGCTTAAAAGCACCATTGGCTCAAACATGGACTTCTTGTTACAGAAGGTAACAGAGAATCTACTGATTAAAGAATCGTTCTATCTACAAAGGAGAGCAGGTACTTATCAATCTTGATGTACCATGCCTTTGGAGCCTATTTGAGGCCATAATAAGCTTTTACCAGTTTGCACACCTAGTGCTCTTCCTGTAAATCACCATTGAGGAAGGCGCTCTTAATGTCCATCTAATGGACTTTCCACCCAACTTGGGCTGCCAAAGCAAGAACAAGCCTAATGGTACTCATTTTGGTTGTAGGAGCAAAAGTCTCCTCATAGTCAACACCTTCTTTTTGTGAGTATCCTTTGGCGACCAACCTAGCCTTATATTTGTCGAGAGTCCCATCAGGTGGAGCGAAAGGAATGTGAATACCGTAATCTGAAGCCGCCAAGGGCTGATCCTCAACATGAGGAGAGGAAGGAGACAGTAGAAAGGGCCCAATAGTCTCATCAACGACTACATCACGACTGAATATGAGACGATCAGTATCTACATCAATCAGTCTGTAAGCCTTATGATTTTCACTGTACCCGTGAACATGAGTTTCTGACTTTTGGTGTCGAGTTTAGTGCGCTTGGCATCTGGAATCCAAACATGACCAGTGGAGCCAAAAAAATTTAGAAGGTTGACGCAAAGCTGACGTGGACGACAAGGCTTCCTCAAGAGTCATTTTTCTGACCGCATAGGTGGGAGATATGTTCAGAAGATAGACAGCAATGTAGACTGCTTCAGCCCAGAACTTCTTAGGAACACTTCGATGTTCTAGCATAGAACGTGCCATCTCTGTAATAGTGCGATTACGATGCTCAACAACACCATTTTGCTGGGGTGTGTAAGGTGTAGTATGCTGATGTTTGATGCCATGTGCAACACAAAAATGGGTGAAGTTAGAGGAACAAAACTCCCCCCCCCCCATTATCAGTCCTAAGAGAGACAATTGGACACCCTGACTCTTTTTCCACCAAGGCTTTGAACTGCTGAAATGTACTGAGCACATCGGATTTCTTTTTTAGGAAATATACCCACATCTTTCTACTAAAATCATCAACAAAAAGTAGAAAACATTTGCACCCAGTGACTGAAGAAATGTTCATTGACCCACATACATCAGCGTGAACCAACTGCAAAACCTTGGATGCTCTCCATTTATCACCATCACGAAATGGAGTCCTATGTTGTTTGCCAGCTTGACATGCGTCACAGATGCCAAGAAGTTGAGTCTGAATTTCCGAAAAACCACCAACCAAATTCTCCCTAGCTAACTAAGAGAGATAGTGCATGTTGAGATGCCCATACTATTGATGCCAGAGTTTACTGATGGAAGTGTTCCTGGAAACCATAGCTCGCTCTGGAGAATCACCAAAATCCATGAGCCTATATAGACCATGATTGTCAAGAACCTGAGCAACAGTGATGCGAGTCTCATGATCCACTATCCGACATGAGTGCATACTAAATACAACATCCAGATGAGGTGTGTCACATGATTTTACTGACAAAGAGAAGGTTCAGCTCCATGCCAGGTACAAAGTAAACATGAAGAAATATTTAGAGTTCTCCTTCCAGACTGTATCTGAACAGTGCCTTTTCTAGCAACAGCATATTCTTCGCCGCCTCCAAAAATGACAGAATCTTTGAAAGGCGTGTACTCCATGAACCAGTCTCGCCAATGTGTAAAGTGACGAGAGGCACCTGAGCCAATGTACCAAGCACAGGATTTGACATGATCTACAAGACACTTGGCCATAAAGGCGTAGCCCACAAATTCCATTGGTTTAGGATGCATGACAGAAGACGCCATCGGGAGATATTTCAAGACACAAAAAACAAGATATCGAAGAATAGACAATAGCCAGACGGCAAAAACCTCAAACCATGGAAACTAACTCGACAATCTGAACACGAATTTCGAGATGAAATAAAAAAAATTCTTCATACGTCATCGACAGAGGGACCCAGAGCACAATTCTCACGATTGAGTGAGGAAATAGATGGGTCAAGGCGTTGTAAGCGCAAAGCAAATAGATTATAATAATGGCAGATTATTATTAAACTTTGCCTTCACAAAATCACAATCTTCAAGTAACCCTACCTGCGTCTAGATCAGAATCCGCAATTTCAGAGAGAAAAGCATAACCCGCTCAAAAGGAAACCTGCTGATGAAAACCAGAAAACCAAAAGAAAACACTGAAAAAGAGAGGGCTCGCCGACTGGAAAGTCGCGACGTTCAGTGGGTTCAAATCGCGAACTCCAGGAAAAGAGAAGTCCGTCGAAATGTAAAGCGTGATTACAGGCGGCACGCCCTTTAGAAAGCCTCGAACCAAACTTCTACACAAAAAATGACGATCAAAACAGAATCTCGGCCAGAGATAAATCACATTTGGTAGAACAGGAAAACGCGACCTTTCGCTGCCCACAAAAATGACACGCCAGACGCGATCCACAAAAAGGTGACTTGAAAGATGCCAAAAAAAACCACGACAATCCAGAAACTAAACAGGAAACCTTCGAAAAAAATGCAAATCAAGAATCTCAGGGCGTTGAAAGAGTAGGTGATATCGTACCGCGCTCTGATACCATGTTACAGAAGGTAATAGAGAATCTATTGATTAAAGAATCGTTCTATCTACAAAGGAAGGCAGAAGCTCAATATATAGGATACAAAGTCTAAGAATAGACTACACGCTGTATAAAGAAAACAGCAAAAAAACGCATAAAGCAAACATACAACAAGAGAAGTATTAGCGACCATTATATTAAACTAACGATAGTTTAATACTTCTAGATATACCATACAACATAAAACTTCTATTTTTTGCCCAAATGGAGCACCCATTAAATAAAAGGTCCAAGTTTTTAACCATAAATAAATAGCTGCTACCAAACCAAAATTCAAGCACATGCCATAATTCAAACCATTGCATCTAATCAGATCTAAAATTACGATGACCAATATTCTTTATAAGCAACAATTTTCAATCTCCAAATTAATATGATTATAACACAACAAAATGCATGAGTAATATAAATTACCATTCGCTATTACAAAAAAAAAGGATTTTGTAGCATACACTGATTTGAGAACAATAAATTATAAAGCAAGAACTAAATATTATGAAAGCAAAAAAGCATCAATTCTATAGTTTATCTCAAAAACAGACAAATAATGACATGACTGTATGAAGAAACAAGTTCACAAACACAACAGCTACATTTCACTTTCATCCATTACACCCCTAGACAAGTGATTCATGAAGCAAAATATTGTAACACTTTTGGTATATAAAGTCCATCCATTGCATTAAAGCAAAAGTTTGATGCATTATGAACTCAAAAAGTGTATTTAATAGTCATATTATTGTCATGATGTACATCATGACTTCATATTTTAGCATATGCATATCATGTTAAGTTCAATTGCACTCTTGGAATAAATCATTTTAAAATAATAGTGCATAATGCATGGTAATATAAGTTTCCATGACCCCGTTCATGGGATGCCTTTATCGACTCTAAACTCTACAAATAGATCAAGGATCAAATGGGTTACTCCTCCGACAAGATTGTGGAAGATGAAATTTGAGGGTGCGTCTAGAGGATATCTCGATCCAAAAAATCCAAGGTGTCTCAATCAAGACTCTAATGGCAAATTGATCAAAGCTGCCTCAAAGAAACTCTCCCCCAGGGAATAATAACAAGGTAGATGCAAAAAAATTATTGCTAGGTCTATAGCTGCTCAAAACATGCCCTCCAAATAAGGTGATTATCAAAGGCAATTCGCTTGTAATTGTTCACTATGTCAGGAAAAGGTAAATTGGAACGGCCAAAACATCTTAAAAGAAGACTTGATGCTTCATGGTTCATTTGGGGAATATTCCATCTCCCACTTGATGCAGCCAAAGATCAAGAACCCATTGAAGGGCAACCAATCCGAGCAACTTTTCACACATTTAGGCCATCCATTTTGAATAGTAAAGTAGTATCAAAAACAAACACCAAAAATTCACCACTAACAAAGCTTAACAATTCCATAGACTTGGTAACATCCCAATAGATGAGACAATCATTACATAAATATTTCAAGTTTCCAAACTAGAACTAAAGCCAAAATAAATCCACTTACAAACCTTTAGCTAAACAAACTTAGCAACCAAAATCAGATAACTAGCATAACACAAGGTAATATTAAATGCTCTTCAACAAATTGAAACGCATGCAAGTACAATGATTTAGCAAGAAATTATAGATAACCGCAACATTAGTAACATAGTAATTTTGCAATAATTTAAATCCCAACACTACACAATCCAACTACAATCATCATATAAATATATTACATAGTAATTATTTGCAACCACATGAAGGCACGTGCCCAGCACTTGATACAATCTTCTTACAAAACTCCTACACAAATCGTGATAATCATGATTCCTTAAAACCACTACAGACAGATAATCTTTTCCTCAAGCCTGCAACCAAACAAGAGAATGTCCTTCGAACACTAAAGACAAATAAATTTTTCCCCAAGCCTACGACCAAACAAGGAAATCTCCTTACCCTCACTCATTGACAACCTCCTACACCACATCGCTAGCCAAGTCTTCATAGTTGTTAAATAAAATAGAGAAGTTATTTTAAATCGCCACTAAATCACAATGACAATCCACTAAGAAGTCATTGTTGAGAATAGGAAATCGTTGTTTCGAGTCGTCATCTCCCAAGAAACATGTCAAAGTTCTTAAATTTCCACTAGCAACCGCCTCAAGAAGTAAACGCCAAATAAAGGCACCACTATTTAATCGCCCAAACTTAATGTTACAAGCTCCAGAAACAATATAAACATCCGAACACCTCCAAAATGGTTCACAACACTAGAAACGATAACATATTTTGACCAAATCAATGCTAGTCGCAACTCCAAAAATGATTAAATGATAGATCGCTTCCTAGAAGAAAAAGAATAGCATAAAGAAAGAAAAGAAGACCAAATCCTTAGTTGGATGCTCCCTCATCACCACTACTGTAGTGAGGGTAATAAGCTTGCAAACTACTTATCAAATCATAAGGTAGAACAGTCCAAAGCCATCGTTACAAGTTATAGGCTATCAAATTAGCAAGGATTTGAAAGTGCGTGGATTCATGAGAGCGAGGCAAGCCTCGCTTCGCATTGAAGACTTATACGATCCTTTGGCAACAAGGTTAGTGACATTATATCCCAACATGTCACCAAGTTGCATTTTCCTAACAAGTGTTTTTCTCCCCACCAACTCTGCAATCGACATGTGTTATTTGCTTTGCTATATGGCTATGATGGAGTCTATGGTGTTAGGTTTTAGTGTTTGACAAATGGCCTTCATGGTCACATCAACCAAGTTAAGGAAGGTATTTTTCTTCTCGGAGGAAGATGTCGTGACAGTCGTCAAAAAAAATACTACAGAGGGAATTTTTGGACGCCAAGCGACACCGAGTTAATTTTGAAATCTCCCTCATGCTAGTAAGCAACATCCTCACAATCATAGGCAATAAAGAACTGACTAAAGCTCTTGGTCCTTTTTATATCTAGGACGATTTAAGAATGGATATTTCAAAAGTCGTAGATAGAGCCAACCCCACCAAGCTTTCTTCACTGCCTTGCATCGGTTATGAGTTTCAAGGTTTGGTCTCTTTTCAGACGATGAGGGTCATTGAAACTGAAATGGAAGCCATGACCAAAGAAATAGCTGCCATACAATACTTCCTTCGTAATAGTCGCTGCTCATAAGCATATCATCCAACAATCAAGGTGGTAGATCTAAGTTGGCCCAAGAAATCTTCTCTGCTCCAAGAACGATTCAATATGACACAAGCAAAAAAAGAAATTAAGTTTTTAGCTCGTTGAGCAGCCCTGGTCTAGCAAAAGGGTGGATCTTGTGGCCCAGAGTCAAGCAATTTCTAATTTCTTGGTCTCGTTAATTCTGTGCTCTATCTTGTTGATGTAGTATTTTCTTCTGCTGGGTTATTATAGTGATGGTCTACTGTTAGTGATGGTTACTAGTTCATTGTCAGTTAGTAATGTCTTTGTATGGAAAAGTTATTTATGTTAGGGTTTTCAGATTCTAGTATGTATTAGCAGTATATATGTAGCCAGCTTCAGGCAGAGTCTATGCTGTCTCTTATCTGTGTTTTGGGTTTCTGTTGTCGATAAATTATTTCGTCCATTTTGTCATATCTGTGTATCCGTGTTCTGGTTTCATTTCGAACAGCTTCTGTAATACTCTTTTGATAAAATAATATAATGGGCAAGGGCCCTTACCCCTCACTTTAATTACCAAAAAAAAAGTTTCCATGAGTTCTAAATTTTAAAAAAAAAAGATTCTGTACCAGACACTAAATGAAGAAAAGCCAATTATAACAGAAAAGATCAAATAATTAAGAATGCATAAATGCAGTAAATATATAACCTTCAAAAAACTGTTTCTTTAAAAAATAAAACCATAATAGATCATGAATGGCTCAAGAAACCTTACATACCACACAAGCATGTGTGGAATTCAGGAGAACAAAGTTCACGACCGCAAAGCTACATTTCCTTTTCAGCCATTACACCCCTAAGCAAGTGACTTGTGAAGCAAAATATTGGACCACTTTTGAAATCTGAAGTCCATCCCATTGAAATGGGATATATGATAGTCAGAAAAACCTGACAGCAAAGGTTTGATGTAATATGAACTCAAAAAGTAAATTGTATAATTATATAATATATCATTTTCATGATGTACAGGAATTCATATTTTAGCATATTCATGTTTAATTCAATGCCACAAAATATCCTAGTCTTACATAAGCCATTTTAATATAACAGTGCATAATGCATGGTAATATAAGTTAATGGTTCCCAATTTCTATAAAACAATTCTCTACTATACAGCATATTAAGAGCAATGAATTATAATAGCAAGACCAGATATTTATGAATTCAGAAAAGCAGTAAATTCTATAACATTTTTTTAAGTTTCTTTTAGAAACAGCAATAAAATATATCATGAATGGCTCAAGAGACCTTACATACCAAATAAGCATGTGTGAAGTATGAAAAAACATCATTCACAACCAGAAAAGCTGTGTTTCCTTGTCATCCATTATACCCGTGTGAGTATTCGATCTCAAGTCCATCCCAGTGCATTCTGAGTTTAAATACACAATAATCAGTAAAACCTGGAAACAAAAGTTTGCTGCAATATGCACTCAAAAAGTAAATTGTAGAACTACACTATTATCATGATGTACAGAAATTCTTATTTTAGCATATATACGTTTTCAAGCTAGGTTGAATTCTGCACAAGATTTAAGTCTTAAACAAATCATTTTGTATAAGAATCAGCACAGTAATTTCAGCTATGTAAGATTCTCTCATATTCAACATCCAATCTCATTTAATGCCCTCCACAACAAAAACAAAGAAAACTTTTGTCGTAAAATGCAAAGATCATAACAAATTCACACCTTACTATCGTAGAGAATGAATTACTAATAACAGTCACAGTTATTGCATTTGAAATTGAGTTCTGTGGCTTCTCAATCTTGTATAACCTCACCTCAATGCTAGAAAATAATACATCTTCCTCCACTCCTTCCTTGTCACCGTGTACAGTTTGAAAGAATAAATAAGCCTTTGGGAATTGCACCATCTAATACTCATAACTCAATACTGTAGCCAAGCTTCACATTCTCCAGAATAATATTATTTCCTCTTTGAATGGGATAGAGGAATAGCACCAGAGTCTGATATTATTTCCTCTTGAATGGGATAGAGTGAACCATTCACAGATCCTGGGCAAATTTAATCCAAATGGTACGTGAATTCCTTCATTTATGTTATATTCAGTTGTCTCATCTAGATCTATTTATTTTCTACATAGCAAAATTCAAAGACTTCATCCATTTTGGTGGCATCAACTACTTGCAGCTTTAAAAGTGGCTACATAAAAATATACTCCATTTAAAGTTGAAATTATTATTACAGTCCACTTGTTATAAACAGGCATCCTTGTAAATAGTTGCATTTATCTTTTTTTGTCATCTGCAAACAATAATAAAGATCCTTCCAAAAGCTATAGTTTTAATGCAGGCTTCACTCTTATATTGTCCACAATCTAGTGCAACTGTCACCCTTAAATTGTCCACGTGCTAGCAGATTCAATCAGAGAAGTGTACTTTCAAGAAGTGAGCAAGTCTTAAACAACAAAGAACACCTCCTCCCTTGTAAGCAGAAGTTCTACTCAATAGTCCATTGGCATGCTATAATAACCTTCATTAACACAATGGGTTTTCTACAATGATTTTCACAATCAATACATCCAAAGCTTGCGGTCATTAGTAGTTTGACATCTGAAACTAAATGTAGATGCCCACCTACACCACATTACTAATGATATCCTAAAACCATTATATTTTTGCATTATTTATCCAAGCTCTGCCACCATGAAATATTGCAAAATAATGTAGTTAGTTACTAATGCCTTTAAGTGTGCAGTCAATATTGTCTAGTAAACATGAGTCAAGGCGTTGGATACTTTCTTTTTTCCACTTAGCCTCAGAACCAACATCTTTTCTGTTAATTCAAGGTGCTCATATTAAAGAAAACATTCTGATATGCGTTGTAGTGCCTTTTCAGATTTACCCTCCGGATCTAATCCTTTTCGTTCACCATTTATATTATTTGCTTGAAGCATGCTTGGAAATAAAAAAAGAACATACCATTCTTGAATCGGGTCAAATCATGGTGCAAGTCCAAACGAGAATATTTCATAACAAATACCCACCTCAGCTGTGGCATCTTAACTAAAGGTGCTCTACAGGCATTTTTTGATTTCCTTGAAAAGCCACTTAATATCATAGTTGCCAAATTTGAAAATTTCAATCCGATCCAAAGGCTAAAAAAATAGGAGATCCAGAATCTTTCAAAACATTCAGAGAAATTTCTGAAACAATTTAAAAATCTGAACCAAACTAGACAAATCCGTCTAATCCAGAAAAAATCCCACACCAAAACAGATATGTTAACAATGCTAGCAATTATTCCTTTTACTGTATTCTTGGTTCTATTCATTTGCCCGTTTTCACTTGTGGGATCTGATTGTCAAATATTTGTCAGATTGCAAAAATACATCTGCAGTTTGATTTTTGAGTAACAAGCTCAAAATATCAAACACACTGTATAGTCTAATCAGTGTATCACTCATAAAAAATGTTGTTCAGAAAGCAAATGCCTAATCCAAAACTCAAAATTGTAAATCCATCATCACTTCAATGTCCCACCAAATTTGAAAAATTCAATCCGATCCAAAGCCTAAAAAATTAGGAGATCCAGAATCTTCAAAACATTCAGAGAAATTTCTGAAACAATTTAAAAATCCGGACCAAACTAGACAAATCCATCTAATCCAGAAAAAAATCCACACCAAAACAGATATGTTAACAATGCTTAGCAATTATTCCTTTTACTGTATTCTTGGTTCAATTCATCTGCCCGTTTTCACTTGTGGGATCTGATTGTCAAATCTTTGACAGACTGCAAAAATACATCTGCAGTTTGATTTTTGAGTAACAAGCTCAAAATATCGAACACACTGTATAGTCTAATCAGTGTATCACTCATAAAAAATGCTGTTCACAAAGCAAATGCCTAATCCAAAACTCAAAATTGTAAATCCATCATTACTTCAATGTCCCCCATCTTAATCAGGTGATTTAGGCTTTATCAAACATCTTTTGCTACAATCTTATCATTATTGTCCCTTGTGCCTGTACTCTTCCTTGTATTCTAAATTTCTGATACAAATATTCTAACATCCAAATACTAATATTCATCAACCAATACCCTTGTTCACAAGAACATCCAGCATTGTCAACTATCCTGCTGGAATTGACAAAATATTAAATGTAGATAAAAGAAATTGTTTGATAAAATTAATTGTAAACATTAACACAAATCCAATATCATCGAAACTAAATGCACTAATTATACCTTGCTAATCCCTCCAGAATAAAAATAAAAGCACATTTTGGCATCTAAACACAAAGCCCTAGTCCTTTACAGAATCTCTAAAAGCAATCCTTCAGATTTAGAGCACTTATGATCAAAAACGAAAAACACTGTCAATGATGACAGATTTCTACTAAATGAAAGCTTTTCAAATTATGAGCAAGTCACAACTACTAATTAAATTAAGTCTAGTTACAAAACCAACAACAAACTACTGTTGTACCTTTGGAAAATTGAATCAACAAAACCAAATCATTGTAGGGGCAGTTGTAAGATGATAAGCACTTACAAGCGTTGAAAGGAACTTATGCACATTCTCCTGCAGGCTTCTATGCAGTAACTCCATGACTGTGTCAATCAAAAGCAGTGATGGTTTTGCTGCTGTAATGCTCTAGAATTTCTCTTGCTCTGGCCATAATCTGCTTCTACTTCATATTGCTTTATACTCATTTTCAGTTTGCCCCACTGTTCTCACTCAAAATCAATGATGTACCACTGTCATACTCAATAATTGAGCTTCCTCTCTCAAATGTTGCCACAATCTGCTATTTGTTTGACTAACTTGCAAACAATGCACTGGAACAACAGAAGCCCATTGCTAAAAAAGGATATTTATGGGCATGTATTCAACACAAATCAGATCCAAATATTCTACAGGTAACTTATATTCCTTGATCCATTTAATGAAAAAGAACTTAGTGGCAGTTCCTCTTGCAAACAGTTATAAAACACTTATTCAAGTGAGTTGCTGAGGAACAAGATTCTTTTCATCATTGGCAGTTCATCAGTAGGACTCGAATGAAATTCACCTGCAGCTTACTATTTATTCCTTTCCTTGAAAACCTTGCTGAATTTGAACATCAGTGTGAGCTGAGAATAATCAGAGGGCTGATAATTATGAGTCTGAAGAATCTCACAACATTATCTCTAGCATCGTGCATCACATTTCAGTTCTAAGATTTTAGAAATTTCATCTGCATCTCACTGAATTCCTATAAACCAGAGCCACAGTAAGGTAGACAAGCAAGATTAGAGAATCTGAAAGCTAGTAGCAATTTGGAAAAGCCAGCAACATTACAGCCTGTCAACAGATTAAAATACTCCAGTTGAATTCCAGCAATATCTTCTTGGTACACAATCTTCTAGTGATCCACAGGAACATGTAACTTCATACCAATTTTCTTGTCACAGAAGTTTTATACTTCACAGAACTCTTGACTGGAAATGTTCGTCTCAAAGAAGTTGCAAAAGTGAGGAACAAAACATTGGATAAAAGAACAATTCCTAACCTTTGACACTAGATGCATCCTAAATATCCGTAGATCATAAAAGTTGACAAAAGGTCCCAAAAAGTTGCACCAAGTTTCACATCACCAATACAGTCCACCTTTAATGATGAGGATTAGAAGCATGTTTGTATTATAGCATATTCTACACCTAGGTGTTGAATTTACAAATAATTATCCACATGGAATACATAAGAGTGTGAATAAAGAACAAAACAGTCGCTTCACATAAGATAAGTTGTTATCTTATATAAGCCTGTATCAGGAGAATTTAAGTACCGTGATGGAAATGTGTCATATTTTGCAATGGTAGGACTATATAATGCCAATGTCCTAGACCCATGATCATACAATGTAACAATTCTGGGTATTGGCTCCACTTCATGTAATAGATAACAATGACACACACAAAAGAGTTGCAACAGAATAAGATGTACCAAACATTAGACACCTACTAAATATCAAATCAGAAAAGAAATCTTCACTGTTTGGATTTCACCTATGGTTTTAGGGGTTCAACTTCAAAATCACAACATATGTACACAACTTCTATATTAAAAGAAAACAGAGAAATGAGAGAAGATTTAACTTCTTGACATCAGCTACCTCACATTTTCAGCCCATGTGTAATTTTCAATGATGAACCAAGAATTCAAAAGAGAAGTTCTTCTGGAACTTAACTGCTTCGTCCATCTACATGTCTTCTTACATCATGCATATTAGTCTTTGAACATCTTTCTTACACCACCTTCCAATTTGTATTGTTGACAACTGGAACTAGAAATAACACTCAAATGCAGGATGTCATCAAGACATATGGGTGAATCAAAATAAGAGCATTATTTTAAGGTTTCTGCGTGTGGGAAACCAGCATTCCATCTGAATATGTGAAGCAACTGTCTATTATAGAAGATAGAGAATGAGGTGGTATCAAGCCAATGGTGTGGGCAGATACATTTAATGAGCCCTCCAAAACAGAAGTGTAAGTAATTCTCAACCTGCCTACACCTCACATTATTTATATTATTTGATAAATCTGCAGTTTTGCTAGTAAATGTAATAATATAGGCATTGAGTTCCACCTAGTAGAAGCCCCCAAAACAGAGAATCCAAAGTTGAGTGGGCACATGCATGCAGTAGTCAATGCATGTCCAACTTGGAGTCTTAACACTGGTATATATCAGTAATACTTTTTCAAAATTGCAGATGTTAGACTCAACCCTCTACTTGGGGCACTACTGTAGCTTTAAAGAATATCTGTATTGAAAGGGATTTGGGTATTGGCTACCAATAGGGTTGTAGCAAAATTGAGAAATCCAATTCCAATGAAAGATTTCAATGAAACGATAAGCAAAGTAATTTTCTCATGTCCTGGATGAACTGAACCCGAATTCATTATACCATTTTGGAATGATTTAAATTTTAATGGCCTTCAATAAATAGAAAATGCTATATAGAGAAAACAAAACTAGGGGAAAACAGCAAGGGATGGAGAAATGTGTTATTGATAGAAAAAGCTCTATGTGAAGTGCCTGCTACCACCAAAAACATAGAAGAGACATTTTATATGCACTTCAAGCATGCAAAAGACAACCATCTGCTTGGCAAAAAGCAAGAAAGAATATGAAAGTAGTTAAGTATGGCAGCTCAGCCTAAGCTCCTCGCCACCAGGTGCGGTAAAGCAAATCTGCCAACATTGACAAGCTACAACATGTCCAAGGACTACGTCACCAGGAATTACATACTGTTAAACATTAGACACTTGAGGTGAATGGTAAAGAGATTATCGGCATGGGGGATACCAATTCTGAGACTAATTCAAAGGTTAGGAATCAAATATAGTTTCAAAACAAATATGATATTATGTTTCACTTCAAGACTTACCTTCCATGCCTTCCATGCCTACATAGAATATACCATATGCTTGTAATAAACCATAAAAACAATTAAGTATTCTGTCACAAATACTACTTGTCATCTTAGTCACAGAGCAATCATCTTTCTCCCACTGATTACAGCTGTGGCCAACTGCTGACTTCCCAATGCTCAACTTCTACAGTACAAGTAAAAAGTGGCAGATTCAACAGCATAGGTACAATTGAAGCCATGTGCTCTCAACTTAGAGATGAGAATCTACCAAAGGGACAAAATTGCCGAGTCATGTAGTCACAAATCCATATTGATTAAAAACAATGAACATGCTATTAACTAATTTGTAGTTACTTTGACCCTAACTGATCTTTAGGCTCCAGTGCATGGCATGAGATGCAAACTAATCAAAACGGACCTACATTTCATACAAAGACTTTAAATTATGCTAAATAATAAGGATTTCAATTACAACTGACATTACAAAGTTACTGCTATTATTCCAACCATGGGTACTTGCCACATTCTAGATCACACAAAGTTATGTTTTCTCTCTCCAGTGGACAACAACATCATCACAATTTCAAAATACAACAGGTTATTATGATCCCATATTTTGATACTTGCTTTATGCCAGCAGAAACATATCCTTACCATGTTTAAGTTGAAAGAATCCAAACATGGAAGTTCACAAATTAAGCTCAACCCAATAACATGAAATCATACTAGTTGATAATTAATCTGTGTTAGCATTTGTAGTCCAACACAAACACTAATACTGTTATTCAATAACATTAACGTGTTCCTGTCCAAAGCTATGTTTACAAATGATGAAATCATGTTATTTGCAAACAGAAAATTAAGCTCCACCAATGGGAGAGAAATTATATGCCCTGAAATTCCAACATCACTAATCCTGATCTGATGAAACACATACTATTTTAGCTTGAAATGTAGCTAGTCAGACCGAGCTCAAAGACTCACTGAAACTCTATTTGTAGTTTACTCCCTACTCAGATTAGAGTGTTTGGAAAGAGCGGTTGATTCTCATAACCATGGCAGAGAAAATCAAAATTCAAAATGAAAATGTGACTAATGACAAAACATGCTCATAAGACATCCACCAGCAAAAAATATAACTATTACAACAGAATCATAGATAAACCAGTGGACCAAAATCATCGGGATTCACAATGTGTAGCTTAAGACAGTCTGGTAATGAAATAAGCTTTGAACAGCTGTGTAGCTGGCTCATCCCAGATGGCCTGATCTGAAAAGCAGTGCAAAACCATGCCAGAAATAAATTCTTTGAAAAAGAAAGAAATAACAATTTCTTCAAATAGTTGATCTAACTTATGCCTTCCACAACTTCAAACCCAAGTTACTACTGCAATGTTCTCTTGTGCAATAGTTTATATACAGTTAAAGAGAGACTGGTACTTGCAACCAAGAGACACCAAGAAATATTACTGCCATCCAGAATATTACTTTCATATAATACCACATCATAATGAGAATAATCCTTCAAAAGATGGCTTCAAATAAGGTGCCATCAAATAGCTTCCATTGACACCAAAAAACCTCCAGTTTGCAGAACTTTCACAAATCGGACATTGCACAAGTGATTACTATATAAAGTTTTTTAATTCATCGCTTCTTCAAGAAACCCCACCATGGAAAAGCTATTTCCTTGACACCATTTACTTCACTTACTGTTATCTTTAAAAACAGTTGCATTGTCCATATCACCAGTTACAATGCAACAGAATTTAAAGGAGTCTAGCTGATACCAAATTTATCTTCGAAAACAACCATCAGCTAACCTATATAGCTCATACCCTGAATGTAAATTAAAATATGGGGACTTCAAACTTAACAAGTTCCAAGCTGAAACCAAATTTATCTTTGAAAACAACCATCCGCTAACCTGTATGGCTCATACCCTGAATGTAAATTAAAATATGGGGACTTCAAACTTAACAAGTTCCCAAAACATGTAGAGACCCCAATCTTACCTAACACAATAAGTTCCCAATACATGTAGAGACCCCAATCTTACCTAACAAGATTTGTAAATGTGTTATAATCCCACAAAAAACTCCTCAGGCATAGAAAATGTGAATATTCCACCACATAAATATGGAACTCAAAACATCTGATATCTGTCTAGGACATTCTCAGCACATCTCATCATCCGTGCAAATGATTGACTACCAAATAGATTGTATTCTAGGCCTTGAACGCATACACTACACATCGGATGTTTATCAGTTGTAAATTTGTAATAATAACAACCGTTCTTATCTGTAACAGTCGTAACTTGTACCTTTCATCCACTGTCCATCTTCACTTTCTACATACATTTTTTTATCATAATTAACCTTGTTTGAGGCTTATACTTGCAAACAAGGATCACAAAAAAGGCATTTTTTCTGAGGAGGCTTCTTCCAATATGTCATAAAGTGACAAATAGCACTTGAGCATGATCTTTTACTTCCCACAGTAGGTTGTTCTCAGGAATGCCGTTTCACAATATAGCTATACCTTAACTGTGATAGCTGTTAATTGACGCAGTATAATGAAATGACGACGTCTAAATATACAATAGAATTAAATATATTAAGGAGTACACATAAATAACCAACCATATGCCTCTTCCTACAAAAGAGAACACATTATTGATATTATCAAGACACTAGACACATTCTCAATAAATGATCAACAATAAAAGCATCTTTGTTTTTAGATTGTCATATCCCTCATCCAATTATGGATCATACAAGTATTTTCTGGCATTGACACCATAAGTAATTAAATGAAGAGCTGAGTCAACATAGCTAAGCCTGAGATTCTTTCAATAAGAAGATAGAAAATTAAATCCCATACAGTCCATGTTCATACTGACTGAACAAATCTCAAGAGCATCAGGCTTTTCAAAATAAAATCTTATTGCAAGTTTTAGCTTTTAAAGAAAATAACACTTCTCGTTATTCTAAACTGTATTCCATGCAATAACACTACCCATGCAAAGAAAGAATTCTAACATCTAATACATACTTTCAAAAACGATACCAAAAAGCATTTTCAAAATGAAAAGAAATTTTGCAAACACATGAACCACACTTCAAATACATGGAAGTATGAAATTTATATAATCAAGTGAGTTTTGAAATCGACATACTCAGGTAAGTTTCAAGCGTATGATGCCAAAATTAAAAACTAACTACATGACCTACATGCATCCTATAGCCCTACAGCAACATGAAACCATTCAAATTCTAAATAAAATGTCAATAGTAAAATAGGTTCAAACAGTTAATCACTCTATTATGTCCACAAGGGGTGTGTCAATGCTTCAGACACTAGAAGCTTCCCATAAAATACCAGTTTATAATATGAAATCAGCAAGCAAATCTGAATTGCTTAGATGAAAACTTGCACTTCAATTTATCTACGACCATGAGAACGTGGTTTCTCATATACTCCCCATGGATCAGGTCCAGCTCCATACTGAGAACCCTTTTCAGCACCAGGTTGAGCCTGTAGATAATTTAGGGTCAAACAAGAAGTTAGAAAAAAGTAGATATAACATCATATAACATTTCTGCCAATTATTCAAACATCGCTAAATAATTTGAACTGTAAATAAGGAACTCAACACACCACATGCATGCCATATGTCTCTGCATATGGCCCTGAATATCCCGCAACACTGCCAAGTTTTGCACCATATGGCCCACCTGTGAGGATACAAGGTTGGGATTCAACATCTTATCGAAAGGCAGGATTATCAAGAAAATTTATAAAACATCACCCACAATAAGCAACATTTAATTTGGTAAACATAAAAAGGCTATAGATGTTTATTGCAGATAATACAACCAAAAGCACAAAGTAAAGACTCTACAAGCACCTACTGTTCTACAATTTCGTGAGAACATAATACTATCTACAGGATAAAAGACAGCATGCCCAAGCTAGTGCAATTCTGACAGATTGGTGCCTTGTGAACTCTTCATGGAGAGAAATAGGAAACATTAGCATTCATAAAACCCATAGAGATTAGAATGCATAGTCAGAAGAAAACATGGTCACAATGAGCAGTCTCCTGTTGTGATCTCCCAAGGTAGAATTCATAAATCCCATAGAGATTAGAATGCATAGTCAGAAGAAAACATGGTGACAATGAGCAGTCCTGTTGTGATCTCGCAAGGGTAGAATACATTTTATTAAATGTTGCTCGACATTCATGACCTTATTTTTGTGTACCTAATATAAACTTTCTATCCCACTGATCATCTGAGTATAGCAACATTTAATATATTTTCAATTTCTTTTATAAAAAAATCAGAGTAAGGCATACACACGCATTCCAGTCAATATGATTAATGCACCTGGATTGCTAGCACTCCAGGCTCTTTTCTCAGAATTTGTAAGTTCTGCTCTAAGTTTCTCAACTTCACGGGCCATAGAAATCAAATTCTTCTCCATTGCCTGTCTCTGCTCCATTTGCTCAGTGTTTGCCTTCTTTTCATATTCAATAGCAGTCCTAGACCATAAAAATCAAAAACAACAACAAATGGTTGACAAATTTGAACATTCCAGTGAACAATCTGTCTAGAAATTTGATTTCTCTTGATTTAAATTTCCTTCAAAAATATAAAAAATAGCTAAATTCAACATGATATAAGCCAGTAAAATTATAGAAAAAAAATCTTGATAGGCTGCCAAATACCTGGATCGTATGAGTTCTTGGTGCAAACTATCCATCTCTGCCCTTAATGCAGGAACCTGCTGCACATCAGCTTGTGCTCTACTCAATTCCTGTTGAAGGGCTTGAACTTGAACTGCCAGATCTTGTCGGGCAACACTCAGCTTTTGAGCATCAGAACGTAATTGCATAACCTCAGCCCTCAAAGGCTCAACTGCACGCAATTCTGCTTCCATTTTCATACACTTATCAACCAATTCCCTAGCTTGGAGATCTTTGTCAGCTTTAACATTTCCCACTACCTGATTCAGACGGTGTATTTCATCCTGTGCAGCAGCAAGCTCCTGGCGCAGGCCTACTTGTGTTGTTGCAAGCCTCCTGTTCTCTGCAACAAGCCTTTGGATTTCTTCATGCTGCAATTCAAGCTCCTCCTCCACTACTGCAGGATGAGGTAGAGGTCTTTGCCCTCTACTGTAGGGACCATCACGAATGGGACCAGGACCTGGAGGGTAGCCTCGGGGACCATCTAAAACATGACGAGGTAGACGATTTCTTCCAGCCATTATCACCTAGCAAGTAAAACGTTCGCAACTATGAGGACTGTGGTAAATAAGTTGGCACACTGAAGAAAAATATCACTTCAGCTATTTATTAGCACGTTATCTCCATGATAATAGCCAAAGATGGTGTCTATGGAGAATGAGATTGAATTTGGCATTATTTACTAACATCCACTAGCAAAACCAATTTCACCATTGTAAAGATTGAAATAAGTTTCAGAATGATCTCTTAACAGTGAGATTTCTTAAAAATCTTTTGTACCATTTCAAGTATCTTTGAAAGCACATATATTCTACCGCTTCAAAACATAAATAACTTTTATTGCTTGTGTGATATTTTAACAACACACTCTGCAATGTGGATATTCAGACCTCGCACAAATGTATGTATGACAATGCAAAAAATTAATAATGGTTAAATAATCAAACATTAACCTCCTGATGTAGCCTCTATGCAGTATCATTTTCCTTGCTTATAAGAAAGGGCAAAGACTCGCCCAAGCTAGTACAGCTAGATTTTAATTTTACCTGTGCTCACTAGAAAACCGAAGTTTGATGCTTGGATTCAACAAAATTCTTGCTTGCCGTAAAAGTCTAATACCTGGCAGGTTCAGGAGATTACTTATTTGGCTATAAATGTTGTAAAAATACCTAGATTTTAATTTTACCTGTGCTTACTAGAAAACCAAAGTTTGATGCTTGAATGCAACAAAATTCTTGCTTGCCGTAAAAGTCTAATAACTGGCAGGTTCACGAGATTTCTTATTTGGCTATAAATGTTGTAAAAATACTAAAATATAAATGCAATAACAAGGTTGATTTTACTCTACCCAGAGGTGGAATGACGAGGTTTGGTCAAATAGGCATGAGGTTGAAACCAAGGGATGTAAATTTGAACAAATACAAAGGTAAATGTGAAAATAACCCTGGTGACAACGGACAGGAGGGTCTCATACACCTGGATTGGCTGTGATCTATAAGAAGACTTTGCATTTACCTCTTATTTCAGGTGTTCTCAGATAATATACAACCTTAAAACATAGTATTTGAAAAAATAAACCTAACGAACATCAAAGCCAAAGAACCTTTCTAGTAAGGCAAATTATATTCAAAACTCTAATTCAAATCCTTCATAGTTGAGCCAAACGTGCTTACATAAATTTTCTAAACATCAACTAGAATATCAAGGCTAAAAAATCATTTTGGCGGTCAATTAGACACTACCTATTGGGAAAGGTTAACCATACACAAAACAATAAATGGAATCCTTCATCATAAAACAATATGACCACCTAGATTTCCACACTTTGCAAATTCTAAATAAACTAATTTAACAGATTGCTTTGGCATAAGCTTTCGTGATAAGAATAAAGAGAAGACGTGATAAGAGTTGAAAATGGATAAAATTACTACTCCTTACTCATGGAACCTAAGCCAAAAGTTACCCCACAGAAATTCCGCATGAATAGAAAAATTGTCAGAATGCCACAGCAAGCCTCCATTATCATCGAATGCTTCACAGAGACCTATCTCAACCGATTAAAGCAAAGTTCTCAAACAAAATGCTTCATGCCGAATGATTATTCGGCCATCAACATTTCATTAGTAAAACACCTAATGGCCCTTATTCCATTAGAGGCTAAGCAAAACCCCAAGCAACCTTCACATATTTTTTTATCTAAACCCTATCATAATCAAACTCATTTATTAAAATTCTTTTAACAAAATATAGAGAAACTTTTGACAATTAATTTATTTTAACATGGTAGTCCAATCAAAGACACTGGGTGGTAAAGACGGGTGATTACCAGGATTAAGACTGGGCTTGAATTTCAACGTGGGAAATGCCGGGCATTTTCTTGGTACACACCTACAATCATATAAAAGCGTGTATACCCCCAGGGAATAGGCATCGTTTGTGTAGAATAAACGCAGTGAATATAAACATTATCCTCAATAAACAAACAAAATCATTATTATGTTTAGAAAAAAAAACGATGAGGTATCCGGTAGCCCTCATTTGCCACCAAAAAAACAGATTTAAGCAGGGATTGAATAAAACTCCAACGGGCCTTTATATCGTTAAGGATAAGTAAACCCACAGTTGGATGTGTAAAACCCTAAGTCATAATATTAAACCCTAGCAGAATGGCGGAGGAAGGGCGAAAAACAATAAGCACGCATTTATTTATCTGTTGCATGATGCAGGAAAAGAATTCACATGTAACAAAGCACAAGAGGGGAAAAAAGAGAAAAGAAAAAAAACAACATGCCATAAGAACAAAAATATTTGCAGACAAAACATTTGCACACACAAAAAGAAGAAAAAATAAAGGAAAAAGGCCTTCCTATCTTTTGCATTAACTGATAATAAACAGATATTTGTAAAGAAAACACGATAAAGAGCCCTGTTTTTCATTCCCTGTCCAAAGAAAAGAAAAACATAAAATTTTCAAAGAACAATTTACAAATAGTTGGTAGATGTAAAATATATAATCATACCTGAAAAATAATATAATTGTGTTGCGTGCGATAACGATCGAACCAGAGAAAAGAGCTAAGGAGAGGAGGGGAGAGGAGTCTGGATATTATGGAAAGCTGAAAGCGGAAGAGAAGTAATAGGGTAGAGGTAGGGTTACCGGCTATCGCTTGTAGAAGACCGGCTGTCGAGGGTTTCTTCGCCCCATAAGCTTTAGCTTAACAAGAGGTTGTGATTAATAAAGAGAACATTAACCGGGAGAAAAACGATATTTTTTTTAAGAGACATTTGTTTTTTTATATATTTAGGGTTTCAAAAAACGAAATGAGGAAGAAAAGTCGGCACATAAGGTAGTGAGTATATAAACTTTATAAACTTTGGCTAATGCTTACAAAATTTAGACTTCTCCATGGTGATATGCCATTTCTTGCTTTCTTTCTTTTTTTAATTTGTTATTTTTTGTTTATTTAGTTTTGTGTTTGTTTTTTGTTTTTTAATTTGTTATTTCTTATTTAGTTTTATGTCTATTTTGATGGGAATGTTTTAATGTAATATAATATATTAATAAGTGTTTTCTTTTTTCTTTTTTTTTTCTTTTTTTTCTTTTTTTGGCACGAGCATCCAAGTTTACTGGCAATCTTGTGTCATCAAAAATATGTTTTATTTTCTAAGTGTTTGGTTTTGTTTTCTTTGCAGTGTTGGTTTATATTCAGGAGTTAATTCAGATTTGTTGGGCCAAATTGAGGACATCATTTTGTTAAAGACCCAATTGGATATCCCCAGTTTCATTTTGGTGAAGACTAGGCAAAAATTGGCTAAGTTATAGCCAATCGGCGATTTCTTCAGTTTTCGAACTACTCAGTTCATCGACCCAACAGTTACCTGATTTGACGATTTGCCGACAAGTTATAAAAGGAAGTTCCCATTTTGAAAAGTCTGTTAAAGGGAAGCTTTGTCAAAAAATTCCTAGTTCACGAACTCTTTAGTTTGCTAACGACTTAGTTCGTCCATGGGCGATTTCTCCGACTAAGCTTAAGGGCAAGTTTGCAAGTGCTTAAGTTCTTTGAAAGGAGCCTTCAGTCGGCAAAAGTTTGAAGTTGCAAACTTAGTTGGTAAAGTCACTAGTTTGTGAACCCTTAGGTTCGTCGATGGCTCACTTTACTGATGACTCAATTCGCCAATAAAGGCTTTCAAGTTGAAGTCAAAGTTTCTTTAGTTCGCGGGATTGGAATATCGCCAATAGAAGGAAGATGTTAAGTATCAACCAGTTTGTGAGTTCCAAAAGTTATCGATTCGTCGATTCACCGATAAGCATATAAATGGAGCTTTTGAGAAGAAGCCAAAGAGTTCGTAAAGGACAAGTTGAGTCGATAAAAGAAGTTGATGTCTTGAGACTTTGTATCAGCAAACTTTTAAGTTAGCGAACTAGTTCGTGGTTTCCGCAATTTGCCGATAAGCTGATAGAAGATTGGAAAAGGTCAATTTTGCCTATAGAGGGAGTTGTTCGCTAAATCAGCAAACTTTATAGTTTGCATACTAGTTCGTGATTCTCGGAATTGGTCGGTATGCTGATAAAAGGTTCGAGGAAGTTAAAGCTTGCCGATGACTAAAGGCTTACACCGGCAAGCATTTAGTTTGCGAAATAACTACTTTGTCGATAGCATATGATGGAGAACTTCTAAGTTCGCAAAGAGTTATATTTGTCGATAATCTCTTCTCATTGGTGTGTCGGACACACTTGAATTTTTGAACCTCAACAAATGCCAATAAAGTTGGTTCATGGAATATATAGACATACTTTGTGGTTTGTCTATTTTGTCGATAATTGTTTTAGAGCCTAAATCTGTACCAACTATTGAGTGTACACATTGGTGATTGTTGTATAGTGAAGGGGTTTAATGGCGACAGTTCATTTGGTTTTGACAGTTTATTCAGTTTCTTAATGGATGGTGGTAGTTAAACTATTTTCGATGGAGTGTCATAAATACCTTCTTCTAGTTCTGAGAAAGGGGTTCGATTCGATTCTCCTGGTGAATGTAGATGTTGCAAAATACTCTGTAAAGAGGATATTTTTATTTTTAAGCATGATTGTAGAACTTGAATTTGTACTCATGTAATTCATTGTTACTGCTGAATAAATAATACAAGTTGTTGTGGGTGTGGTGTTGTCTTTTGTGTTGATTTCATTTTGCTACTTAATTCGGTAGTCTGATAAGATCCCTAAATTTAATCCTGCACTAAGTGGTATCAAAGCATTTTCTTGAGGAGGCTATGGACGTGTCAAATAAGAGATTCTAATATTTTTGTTGTGAGTAGAGGAGAGCGAGTGTAGACCTACAACTACAAAGAATTTGAAGAAGACATGGCACAGAGAGGACGTGGTAGAAGAGGACCATGAGGAGATATGGTGATTGTAAAAATGTTGAGAGGAATAACTGCACGATTAGATGCTATAGAGATGCTGCAACACATAGGAGTACATGTTGAAGATGTTAGTGAGGATGAAGAAGAAGTTGACAAGAGAGAGGATGATGCAAATGAAAGAGACAAACCAGAAAGAATATTCTTGAAAGCAATGTACAGAATAAGTAGTAAGCCTTGTTTGGATCCTCCTAGTTATAATGGTAGTTTAAATCCAGAAGAATTAATCGACTGGATATTAGATATTAGATATTTTGATTTTGAATCGGTTGAAGACCCCAAGAAATTGAATTTTGCTTGCACAAAGTTGAAGGGTCATGCCTCGCTATGGTGGGAACATGTTCAAACGGAACAACAGAGAAAGAGAAACGAGAAAATTCAAACCTAGGAAAGAATGATAACCAAGTTGAAGGCCAAGTTTCTACCTGCAGACTATCAAATTAGTTTGTTCAAGAAACTGTAGAATCTGAAGCGAAAGGAGAAGAATATATAAGAATATACTAAAAAATTCTACGTATTGAATATTCGGGCTAGTCATGTTGATGATGATGTTGAGAAGGTGTCTAGATATATAAATGGGTTGCACTACTCCATTCAAGATGAATTAAGCATGGTGCAAATCACCAGTATAGAGGAAGCCTACCAATATGCCCTGAAGGCTGAAGATAAACTTGCTAAAAAGAAAAATAATTCTAGAGGTAGGGGCAAATTTTCACGTGGAAGAGGACAGTCTAGTGGTGGAAGAGGTAATCAAAATAAACAAGGGGAAGCTAGTTCGTCACAAACAAATACACAAGAAAGCAAAGGAAGAGGAGATTCCTCAAGAGGAAGAGGTGATTATTTCAGAGGCAGAGGATCTTTTGGCAGAGGCAGAGGAAGAGGATTCAGTGGCACTTGTTTTCAATGTGGAGAGATTGGACATAGGGTGTTTGAGTGCCTTCAGATCCAACAAAGTACTGGAAAAAGGAAAAGAGGCAAGAGTGAATGTGGCACAAGCAGAATGCGAAAGTGTGGCTTCACCAAAGTATGGAGAAGATCCCAAGGATGGAGAATCCTTAATGTTGAGAAGGATTTTGTTGAATCCAGAGAAGGAAAAATCTGAACATGTTCAAAGGAGAAACTTGTTTCGAACCAAATGTACGTTGGGTGGTAAATGTTGTAAGGTGATAGTAGACAGTGGTAGCATAGACAATATTATGTCTAAAGAAATGATTAATAAACTGAAGTTGAAGCGATTGAAGCATCTCAATCCTTATAAAGTTTCTTGGTTGCATAATGAGCATCAATTGGTGGTAAGTGAGCAATGCCTAGTTAATTTTCAAATTGGTGGTTATAGGGATGAAATTTTGTGTGATATAATGCCAATGAATGTATGCCATATTTCGTTGTGTAGACCATGGCAGTTTGATAGACAAGTTGTTCATGGTGGGAGAACAAATACATATAGGATAAAGAAGGATGGGAAAGAGTATACTTTGAATCCTATGAAGTATAAAGAAGACGAAGTAGAAAGTAATCCTAGAGTTTGTTTGATTTCTAGAAAAAAATTCTTAGAAGAATTGAAGAAAGGAGGGTCATGTTTTGCCTTTATTCCCAAGCCTAAAGTAGTTATGA
The DNA here is from genome assembly GCA_027924645.1 of Cunninghamia lanceolata. Taxonomy (NCBI): domain Eukaryota; kingdom Viridiplantae; phylum Streptophyta; class Pinopsida; order Cupressales; family Cupressaceae; genus Cunninghamia; species Cunninghamia lanceolata. The sequence goes on from BSBN01000803.1 coordinate 15,760,782, forward strand.
CAGTAGAAAAGCAAGAAGAGCTACCCATAGAAATTCAAGAGATGCTGGAAGAATATTCATATATAATGATGGAATTTTTGGATGGATTTCTGCCTATGAGAAATATTAGTCATTGTATGGACTTGATACCTGGTGTTAGTTTACCAAACAAGGCACCGTAAGCTTCATCTGTTGAAAAAGTATCCAAAGGAACATCTTTAAAATCACAGTCTGTATCAATCAATTCCAAATATACCCATTTAAGTGTAGATGATGAAATTGTGTTTACATTTAGATTAGGACGACGAGTGACTTTGGTGGGTTGTAAAGGACAGTATCTAAGTCCAAACAAAGAGTTAGCCTCCAAAGGGACTTTATTACCTTGCTCCTTTATACCCCAACAATTACCGTTGTATCCACATTGAGAAAGAATTTGAAAGTTCCTCGACCATACATAGATGCCATTTCTGAAGAGGAAGGAGGCAACCCATAGGTCTCATATTCAGTAGTATAAGAATAAGTGTTATCATCATTATTTTTCAAAGAAATTTTAGGTGATGTAGGAGTAGAAATTGAAGCCACCTTATAACTTTCCAGCTTTGATAGTGAGACTTATACTCCCCTACAAAGGTATATGTAAAGTCTAACGAACCCCAATCATCGCCAAAGATCATGTTTGAAGGTGATCAGATTCTTCTACAATAACCTCCATAGTAGAGGGAGAAGAATTGCCTTTAGAAGAAGGAGAAGTGAGAGTAAAAGGCTTAAAATATTATCTATTTTTAGCCTCAGTTTGTAAACTACTTTTTGGAGTCGGATCAACTTCAATTGTATGGAGTTGATTGTTAGAAACAAACTTAATTGATCGATGAAGGGTAGACGGGATTGCCCCCACGGCATGAATCCAAGATCTACCAAGAAGAAGATTATATGAAAGAGAATTAGGCATGACATGGATAAGGGTAGGCAATGTCATAAGAACAACCTTAAGAGGTAAGGTAATAGTACCCAATGATTATCTACCAACATTATCAAAGTGATGAATGTTGAGTTTATCTGGTTTAATGAGAGAGGTATCAACATTGATTTTATGTAAAATGTCTATGCCACAAACATTAATACTTAATTCACCATCAATCATTGTACGTCTAACTCTCATATTATTAATGATGGCAAATATCATAAGAGGCTCATTTTGGTTTTGAACTTCTATGGGAGGTAATTTATGTGGTTGAAAAATAATATTTGATTTTGTCACATGCATACAATCTAACAGAGTTGTTGAATGCACAAGACAACTGAGAGGGGGGGTGAATCAGTTGTATCAGAAATTTTAAACCCTCACAAACATAATCACATCCACATCAGTTCACTTAAACCCTTAATCTGTTATGAAGATTAAACATGAAAAATAGATAACATAAACTTAATCACATCAACACCATGCACAAGAGAACACCAGATTTTAACGTGGAAAACCCTGAAAGGGAAAAACTGCGGTGAGGATTAGCTCACAATATAATATAGTATCAATATCAAATTACAAAGAGGCTCACTGTCTTACAAAAGAAAGAAAGGCTCACTGCCGGTGGACTCACTATCCAAGTGAACTCACTGCTCATTGAAGAATAAAGAAGAAAAGAAGAGAAGGCTCACTGCCATGAACTGATATGATAGCATCCACCACATGGCTAAGTTTAGATCCAATGAAGCACAATAAACATCACCTTCACAGTCTCTCTAAAAATTATAGATGACTTCTACTCACTGCATTAGGTCTTCTACCACATTAAAGTCCTTGTTGCATCTTGATTTAGATTCAGAACACAACCATCACCATCCTCGCACACCACACATACAAACGAATCCTTTACACTTATTTATATCAATCATCAACCTTGAAACATTCACCAAGGTCGGAAACACACTCTACAACCTTTGAAACAATCTCAAAGGTCAACAAACATACAGAATTTGAATTAGGTATGGACCTAAACATTCTTGTAGAACAAAGGAATGAATGCGGACCACACCACACCTTAGCAGGGACCTAAATCCACCCTCCCATGCTTCTACATGCTTCCATAAATTCCAAAGCACAATCGCAAAGAGTGTAAAGAACCAGGTCAACCAAAACTGGTATTGACACTTGGATCTTTAGGTACATGCTTCAACAATATCAAAAAGAAAACTCATGAAGAAAACACCAAGGATGATCATGATCTTGAAACATCCACAAGCACTTGAAAACCAGCAAAACCTTCTGCAACAACTTCAACAACTCTCACTTGAAGAATCTTCACACTGGAACACTTGAACTATACTAACAACAACTACAACTTAAGAAAGATAGCTTGTGAAGCACCAAACCACAAACCACTTGAACTAAAGAAAGTTATATGCATTACAAACATAAATCCAGAACCGTGAACCAAGAAACACAACTGCAAAGAAGTGCGGAGCAAAACAATTTCTCCCAGTCACCTCTGCACAACTCATAAATACTGTCCACACTCTGGTGAACAAAACTTTCTCTGTACAGCGAATTAACACCTCAAACTTGAAACATAGCAACTTTGAACATCCCTAAACATCACCTCCAAACCGCGTAAGCATATTTTCAACAGCGAAGAAATGCAGAGCAAGATATTAGCACTGTTATGCAAGCTAGAACTGTTAGGAATTTACAAGTAGATCAAACTAATTCCACATAACCCAAAGGAGATAATGATGCACACAATCTTACAGATTTACCATAATGCAAATATCAATAAACTATCAACAAGATAACACAAGATATACCCTAGGAAACCCTCATTGATGGAAAAAACCCAACCTCCAAAAGCATCCATACTCAATGTATTATTTAGCAATAAGAAATTACAATACACTCACATAGTCTTCATGAAGACTTCTAAAACATCGAGCTCCTCTACTGCAACCTCCATGTATCTAATCATGGATCCACACATCCCATGCCATGCTTTTCAATATGCACTGACAAGAGAAAATACAATACAACGATAGCCTCTCACACAGCCTGTAAAATAAGAGCCAACCCTAACCACTAACCTTGTGCTTGCTTTTATAGATTCAAGATCACAAAAATACAACTTGTGGTATTGGATAAAAACAATGTGACTCAAAACCATGAGCACAAAACCATTGACCCCAATATTTATTATTTTACACAAATAATAAATATTTGTCTTATGTCTCCCAATGTTAAATACAACTTTTACAAGTGATACCAAATAAATATTTAATGTGGCTAAACACATCACTTAAGATGCACCACAAAAGAATATTTATTTTACATAATTAAATTAATTATTGTTATGCAAGGTGAACAACACTGTTTTCCCAACAAAAACAACTCTGCAACACATTTTTTCCTCTGAAGAACAAATTTTCTCAAAAGCACTTGGAAATTCAACATTAGGAACTCATTCTAAACACCTTCAACTTCTTCTCAAAGCAACTACACCAAGGAAACTTAACCATCAGGCTCACACTTAGCAACAACAACAACATCAGCAACAATCTCCTCAAACACTAATCAACAAATAGACTTAGATGTTGACATCAATAACAACACTTACTGCTCATACTTGCAATAAGAGTTGCTACATCATTTGACTCAACAGCAGGTGGAACAATCACCTTTTTTAAAGCTTCTTGGAGCATTCTGTGGTATGTAGGTGATGTTTGTATTGACTCCCATAAAGAGATCTTTGCTGGAGTAGCCCGAAGCTACTCAACAAGATCATAATCTCTACCATTATGAGTAAGAAGATAAGGTGCTTCAAGAAGTATAGGTTGAGAAGGTGGAAGAGAAGCAGGAACAAATTGTATTTGTTTCTTTTGTTAATTGTTTCTAGTGTTATACGTGTGAGCAAATTCATGATGCATGGGTTGTTGTGATGCATTTTGATTTAATGGAATATTTTTAGTGATTTGTTTTGCATAATTGAAGATATAAACAAGGGGTCTAGGTGTTTTCAGAGAACCTCCTATTGTGATAGATTGTGATTAAGGAGCATCATTATGAAGATGCACAACAATTTTGGGTTTCTCAAGTTCTTTTGAAGAACCATAAACATAAATTGTATTGATGATTCTTTGAAATAGAGATGGTTTAGGAGTCGTAGAGGATGATTCTGTAGAGATGAATTCATCTAAGGCTTCATCTAGCATGTCAAAATCATCACTACTAAATGGCTCATCAAATGCATTAAAATATTGAATAAAGTAATCCTACACAGTTGTATACCCTACTTTTTCAAACTTTATAGTGATAAAGTAAAGAAGAGAGAATGAAATGAAGTTTCTTTATGCACAATATGAAATATACCAAGCTATGAACAATAATGCTTTAACTATATTATTCAATAACTAGTTAAAACATACTCAAAATTTACCAATTTTCAAGATAGAATTATCAAAAAATGAGATTTTAGAAACCCTAATCAATATACATGTATGAATGAATGCAAGATGTATAACTAAAGAATGCATATCAAACTTAGTTATAATCAGATCAAAAGCATCGGATTAGAAATTTAATTTGCACTATAATGATCTAATCTCGTGAATTTTAAACAATATAACAAACATAGGCTATTTTCAGTCTAAATCAAATGCTTGTTTTTCAAATTTCAAATGACAAAATGCAAAACAAGAACTAAAGACAAAGGATGATAAGGTACATAAAATAAACTTACTTTAATCAACCTAATAAGGCTAACAAGATTTGAAACAACACACTAATCTATAAACCTTGGGTTTAAGACTAGCTAGATTTTTATGAAAATGCAAGGATTTTGTAACCCTGATGATGAATTTAAATGCAAAAGTTATTATATGTAAGCAAGGAAATGATGAATGAACTTAATATAAATCAGATCTATGATAGAAAACAATTTTTTTCACATGAATAAGGATGCAAGAATGTAAGAAGAGTCAGGTTCACCAAAATGTTATGTGGAAAAGAGTGATCTAGCCTTAGGAGTTAAACTAGGTCAAACTCTCTTCCACAAACATTGAGACACAAACCAATCTTGGCTTCTACCCTTGAGGGAGAGCCAAACTATAGGGGTTCTGCCTCTTTGTTGTGTAGATGAAACTCAACCAATCTAGCTAAGGCAAAGGATCAAACCCTAATTGAGAGAGGTTGAGTTACAAATGACTGTCAAAAGCGAAAATAGAGAATCTAAATGGATGAGAAAGATGAGTAAGCAGTTCAGAATAAGAACCTGGAGTCAAAATTCCACAGGAACTAGGGTGCTCAGGCACCATAGGCCTTTTTTATGGTTTGCAAGAACTGAAACCTTCACCAAATTTATACCTACAATACCTTTCTTCTCCTAGACCAATATCTCCCGAAACCTGTTTCTTTGATCTCCACATAAGAAAGAAGGGAAAATCATTGTGGCTATATAGGATCTTGCCTTAGTCAAGCCCCCATTTCAATATTCCTACCTCACAGACAACCAAGGTTAGAACCAAATGTTGTGTGTGCTCAGAAACCCTAAGTGTGAGTGGCAACATGCAAGATCTAATCAAATAATATCAAACCCTAATCCTATATGAATCAAGCAAATATGAAGGAATGATACAAAAGGATGCTCCACTCAAGGAAGTTCACAACTTCACCTCAAGGATGAAGATTCACCGAAGGTTTGCTGAATAAGAAGGTGATGCAACCATACCAGAGGGTACTCAAGACAATCTCGAGTTGGTGGTTCCAACCCTTCTCCAAATCATGCAAAGTACTTCAACCTAGGAACAAATGAGATAGACTCGAGATCACATCTCCTAGCCTTCATACAAATCTTTCCAAGAGCAAATTAGAACTCCACTTGATCAAATAGAAACCTACAATAATTCAATAGCATAGAGAGCATAACAATACAGAGCTTTTTCACTATTATGGAGTAAAAAGTGGACACATGTCTTTTTACCTCCTTGTTTAGCTCCTAGGTCCCTGTGATTACATTATACATTCTAATTATTCATCTCGATGCAAAATTACCCAAAACCAATGAAAATTGGGATTAAGGGGCCCATGTTTTACTTTACCCCATACCAAAAAGGAGCCTCAAGACTTGGGCGCCACCACCCAAGTCTTCCCTGATTGGTCAGGGCAAATTTAAATGTATGTCGATATAGGACCTTTAAAAAGGTTTCTCTTTGTCAGCTCTTTGGATTTAATTTGATGAATGTTAGCGAGAAAGCATAAATAATTGTCTTTTTGAATTCATTATGAACCTAGTTAGAGATAGCCAACTTGAAGCATTGGATTAAAGAGCATTCAAAGCATCCATTGTGATTCTAGAGTAGATTTGTGTTGTCATTGTGTGTGTTGTTGCAGGTTTTAAGTTATCATCTATCTCTCTTTATGAGTTGAAGGCCATTCATCCTCTTGAGGGTTTCATCACATAGGTGATGCCATTATTGTTTATCATCATTTGATTCATCATATTGATTTTGTGTTTAGCCTCTACCCTACTAGGGTGCACTCTCTTTATCTATCAGTGGTGTTGGGAAGCCTGAATGCTATCCCAGGATTTGACTGAGGTAAGTCCCTAACACCATAACCCCTAAACCCATTCTCTTCTTCTTGTGTGTAGGTTACAGGTATGAGATCTGATAAATATGAAGATACAGGAAGACTAAGCAAGGATCAGGGTTTCAAGATCTGACAACAGCTCGAGAATATTCATATGTGCAGGACTCGGGTGTTGGCATCGTAGTCTTTCTGCCCCAAAAGACTTCAAATATGGCATCAGGGTAGTCTCTACAACATTTATCTAGTTTACAATTCATGAAGATTCAACCTTTCAGGACTTGGGCGCTCCCGAAATAGTCCTCTAATATATCTGCATATGGGATACATGTTCTATCATCTTCCTGATCCTCCCTATATAATTAGTTTCTGGAGATTTGTTGTACATCTTCTGTTATAATCATATCATCATGGAACTAGGGTTTTGTGCATAATTGATAAAAGGCTCGATTAACTCAGATCTTTCTGTCCATAGCACTCCTGAGCACAAGACCTATAGGTGAGTCCACCTTCATTTGGTAGTGATCTGGTTGTTATTGTGAAAGAAGGTTTGATCTAGTGTGCATGCTAGTTATCATCATTCTTCTTTTGCATATATAACATTTTGGTGAACCCGTAGCTTCGAGCATTTGCATTTTGTTGATAGTTCAAATCAGATCTTGCATTAGTTTATTACACATTTCTCATTATTCATTTGAAAATCTTGCATCATTTCATATCCTTGGTTTGAAAATTCCATACATTTGTAATTACACATTGTGTATTTCAACATAAGAAGTTTAACATCTCTTTCACATTTTGTAAGAAATCTTAAAGAGGTCTATATTACCTTTTTGTGCAGTACTTTGACATTGGGATCATTTGGTCTGTAGTGACACTAGTGTGTTTCTGATTTCCTTAAACTAGTGTCTTAGTGTGTAAAAGTCTCTCATATTGGTGGTATTTGATAAATGAATAGATTTGATTGTACATTGTTGTTCCAAGACATTTCATATGGCATCTTCATGTCATTTCTCTTTGGTATCTTTGCATGCATATACCAAAGATATTAATTTTCATAGATTCATAACCCTCATGAGTGAGCATCCTTCAATATTAGAAAATCTAATCAAATTCATCTCCATGAATACTCATGATAAAGATGATTGTGATAGTTATTCTTCTTTTATATAAATCATGATAATTTCTTGAATCTACTATCTAAAGTATATGATGATGATGATGGTTCCATTCCTCCTTTAGTTGAATGCTCAAGCACCTTGGATATCACTAAGGAAGTGAAGACCCTCGGTCTTCCTCCTTTGGCTGAATGTTCAAGTATTTTGGACATCACTAAGGATGGAAAAACCATGAATAGTTCTCCTTTGGTTGCATGTTCAAACCCGTTAGACATAACTAAAGATACAATCGTTAACAATTCTCTTAACAACACTTTACCTTCCCTTTGTTCCAATGCTCTCCCTTTAAGAGATGAAGCATTGGTAGATGAAGAAAGGTCTCTCACATTAAATCCTTTGGGGATGGATGTTGAGCCTAATCAATGTAAAAACAACGTTAATTCAATGACCATTAATAGAATTATTCCACCCACTAAGGGGATAGTGAATAAGTGTACTAATGTTCCTAAAATCATTGTGTAACCTTGTTTCAAACTGGTGATTATGGTTCAAGGTGCTCCAACACTACCTTGACCCTCGGGTTACATTCTCAAATTTGCAAAACAAATTACTCAAGGAAATCAAGTGTATCAAAATGTGTCATAACAACCCTATTACGATGTGGTTGCTCACACATACAAGACACAAAATAATTAACAAAGTAAACAACAATCGAACATTCCAATCACTTTACTAACTTCTTAACCTATGCTTCCTCAACCACCTCATCTTGTTCATAAAGTTGGTTAAGATTATGATCTTGTTGAGCAGTTTCGTGCTACTCCCACTAAGATCTCTCTCTGGGAACTCATACAAACATCGCCTACATACCACAGAATGCTCTAGGAAGATTTACAAAAGGTGATTGTACCACCCATTGTTAAGCCTGATGATGTAGCAGCTCTGTTAGATTACATGCATACGACAAAAATAGATATTCTATTTCAAAAACATGAGTTACCATCAATTGAAGTTCAAAATCAACATGATCCTCTTGTAATCTTTGTCACAATAAACAAAAAGTTGATAAAGCGAGTTATGATTGACAATGGATCAATGCTTAATGTTTGTGTCATTTATTTACTACACAAAATCAAGGTCGATACATCTTTTATCAAACCAAATAAACTTCACATTCATGGCTTTGATAACGTTCGTAGACAATCCTTGGGTATCATAACTTTACTTGTAAAGGTTGGACCCATGACATTATCTACTCTTATTCATGTCATGCTTGGTGCACTTTCATATAACATCATTCTTGGTAGACCGTGGATTCATGCTATGGGGGCAATTCCACCTACCATTCATTGATCAGTAAAGTTTATTTACAAAAATAAACTTCACACCATTGAAGCTGACTCGAATTCAGAAAGTTGTTTACAAGTTGAGGCGGAAAATCAAGCTATCAATCACAAGCTTCTCAATAACCTAAAAGTTGATTCATCAATACCTCTTGATGTAGATAATGTTGTGCAAGATTCTAAATCACCATCGAATGCACTTCTTGGTGATGATTGGATTTCATTAGATTTTACTCCTTCCTTTATGGGGGAATATAAAATTAATAACCCTATTCCTAAAGCATCAAAAGTTGCCTTGATCTCATCCAAGCAATCTTTGGGAATACCTAAGAAACCAAAGGTTTCTTTAGTAACAAACAAAGACAATACTCTTACTTATACTACAGAATATGAGACTTATGAGACCCAGCCTTCTTATGAAGAGGTGGACTCTCTCTATGGCCATGGATTTCAAATTCCTTACAAAAATTGTGACTACATAGGCAATGGTTGTGGTGTAAACCAACAAGGAATCAGAGCACCCTTACAAGCTGTTGCAATTGACTACTCAACTGGTATTAGATACCATTCTTTGAAGCCCACCAAAGCTTATCGTCATCCTAAACTTAATGTTAATAAAATATCAAGAAGTCCAACACTTAATTCGATATATCCTGAGATGATAGACACAAATTGTCTGCCAGGAAATATCTCGTTAGATGCTTTTTTAATAGATGAAGCATTAGCTAAATCTTGTGAATAAAGCACCGCATGACTACAGCTATGTATTTCTCCCTCATTTAGCGACACTCAATGTAGCACTTCTTCAAATTGTTCTCAAGGGTGGCCTCCTCCTAGGTATATAATTTGATGTGTTGCGTTCCCCCGTGTAGTGTTAAATGTTTGTTTAGGTCTCCTTGGAGGACCCTTGATACCCTTGTAAGGTCAAGGATACAAGGAGATCGCCTCCGTCACGAGATTCCTTCTATTTGTTTCTCTATTCTTCTATTCTTCTCTTATTGTAATTGTTGTGTGTGGTGCTGGTGCAGGAGCACCCCTTCAACAGGATAAAGATGCACAAGAGGGAGAAAAATAAGTTTTAACATATATTTTGACATTTCATGTTACCTGGTAGCATTTGTATGTCACTAACTAATGTGACATTTTATGTTGGCATTTCATGTCTGTAAACATCAAACTCTACATTTCAGACATCTTGGGTATTGTGAAGGGTTATACAATGTGTCTGGTCATTAGGAGTTTTGCTATCTTAAGCAAAATAGATGTCATGGGATTAATTAGGGTTTCTGTTAATAATCTTGGTTAATTCAAAATACCGCAGATCAAAATCCCAAAAATAGAGGTGACGGGGTTAACAAAAACAAGGAGAGATGGTTGAGAGACGCGGTCTTTTTTTTCATTTTGTTTTGAAACTGAAAAAATGTAAGGAACTGAAAAGAGGAAATAGAAATTCTGCAAACTATGTTTTGAAAGGTCTGAATTATGTGTAAATCCCCTATATATTAAATTACTCTGTATATTGTTTGTATAGGATTGTTATTATATTAGCTTTAATTCTTCTGCGGTCGAGATGCTCAATTAAATCCATTTCACAGGTGGACTTCAGTGAAATCTGTAGAATGAAGTATGTATATTAGTTTCTGTTTGTTTTCTCTTGTCCAATAAGTATGGCAGAATAGAAATTATGAAATCTATGTCTAACTATGAATTTGATGTATATACACCTACTACATGTAGAGGTCCGCCGCCTGTGTATATTGTTTGAGGAAATGTATTTCCTATATATAGGTCAATGGTATATCACAGACAGTATCTGTATATATTGCAATAGTATGAAGGTATTTCTTTTGTATATATTGCTGTTGTGTCTTGAAATCACCTTGTGTGTACATGCCCAATGTATGTCCTAGACAATTGTGAATATACTGCATTGGCAAATGGAAGAGGCATTGGCGTGAGAGGAGCCATCGGGTGGACGAAATTGTGTCGAGCCGATAGCATATAGTCTCACCGATGGAGGAGGTCTAAAGATTGAGTGGTCGGCAAGAGTATCATCATCGGAGAATAAGATTAAGGTCTGGCCGAAGAAGCGAGTCTGGCCGACGAGGGAGTTGGCATAAAGGGTTTGGGGGTGACAAGTGATATCGGCAAAGGGAATGAAGTCTTCGCCGATGGTATATGTCTTGGCGATGAGGAGCTTGTCATCGGTGTGAAGTAAGGCATCGAGATGACATGAAGCGCGGTGGTCGATAGCGGAGGTCATACCGATGGTCAACAAGTCAAGGGTATGTATCGGCATGAGTTATGCGATCAGGTGGACGAATTCGTGTTAAGCCGACAGTAGAGATCTCACCGATCGGTGTGACAACTGCAAGTGTCACCAATGAAGAGTGTATCGGCGTGAGACAGGGCGTCGGTTGGAGATTGTAAGTGGCTACCGATAGTGTAAAGTGTTGCCGACGATGGAGTTTGGGTTTAGCATATCGATATGAGATGTGTATCGACGGAAGAAGTTTAGAGTCACAGTGAATGAATGGGTCACACCAATAGGAGGCACATCGGTGTAAGAAGTTAGAAGCCTTGCCGATAGTGATAAGTCATCGGCATGAGTTTTGGTTTCGGTGAACAAGGAGAAAGCTAGGCCGACAAGGCAAGTCAGGCCGATAAGGATAAAGAAGCAAATGTCGGTAAGACAATAAAAGTCTCTTGCCGATATTTACAAATTCAAACATTTGGCACATTTCTGTTGAAGACCTCTGCATCAGGTGCCTTGGGGGCATTCTTCCACATTATGACCCAAAGTCACTTTTGTCTCCTCTCTCATTTTTCGTGATTTCATTCTTTCGTGGCTCTACTAGTCAGCGGATGACAACAACAAATATACACTGATAAGGATCATGCATCCCTAAAACAAGAATAAAAATGGACCTAGCCCATTTATGAAGATGGGGTTGATTTGTTAACTAACGATTGACTAGTAGAATCACTTTGTGTTGTGATGTGATCATGTGTTGTGTTGTGAAATTCTTGTAACAAGCCTTTGTAATACTCTAAATCTGCTTCTAGGCACATTGGAATTTTTTTGTATCTCACCCTGTAGCTACACTTAGTTATGAAATGCCTGAAGTATAACCTCATAGCTATACTCGGTTCTGAACTTGCAAGTATAGCCTTGGTTTGTTTAAGTGATATGATTTGGTTGTTATCTTAGCTAAGACTTTCTAATCAAAGTTTGTTAATTATTAGCATATAATACTAATGTGTTTCTATTGTGATTGTTGGGAACAATTGGTGATCGTAAGCACATGTTACTTTGGGACATGGGCTTTGTGAGAGCTCTTGTTCCCTCGCATGGTTTCAACCTTACCTTAAACGTGATTACTACTGGCAAGCAGGATCAACCACTTTAAGATGGGCACATATATTGCGGTAAATGCTTAGATATCTTAGATATTATGATAAAGCATGTTTGTGTATGCTTTCTTTTCACTATAACGCATCTCTGTGATGCAGGCGGGGTTATATACTTTTTTTTGTGTGTTGCGTATGCTTACTTTTCATTGTAAGGTATCTCCGTGATGTAGGTGGGGTTGTATACTTTGTGCACATGCTTCCTTTTCACCATAAGGCATCTCTATGATGTAGGTGGGGTTGTATGTATTTGAAAGCCCTTCTGTAGAAGGTGGAATTGTGTATTCCCTTGAGCAATTGCATATCCTTTTAAAAGTCCTATGCGGAGGCGGGGTTGGATCTTGAGTTATTCACCCTTAATCGTGTCTTTGGCAGTTGTGGTAGCATAGCTCAACTGTCAGGTGTGTTTAGCATGTCTTAGATGGTGGAGCGTAGTGATGAGCTCCTCCCTATCGCCTATGTTTTATGTGTTTAAGACACATAGTGTGTTGACAACATACTCTACGATGCTTATGTATTTTGTGTGTCTTGTGTGTCTTGCATGTTTTAGTGGTGGCGCGTAGCGATGAGATCCCCCCATGCCATGTATTTTGCATGTTTTGAGGTGGCATGTAGCGATGAGCTCCCCCCATGTTGTGTGTTTTGTGTGCTTTTGATGGTGGTGCGTAGCGATGAGCTCCCCCCATCGCCTAGTTAGGGTTATATAATTGTTTAATCATGTCTTTTCTTCATGTATACCTTGTGTATTGTGTTACTGCATTCATTCCTTCTCCATGTATTGTATGCCTTTTTACTGTCTTCTTCGTGCATAACTTGTGTATTGTGTGACTGCATTCATGCCTTCTCCATGTATTGCATGCCTTTTTACTGTCTTCTTCGTGTATTGTGTGCTTCCTTACTATATTCTCTATGTTTTACATGACTGTTAAGTGTTTTCTTATGTTTGCTTAAGCCTAGGAGCTAGAAATGGTTCTTCAAACTTAGGGTGTGCCTTTGCTCTAGTGTTTGATATGCTTTGATCGTACTTTAATGCATGTATTGATCGAAAGATCATACACACATTAAAGTGGGGGCTAAATGTTATGGAGTAAAAAGTGAACACATATCTTTTTACCTCCTTATTTAGCTCCCAGGCCCCCGTGATTACATTATACATTCTAATTATTCATTCTGATGCAAAATTACCTAAAACCAATGAAAATTTGGAATAAGAGGCCCATGTTTTACCTTACCCCGAACCAAAAAGGAGCCTCAAGACTTGGGCACCACCGCCCAAGTCTTCCTTGATTGGTCGCGGCAAATTTAAATGTATGTCGGCATAGGACCTTTAAAAAGGTTTATCTTCGTCGGCTCTTTGGATTTAATTTGATGAATGTTAGCGGAAAAGCATAGATAAGTGTGTTTTTTTAATTCATTATGAACCTAGATAGAGATAGCCAACTTGAAGCATTGGAGTAAAGAGAATTCAAAGCATTCGTTGTAATTCTAGAGCAAATTTATGTTGTCATTGTGTGTGTTGTTCCAGGTTTGAAGTTATCATCTATCTCTACTTATGAGTTGAAGGTCATTCATCCTCCTAAGGGTTTCATTGCATAAGTGATGTCATTATTATTTATCGTCATATTGATTTTGTGTTTATCCTCTACCCTGCTAGGGTATGCTCTCTTTATCTATCAACGGTGTTGGGAATCTTGAATGCTATCCCAGGATTTGACTAAGGCAAGTCCCTAAACACCATAACCCCCAAACCCCTTCTCTTCTTCTTATGTGCAGGTTACAGGTGCGAGATCTGGGAAATATGAAGATACAAGAAGACTGAGCAAGGACCAGGGTTTCAATATTTGGCAACAGTTCAGGAATGTTCCTTTGTGCAGGACTTGGGCACTGGCACCCTAGTCTTTGTGCCCCAGTAGACTTTAGATCTAGCATTAGGGCAGTCTCTACAACATTTCTCCAGTTTACAATTCCTGAAGATTCAACCTTTCAAGACTTGGGCTCTCCCTAAATAGTCCTCTGACATCTCCGCATCTAGGACATGGGTTCTATCATCTTCCCGATCCTCCTTGTACAATTGGTTTCTAGAGATTTTTTATACATCTTCTGTTAAAATTAGATCATCATAGAACTAGGGTTTTGTGCACAATTGACCTAGGATTTGATAAAAGGCTCGATTAAATCAAATCTTTTCATAGCACTCCTAAGCACAAGACATGTAGCTAAGTCCACCTTCATTTGGTAGTGATTTGGCTCGGTCTTGTCCTTGAATGTTATTGTGAAAGGGGGTTTGATCTAGTGTGCATGCTAGTTGTCATCATTCTTCTTTTTTGTATATAACATTCACATCTAGAACGCATATAGTTTCAAATGAAACAAGTCACTTACTTTTATACAAGGATATAGAAAAGAGTAATTTGGATGAAAGAGCCAACATCGCACGCCAAAAAGCAAAATTGAGTTTAGGGTCAACCTAACCAATACTAAAGCTGACTTGTAGACTTAAATTGCCTCCCTAAAACATGGGAGGGACTAGGGCGCTCAGACGCCCTAGGCCCTTTGGGCAATTTAAGGTTGAAGCCCACACTTAATGCGGGGCTAACTCCAAATCTCAATTTATTTTCCTGGTTATGACGAAACTTTTATCAAAATCATGACATTTTCTATAAATGGGGCCAAAACAAGACTTTAAGGTGTGGTGCAGGGGCACCCTTGGTTTCAGGTGCACCCTTGGTGTCATGTAGTGACTTTTTGGTTTTTGGTCTTGTAAGGGTTGACTTCATGTAATAAGGTCTTTTTAGGCCATTTCATGTCATTTGGAGTCATTGTTGAGTCTTTAGGTGCAAGGTAGGCAAAAAAGTGTAAAAGTCGTCAAAATGCAAGAAAAGTTGTCAAGCAACTTTTCCAAGATTAGTGAAAATGATGTTTTGTTAACTCCTTAACCAAAAAGATGGTTAGAGACAGTGGAGATATGGTTTTAAAACCTTAAATATGTTTTGTATCCTCAATTTGAGAGGTTGGAATGAAGATTTTGAATGAGAAGCTCTCTTTGCACGTTGAATTCCTATGTTTTCCTACATTTCATTAAATTCTGTCACATTGTACGGGTTCCTGTTGCACTGTACGGATGGAAGGTTGATTGTATGTTGTAGAGGGCACTCTTACCTTTCATTTGATTTTGGTTTGGTTGAAATCCATCAAGTTTTGAGAAAGGTATCCACGTTTTAGTGAAAACTGGGTTAAACCCTACTTAGGGTTACAGGAAGCACTAAACATGCATTTACTCACATTTCCTCCATGAACAAATTGAGAAATCTTGTACATAACTTTGTTTTGATGTATTCTAACTTGTTGCAAGAGTGGAGGCTTAGATATTGCATGTGCGAGGAGAAATCTATTGACAAATGTCACATTTTGGCTTGTTTCACAGTCAAAATTCCTCATGGTGATTGCTTTGCCAAAGTTTTGGCATTGTAGCATTGTTTGGCATTTGTGGAAGGTTAAGACAAGTAGAAGATTGACGTATACATCTAGGAAACCATTTGGTTTGCCATTTTGATCATGGATTAAAGTCTGCACCTTGTTTGTATATGAGACAGTTAACTGTCCCCTTGAATGTTGCCACCTTAAAGTCTGTTCCATGCATTTTGAAGTTGCCAAAGCCTTTTTGAAAGGTTTGTAGGATCATTTGTTTCACCATTACATGATATCCACATTGGTGACATGCTATTTCACATCATTGAGAGGTCTACCATTCTTGAAATATAAAAAGGTTTGCCATTGTTGAAGAAGTCTGCCCCTGTCATAGTTGTTCATTGAACCTTAAGAATGACATGAACCCATTGTTGTGAAATATGGTACCAATCATATGGCCTCTACCCTTCTCTACACCATTTTGGTATCAAAGACAAATAAGAGGGAAATATTGAATTGAAGACACATAAGGATGCCTCCAAGAGCGAATCCAGTTGCTAGAGAGGTGAGGGAGACGAAGGAGAACTTCAAAAGAGAGATGAGGGAGATGAAGGCCATATTTGAAGCTAGGCTTGCAACAATTGAAACTACTCAGAAAAGAGGAGTGGTCATGGGAGATTTGAGTGACTCAAAAAGAGAAGAAGAAGGAATAGATGAAGCCAGTCCACACTAGGAAGAACCTCAGAGAGAGAGAGAGAGATTGCTAAAGGCAGTCAAAGGGGAAGGTTCCAAAGTGAAGATGGAACTACCAATGTATGGAGGAAGTCTAAATAGTGAGGAACTTCTTGATTGGATAGGATAACTAGACAAGTATTTTGAATTTGAAGATGTGCCTGAAGAACAACAAGTGAAGTTGGCAAGAACAAAGTTGAAGGGTCATGCATCCCTTTGGTGGGACTATGTCCAAGATGAGAGAAGGAAGCAGGGCAAATCCAAAATCACCTCTTGGAACAGAATGGTTGCAAAGTTGAAAGGTAAATTTCTACCTAGTGATTATGCCACTCAATTGCATAGGCAATTACAAAATTTGAGACAAAAAGATATGGATGTAAAGACATATACAGAGGAGTTCTATAAACTAAGCATTAGATCAGGCCATATGGAGGATGAAGTTGACAAAGTTGCAAGGTATTTGAATGGGCTAAAGTATAGCCTACTAGATGAATTAAGTCTCACAAGTCCAAGAACAATAGAAGAATGATATCATTTGGCCATAAAGGCTAAAGATAAATTGAGTAGAAGACAAGAAAAGCAAAGCAGGGGTAGAGGAAGAGGTACATTTTATGGTAGAGGGCAGTCCCCAAGACCACAAGGGGAAACAAGCAGTGGATCAAAGAGGTGGATTTAGAGGAAGAAGACCCAATCTTAGAGGTTGATTTGGTAGTAGAGGAGGTTCAAGTGGCTTTATTGGGAAGTGCTACAAGTGCAACAAATTTGCAGGCCATCAAACATGGCAATGTACTAAGGAGCAGCCATCTACTTCTTTCAGAGGTGAGAGGAGAAATCAGTTTGCACAAGGTGGAGAAGAGGTTGAAAGTGTCAATTCACCATCACAAAATGTGGAACTAGAAGTTGGAGAGTCCTTATTGACGAGAAGGACCTTGATCAAAGTGCCAACGGAGAAGGAACCACCACAAAGGAAGTCTCTCTTCAGGACTACATGCAAGCGCCAAGGTAAATGTTGCAAAGTGGTTATTGATCTGGTAGTACTGACAATTTGATTTCTGTTGAAATGGTAGAAAAGCTAAAGTTGAAAAGAATTCCTCATGCCACTCCATACACAGTCTCTTGGCTTAACAAAGGGCAGCAAGTAGTTGCAAATGAACAAATTTGGGTAGATTTCCACATAGAGGGGATATAAGGATAAGGTCTTGTGTGACATAATTCCAATGGATGTTTACCATTTGCTTTTGGGTAGGCATTGGTAGTATGATAGAAAGGCAATCCACGATGGTAGGAAAAATGCATATGCCATAGAAAAGGATGGGGTTTCTATTGGAAACAAGGCAAATAACTGAGAGGGAGGGTGAATCAGTTATCTCAAATATCTTAACTTTCTTTTCTCCTTTAATAATTAGTGCAGCATCAAAACATATAAGCATATACGATCATAAGAACAAAAATAAAATCATCACACATAACACAAGGATTTTTACATGGAAAACCCTGTTAAGGGAAAAACCACGGGGTGACTAACCCAAGATTGTATTCTTTGTTAAAAGAATAAGAAGTACAAAATGGCACTTGCCAATTAGGGCTCACTGCCCGAGCACACTGCTCACAAGAGGCACACTGCCTACAAGAGACTCACTGTCTACAAAACTTATATAAGGTAACCAGATGTTTGAACTGAAGAGAGGCATCTACAAATGCTAGAGGTCAGTTCCAGTTAGGCACAATATACTGATCTAATGCACTTAATTCTTCCTCTGCTCTAGTGTTGCTGCTCTGTCACATATCAGATTTGTATTGCTGCTTCCACACTTATCTCTACCTTTCTTCGCACTTTATTTTATCATCTCTATACACACACACACACACACACACACACACACACACACACACACACACACACACACACACACACACACACACACACACACACACACACACACACACACACACCCCTACATACTAGAATTCATCTGGTATATATATCTGCATCAAGGATTTCAACAACTTTCTAGTCGACAACCAGAATACTCAAGATATTTACAAGTTACTGCTCTGCCGGCTAAATTCATGCATTATTTGTGATGCGTATCAAAACATAGACATAGAAGTCATCAATAATGTCGGCCAATCATGTATGATCCCTCAAATAGCTTGATCAACATCAATTACTCATCTAGATTGAAGTCTGATACTCTGCCAATCAGTTCTTCCTCAGTCTACTCTGCGTGTCTGGAACCCAACACTCAGATGCTCATATCTTTTCCATGTTTTATCACCGGAGGCTCAATCTTTGGATACTCCTCTTGACTTGTCAAAGTCTGCAACTTGCTGAGTTACACCATCTGAGAGATCCGGACCTGATTGTCGGACCTTGTTGCATGCTCTGTTCTTGTTCACCGAACCAAAACAATCTTCAATCTGACTTCCGGTATAGGCATACTATGTGTTGCAGATGTGTGGGATAGACTTTGTTGCCATCAATGACAACACTCATGAAGCCACACAGTGTCTCTTGCCAACAATCTCCCCCTTTGGCATTGATGGCAACACTTAGTGAAAAATGACTGTCGCAGCAAACTCCCCCTTGGCTGATGCTCTGTCTTATGCACTATTTAATTGGAGATCCCCCTTAACTGGATTCCACATTTTTCACTACTCCTCACTCCCCCTTTGACATCAATGGCAAAGGGCAGAATTTGCACACCAAATTTTGCAAAAATTAACCTATACATAGCCACATAAGTATGTATATACATGTTATACTTACTTATACTTGAGTATATCCGCAAAAGTGGCCTTCAACTGTACATACTATGTGGCCCAGCTCTGCTTCATCCTATCCAAAATGGAGATGTGACCACTCAACAAAAATGCATATGCTTCTGCCCTTCTTAGATCTGTTGGATCACTAGTCCGGGCTGTGGTCTGAGCATCTGTTAAGGCCTCATGCATTGCCTCTAACTCAGAGATAATTATCCCTCTAAGTTCACTCGTCCTGTTTATTATATTCTTCTTTTCTTTGACCAACCTCTTTATTTCATTTATAATGACAATAGCCTGGCATTCTTGATTCATTATGGATGTAGTAAGGGGATCAAAATTCTGAGATAAACTTGATAGTTTACCTTCTTCTTCTTTCACCTTCTTTTCAATATCCTCTGTCACTTTAGACCAAGATAGACAAAATTTGTACATGTCCCCACCATCTTTAAGAGCATTTTCAAGGCTCTTTATCCCAATATCTAGGGTCCTCCTATCATTAGCAATGAGTCCCTGTACTTCAGTGAATCTTTTTCCCAAAAACTCTTTCCGGACCTTTTCTTCGACTAATTTCTCTAAAGAATCAAAATGAGTGCTAACAGCGTTTACCAAAGATTTCAGGTTACCAGATGGAGAGGCCGAAGGATCCTTTTGAAAGGATGGCATGATCTTCTCAAGCATCTCAGATGAAATCTCTAACAACTCACAGTCTTCCATGTGAGATTTCAGAAGTTTTTCTTTTGCTTTAGCTTGGGCAAAAGATGTTCTTTTCATTGTCTGGACCGGAGAGAGGGAATCAAAATTTAGTGGTCCTTGGAATAGTTTTGATTCATCTATCTCCATCATTTCTTTGTTTAAGAAGTTCTTTATTTCCTCTGC
This sequence comes from Cunninghamia lanceolata, assembly GCA_027924645.1. Taxonomy (NCBI): domain Eukaryota; kingdom Viridiplantae; phylum Streptophyta; class Pinopsida; order Cupressales; family Cupressaceae; genus Cunninghamia; species Cunninghamia lanceolata. Next base: position 15,780,983 of record BSBN01000803.1, read on the forward strand.
AGTGTCTCTTACCGGTGACTGAGTCTTTTTTTCTTTTGGGATCTCAGAACTGTCATTTGGGATCTTCTCTGTTTATTCTTCTTCTCTTCCCTTTACCTCCTCTTCTTGACTCACTTTCTCCTCTTTTCTTCCTTCTCCTCCTGTTCCTAAATCTGGAATGTCTGCAGTGGGATCCGAAGGAGAGATGTTAACTGCTTCATGAACTTCCTCTTCTGGAACAGACGAATCCAAGTCCTTAGACTTCTCCTCATCTATCTCTTTTGACCCTTCTACATTTTTGTCAGTAGATTTTTCATTTGATGCATTTAATCCTTCAACATCCATGGTAGAAGGTTCTTCATCTATTTCCTCTATAATAGGAAGATTTAATCTTTTGAAGGCATTCCGGAGGATGTCTTATGTTTCTCTTGCTGCTTGATCAGTTTCTCCAAGCATAAGTTTGTTCATTCTTGCTTTGCTCTGGAATTCATCCTTACAGTCCTTAAAGATCATGTCCATTTGCTTCAGAGTAATAGAAGGATAGAGCTGAATTGCAATCTGTTCTCGGATCTCTAAGTCTTTTGCCTTTGCATTCTCTTTTCTGAGTTCAAGTACCTTCTCTAGACTTTTGGGAATTAATGAAATAATTTCAATGAATGCTTTATTATAAATATTCAGGTACCTGACTGTAGCTTCTTCCAAGATCCTCTTGTCAGTATCACTATATTCATCATAAAATTTTGTTACTAGTTGCAGATTCCCATCCACAGTGACTACCTTGATGATATCATCAATGGAAAGAGTGGGCTTTTCAACAAATTCTTCTGCCCTTTCTTCTTTGTTTTTACCGGCAGAGGATTCCCCTGTTGTTTTCTTCTTCTTCTTCATTTTCTTAATTTCCTCATCAGACTTTGTTTCTTCATCATCCTTGTGACTTGTGTAAAATCTTGTGGCTTTTGTTTTCGTTCTCTTTTCTCCCTTTCCGGATGTCTTGACTTCCAGTTTGGTGGCTTTTGAGCTCTTAGGAGTGGCAGGTGTAGAGCTCTTGGAGGATCTAGTCTGGGAAGAGGCTTGTATCGGAACACTTCTTTTTTTTGCTTCTTGTTTCTCTTTCTCAGCTCTTTCAATTTTCTCTCTGTTTGCATCTACTGCTTCTTTTGATATGCCATATCTTTTGGCAATTTTATCAACTTCCCTTCTAACTTTCCTTTTTATCTCTGGTTGTCTTAGCTCAACATGTATTTTTACACTTAGTTCTTGAAAGGTTCCAAACCTTTCTGCCCCAGGGTCCTTAGGCTGACTTAACAAGTGTTGAATATACAGCTCCAAAATTTTCTCATCGACCTCATATCCCATTGGCATTATCCAAACTGTTATGGGCTCAACTGCCTCCATTAGACATTGATCAGTAGCTACCATAAAACACAATGTATCCTTGTATTTGTCTACTATGGATTGAGGTATCCTCTCTCTTGCTTGCATCATACTTTGGAAGTTCTTAAAGTAACCCCAGAGTTTTGTGCTTTGAGCTTTAGCATCACCAAGTCCATACATATAGTTCCTAATCTGTATTGCAACCAGTTTTTCATTTTTCCAAACCCAACCACTTGATTCAGGCAGCTCATTCATGTAGTAGAAGAATAGACACAGTATTAAACAACCATACTTGAATGAGTTCTTCTTATCTTTCTTAATCTTCTGCAGGTTTTCTAACAGTTGGTTTAAAAGAAGATCACATAGGTCATAATCTACATTTTCCCTTAACATCTGATATGCTATATATATTGCAGTCCCAGACGCAGAATTCTCCCTGTTGGAATGATAGATCTTATACCCAATTATCACTGAGGCAAATTTGACATCCAGATTTGTGATGTCTTCTATGGTCATTGTTCTCTTGTCAAACTTAGATCCGGTAGCTTCACTTACTCTATGGTTCTTGACAAATTTGAGTGCAGGTAACCCACCAGATGAGTGCAATCCAGTTACTGCCCTAATGGCATCTTTTGTTATCTTGAAGGGCTTCATTAACCACATGAAATTATCATGCATTCTGCTAAGGACATACCGGACCCAATCATCTTTTGCAAAACAGGGAAAGTGGATGCAGTATCCAAAGTGCTTATCCCAAAGGGCCTTGTATTGAGGTTTGAGTTCAAAACTTTCATCTATTAACTGTTTATGATAGATGTCCATCAACTTAGATTCTCCAAATTCCTTAATGTTGGCGTGGATGTAGACCCTAACATCTTCTATGTGCAATACCCCATGCAAAATGCTAGAAAAAGTGCCTAAAGGATCAACTTCTAGGGATTTGTAGGGGTGTTTCTTGAATTTTGGGCACGTCCTATCAATGATCTTAACAACCACTGGAGTAGCCATTTTTGCAAAAGATTCAGAGAGAGATATTCAGAATGGAAGTACCTTTTTACACTTTAGGGTTCAAAATAAGAGTCAGAACAAATCACTGGTTGAGTTGGATTTTGCAGTTGATCTTTGAGAGAGTTGTAGAAACTTGATGCAAAGCTCTTCTTTCCTTCTTCTCGAATGCAAATGTGCAAATGATGAGTGAAAGAACCCTTTTATTCTTTCGCAAACCCTAATTTCCTTTTGCAATAAATGCACAACTCAAGTTATCTGGTTGCCTTGTTCTGAGAGAGATATTTTTGAATCATTATGTTGCACTTAGAATCATTTTCAGTGATAATTGACAATGTATCTTCTTTCCTTCAATCATACCATGGATCCGCAAATCAAGATATTTCAATTTTGAATCATACCGGATCTGTTTATGAAAATCCTATTTTACCGGATGGCTATCAAATCAGATCAATCTTGGATGATTAAACTCTTACAAAACTCCATGCAGATCTTTCATATTTTTACCAAGGATTACTTGGATATTTTTTCTGAGAACCCTTTAATCCGCAACATTCCATGTGCCAAATTTAGGCACCAATTGACTACCTGGGGGAGTTTATTTTTCTTTGTGACTCCCCCTGAGCCAGAGCTCATCTGTTTAGTTTCTGGAAGGAATATCAACACTAGATTCTGGTGCGGATTCATCCCCAACATTTTCTATACTCTTCTTCACCCAAATCTTTCTCATCTCCCTTTGAACTTCATCAGCATTCACTTTGCCTTTTCCCTTATCTTGCTTTTGATTATGATGCACCGGACCCCTTTTATCTTGATTTTTACTTCTGCAGAATTTAGCAATATGACCGAATCTATTGCAATTGTAACAAACAAATTTCTTTGCATATTTGACTGATATCCTTTTGATCTGCACTGATTAGCCATATGTCCCATTCTATTGTATGCAAAGCATCTTCCATTGAATGAATTGTTTATTTGCACATTTCTACATTCATGAGATTTGTGACCATACCTTTTGTAGTTGAAACATTGTCCAGAGAAGGATGGATTGGTCTGATTCATTCTCCTTCTATACTGAGTTGCTTTGTGACCGAAGTTGTTGCAATTAAAGCAGTATCCATTGAAGGATGGATATCTTTGAGCATTTGGTTGCCTTATCGGAGGTCTTCTAGGCCTATTTCTTTGATTTTCTGATCCAAAGTTCTTCTGACTAGATCCGGAGCATTCACCTTTCTCATATCCTAGGCCACGCTTGTCACCTACCCTCTTTTGACTTTCAAGAAGAACTTCAAGTTGAGCCGAGCTTATCTTGAATTTCTCTTTGTATTCATTTGTTGTTTGTAGATCTTGTTTAAGAGTGTCTATCTAATTCTCAAGTTATTCTTCATTATCTCTAGCTTCTTCAAGATCAGATTCAAGATGCCTGATTATTCTATCCATTTTGTGGCAGTCCTCTTTCTTCTCCTTGAGGGATTGTTTTAGATTATCTTCAATTTTCCTTTTCTCTTCAATTTCTTGGGTGAATCTCATAACTCCTAATTCCATCTCATGCCTTACCATAATGACCTCTTTTGATAGCTTCTCACATAGCTTGTTTTTCTCATCCAGATCTTCATTAGTATCATTGGATTCATTCTGACTTGCTAATTTTTGAAGTAGTTCCTTTCTCTTTTTCACAGAGATACTTAGTTTTTCTTTTAGATTATTTATGAAATCATCAGCTTGTTTGAGTCTTTCTGTCAAGTTATTGACTTTAGAGTGGGACTGTTCAAGATCATCTAGGGCAAACAGAAGTTGTTCCTTCACACCATACATATCCATTGAGATTCCCAGATCTTCCTCAAACTGTTAGGCTCTATTTAGAGGAACCTAGCTCTGATACCAATTGTTGGAAACAAGACAGCTAACTAAGAGGGGGGATGAATCTGTTATCTCAAATATCTTAACTTTCTTTTCTCCTTTAATAATTAGTGCAGCATCAAAACATATAAGCATATATGATCATAAGAACATAAATAAAATCATCACACATAACACAAGGATTTTTACATGGAAAACTCTGTTAAGGGAAAAACCACGGGGTGACTAACCCAAGATTGTATTCTCTGTTAAAAGAATAAGAAGTACAAAATGGCACTTGCCAATTAGGGCTCACTGCCCGAGCACACTACTCACAAGAGGCACACTGCCTACAAGAGACTCAATGTCTACAAAACTTATAGAAGGTGACTAGGTGTTTGAACTGAAGAGAGGCATCTACAAATGCTAGAGGTCAGTTCCGGTTAGGCACAATATACTAATCTGATGCACTTCATTCTTCCTTTGCTCTAGTGTTGTTGCTATGTCACATACCTGATTCGTCTTGCTGCTTCAACACTTATCTCTGCCTTTCTTCGCACTTTATTTTATCATCTCTGTACACACACACCCCTACATACTGGAATTCATTTGGTATATATATCCGCATCAAGGATTTCAACAACTTTCTAGTCGGCAATCAGAATACTCAAGATATTTACAAGTTACTGCTCTATCGGCTGAATTCATGCATGATTTGTGATGCATATCAAAACATAGACATAGAAGTCATCAATCATGTCAACCAATCATGTATGATCCTTCAAATAGCTTGATCAACATTAATTACTCATCCAGATTGAAGTCTGATACTCTGTCGATCAGTTCTTCCTCGGTCTGCTCTGCCTGTTTGGAACCCAACACTCAGATGCTCATATCTTTTCCATGTTTTATCACCAGAGGCTCAATCTCTAGAATATAGTAGTCATGATACTCCTCTTGACTTGTCCAAGTCCACAAATTGCTGAGTTACACCATCTGAGAGATCCAAATCTGATTGTCAAACCTTGCTGCATGCTCTGTTCTTATTCACCGAACCAAAACAATCTTCAATTTGACTTCCGGTATAGGCATACTAGGTGTTGCGGATGTGTGGGATAGACTTTGTAGCCATCAATGACAACACTCGTGAAGCCACACAGTGTCTCTTGCCAACAGTTTTTTACACCCTCACACCATTGAAAGATGAAAGCCAAGAAACACAAGTAGGGTTTAGTGTGATGCTAATAGATGAAAAGGAGTTCTTAAAGACCATGGAAGAGGAGAATATGGGTTTTACCATCATAGCCAAGCCTAGGACTATTATGACAACAATCAAGTTGGATGAGTTGCCTTTAGAGGTCTAGGATTTGCTAAATAAGTATGCTGAAGTAGTAGTGGAAGAGATCCCCAACAACTTGCCACCTATGAGGGATATTAGCCACCACATTGATTTCATACCAGGGGCTAGTTTGCCTAACAAAGCTGCTTATAAGATGACACCACAACAAAATGAAGAGATTAAGAGGCAAGTGCATGAGCTACTTGATAAGGGGCTGATTAGAGAAAGTTTAAGTCCTTGTGTGGTTCCCACAGTCTTAGCACCAAAGAAAGGATGTGAGTGGAGGATGTGTACTGATTCTAGGGCCATCAACAAGATTACAATAAGGTATAGATTTCCTATTCCAAGAATTGAAGACTTAATGGATTGTTTGGGTGGTGCATGTTACTTTTCCAAAAGTGATCTCAAGAGTGGTTACCATCAAATTAGAATTAGACCAGGCAATGAATGGAAAACAACCTTTAAGACAAATGAAGGGTTGTATGAATGGCTTGTAATGCCCTTTAGTTGATCAAATGCACCTAGCACCTTCATGCGGTTGATGAATGAAGTGCTTAAACCTTTCATTGGTAAGTTTGTTGTGGTTTACCTTGATGACATTCTAGTTTTTAGTAAAACTAAGGAAGAGAATTTTCACCATTTGGATTTGGTTTTGAAAAGATTACATGAAGAGAAACTAATGATCAACTTGAAGAAATGTGAGTTTATGAAAACAGAGTTGGTATATCTTGGTTTTGTGGTTGCAAATGGCACCTTGAAGATGGATCCAAGCAAGGTTGAGGCTATTCTAAGTTGGCTTACACCCAAATCAGTTGTTGAGGTAAAGAGTTTCCATGGTTTGGCTAGCATTTATAGAAATTTTATTAAAGGTTTTAGTCATGTTTGTGCTCCAATGGTTGATACTATAAAGGGTGATAAAAGGAAGAAATTTGTTTGGTCTAGTGAGGCTGATAAGAGTTTTGAATATTTGAAAAAGAGGGTAGCTAAGCAGCCTATATTGGCTTTGCCTAATTTTGATAAGGTCTTTACAATTGAATGTGATGCAAGTGGCCATGCCATAGGTGTTGTGTTAAGTCAAGAAAATGGGCCTATAGCCTTCTTTAGTGAGAAATTGAATGAAGCCAAGAAAAGGTATTCTTCCTATGACCTTGAAATGTATGCAATGGTGCAAGAATTAAGGAAATGAAGACATTATCTACTTCCTGAGGAGTTCATAGTGTACAATGATAATCATGCACTCCAATTTTTGAATAGTCAAGATAAACTCAGTCATAGACATGTTAAATGGGTTGAGTATTTGCAAGGTTTCATTTTTACCATTAAGCATAAGAAGGGGCAATCTAATAAAGTGGCAGATGCATTGAGTAGAAGGGCTCTTATGGTGCAGGAAATTTAGTTACAAAGCATGGGAGTTGATTCTTTGAAAGGTATGTATCTTGAGGATGCAGATTTTAAAGAAATTTATGCAAGTTGTAGGCAGCCTTGTAGCAGCAATAATGAGAAATGGCTTGATTTTCTGATCCAAGATGATTTGTTGTTTAAGGGAGCACAACTTTGTGTTCCTAAGTGTTCTATGAGGACTAATTTGATCAAAGAGAAGCATAGTGGCAGCCTTGCAGATCATTTTGGTCTTGATAAGACCTTGGAGCAGTTGAAGAGGCACTACTATTGGCCTAACATGAAAACTAATGTAAGAAACTTTGCCAAAAAGTTTACTATTTTTCGAAGGGCTAAAGGATGTAGCGCCAATGCAAGGTTATACCAACCACATCCCATTCTCAATAGGCCTTGGGAATCAATAAGTATGGATTTTGTGATGGGGTTGCCTAGAACACAAAGACGTTTTGACTCAGTGTATGTTGTTATGGACATGTTTTCTAAGATGGCTCACTTTATCCCTTGCAAAAGTACTAATGATGCTTCATTCATAACAGGTTTATTCTTCAAAGAGGTGGTAAGGATCCATGGTTTGTCTCTCAGCATTATATCAGACAAGGATAGTAAGTTTATTGGTCACTTTTAGAGAACTTTGTGGAAGAAGTTAGGCACTAATTTGAGTTTTAGTTCTGCTTATCACCCACAAACTGATGGGCAAACTGAAGTTGTCAATAAAAGTTTGGGAAACCTTCTAAGATGCCTCTCCAAAGAGCATTCAACTCGGCGAGATCTGGTTTTGCCTCAAGCTGAGTTTGCTTATAATTGGGAAGAGTCCGTTTGAAGTTGGCTATGGGTTGCAGCCTAGAGGGGTGTTTGAATTGAGGAATATCAGTCGTATGGAAAGACCAAGTGCTGAGGGAGAACAATTTGTCATGGAAATGCAAGAGATTCACCAGTAGGTCAAGGAACACCTTCAAAACAGTGTGGATAAGTACAAGCAAAGGGCATATGCAAAAAGAAGAGAAGTGGACTTCAATGTAGGTGATTTGGTTTTGGTTCATCTTAGGAAGAAAAGGTATCCTAAGGGGCATTATTCTAATTTGTATATTAAGAAGATTGGTCCCTGTAAGATTTTTCATAAATTTGCTAATAATGCTTATGAGGTTGAACTCCCTCAAGGGGTTGGCATATCTCCCATTTTCAATGTTGCTGATTTGCATCCATATAAGGGAGAACTCAGTGATGATCCAGGAGTAGGTTCACATGCAAGTTCAGATGTTGAGTGGGTCAGAGATCTTCCATCAAGCAAACCTCTGGAGTTGGACTGTATCCTAGACACAAAGGAACTCAAAAGGACAAGAAATCAAGTCTATTTTCAGTATTTAGTTAAGTGGAAGGGTCTGCCTCATGAGGATGCCACTTGGATGTCTCATACTAACACAATAAAGCATGGATATACTATTGTAGGTCTTAACTCAAGTAGAACTTGAGTTCTTTTTCTCCTCTGGGGAGTATGGTGCAGGGGTACCCTTGGTTTCAGGTGCACCCTTGGTGTCATGTAGTGACTTTTTGGTTTTTGGCCTTGTAAGAGTTGACTTCATCTAATAAGGTCTTTTAGGCCATTTCATGTCATTTGGAGTCATTATTGAATCTTTAGGTGCAAGGTAGGCAAAAAAGTGTAAAAGTTGTCAAAATGCAAGACAAGTTGTCAAGCAACTTTTGCAAGATTTGTGAAAATGATGTTTTGTTAACTCCTTAACCAAAAAGATGGTTAGAGACAATTGAAATATGGTTATAAAACCTTAAATATGTTTTGTATCCTTAATTTGAGAGGTTGGAATGAAGATTTTGAATGAGAAGAGCTCTTTGCATGTTGAATTCATGTGTTCTCTTACATTTCACTAACTTGTGTCACGTTGTATGGGTTCTTGTTGCACTATACGGATGGAAGGTTGATTGTATTTTGTAGAGGGCACTCTTACCTTTCATTTGTGTTTAGTTTGGTTGAAATCCATCGAGTTTTGAGAACGATATCCACATTTTAGTGAAAACTGGGTTAAACCCTACCTAGGGTTCCAGGAAGCACTAAACATGCATTTACTCGCATTTCCTCCACGAACAAATCAATAAATCTTGTACATAACTCTGTTTTGATGTATTCTAACTAGTTGCAAGAGTGGAGGTTTGGATCTTGCACGTGCGAGGAGAAATCTATTGACATATGTCACATTTTGTCTTGTTTCACAGTCAAAATTCCTCATGGTGATTACTTTGCCAAAGTCTTAGCATTGTAGCATTGTTTGGCATTTGGGGAAGGTTAAGACAAGTAGAAGATTGATGTCTACATCTAGGAAACCATTTGGTTTGCCATTTTCATCATGGATTAAAGTCTGCACCTTGTTTGCATATGAGACAGTTGATTGTCCCCTTGAATGCTGCCACATTAAAGTCTGTTCCATGCATTTTGAAGTTGCCAAAGCCTTTTTGAAAGGTCTATAGGATTATTTGTTTCACCATTACATGTTGTCCACATTGGTGACATGTTGTTTCACATCATTGAGAGGTCTGCCATTCTTGAAATATAAAAAGGTCTACCATTGTTAAAGAAGTCTGCCCCTGTCATAGTTGTTTATTGAACCTTAAGGATGGCATGAACCCATTGTTGTAAAATACGGTACCAATCATATAGCCTCTACCCTGCTCTACATCAAGGTGGACCTAAAAATGGACTAGGCTTGGGATCACTACGGGGAGGAGCTAAAGATAGTGAAGTTGTGCCTACACAACTAGTGTACACAATTTAGGACGTAACATCTACTTTTTTTTATTAGACATTCAATTCATGTTTTGGAGGAGATATATTTTTCTAGCATGAGTGTGCAACAGAGTTAAATTCAAAGGCACATGAATATATTTTGATTTGGATTCCCTATTCATCCAAGATGTGGGAATGGATTATTACATTCACCAATGGATCTGTTTCTTCAAAAGGGGAGAAATATTATTTGCGGGTAGTGGATTGTTTTCTATCTTCAGACACTCGTCATTGGTACTGGAGCTGCTTCTTGGAGGGAATTCAGAATATCATTTATCATCTCTCTCTTATGGGTGAATTTAATATGTATATGTGATGTACCTAGTTTTGAGTTCACATCACTTGTACATACATGTAGTTTTTTCTCCTTTTATCCACTTTATGAGAGATTCTTTGTTTGTAAATGGGTACCTAATCAGGCCTTGTTTCTAGGACCCATCTCCATCTCCATCTCAATCTTCATCCTTCTTTTTAGCTTGTGTGTAATCTCCCTAAGTTGGACTTACGAGGGTGTTGGTGTAAATTTATATTTACACATCAACATAAGTTAATTAGAGAGTTAATTAGGAAACCAGTTTCCCTTATGAGCTGTCAATATTATCACATAGGATAAGATTACTTTATTTACTTTTTTGCTTTGTCTATTTTTGACAAATGTGAATGTATAACTATGTATTATTCCTTTGTGAATAATTAATGAACATGAAGTATTGGTTGGATATTGTGCCTCTCATTCTGTATTTTATTTTTTGAATCAATCCTCTTTGTAGAAGAAATGCTACAAATGATTTTGAGAATCTAACATATTTTGTTAAACAATAGTAAATAGTAGAAAACTAAAACAATACTAATGTGGTTGTAGTAAAAAGTTCTTTCGACTAATACCCCTAAGTCTTTCATTTCAAAATGTGAAAAAGCTAAGATTGTAAGTCCCTAATATTTTCCTTACCATTACTAAATAACAACATATCATTGACATACAAAGTGATAATGATAAAATGATCATCTCTTTATTTATAATAAACATATTGATTTGAATTAGACCTAACAAATCTCAACCCCAAAACATATGAATCAAAAAAATTATACCAAATTATAGGAAACTATTTTAAACCATAGAGAGATTTCTTCAACTAACAAACCAAATTTTATTTACCCTTCTTGATATAGTGCTATCACTATGACATATTGATCTCTTCATCCAATTCACCACGCAAGAAAAAATTTATTCACATCCATCTACTCAACTTCAAGATCAAAATCAATAACACAAACTAATAACATTCTAATAACTGTTAACTTTGTAACACAAGAAAATATCTCAATGAAATATATTCCTTTAACTTGGGAATAACTAATGCAACCTAGCTTGAGGGTCTTACTAGACAACCAATGCTAGCAACAATACACACAATTCCATCACAAAACACCTCAATTGATTCAATTATGGAAATTTCCATCTACCTACAATAGCTACAAGAATACATATCATCTACACTATTCATGAAATCAAATACTCACAATTGCATAAGCATTTGCAAAACTCCATTCAGATTTATTCCCAATTCAAGTTTTATTTATCTTTTGGAAACATTCAATTGCTTGTGAAGCAAAGTTTTATACAACAATTATAATGAAATTGTGTTCATAGATCTTATCTATGTGCAGATCATCTTCTGAGCTATCCTCCTTCAATGTGACCTCTATTTTGCCATAGCTATACAAATCAATCTTGTATCTCTTCAAACTTATTCCTATAGTCCTCCATTTGACTCTCCTCTGGCTGAACCTTCTACAATACTCAGCTATTATTTTCCCACTCTTTTCTGCATCTACACCCCTATCACACACATGTGTTAGTCTCCAATTCCATTTTCAGTGAACCCCTATCAAATACCATCAATCTTCTTTTATATTATTGAGTGGATTTTATTTGTAGTTTTTTGTCAATTCCCCTTCCAATCGACTCTCTCCCTTCACATCAATACCTCTCTAATTCAAAATTCATAAGAGAAATATATGAGGCGTCACTCAATATTCAAATGCAAGATTTAATTCTATTGGAATTTCAAACCAATCAGATTTTAAATTAAATGTGACTCCTTCCATGGTATGCACTATAATATTATCATTTGTATTGTTGCCTTGTTATTAAAATTAAGATATCAAATCACATTATTTGGCTATGGGACGAGTCACGCATCCCTCTGGTACATCAATAATACTATGCCTTCAAAAAGGAAGTAAAAGAAAAGCATGCTTTAATTTAGATTCTACTGAGCCTCCCAAAACCAAGTAGTGACCTCCAAGTCAAGGTATTTGAAAGTTTATGTTCATGTTGCTGCATTCCTACCTCAATAATTTGAAGCAAATTGTCCTCCATCATCATCAACAATGGAATTTTGATGGCGCAAAAAATTCATCTTCCACAATGGTTCACTCTTGCTACTTCATTGACAAATTTGAACACCACGAACTCATCAAGATTGAGGAGAGGAGGAATAAAGGTTTAATCTTCATCAGTGAATGGTGTCATCAAAGTGCAATGCCATCAGTTCACCACACCACAAATTTACAACTCTAAGCACACACTTCTTCATAGTATTTTGTCAAACAAGTAACAATTTAGTGACGCTCTGCCTCCTCTAAATGATCGTGACTTACCATTTATGCTCAAATTGCACCATCAAACTAAAGAGAGATTAATTGCGACAATCAATCAATAAAGCTACCGGTTGATCGCGACAAAACTGAAAATGCACTAAACAACCAAACGGAAACAACAAAATATGGCGAACAATCAAACAATATTGGAAATGTTTTTGTGTGATGCTAGATTGCACATTCACCTGGATGCTCCTGCATTAGACATGCCGGGTAAGAAAAATGCTTCATGAGTGCGAAACTCATGAGAATTTTGGTATTTTGGGATTGGAACCCCAAACTTCGCCAAATCTGAAGCACTAACCCATGAATCTTCATCAGCTACTCAATTCTTCCAACAGACCAAATATTCCCAATATTCTTTCCCTCTTGTCCTTTTGGCTACACGAGAATCAATTACCTTGTCAACTTCTTCAAACTTCTTCTTAGGCAACTGTTGAATCCATTCACGTGCATCTTGTAAATTTGAATGTGTATTGCCCTGTCCACTTATCTCTCCTTCATAGTACTTATACAAATCAACAACATTAAATATCAGGGAATTATATATACCCGTTGAAAGCTCAATTTCATATACATTTGATGAAAACTTCTACAAATTTTTACACGGGCCTATTTTCTTCCACTTCAACTTGTTATACATTCCTTATGGGAACCTATACTTCCACAAATGTGCCATGACTAACTCACCATCTAAAATTCCTACTCCCTCTGATGCATATCAACATACTCCTTATATTTGATGACACTCTTCTCCAGGTTCTCCTTCACTTCCTTGTGCAAATCATGAATATATTCAACAAAGTCTTCTGCTACAACACTCTTTCTACCCAAATCTATACTATCTCTCAATTCATCCATTCCCCTAGGGTTGTACCCATACACAATTTGAAATGCTAGACTCTTTCCCACACTTTGATTAACTGAGTTATTGTAGGCAAATTTTGCTTGTGCCAATGTCAAATCCCATTGATTTGGTTTGTCACCTATCTAATACCTCAACAAATTTCCCAAACTTCTATTCACAACTTCGGTTTGACCATTAGTTTATGGATGGTAGGCTAAACTAAACCTTAATTGTGTTCCCATCTTCTTCCACAAAGTGCACCAAAAATGACCAACAAATTTGGTGTCTCAGTTTGAAATAATACTAAGCCATGCAATCTAACTACTTCCTTGAACAATAAAGTAGATATGTGGGAAGCATCATTACACTTTTGACATGAGATAAAATGAGCCATCTTATAAAACCTATCCACCACAACAAAAATAGAATCGTTACCTCTTTATGTTTGCGATAACCCCAAAATAAAATCCATGTCAATGTGTTCCCACGGTCTCTTTGGCATTGGCAATGGCTGATACAACCCTGCATTTTTCCTTACTCCTCTAGAATATTGACAAACCCTACAACCTTACACCATCTTCTTTACATCTACACTCATTCCCAACCAATACTAACTCTCATTTAGCTATGCCAGAGTTTTTTCCACTCCAAAATGACCACTCAAACCTCCACTATGCTTTTCCCTTATCAAATTCTCCTTCATTAAACCATGAGGTACACACAATCTCTTCCCCTTGAACAACAAACCCTCTTGAACAAGATACTCCAACCATGGAGTTCTATCCCTCTCCACGGGATTGTTACATGTTGTCCATGTGCCTCTTTGAAATCAACATCATCTTTATACAACTCCCGCATAGATTCGAAACTAACAACAATTACTCTCATCTCATTCAACAACAAACACCTCCAACTCAATGCATCAACCACTTTATTTGATTTCACACTTCTATGTTTCAACACAAATGAATAACTTTGAAGAAATTCAACCCACTTCACATGCTTTTGGTTTAGCTTACCTTGGCTGTTTATAAACTACAATGCATGATGGTTAGTGTACAAAACAAACTCCTTTGGTAGCAAGTAGTGTCGCCACTTCTTAAGTGTGTGTACAATGGCATAAAACTCTTATTCATACATGGAGTATTTTCTTTTTGCCTCATTCAAATTCTCATTGAAATATGCTATTGGTATGCCCTCTTGACTCAAGACTGCTCCAATCGTTGTCCCACTTGCATCACAATCAACTTGGAACACTTTTCCAAAATCGAGGAGTGTTAACACAGGTTGTTCCATTACTTTTGTCTTCAAAAACTTGAAACTTTGCTTTGTTGTTGTTGTCCACACAAATTCCTTCCTATTACCCTTCATAGTTTCCGTAATAGGAGAACAAATCCTGCTAAAATTTTGGATGAACTTCCTATAGAAGCTCGCTAATCCATGGAAGCTTCTTGATTCAAACATACTTCTTGGTGAAAGACAATCCAAAATCACCCTCACTTTTTTTAGATTCATTTTTAGCCCACTTCTGGAAACAACAAAACCCAAATACACTAAATCCTCTTTCATGAAGCTACACTTTTTCACATTCACCAACAATTTATCTTCTTTGAGCTTTTGCAAAACTTCCCTAACATGCTACAAATGTTGTTCTTTTGTTTTGCTAAAGATCAAAATATCATCCAAATACACAATGGAAAACTTACCAAGGTAGGGTTTCAACACTTCATTCATCAACCTCATGAAGGTGCTTGGTGCATTTGTTAAACTAAACAACATCACCATCCATTCGTACAATCCATCCTTCATTTTGAAGGTAGTCTTCCACTCATCCCCCCTCTTATCCTGATTTGATGGTATCCAATCTTTAAATCAATTTTGGCGAAGTACTTGTTTCCACTCAAGCAGTCCATCATATCATCCATTTGAGGCAAGGGAAACTGATATTTGATGGTTATCCTATTTATGTCTCTTGAGTCCGTACACATCCACCATTCCCCATCCTTCTTCTTGGTATAACACATGGACTCAAACTCTCCCTAATCAACTCCTTATCCAACAACTCTTGTCCTTGCCTATTTATTTATGCATTCTCCATAGGCGTCATTCTATATGATGCCTTGTTGTGCAAACTTGCATCAAAATTAGATCCATGCAATGGCTTATGCTCCTCATTGGTGGCAATCCATTAGGTAGCTCCTTCATCAATATGTCATCATATTCTTCCAATTTTTTTCTAAATTTCCATTGGTATCTCTTCATTTTCCTTCGTTGTCCCAACTGTTGCAAGCTTTGGAATGATGGAAAAACATGTTCCCCCTCCTTTCAAGTCTTTCAAAAACTATTTTACGGAAACAAAACAAATATTAGAGTTGTTTTCCACTTCTTCCCTATCTTTTATTAGATTTAAGGTGTACTCTTTTCCATCTTTCTTGATTCGGTATGTGTTTATCCATCTGTCATGAACAACTCTTCTATCAAATTACTAAGGCCTTCCCCAAAGTAGATGGCATGCATCAATTGGCATCACATCACATATTATTTCATCCATATAGTTTCCAATTTGAAAACTCACAAGGCATTTCTCATGTACCATCAAACTATGATCATTTTGCAACCATGAAACTCAGTTTGGGTTGGGATGTTTTAATCTTTTCAATTTCAACTTCTCCACCATCTCTTTGGATACAATGTTATATGTGCTACCGCTGTCCACTATGACTTTGCAACACTTTCCACCCACTTTGCACCTTGTTCTAAATAGATTTCTTCTTTGAATTGGCTTTGGTTTCTCCTTTTCAAGATTTAACAAAATCCTTTGCAACATTAGGGACTCTCCATCTTTGGGACCCTCTCCATAATTTGGTGTAGCCACACTCTAACTTTCACCTCGCGCTACATGAACTCTTACTTTCTTCCCTTTGCCATTATTCTATTGTATTTGTGGGCATTCAAATGCTCTATGACTCATCTTTCAACATTGAAAGCATGTACCTCCAAATCCTCTTCCTCTACCTCTTCCAAAGTATCCTCTATCGCGAGAATAATCTCCTCTTCCTCTAGAAGATTCTCCTTTTCCCTTGTTTTCTTGCATACCTGTGTGAGATGTACTTACTTCATCTTGCTTGTTTTGGTAACCTCTACCACTACTATTTTGTCCTATTCATCTCAAAAATCTGCCTCTACCACGGGAATTGTGTTGTTGTTTTCTTGCAAGTTTATCATCCGCTTTCAAGGCATATTGGTATGCCTCTTCTACACTAGTTACTCAGAGCATGCTCATTTCCTCTTGAATTGAATTATGAAGACCATTCACATAACTTGATACTTTTTTTTGTAAGGAAAGCACAGGTGCGGAAAACAGCTTCCCTAATGTTAATTCCCAGGGGACAGTGTAGACCAGTCACTTTTTAAATTACAATAACATAGATGAATACACAAGAGAAACCAAAATAGACAATATTTAGAACACAGACACACAGAATTACGTGGGAAAACCCTTACGGGTAAAAAACCCACCACCACAAGAAAACAATCTTTATTACAGTAAGATATACAGTTACAATAAAGAACTCAGCTTCTTGCTCTGGTGTTTGATTCTCGACATCATACACAGTTCACCTCCCTGTACATTTACAGAACGAACCTTTATTCAAATCTCATCATCATAATACCAACGACACCTATAGACATATCATTCTATTTCCAATCTGCAAGAACAAGAGTCGTTACAGACTTCTGCTCTAACTGATAGAACAAATTCCTCATACGTCGCTGCCATCTAACCGTCGCAACGGTTCACATTTCAGTGAGGCGTTTAGTCCCACATGTACCAAGTCGCAAAGGACTTTGCAGTTTATAACCGCCAACAGGCGAAAGAGTATTGTCAGCAATTTTGTTGCCGACAATACCAAGCCTCCAAGTCCATCGGCATAACAACTCCCATCGGCCCTCAGACTTCACCTCCCACCGATGAGCATTGTCTCCCCGATCACCAAGGTTACCATCAGTATGACATTCTCCATCGGCAAAAGATCTAGCCCTCGCTCCGACAGAGGTTTGTCTCACCGATACCAATAAGACTTCCATCAGGATGTCCGCAGTACATCGGCCCAACACCTTTAGCCGACGGGTATTCTCTTGCCGATAGACATACGCCATCGGAGTGACTACTCCTGTCGGAGTAACTCTACAGAGTTTGGCCGATAGGCCTTGTCTTGCCGACGGTTGAATGCTTCCATCGGGGTGACACTCAGCATCGGACAAACCTTCGATGCTTATTCCGACGGCCCTTGTCTCACCGATGCCAATGGTCTTCAACACGGTCCTGCCGATAGTGCTTCGTCACAGCGATACCAACATCGCATATCCTCAAACCAATGAACCAAGGAACAGTTGAACTAAAATTCATTGAACCTACCAAATGAACTCTAGAAAGGTTCAACAAAGGGGTTCAACGAAGTGGTTCAATGCATAGGTTCAACTAAGAGGTTCAAGTAGTAATTTGAGACACAAGTTCTCTTCAATCTCCCACTTGTCGAAGACATTACTGCTACCTCTTAGTTACCTCTTAGTCCTCATTCGATTATTGAGAACTATGGGCCCGAAGACCCATTTCATCTGAGCACCATTTGAACTTGGCTGTGTTCACTGGTTTAGTTAAGGCATCAGCAACATTTTCCAAAGTGTCAACTTTTTCCAGCTTCACCTTCCTATCTTCCACCATATCACGAACAAAGTGATATTGGACATCAATATGTTTTGTCCTAGCATGAAATGTAGGATTCTTTGCCAAACATATGGCACTTTGACTGTCACAATGAATTTGTATTTGCCCTGCATTAAAACCAACATCAGAACACAACCTTTTCAACCAAACAGCTTCTTGGCATGCACGAGTGGCTGCCATGTACTCTGCCTCTGTTGTGGACAAAGCGACTACAGCCTGTCGCTTGCTCATCCAACTGATAGCACCACCATGTAACATGAACACGTATCCACTGGTGGATCTCCGACTGTCAATGTCCCCTGCCCAATCAGAATCAACATATCCCTGAATACTGATAGATCTCTTAGACCCTTCTGAGTTTCCATGATAACAAATAGCATAGTCAGAAGTTCCCTTCAAATACCTCATAACTCTTTTCACAGCATCCCAATGTGATCTGCCTGGATTCGCCATAAATCGGCTCAAAACTCCCACTGCTTGGGCAATGTCTGGTCTGGTACAGACCATTGCATACATTAAACTGCCAACAGCACTTGCATAAGGTACTCTCTTCATGTCATCAATTTCATTTGAAGATTCTGGACAATCTTCAACAGATAATTTCGTTCCCTGCAAAACTGGAACAACTAACTGTTTAGAATCAGACATATGAAACTTATCAAGAACATTGGTAATATACTTCCTCTGGCTGAGCCAAATTTTTCTCTTAGATCTGTCCCTTTTGATCTCCATTCCCAGAATGTACTTTGCTGCCCCCAGATTTTTCATTTCAAATTTCAAGGACAACTGAGATTTTAATTCTGAGATCATCCCCTTACCATTGCCAATGAACAACATGTCATCCACATATAGTGCAATTATAAGAATCTGGTCACCTTCAGTTTTATAATAGACACAATGATCAGATTTAGATCTCACATACCCCAAGGATAAAACATACGTATCAAACTTTTGATACCACATTCTGGGAGACTGTTTCAAACCATAAAGAGACTTTTTAAGTTTGCATACCAGATGTTCTTTACCTTTTTCCACAAAATGCTCTGGCTGAGACATATAAATTTCTTCTTCAAGGTCTCCATGAAGAAACGCTGTTGTCACATCCATCTGCTCAATTTCAAAATCATATGCTGCTGCAAGTGACAACAGAAATCTAATGGATGTCAACTTAGCTACAGGAGAAAAGATTTCTCCATAATCAATACCTTCCTTTTGGGAATACCCCTTAGCAACCAGTCTTGCCTTGTACTTCTCAATACTACCATCTGGACCATATTTCTTCTTAAATACCCACTTACAGCCTACAGGTTTTCTTCCTTCAGGCAAGGGCACCAGATCCCAGGTTCCATTCTTCTCCAATGATGTCATTTCACTATGCATGGCTTCCAACCAAGAATCTGAATCAGGTACACTAATAGCTTCTTTCACAGTCCTAGGTTCATCAGTATTAGTAAGTAAAGCATAGGCACAAGTTGAATCAGGTACTGAAAATCCATACCTATTTGGTTGTCTTCTTTCACGTGTAGATCTCCTCAAAGGTTGAGGTGCAGGTTCAGGTTCTTGCTCTGGATCAGAATCTTTGGAGCTACTTGAACTCTTATCTGAACCATCTACACTTGGTGCTTGTTGTTCCTCTTTTACAGGAGTCAGAGGAACATTCACAACACTCTTTTCTTTCTTTTCTTCTGTCTTTTCTGGTTGAGGATCAACAACCAATGGTTTCAGCTCTCTGAAAATTACATTCCTGCTGTAGATTACCTTTTCAGTTTCAGGATTCCAAAGCTTGTATCCTTTAATACCGACTCCATAGCCAACAAAGATACATTTAACTGCCTTGTTATCCAACTTAGATCTTTTAACTTCAGGAATATGAGCATATGCCTCACAGCCAAAGACTCGAATATGTCTTAGAGAGGGCTTCTTACCAGACCATGCTTCCATAGGTGTCTTATCAACCAATGCTGATGTAGGAGAACGATTCAGCAAGTAACAAGCTGTAGCAACTGCCTCAGCCCAGAACTTCTGTTCAAGACCAGCATAACTCAACATACTTCTTGCTTTCTCCATCAACGATCGATTTAACCTTTCAGCAACTCCATTCTGTTGTGGAGTATAAGGTGTAGTTTTATGCCTTTTAATTCCATGGTCTACACAATACTTATCAAAATCCGCATTGCAATATTCACCACCGTTATCTGTTCTCAAGCATTTTAGTTTTCTACCAGTCTGATTTTCCACAAGAGTTTTAAATTCTTTAAATTGACTGAACACTTCTGATTTGTTTTTCAAAAAATATACAAATGCCCTTCTTGAATAATCATCAATGAACGATACATAGTATCTTAATTTAGATAAAGAAGGAACATCAACTGGACCAAAAAAATCAGAATGCACATAGTCCAGAACACCAGAAGATTTATGAGAACTAGAGTAAAATGAAACACGGTTTTGCTTTCCATATATACAATGTTCGCAGAAATCGAACTCCAGATTACAATCAATCAGCCCATCTACCAGATTTTTGTTTTTCAAAGTTTTTAAACCTTTCTCACCTATGTGACCAAGTCTATGATGCCAGAGCATTGTTTTCTCTGCAGGAAGTTTAACTTCCATAGAATTTACGTCATGTGTTACAATAGTAGCCTTTTCAGATTTTGCAAAGACATTATTACAGCACACTGGTTTAGCATCTAACCTATACAGAGTTCCAATGCGTTCACCTTTTGCCAGAACAATAGAACCTCTAGTCATCTTACAGCCACCATTCACAAAAGTAACTTGCACTCCAACATCATTAAGTTTACTAACAGAAAGTAAATTTCGAGCCAGACCTGGTATATGAAGAACTTCATTCATTCCCTTTATTCTGCCATCCGGGAACTGGATTCTGACTCGACCTCGGCCAACAATTTCCAGCGTTGAATCACTAGCCAGGAACACCTTGCCACCAGCATAGGGTTCATACTTCGTGAACCACTCTCTATGAGATGTCATATGAAAGGATGCTCCTGAATCAATCAGCCAAACATCTTCAGAAGCAGGTGTTGCCAGAGCAGCAATGAAAGCATCAGCATCACTGTGTGAAGACTCAGAGTCAGAGAAGTTCTTCTTCTTTTTCTCCTCTTTGCAGTCTTTCTTGACATGACCTTTCTGTCCACAATTCCAGCACTTCACCTTGGACTTCTTGCCAGGAGATTTTGATTTCCCCTCTGATTTGGACTTAGACTTCTTGTCCTTCTTCTTGCCTCTTTCCTTTAATCTACCACGAACTGACAGAGCCTCTTTGGCCATTCCAGAAGATTTCCTCTGCATCTCTTCAGACAACAAAGAGGCAACAATAGTTTCCTGAGAAAACGAAGTTGTTGTACTTCCAATAGCCATCACCAGATGGTCCCACGAGTCAGGTAAGGAACATAACAGAAGCATACAGCGATCTTCCTCTTCTATTTTTACACCTATAGATGTCAACTGAGCAACAATCGTATTGAATGCACTCAGATGTTCTGCTACAGATGCACCTTCATCCATCTTCAGAGAATACAATTTCTTTCTGAGGAAAAGTTTATTTACCAAGGACTTGCCCTGATAAATATTATTCAACTTTTTCCACAAATCACTTGCAGATTTCTCCTCATGGATGTTCAATAGAACAGAGTCAGATAAACTCAGTCTTATCAGTCCTTTGGCTTTTCTGCATATCAGTTCCCAATCTTCTTGCTTCATGCCTGTAGGTTGAACTCCAGACACAGCAACCCAAAGATCTCTATAGACTAACATGTCTTCAACTTTAAGTTTCCACAACTCAAAGTTTGTGCCATTGAATTTCTCAATGTCTATTTTGTCTGATGTACTTGCCATCTCTATTTAATTTAAAAAATAACTTTCTACAGAACTCCCACACAACAGAATTAACACAAAAAACCCAAACTACCGACAAGGATAACACAACGGGCCAGGCTCTGATACCACTTGTAAGGAAAGCACAGGTGCGGAAAACAGCTTCCCTAATGTTAATTCCCAGGGGACAGTGTAGACCAGTCACTTTTTAAATTACAATAACACAGATGAATACACAAGAGAAACCAAAATAGACAATATTTAGAACACAGACACACAGAATTACGTGGGAAAACCCTTACGGGTAAAAAACCCACCACCACAAGAAAACAATCTTTATTACAGTAAGATATACAGTTACAATAAAGAACTCAGCTTCTTGCTCTGGTGTTTGATTCTCGACATCATACACAGTTCACCTCCCTGTACATTTACAGAACGAACCTTTATTCAAATCTCATCATCATAATACCAACGACACCTATAGACATATCATTCTATTTCCAATCTGCAAGAACAAGAGTCGTTACAGACTTCTGCTCTAACTGATAGAACAAATTCCTCATACGTCGCTGCCATCTAACCGTCGCAACGGTTCACATTTCAGTGAGGCGTTTAGTCCCACATGTACCAAGTCGCAAAGGACTTTGCAGTTTATAACCGCCAACAGGCGAAAGAGTATTGTCAGCAATTTTGTTGCCGACAATACCAAGCCTCCAAGTCCATCGGCATAACAACTCCCATCGGCCCTCAGACTTCACCTCCCACCGATGAGCATTGTCTCCCCGATCACCAAGGTTACCATCGGTATGACATTCTCCATCGGCAAAAGATCTAGCCCTCGCTCCGACAGAGGTTTGTCTCACCGATACCAATAAGACTTCCATCAGGATGTCCGCAGTACATCGGCCCAACACCTTTAGCCGACGGGTATTCTCTTGCCGATAGACATACGCCATCGGAGTGACTACTCCTGTCGGAGTAACTCTACAGAGTTTGGCCGATAGGCCTTGTCTTGCCGACGGTTGAATGCTTCCATCGGGGTGACACTCAGCATCGGACAAACCTTCGATGCTTATTCCGACGGCCCTTGTCTCACCGATGCCAATGGTCTTCAACACGGTCCTGCCGATAGTGCTTCGTCACAGCGATACCAACATCGCATATCCTCAAACCAATGAACCAAGGAACAGTTGAACTAAAATTCATTGAACCTACCAAATGAACTCTAGAAAGGTTCAACAAAGGGGTTCAACGAAGTGGTTCAATGCATAGGTTCAACTAAGAGGTTCAAGTAGTAATTTGAGACACAAGTTCTCTTCATTTTTGAATCGTTACCCACATGCCCTGCCTGGATGCTCAACCTATAAAACTCCTTGGTGTACTCTTATACATTTTTCTCTCTTTGTTTCAAGTTTTGCAGCCTTTTGAACATGTTGATTTGATAATCCACAGGCATAAATTTTGCCTTCAACTTCATCACCATTCTCTCCCATGATTTGATTTTCTCTTTGCCTCTTCATTGTCTTTCGATCTGCACATGCTCCCACCATAAGGATGCATGTCCCTTCAACTTTGTGCCAGGATACTTCACCCCTTTTGGTTCCTTAATTGACTCCAAGTCAAAATACTTCTCCATTTATGATATCCAGTCCACTAATTCTTCTGGAAAGAATCTTTAGATTGCCATTAAAACTAGGGGATCCAATTTAGGCTTGCTATAAAGTCTAGCCATTACTCTCAAAAATCTCCCTTCCACTTCATCTCTATGATCATCTTCCAAATCAATTTATGATTCTTCATCTTCAACCTCATCATCATTGATATCTACTACAGGAATTCCTCTTCGATGCGTCACTTCTATTGCCTCCAACCTCAATGCTAATCTGGCTTCGAGGCTTCTCATCATTTCCATGAATATCTCCATTCCATGGTCCTCTTTGTCCACCATTCCCTCTTTGCATCATGTCCACAACCCTATGCAATTACAGGTCTTGCTATCCTCTAACACACCCACAACAAACTCCTTAGGGTTCTTCAGGTCCAACACAATGCTGAATCGGCTCTGATACCACTTAATTCAACCTAGCTTGAGGGTCTTACCAGATAACCAATGCTAGCAGCAATACACACAACTCCATCACAAAACACCTTAAATGATTCAATTCCAGAAATTTCCATCTATCTACAACAACTACAGGACTACATATCATTTACACTATTCATGAAATTAAATACTCACAATTGCATAAGCATATGCAAAACTCCATTCAAATTTATTCCCAATTCATGTTTTATTTGTCTTCTAGCAGCATTCAATTGTTTGTGAAGCAAAATTTTATGCAATACTTATAATAAAATTATGTTCATAGATCTTATCTCTATGTAGATCATCCTCTGACAAGACACCAAGCTATCCTCTAGTCGAACCTTTTGCAATACTCAGCTATTGTTTTCCCACTCATTTTTGTAGCTACACCCCTGTCACACACTTGTGTTAGTCTCCAATTCCCTCTGTAGTGAATCCCTATCAAATGCCATCAATCTTCTTTTATATTGTTGAGTGGATTTTCTATGTAGTTTTGTCGATTCCCCTTCCAATCTACTCTCTCCCTTCACATCAATACCTCTTCAATTCAAAATTCATAAGAGAAGCATATGAGGTGTCGCCTCAATATTCAAATGCATGATTTAACTCTATTGGAAGTCCAAACCAATCAGATTTTAAATTAAACATGACTCCTTCCATGGCATGCGCTATAATATTATCATTTGTATTGGTGCCTTGGTATTAAAATTAAGATATCAAATCACAATATTTGGCTATGGGATGAGTAGCACATCCCTCTTGTTAGAAATTGCATGCAAAAAATATCAATTAAATGCAAATAAAGATTAAATAGAGGAATGAAAAATACATAGAAATAATAACAGCGAGAGACAATTTTTAACGTGGTTCACCAAACTCGGGCTACATCCACCAACAGAGAGTCCAATATTATTATCCAGCAATCAAACTGATTACAACCAACAATCCTTGCAACTCAATACCATTGCAAATGCTACAATACAAGTATCAACAGAAACCCTAACCCTTAGCCATTTTTATCAAGACTTATGTCGATTACAAAATAGGGTTTTTTTTTTTTTAAAATTTATGTCAGGCAATAGAAAAATAACTCACGATGCCTTTATAAAATAATAAAAATCATTTGAGGTGTCAGGGGCGCTACCCCTCGACCCTACCCTATATCGCGATAGGGATCGCGCTAGGGGCATTGCCCCTGGACCTCACAAGGGGCGCTGCCCCTTGACCCCGTCTTGGGGGTGCTGCCCCCAAACCCTCATTAAATAATTTAGGGGGAAACCGCGCCAATAAAAGTGGGGAAAACATAACCTTTGAGTCTGATTAGGATCCATATAACAAGACCTCTAGTGTAGTAGTAAGACAGTTGCCTTCAAAAAGGAAGTAAAAGAAAAGTAGGTTTTAATTGGATTCTATTGAGCCTCCCAAAACCAAGCCATGGCCTCCAAGTCAAGGTATTTGAAAGTTTATATTCACGTTGTTGCATTCCTACCTCAATAATTTGAAGCAAATTGACCTCCATCATCATCAACAATGGAATTTTGATGGTGCAGACAATTCATCTTTCACAATGGTTTACTTTTGCTACTTCATTGGCAAATTTGAACACCACGAACTCATCAAGCTCAGGGAGAGGAGGAATAAATGTTTAATCTTCGTCAGTGAATGGTATCATAAAAATGCAATTCCATCAACTCACCACACCATAAATTCATAGGTTTAAGCATACACTTCTTCGTGGTATTTTGACAAACAAGTAACAACAGCGAGGCTCTGTCTCCTCCAAATGATCGTGACTTACCATTTGTGCTGAAATTGCACCATCAAACTGAAGAGAGATTAGTTGCGACAATCAGTCAATAAAGCCACCGATTGATCGCGCTAAAACTAGAAATGCACTAAACAACCAAACAAAAACAACAAAACATGGCAAACAATCAAACAATACTGGAAATATTTTTGTGTGATATTGGATCACAGATTCACTTGGATGCTTTTGCATCAATAACCTTTAGTAATAAACTACATCGTGTATTTCTCAATACTACCATTTGTAATAATGAAATCTGCATACCCTGCAACTTCCTTGTTACACTTTTGTGTCCATTTTAGCCCCTATCACATGTGTGTACATCTTACATGTTTTAAAGCATTTTGTCTAGCCTATGCTACCCCTATTGTAACCTAACTATTCTTTAACAATAGAAAAATTAAAGATGTTTTGATTTATTTAATGAGTAAGGGCATCCATGGAGCATTAATAAATAAAAGGAGCAACAATAATTAATCACTTGAGCAATAATATGAATATTAAAATAATGACATTTATAATTACTTTATTATTGGTTACAATTAATTCTAAATTTGACTTTACAATTTGTGGAAAATAATAAAGTAATTTGGAAAATATTACTTTATTATTTATTTACAATTAATAACTTTGTAAAATCATGCATGATTTAGAAGAAAAATATCACTCTTTATCACTCCAATTACACTTGCCTAATTTGCATGATATGAGCACAATTAGGACTTAGAAGAAAATGAAAATCCCCTTATACCTCCATGTGAGAAAAAAATCCATAGTTTGCATGATGCACACATTAAGGCAAAAAAAATTTACCCTTATCACTCCATGCACCAAGGAGAAAAAATTATCCTCTCTCTGCAAGAAAAATCCATGAGTAATCTTATGCATCATATTGTATCTCCATGCATAAAACAAAATACATTAAAGCCTTATGACTCCCTTTGATGCCTTAGTGCATACATTTGTCTTTATATTTTGAAGTCACCTTATATCTCCATATGCAATTTCAATATCAATAAAAACCCTACAACTCCATGACTCCATGCATTTAAAAATTGCACCATTATGTTTGCCTACCTTGTTTGCCACTTTCTATATTCCATGCTCTGTCCTTATGCATGCCATCTCTAAAACAATACTCCCTTGACCTTGTTGGCCACCATGCATAATCAAGAAGGATCTTTACCTTTGGATGTTTTACAAAACGACAAGGAACCTTGACTAGCATGTGTATCATATAATGCATCTTTGACCATGCTATCTATTCGACCACCAAGGAGTTTTAAATAGTTTATAAGGCATGAAGCCTTTCTTTCTCATCATACCGACCCTTTTTGACTTAATAAAGATCAAGTCCCAACAACGTTGGTCGGCCACTCCATGTTATGATGGCTAGGAATATTCAAGACCAAAGTCTTGACCACGGGTATTTTGGATAAGGTAATTATTTGTCTTTTGTAAGTCAAAAAAATCACTTGAGAGAAGAACCCTTGAACAAAAGCAAAGAGATAACTCTACAACTGCATTCTGCTGGTTTAGGGTTTGAATGTTTCCATCATATCTTTGGTTTTTACTCCTTTTCATGGCTTCTCTTGGTTGAATCTTTGGAACTCTGCATCATAAGGAAGAAGGTAACACTTTTTTGAGTTTCATATGAGGCATTTTATTGATATATGTAAATTCATTTTTCTTTAATGGCTGCGGCCTCCTTCTTCTTTCATGGTTATCTCTATACATTGTGTATTCTTTAACACACTCCTTCTTGTCTCTACATCTTTTCTTCCTTCCAACTATTACCTGTATTTGAAAGCTAGATGCTATTGTGAGGCTACGGATAGATGTCTCCTCTTGTCAGAAAACAAGGTAAGAACTTGCCATTCTTCCTCTTCTGTAGCTTCATTTGTCTTTTTTACAGCTGAAGAATGACAAGGGCTGTAGTTGAAATGGGTATTGCATTTTTTAACAAAAAATGACATATCTATGTCGGCTATGCCTGTATATATCTCCTTTCATCTTTTGCTTGACTATAGGTGCAAAAAACCTTGAGGGTTTCAATCTTTCTGATAAGGGTTTGTTCTTTTTGCACATTCAAGGCCTCCATTTGCTACGGCTATGCTTCATGTGTATGTAGACACCAAAAATGTGGTAGATTGTTGAGGGTTTCTAAGTTTGAAACTAGGGTTTCAACTTTCTTTGCACAAAAACTCCTTCACTGTCATGGCCATTCTCTTGTAATATTCACTGTTGTCTCTTTCTCTTTTGACTGTAACTGAAGAAAAGAAACAAGGTTTGAAATTTTCTGTCAAGGGTTTGTTCTTTCTTGCACAACAAAACCTTCCTCTAGCACAACTATGGTATTAGCTCTATTTTATGGTAGTCATTTCAACTGTATGTAGAAAATAAATAAGGGCCTTCACTTTTTTACAGATGGGTATACAATTTTAGCATGAAAAAATCTTGTTCTGGCATGGCTATGACATATTCTTCTCTGTATAGCAACCTTCTTGACTGTAGGTGCAAAAAAATTATCTGTAGGCAAAGAGCATTAGGGTTTGAAAGTATTAATAAATGAAACTTCTCCTTTCTCCTACATAGAGCTTTCTCCTCCTTTTGATTGTGATTGTCATGGCTATTGATGATGATACTTTACCTTATCTACTTTCCACTATAGCTCCTGGGCATCATATGATAACAAGTTTTTTGATATTCAAAAAGTATGTCTGTTATTGATTTATCTCCATCTTGTAATTGTACCACATGATGCTAGCTCCTTTCTCATTGCAAAGTATGAATGTTTGATGATTGTGGCAACAAGTTTGAAATTCTGTAGCATATAGATTTTATTTTCAAATGCTTTGTGAATGTTGAAGCTCCTCTATTTATATCATTGTTCATCAACATCTACTTCCTTGATACTTTTGTGTAATGAAGGTTCTCCTGAAGTTTCAAATGGCTCTTTTAGCCTATTTGCATGTCATATCCCCTCTGCTTTCTAACTGTAGGATGATTGACTATTTGACTGTCGGATCATCTCCTGAAATGTGTAACTATCTTTGTTGCATCTGGATTCTACTATACATATCATGCTCTGATTTCTCCTTGGCTGTCTGTGGCATTCTTAAGGTAATCTCGTAGCTGTCCTTGTGCATACTCACAGCTTATCTCATGATTTGGCTGTTATAGTAGCATATATATTAAGCATTTCTCTTCATTTTTTTATCATGGCAATTGTTTACTATGACTGTATCATTCAGAACAATGGCATATAAGAAAGAAACTGCCTACCTTGTGAATTGTCAATCACCATCACTATAGCATTTATGTCATGTGCTTCTTCTGTTGTTTCTCCTTCATCATTGATCTACTCCTGTAGATGGATATGGCAACTATGATCTATTATGATTGTATCTACTTGCAAAAGCTACTTCATGATCACTGTCATGACTATTCATAATGAAGCTGACTGCACTTGTCCTTGTTCTTGCAAGGTATCTTTCTTTCTGGCATATTGACTGTATCATGATGTTTTCAACTATAGCTCTAGGCATGTGAGATAAAGTTTGTTTGATCAATAGAGTTATGAGATGCATGGAAACCATTTTGTTATATTTGGAATGTGGCATCCTATCACTCCACTGTGCTTAATGTTGGACTCCTTTGCTCTAGACATGACTGTCTCTTGCTTTTGACTTTATACCTGATTTTCATGTCAATGATGACCCTACATTGTATATTCTAGTATTTGCTATGCATCATGTGCTTCATCCTTGGATGCTGCCCCTCTGCATGTCTCATCTGTACCTCCTTGTATCTTGATGCTTTGAAGTTTTGAGGCATTGATGACCGCCTTCTGCAAAGTTAATATCCTTCTTTTAGGATGACTGCACACTTTGTTGTTTATGAAACATCTCAAGCACTATGTTTTGCTTCTTCTCTGTTCCTACAAATGATAGATGCTTCTCATTATTTCCAGTCACTATATGACTGCCCAGAATAGTCTATGATAATGATATATTGATGACTGTATTTTCAAACTGTCATATATCAGCTAGAGCTAATGATGCCTTGCTGTTTTGATTTTGTTTTTTTTAAAGGCATAACTTGTATCTCTCAGCTGGCTGATCACTTTGAGTACCTGTATCATGTTATTTACTTCTTACTCTTTAATCATAATGAGATGATACCTTCACATGATTTACTCTGTAACTTGTTCAAATGATACACAAGTTCTTGCATTTTTGGAAGCTTTATTCTGTTTCTCTTCTCTTTATCAGGCACCTTGATCTGAATACCTGTATCATATCCTTCTACTATGAATGCACACAATTAGTTGCTCTCCTTAGCTGTGATGAAATAAATATATGCATTCACAATGATTCTATAATTCAGATGGCTCCTGTGGCTCAGATGACTGTAATATGATTTCTGCACTTTGTTTTTGTTAATCTTGACTCAGTTATGTTAATCTGATTTGCTCCAATCAACTGTAATAATGTCATGATGACATATCTTTTCTCTAAGTTGATTAGATGATGCATGATATAGCTTGGAATGATGCATCCTGTCTTTTTTGATACTCTTTTCAAAAATGAAAAGAAACATGTTGGGCTCAAACCCTTGTGGGAGCCACATTTAATCCACATGTTTATTTGTCTTGAAATGAGCAACAAAACTTGTCCTATACCTATATAGTGAACAAACAAGTTAGCATAAAAATGTACCTAATAGTATTGATTGAGCTTCCTCATGGTTTCTTCCTGATTTGTGTCATTTATTTGATCTCATTTCTTATATGAATGCATGATGTGCTAAGTAGATGTTTCTGTTTGATAAAAGCATGTGATAACTTTAAACATCTGGAGCACTAACATGGCTGTGCCCAAAATTTTGCAAGTTCAACTGATGATGGAGCTTGAAGTGAAGACTGAAGATTGAAGACTTGAAGGCCGACTTCAACAACAATCTCCATCATCAGGCAATGATGGACATTTAAATTTATCATGTGTTCATTTCTTTTCCTTTTATCAAACATATGCATAGCTTGCATGTCTACAATTGCTCAGTCTAGTTAATCCCACGGCTTGTGTGGGACACATTTGAACACTTCTTTTAAACATGATCAGTTAATTTCTCTTATGCATATGATGTATATGTGTTTCCTTTTTAATCAATGCATGAGATAAAGTAACAGATACTTGAATGTATGTTCCAAAACATGACATGAAATAACAGTGCAATACAAAATATCTTTCTTTCTTTTATTCAAAACTGATTAACTGAATAATCAATCTAACTTATAACTCCTGAAAGATTAAACTGTGTAGAACAACTGTATTTTTTGAATCTTTGATTTCTTGACAATCTTATTCTCTTGTCATGATAACTCATAAGTCTTGAGTAGACTGATGGGTTATCCTAATAACTGGATATCACTCTCTGCTCTGTCAAGGCATCAATTGTTCAGTGAATGCATAACTTTGAAGTTTTCTTTTAATCCTTTTGAAAAATTACACTTCGGTCCAACTAAATTTAAGTGTGAACAAAAAATTAGTAACATTTCTAGCGACCTCTCAGGGGTGTTTGCCTGCTAAACAGTTTAGAACTAGTAGCCTTTTAACTCTATTGGGTATAGAGTCATTTCTTTCCTGAACTTAGAGAAATTCAGCGACTCACACTAACTGAACACAATAGCAGTAACTAACTGAAAACTGTAACTAAAACTGATTTACCTAAAATAAAACCAACAACATATGCAAAAGCACCTCTTGGAAACAAAACAACAAAAACCGAAACTAAATGTGCAAAAGCACTTATTTGCAGCATAAGGCTGCCTTACTAGTAACATATCTTGAGGTGAATCCCATTAACTGGGATTGGCAACACCTCACCATCTAACTTAGCAAGATGAAATGCATTGTGTTGCTTGCATTCTGTGATTATATATGGTCCATCCCACATTACATCAAACTTTGTATGCTGTCCTGGTATGCTCTTTAGCTCATTCCATTTGAAAACTAGTGTTGGTTTTTCTTCTGAATCAGCATTAGGGTTTGCCACTTCTAATGCACAGGTAGATTCATCCAACTGAATACAGGAGGTTGCGTGAGCTCCTCCCCTTCACTTCTGGTTCTGCCGCACCAAGGGGGGTATCCCTATAACACAAGATGTAACCTTGACTGGCTCAATGACAGAAGGATTTAACTTGACAGCAACAGGCAGAATACTCTCATGTATGGACCAAGATTTGTGTAACAAATCACAAGGTTGGCAACATTCTTGGACATAATGTCTGGTTGGGTATGAGAGCATGCAGGGATCCTAATCCTACTCCTACAACTAACAGGTGGAAGGAAGAGATGGTTTGATTTGAATTTTGGATGCAAAGCTGGACATGGTGTATAACCTCAACACAGAGCTAGATTGGTGCCTATCCAGGGCTTGGAGTCGGTAGACATACACCTGTGAATGATCAGCATGAATAGCTAAAACTGGATTTCAGGGGGATAAACATGATATCTGCCTTACAGATATCTCCCAATAAAGAGTGTTAAGCTGTCTATACTTATGGCATCCCTATTGCAGTAAGAAAGATACATGCAAAACTGGAGACAGAATCAGCATAACACATGCAAACATGGCATTATTCATATAAGATTAACCATGAAATCAGTGGATTCATGCCAAATCGTACAACAGGAGATACATAAACTCACAAGTTTTGCTGTACAGAGCAACCAAAACCAGTTGTATCTTATTACAGAGCCAAAATGTCCAGTTTTCAACAACCTAAACAATGGTAACACAGTCTGCCTATATTGGCCAGAAAGTGTACCTCTAGCATTAATTACATGGTTGACCAAAAATCCCGCCAGATACACAGTATCAGAAAAATGGCGCTCAACGCATTACCAGATTGGCACCCAAACATGAATGCAGTAGGTAGGGGAGGAGACAGGAAGAAACCTCGAGCCCTGCGCCACTGTCTGTTGATGTACACCTCCAATCGGGTACCAGATCCGTCCATACCTCTGCAACCTTCGCCATTAATGGTGCACCAACCTGCGGCCTTGGGAAAAACATCAACTGTGCATCGCAACCATTTCCCGCCAAGATTCATCGTCATGATATTTGAAAATATGCAGGGTCGAATTATCCCACATGCACCCCGCAGCAAGCTCCTCATCACCTTATATACTAGGTCGCGAGCATATATGATGTCGGTGCTTTTGCTCCCGACGACACTAGTATAAACCTTCATCATCATCCTCCAGCAGCATGATATCCTGTCGCTTGAAATATCACCCTGACGTCAGCATCATATCGCAATATAACCTGCATGATAATCGCCTTCATCGGCACAACCTGATCCATCGGAGGAAGATCCTCCTACTTAGCCGATACCAAATGTCTGGCCGATGAACATCCTGATGACGTCACCGTCATATCCTGCTGACGTCATCAGCACATCTGCCTACTGCGCACCTCCTCATATCCGGATGATGTCATCATCATGTTTGCAAATATCGAGGGATCTCCACAAGATGATCAGTGTTAGAAATACGACCCCCTCGGACCTTGATGACGTCATCATCATATCGACATCAGGATGATATTCGGAAGATAACCGGATATTTGGAAATATCATCCTGATGCACAAATATCATGCTGCACTGTAGCTCTACCATAAGATCGGGATGATAGATGAATATGCTAGATATTTGAAAAGATCACCCCCACTAGATAATGCACGAAGCCGACAGGCGGATATCTCCCTTCGGAAATATCATGATGCAGACAGGCAGAAAAGCGGATATCACCCTGACGTAAGAATGACGTCAGCATCATCAAGATGATAAAACAACGAACATGAAGTGATACAACAACATCAGGATGATATTGACTAAGATCATCCTGACGTTCAAAATATGATGACCACGATGAATATCGGGTCACACTTAGAACTTTACAGCAACATCATCAGGATGATCTTAACAAAGATCACCTGATGTTAAAATATCACCCCAGCGAAAGATCATGCAGGTAGACAATATGATGACCCTCGCAAGCAACACGGCGATAACTGGAAATATGATGATGATGATGATGACGACCCTTAAGAAAAAAAAAAAATAGGTCGGGTCGAACAACTTAGAAAATGACCCCTTCGGAAGATCGGGGTGACATCATCATCATATAAGGGCAGGGTGATAATTGGAAGATCACCAGATATTTGAAAAATCACCCTCCGCAAGAAAATCAGGGCACACTGTAGCTCATCAGCAGGATCGGGATGATATCCAAACATCACCCGATATTGAAACATGATGATCCTGATGAAAAACCGGTTGACAGAAAACATGATGATGCTGACCACCATCGAAGAAAATATGATGCTGCAGTTGAAAAATGCTGAGGAGGCCCAGAGACTTGGAGTATTTTTTGGATTTTTTGGGAAGGTGCTGCATGTTTATATGCTTGAAAACTGACTGCTCATGCAGGCACCAACAACTAGATCTCCTTCTTTATAAACTCTTGGTACTGCCCTTTTATTAAAAGTCCTTTTCATTTGGGCCTGGTGTACTTCTAATGTTTTCAAGGCCTCTTTCCTAATTTCTTCAAGTTCAATCAGCTGTGCAAGCCTGATTTTCATTTGGCTGTTCTTCAAGTAACTCTAGCTCTTTTATGTAGCTAGGTGTTGGCAACTCCACTGTTATTGGTAACTTGGCTTCCTTTCCATATGTAAGCACATAGGGTGAATTTCCTGTTGATCTTTTAGGTGTAATCCTATCAGCCCATAATGCTAACCTTAACTTATCATGCCAAGACCTCCGATTCTCATCAACTGTTTTCTTTATGATTTTAATTAGATTTTTGTTAGTTGATTCAACCTGTCCATTATCTCGAGGGTAATAATTTGATGAAGTATTCAAAAATATGTTGTTTTTGACAGACCAATCAGATATTATTAATCCAATAAATGCTAAAGCATTATCTGAAATAATTGAGTCAGGAGTTCCAAACCTGGACACTAGATCTTGATAAAAATTTAGGACTGATGTTTCGTTAGCATCTTTCAAAGCAACTGCTTCAGTCCACTTAGTGAAATAATCAGTAGCAGTCAAAATCCACTTGTGTCCTTGACTTGAAGGTGGATTAATAGGACCAATGAAGTCCAATCCCCACTTGCCAAATGGCTATTCCACTTGAATTGTGTGCAAAGGCATTGCTGCTAGTCTTTGTTTACCTACAAAAATTGAACACTTTAGACATTTCTTTACCCATTCATGAGCATCTTTGAACATGTCCGGCCAATAGTAACCAGCTCTCATAATTTTCAGAGCTGTTGTTCTAGCTGCAAAATGATCTCCAATAGGTCCATCATGAAATTCTTCTAGAATCCTTTGAGTCTGATCTGGCTGTACACATCTCAACAAAACATTAATAAAGTCTGTTTTGTACAGAATTCCATCAATTATAGCATAAGGGATTGCCTGTAATCTATAATATCTTCTTTTAGATTTGTCTAGGCCTTGTGGACAATCACCAGCGTGCAGATAATGAATCATATCATGCACCCAACTTGTAGGGGGGTCTGGGACAGTAGCTGTTTCATTGTTTTGAAGCACTGTCTCAGCCTCTCCTTCAAGTTCTTTGCTGTATCCTTCATTTTCTGCAAGTTGTTCACATAGTCCTTTGCCTCAGACCAGCTTCGTTACCTTAATTTGTATGTCATATTCCATGACCTTGGTTATCCACCCTGCTCTCTTATCATTTAAATTCTTATTGAGCAAAAATTCTTTCACTGTTGGGTGAGCAACCATTAACTGAATTCTATTATTTGAAAGCATATGTTTGAATTTCTTTAGGCTTCTGATAACAGCTAATACATGCTTTTCAACAAAAGAATATCTTACCTCATAGTCATGCAGAACCTGACTGAAAAATGCCACGGGTTGTTCCATTCCTTCATTGTTCTGCTGACAAAGTATAGCTGATATAGTATCCACACTACCAAATGCATATAAAATGAAGTCTTTATCAAAGTTTGGATTTATCAGAGTGGGAGTAGCAACAAGTGCCTCCTTTATCTCTTCAAAGCTCTGCTTTCCTTCTTTAGTCCAACTGAAAGGAATATTCTTCTTCAGCATTGCTATAAGAGGTTGTAAAAGTGTTGCTATGTTAGGAATAAACCTTCTTACAGAGTTAATTCTTCCCAAAAAGCTTTGTAAGCCTTTCTTGTGTGTAGGAAGAGGTAATGCCAATATTGCAGTGATTCTTTTAGGATCAATTGATATTCCATCTTTAGACACAGTGTGTCCCAACAGTTTGCCTTCATGAATAGAGAAAATACTCTTCTTTGGGTTTAATAATACCCCAAATTCTCTACATCTTTCAAAGATTAGTCTTAACTGATGAAAATGATCTTCAGCTTTTTTAGAAAAAATAGTCACATCATCTAAGTATACAAGCATAATTTTATTAATTAGACCTTGAAAATCCATGTCCATTGCTCTCTGAAATGTTGCAATTGCATTTGATAAGCCAAATGGCATCTTTCTGTATGCTAGTATGCCCCATTTTGCAGTAAAAGCTGTCTTGTATTGATCTTCCTCTTTTACAAGAATTTGGTTATAACCTGAATAACCATCCAATAAAGAAAACCTTTCTGATCTAGAAACAACCTTTAATATCTGCTCCATAGATGGTAAAGGATAATGATCCTTTAAAGATGCTTTGTTTAAATCATGGAAACCAACACATAATTTAATTTCTCCATTTTTTTTTTTCTGACAGGAACCAAGTTAGAAACCCATGAAATATGTTTGATAGGAAAAATGATATTACCTTCAATGAGTTTATTGAATTCTGTCTTCATAAGCACTTCCAGTTTGGGATTCAGTGGCCTTTGCTTTTGTCTAACAGGTTTAGCTTTGGGTTCCAGCTCTATTGTGTGTTGAGCTAACTTAGAGTTGAAACCTTTCAGATCTCCATATTCCCATGCAAAAATGTCACTAAACTCTTGACAAAGCTAAATGAATGCTTGTTGTTCTTGTTTTGTACATATCTTTCCCAGCTTAAGCAACTTTCCTTTAAAGATCTCAATAGGTTCATAATGCTCTTGCTTTATTGACAAGATGGCCTTATCTTGTCTTACTTGATCATTAATATTAAAGATAGATTCCAAGGTCACTAAGCCCTTGGGTAGCTTGTTTGATCTTAACTAAAGTATCTGATCATCATATTACTGTGCAAATTTCTGCTGATTACCTGCAGAAAATTTAGCCTCTTCCATTAAGAAATTTACAATCTCTTCATCATTATCAAACACTTGCCAACTGACATTATTATCTGGAACTGATGGTCCAGCAACAA
This sequence comes from Cunninghamia lanceolata, assembly GCA_027924645.1. Lineage (NCBI taxonomy): Eukaryota > Viridiplantae > Streptophyta > Pinopsida > Cupressales > Cupressaceae > Cunninghamia > Cunninghamia lanceolata. The sequence goes on from BSBN01000803.1 coordinate 15,818,057, forward strand.
CTTTGACATATAAAGGAGAGGGAATATTCTTCATTTTAGCAGGAATATCATATTCAGCTCCTATGGCAGCTAATTTGTCAGCTTGTTTGTTATCAGTTCTAAGTACAAATATCAGATTAAATGCATCAAACTCTTCTATCATGTCCCAAACTCTATGTTTATATAACTTCAACAAGTCATTTTTTTTGTAGCAACAAGGTTTCTGACTTGTTTAACCACTAATTCACTGTCTCTAAAGACTTTTAAACACTTGATTTTTCTTTTTCTTGCCCATTCTAATCCATGAACTAAAGCCTCATATTCAATTGAGTTGTTAGAACAGCTGAAAGTAAATCTGAAAGATGAATAATATTTCTCATCTGTGGGAGAAACTAAAACAACCCCTCCTCCAGCTCCTACCTTGCTTCTAGAACCATCAAAATATAGTTCCCAAACATCATTTTCAGATTCTACAATTTGTTGTTTTTCTTCTTTAATTAGATTTGGAATAATTGTATTATTTTCTTGAATCATGTACACACCAAGGCCTATCTCATCCATTTGCTCAAATGGATCTATTTCATGATTTTCTGCTGCCCATTGATCTAAAACTATATCTGGAATTCCTTCTAAAGGTGTATTTGGGTCTTGGACAGGAATCAAATCCTTTTGATAAAAAATGGAAAGATTGGCATCTATGGAACTAGGTGTGTAAGGTTCCAGATGATCTTTTGCTAGTGGTTCAGACTTGATTGTAACTTTGGTTCCATATCTAGTTCTAAAGAGTAAATGTGTCCAATCAGATGATAAATACCCTCCTAACTTTGCTATAAAATCTCTGGACAAGCAAATGGCAAAGGTAGGTGGCAGATCAATGACATAAATGTCCTGGTATATAACAAAGTTTGGACAGACATGCAAAGTAAGGCCTAAATTTTTGAACATTCTAGCTGTATTCACTTCAGTTCCATCCATTTGTACAACACCTCTAACAACAGGTTCATATTTCAGACCTAACTTATCAGCTAGTTGTTTTGGCATAACTGAGCTGCTGGCTCCTAAATATATCATGCAATTATGTACTAGATAGTCACCTACAATCAAAGTGACATAAAATGGTGGCAGTTTGCCTACTGGTTTAGGCTATTCTATTCTTTTTTCTGCCTCATTTGCAATCATAATCTGATGTTGATGTGATTTTTGTACTTCATTTGACAAAGACAACTGAGATAATGCATTTTGTAACAAATCCTTTTATCTTGGAATGTGTAAAGCATCTAAAATAGACATGCTTACTGTTGTCTTTTTCATATGATCCAAAATATTAAATGCAGGATCACTAACCTTTTGTTGTACTTTTGGGACAACAACCTCTGGTTGGTCTTTAGCTAGCTGTTTATTCTCTGCAGTTGGCTATCTTGACAAAATATGCAAATCCTTTGATGTAGAAGCTTGATTCTATTCATTCTGAGTTGTAGAAACTATATTTTTTCCTTTATCAACTTGCTATGGTACATTTCCAGCTTGCTGTTTACCAATATCAGCTTGCTGATTTGCAGTTCCAGACTATTGTTGCAAGTCAACAGCTCTTTTTTTTTATCTTGTATTTGCTACAATATTAGTAAAAGATTGCTTTGACCTGACAACTGATTTACACTACAAAATTCATTAGCCTGCCAATTCATTAAAGCCACATCATGATTAACATATTGAGTCTGAATATCCAGCTGGTTGTTTACATCACCTGCTAAATTTTCAGCAACATCATAGTTATTCTATACCATCAAAGCTTGATTTACTATCTCATTTGGGCAAGTGGCCTGATTATGAGGTTGATTACAGGGTTAACACCATGCATAGTCTTGAACCATGTTATTCTATATAGGCACTATTTCTTTTGATGTACTAACAACATTTGGATTGTATTGCTAATTTGGCCTATTGTTGTAATTTCTCCTTTGACCCTGATAATCTGCCTGATAACCAGGTCTATTTGCTTGGTAAGGCGCTGCTTGGTAAGGCCTATTATTCTGGTTTGTTTGGATTTTCAGACTCACTACGTCATTGCTCACAATCTGCAATATTTTTGCTATACTTTACTGGTTTTCTTTCAACTCTCAAAATTTAGAATGAATGGGATCTGTACCATTGTGTATATTTGCTTGATAACCAAATGATGGTATTAATGAAATATGTGGGGCCAAAATTGGAATTAAAGGCTGTATATCTAAAAAAATTGGCATTGGGGGCCTAGGTGCTATCTTACCAACCTGTATTAAACTATTTTCTGCTCTTATTGTAATATTAAAAGCAACTGGTAAAGTTACCCCTTCCATGGATTGTATCATAATAGCAATATCAGAATTTAATGCTCTTAAATAATATAAAAAAAATGCTCTGGTGATGGTTTCACTGTTTCAGGGATTCTATCCCATGTTTTCTAAAATATGAAATTAAAAGCTGACATTTGCTCTAGTGGAGCCCTCTTAATAGTAGTCATTTGTTCAACTAATGATAAATGATCAGATTTATCCTGAAATTGTCTATTCAAAGCTGCACCTAATTCATCCCAAGATCTAATTAAATTAACCCTTAAGCCTCTAAACCATTGAAGAGCTTTACCTTTTAATGATGCTGCTAACAACCTGATTGTAATGTTTTCTTCGGTGATGTGATGAACAAAACACAAAGAAGCCACATCTTTGATATGTTCAATGGGCGTAGTCCCATCTTCTCATGTGAAATTTAGTAAACTTTTCAACACAGCCATCGATATGTCATCATGCTAATTCAAATTCAAAGGGTAGCCTCCATTAAATGAAATAAAAGGCTGATTTTGAGGTGGTGGTGGATTTCTTCCACCACCTCCACCTCCTCCTGGAGCTGGTATTCCTCCTCTGACTGCTCCAAGAGGTGGAATTGGTCCTCCACCTCCACCTCCTCTGAGTAGAGCCACTGGAGTAGATGGAATTTGTGTTGGTGCTTGGACTGGAACTATTTGGAATATTTCTTGTAACACAGGTTCTTCTCCCATAAACTCAAGAAGAAGAGGTTCCTCTTGGAAAATAGGAATCTGCTCTCTTGGGCTTGCTGGTGGAGAACTAAAAAATTCTGTTGATGAACTTGCAAACAATGGATTCTGGTGTGAAGCAAACTCAGGATGTGTACTTGGCAGATATGAAGCAACTGATAAATCTACTGTATTGGATTCTTTATCTACTTTTATTCTCCTCTTTGGTGGAGATAATTGGTTATGCTTCTTCTCAGAATTTTTACCTGACCTTGTTTGATATTTTTTCATAGGCTGCAAGATCTAATCTGAAAAAACCAAAGTATTAGATTTGTCAGGTACTTGATAATGAACCTCTAAAAAGATGGAATTCTGCTGTTCATACCAAAAACAGCAAAAAGAAATAAGTCCTTTTGAACTGAAAATCAGTTCAAAGTCCCACCGGGCATGCCAAAAATTGTTATCACTGGGAATTGCACCCGTATGCAAGGCTGGTGAAGCTCTGCAATTCAGTGTAACACGGGACTAATTTCAGGTTGTGGGTGCCCTATAACGAAATTAGACCTCTAGATTATGAGCTAGTTTCCTTCAGATGTTCTATTGAGATGTATGTTTTTACTATTTTGGAAAAGGGAAGAAAGAAACTAAGTGAATGCAAAAGGTAAAATTTGGTGATGCACCTGATTTGGATAAGAATATGCAATCTGATCCACAATGTTTACCTAGAAATTTGACTTTTACACAATCCAGACTTGGCATAAATATCACAAAAGTGATTCTAAGGAAGGTTTGAAAACAGGGTTTTTATGAAGGAAATGATTTTTTCACAACACAAAAAGACTATTTCTGGTCAACACAACCTAAGACCTGTGATGATTATATGCTTAGTGCTACAAACAAGGAAGTGAGACAATAATTTTAAAGGTTTAATGATAAAACACAACAAAATTTCATCAAATCACTTCACTAATTAACACTAAATGGAAAGGTAAATTAATTGATCTCAAAGAAACAAAGGAAAGTTCTGCAAAAAAGACAAAAAATGGAACTTGTAACTTGTTGATCTCTCAATAAAACTATAAAAATGAGCTACAAGAATTCTCCAATCTGTCTGAATCAGAATGAGAATCAAGAACTAGCAAAAACAAACTTTTGCTTTACAATATATAGGTTTGCTCTCTCAAAGAGGCATGCAAAATATGGACTTGCAGATAACTGCCTCTAAAAATAATCACTCCCAAGCAACCTCCAAAATCCTCAAAATTAGGGTCCAAAACTGTCACAAATCGAGCAAAAATAGCTCCAATTTGGGCCTCTCCATATGCTTGACCAAAAAGTTGACCAAGAACCCTGAAAATACTCCTAAAAATCATGCAAAACCTCCTAGGTGGCCTAGTTAACTCAACTAATCAATTTGCATGATTTTGCATGAGCAAAATTGATTATGAGTAAATAATAAAGTAATAGAATAATTACTTTATTATTGGTTACAATTAATTCTAAATTTGACTTTACAATTTGTGGAAAATAGTAAAGTAATTTGGAAAATATTACTTTATTATTTATTTACAATTAATAACTTTGTAAAATCATGCATGATTTAGAAGAAAAATATCACTCCTTATCACTCCAATTACACTTGCCTAATTTGCATGATATGAGCACAATTAGGACTTAGAAGAAAATGAAAATCCCCTTATACCTCCATGTGAGAAAAAAATCCATAGTTTGCATGATGCACACATTAAGGCAAAAAAAATTTACCCTTATCACTCCATGCACCAAGGAGAAAACATTATCCTCTCTCTGCAAGAAAAGTCCATGAGTAATCTTATGCATCATATTGTATCTCCATGCATAAAACAAAATATATTAAAGCCTTATGACTCCCTTTGATGCCTTAGTGCATACATTTGTCTTTATATTTTGAAGTCACCTTATATCTCCATATGCAATTTCAATATCAATAAAAACCCTCCATCCCCATGACTCCATGCATTTAAAAATTGCACCATTATGTTTGCTTACCTTGTTTGTCACTTTGTATATTCCATGCTCTATCCTTATGCATGCCATGTCTAAAACAATACTCCCTTGACCTTGTTGGCCACCATGCATAATCAAGAAGGATCTTTACCTTTGGATGTTTTACAAAAAGACAAGGAACCTTGACTAGCATGTGTATCATATAATGCATCTTTGACCATGCTATCTATTCAACCACCAAGGAGTTTTAAATAGTTTATAAGGCATGAAGCCTTTCTTTCTCATCATACCGACCCTTTTTGACTTAATAAAGATCAAGTCCCAACAACGTTGGTCGGCCACTCCATGTTATGATGGCTAGGAATATTCAAGACCAAAGTCTTGACGACAGGTATTTTGGATAAGGTAATTATTTGTCTTTTGTAAGTCAAAAAAATCACTTGAGAGAAGAACCCTCAAACAAAAGCAAAGAGATAACCCTAAAAGTTGCTCATTCTTCATTTGGCATTCTTCTTCGACACTCTGCAACTGCATTCTGCCAGTTTAGGGTTTGAATGTTTCCATCATATCTCTGGTTTTTACTCCTTTTCATGGCTTCTCTTGGTTGAATCTTTGGAACTCTACATCATAAGGAAGAAGGTAACACTGTTTTGAGTTTCATATGATGCATTTTATTGATATTTGTAGCTTCATTTTTCTTTAATGGCTGCGGCCTCCTTCTTTCATGGCTATCTCCATACATTATGTATTCTTTAACACACTCCTTCTTGTCTCTACATCTTTTCTTCCTTGCAACTATTACCTGTATTTGAAAGCTTGATGCTATTGTGAGGCTGCGGATAGGTGTCTCCTCCTGTCAGAAAATAAGGTAAGAACTTGCCATTCTTCCTCTTCTGTAGCTTCATTTGTCTTTTTTACAGCTGAAGAATGACAAGGGCTGTAGTTGAAATGGGTATTGCATTTTTTAACAAAAAATGACATATCTCTGTCGGCTATGCCTGTATATATCTCCTTTCATCTTTTGCTTGACTGTAGGTGCAAAAAACCTTGAGGGTTTCAATCTTTCTGATAAGGGTTTGTCCTTTTCGCACATTCAAGGCCTCCATTTGCTATGGCTATGCTTCATGTGTATGTAGACACCAAAAATGTGGTAGACTGTTGAGGGTTTCTAAGTTTAAAACTAGGGTTTCAACTTTATTTGCACAAAAACTCCTTCACTATCATAGCCATTCTCTTGTAATATATTCACTGTTGTCTCTTTCTCTTTTGACTGTAAGTGAAAAAAAGAAACAAGGTTTGAAATTTTCTGTCAAGGGTTTGTTCTTTCTTGCACAACAAAACCTTCCTCTGGCACAACTATGGTATTAGCTCTATTTTATGGTAGTCATTTCAACTGTATGTAGAAAATAAATAAGGGCCTTGGCTGTTTTGCAAATGGGTATACAATTTTAGCATGAAAAAATCTTGTTCTGGCATGGCTATGACATATTCTTCTCTGTATAGCAACCTTCTTGACTGAAGGTGCAAAAAATTTGTTTGTAGGCAAAGAGCATTAGGGTTTGAAAGTATTAATAAATGAAACTTCTCTTTTCTCTTGAACAGAGCTTTCTCCTCCTTTTGATTGTGATTGTCATGGCTATTGATGATGATACTTTACCTTATCTACTTTCCACTGTAGCTCCTGGGCATCATATGATAACAAGTTTTTTGATATTCAAAAAGTATGACTGTTATTGATTTATCTCCATCTTGTAATTGTACCACATGATGCTAGCTCCTTTCTCATTACAAAGTATGAATGTTTGATGATTGTGGCAACAAGTCTGAATTTCTGTAGCATCTAGATTTTATTTTCAAGTGCTTTGTGAATGTTGAAGCTCCTTTGTTTGTATCACTATTCATCAGCATATGCTTCCTTGATACTTTTGTGTAATGAAGGTTCTCCTAAAGTTTCAAATAGCTCTTTTAGCCTATTTGCATGCCATATCCCCTCTACTTGCTAACTGTAGGACGATTGACTGTTTGACTGTGGGATCATCTCTTGAAATGTGTAATTGTCTTTGTTGCATCTGGATTCTACTATACATATCATGCTCTGATTTCTCCTTGGCTGTCTATGGCATTCTTAAGGTAATCTTGTAGCTGTCCTTGTGCATACTCACTACTTATCTCATGATTTGGATGTTATAGTAGCATATATATTAAGCATTTCTCTTCAGTTTTTATCATGGCAACTGTTTACTATGACTATATCATTCAGAACAATGGCATATAAGAAAGAAATTGCCTACCTTGTGAATTGTCAATCACCATCGCTGTAGCATTTGGCATATGTCATGTTCTTCTTCTGTTGTTTCTCCTTCATCATTGATCTACTCCTGTAGATGGATATGGCAACGATGATCTATTCTGACTGTATCTGCTTGCAAAAGCTACTTCATGATCACTATCATGACTGTTCATAATGAATGTGACTACACTTGTCCTTGTTCTTGTAAGGTATCTTTCTTTTTGGCATATTGACTGTATCTTGATGTTTTCAACTATAGCTCTAGGCATATGAGATAAAGCTTGTTTGATCAATACAGTGATGAGATGCATGGAAACCATTTTGTTATATTTGGATTGTGGCATCCTGTCACTCCACTGTGCTTAATGTTGGACTCCTTTGCTCTAGACATGACTGTCTCTTGCTTTTGACTTTATACCTGACTGTCATGTCAGTGATGACCCTACATTGTATATTCTGGTATTTGTTATGCATAATGTGCTTCATCCTTGGATGTTGCCCCTCTGCATGTCTCATCTGTACCTCCTTGTATCTTGATGCTTTGAAGTTTTGAGGCATTGATGTCTGCCTTTTGCAAAGTTAATATCCTTCTTTCAAGATGACTGCACACTTTGTTGTTTATGAAACATCTCAAGCACTATGTTTTGCTTCTTCTCTATTCCTACAAATGATAGATGCTTCTCATTGTTTCCAGTCACTATATGACTGCCCAGAATAGTCTATGACAATGATATATTGATGACTGTATTTTCAAACTACCATATATCAGCTAGAGCTAATGATGCCTTGCTGTTTTGATTTTGTTTTTTTTAAAGGCATAACTTGTATCTCTCAGCTGGATGATCACTTTGAGTACCTGTATCATGTTATTTACTTCTTACTCTTTTTTCATAATCAGATGATACCTTCACATTATTTACTCTGTAACTTGTTCAAATGATACACAAGTTCTTGCATTTTTGGAAGCTTTATTCTGTTTCTCTTCTCTTTATTAGGCACCTTGATCTGAATACCTGTACCATATCCTTGTACTATGAATGCACACTATTAGTTGCTCTCATTAGCTGTGATGAAATAAATATATGCATTCACAATGATTCTGTAATTCAGATGGCTCCTGTGGCTCAGATGACTGTAATATGATTTCTGCACTTTATTTTTGTTAATCTTGACTCAGTTATGTTAATCTGATTTGCTCCAATCAACTATAATAATGTCATGATAACATATCTTTTCTCTAAGTTGATTAGATGATGCATGATATAGCTTGAAATGATGCATCTCGTCTTTTCTAATACTCTTTTCAAAAATGAAAAGAAACATGCTAGGCTCAAACCCTTGTGGGAGCCACATTTAATCCACATGTTTATTTGTCTTCAAATCAACAACAAAACTTGTCCTATACCTATACAGTGAACAAATAAGTTAGCATAAAAATGTACCTGATAGTATTGATTGATCTTCGTCATGGTTTCTTCTTGATTTTTTTCATTTATTTGATCTCATCTCTTATATGAATGCATGATGTGATAAGTAGATGTTTCTATTTGATAAAAGCATGTGATAACTTTAAACATCTGGAGCATTAACAGGGCTGTCCCCAAGATTTTGCAGGTTCAACTAATGATGGAGCTGGGAGTGAAGACTGAAGACTGAAGACTTGAAGGCCGACTTCAACAATAATCTCCATCATCAGGTAATGATGGATGTTTAAATTTATCATGTGTTCATTTCTTTTCCTTTTATCAAACAGATGCATAGCTTACATGTCTGCAATTGCTCAGTCTAGTTGCTCCCACGGCTTGTGTCGGACACATTTGAACGGTTCTTTTAAACATGATCAATTAATTTCTCTTATGCATATGATGTATATGTATTTCCTTTTCAATCAATGCACGAGATAAAGTAATAGATATTTGAATGTATGTTCCAAAACATGACATGAAATAATAGTGCAATACAAAATATCTTTCTTTCTTTTATTCAAAACTGATTAACTAAATAATCAATCTAACTTATAATTCTTGAAAGATCAAACTGTGTAGAACAACTATATTTCTTGAATCTTTGATATCTTGACAATCTTATTCTCTTGTCATGATAACTTATCAGTCTAATGTCCTCAGTTGTTCACAGAGAATCTATAACAAAACATGAAAAATCATTTAGTTAAATAAATGTGGATTTAGCACTATCAATATCGTGCTATGAATTCGTTTCACTTAACTTCATCTATAATTCTATTTCATAATTTTTTTTGTTATTTTCACTAATACGTTTTAATGTAATTTATTCACAAGGAGATTCAACATGAAATTTTTCTATTTAATAACCTAATCATAACTATATATACTTTTACATGAAATAGATCATGAATTTGCAATCAATGAGTTAATTCAATTCTATATACTAGATCCCTTACTAACATTTCAATTTGGTCACTTATGTACTACTTAATAAATAACATACATATCTCATACTATGCATTCACCCACCATTCACTACTATATAACTTACATACTTATATATTCCAAAATGATAATCATGCATTCCAGACTACATGACTATCCTCTCTTTCTATAATATTGCACAAAGAACATGAATAATGTTATTGGGTTGATCAAATCCAATAACATAACACAGTAAAATAAAAGGTAGTAAATATAATCCTATAAGGTATTTAGAAAAAACAAGGCATTACTCACATATATGGATTGTTCAACCACCTAATTATGTCTACTCCTATAAAATAAATGGATGATATCATCTCAATTCAAAGTCTTTGGGTTGGCCATCCAAATCCAAGTCCCAAATTATTATCTAAAACTCGATCTTAAAATGGGTTACCAATTTGTCTACTCCCTTGGAGCCTTCAAATTGCATGTCAATTACAATCATGGATTAAACCATACAATATAAACACGTCATACTAAAATGCCCAAAATCCACCCATTCTAGGTGTAAGTCTACAACAACAAAGTATACATTCAATAATGAGAAACAATCAGTAGTGACTATGTAACAACTGAATTGATGATTTTGTAATTACAATGACTATTTTATTAGGACAAATTCATCTTATACCTTAGCCTTGGGAATAAAGTTCTTGTCTTTTCCAATTATCCAACAAGATTCCTTTAAATATCCACATACCTATGATGTGTAAGTTGATTAGGTCATAGTTACAATAAAGAGCTCAAGTATTTTATTCTTTTAACCTTTGACTATGTTTGTGTGCTTGCTTTGGTTTGATTCAAACTTTTAGTTTTGTTTTATCAAAAATACTAATAAATCTTTAACAACCTAGGTTTGGTCTAAATTTCTTCAAAGTCTCTAAAATTATTTTTAAAAGAAGCATGTGGAAGATATAAACATTCTTAAAAAAATATTCATCTTTGTACCATGAACTACTTTCTCTTTTCAAAATCAAATTTTTATAATTGGTCTATAGTAATATATAATTTTTAATCATAGATAATCTCCCCCCTTTAAAATTTGACATGTCCCTAGATCCTAAAAGAATATTTTTGGTTTCCCATTCTATAAAAATATTGTTTTGTTTGAACTATCACATTCAAACATCACATTTTCTTAAGTTTAAGATGTGAAATGATCCTAGAACCCGTGGGTTATGGGCCCACAATGTAACTTAGGTTATATTCTAGGTAATAAATATAGATGTCAATTTTTTCTAACACTAAGCATATTATCACTACCTTATCCAACTAATTAATTGACTTTACATAGTTTCAAGGAAAACATATGAAGGTTGTGTTGAATTAGAGATAGTCATAACCAGTTCTTATCCTAATGTTCTTTAAGTAAAATTTTCTATATATTTAAAGTGTAGATTAGTTGGTAAAAATAATTTTGTTTCTCAAAGTATAATTTAATTAATATGAATATAAAATTAACAAGGTCTATCACTCAAACAACTTAGTCATGTATAATCTAAGTTTCTAGTATGCCTCCAAGCAAAACCAATAGGCAATTCTCTTGGTCAATTATCACACATTAAAATTATAATATAGATAATTATAAGGGAGCATGCCTATGAGCAAGCAAAAATAATTACAACCAATTTAGAAGTCATTTTTTTTTCTCTATATATAATATATACTTTTCCTAGCCAATATTTAGAGTAGCCCTATTAATTCTATATTTTAATACCTATTAAATAAGTTATTTAATATTGGTCTTAATAAATTACCTTTTAAACCCATATCTATAGGAATAAAGAAAACAAGGTGAGAATATTTCTTATGTGTTGTTTAAGTTTCTAAAATACAAATTATTCTATATTTTAAATTTTCTAAATTTATATAACATTTTATTTCATTATTATTATTATTTTTATATAACTTTTAAATTTTAAATTTTACTATTCATAAAAAAATCTCATTGATATGAATAATTATAGTGATGTGATGATTAACCCTTATCTATGTACATTTCAATTTATAACTATATGATATAATATTTATAATAATATAATTAAAATAGTTATTTATTTAAGATATGTAATAAATAATTATTAAATAATGTTAAAAAAATAAAACAACTCTTAAGTAATAATAAAATTACTTTAAGTAATTAAAATAACTTTTCTCATCTATGTGTTGAAGTTAATATAACATTGTTATTTTTTTAGTTAAATATATATTAAGATATATCTACTAAAGTTCTCATACATTAATATATTAAAAACATTTAACATAGGAATATTTATTGTTATTATCATTTTAACATATATGTAACCATTTTAATAATAACAACATCACCTATACTTGTTTAAAATCTAACCTAGAATTTATACTATAGAAACATCTATATTTATAATAAATGGGGCAACCAACTTTATTAATTTTAACTCAAGTGAATTTATATTTCACTTTACACTTTTCACTTGTTTAACTTAATGGTTTTCTATTTTTTCAATTATATCATTTCCCTTTTTTTTACTATAATTTTTTAATTATTTATAATTTACTTTAAATTCTCTTTTCAAGTTTAATGGTCAAAATAACTCTTTTCTATTACTTTTAACTATTATTCTCTTTTCAAGTTAAATGGTAAAAATAAACTCTATGTAAATGATAAAAATAAAAGTCTTCAAATTGTAATTCTTTAAAATATTATTAAAGTTTAATGGTAAAAAGAAAAATAAAAGTTTTCAAAATATTATTAAAGTTTTAACCATAAAAACAAGTGCCACATAGTGGCCTGCCTTGGAGTGTTGTTATTATAGTATTTGTTTAGTTGTAATTTTTTTGTTGATTAGCTATTGGCTGTATATAGTATTTGTTTAGTTGTAATTTTTTTTTGTTGATTAGGTATTTGGTTGTATAAACAAATTGTATTCTAATAATTAAAAAATTAATTTTTGAAGAGTGTTGAAATGTCTTGGGTAAATAAAATTGAAATCTCAAAAATAATATCAACTAAAATATTTCCTTAACTATAAAACTAAACTTTACAAAGCCTATTAAATAACACAAATATTTCCTTAAAATGTAATAATACTAATACTTTTATAATTTAAAATGCATTAAAATATTATAAGTTTCTAAACTTTACAAAGCCTATTAAATAACACAAATATTTCCTTAAAATGTAATAATAGTAATACTTTTATAATTTAAAATGCATTAAAATATTTAAGTCTGAAGAATAAAATAAAAAATGTAATAACATGGTGAAATATTTTTGGTGATACTAGATTTTTAACTTTTGAGTAAATAAAATTGAAATCTTAAATTTTTAACTCTTGAGTAAATAAAATTGAAATCCTCAAAATAATCTAATTTCATAAAATAAAATGTGTAGGATGTGTGGAGAGATTTGAAATGTCTGCCTAACATATTAAAATGTAATAATATTGAATACTATTACAATTTAAAATATATTAAGTTTGAAGAATAATTACACAATATAATAACAATAACATATTCATATTTAGATCACTATAGTATTTTATCTTAATTACTTAATATTTTTTGTTTAAGTAATAATAGTAAGTATTTTTAGAACATGATTTTAATTATTTTAATTAATCTAATATTGTGGTTTAGTAATAATTTTTTCTAAAGATAAAGAATTGTTTATCATTTCAAATTTGTAATTATTATATTTCCAGAACTAAATTTATAAGGAAAAATTTATGTGAATTGGTTTTGAAATGTTTAGGTAAATAAAATTGAAATCTTAAAAATAATTTAATTTGGTAAAAATAAAATAACACTAAAATATTTACTTAGCTATAAAACTAAACTTTACAAAGCTTATTAAATAATACAAATATTCCTTTAACTATAAAACTAAACTTTACAAAGCCTGCATATTTGTATTATGTGGAGATTTGAAATGTCTGCTTAAGATATTATAATGTAATAATATTAATACTATGATAATTTAAAATGTATTAAAATATTTTATGTTTGAAGAATAAAATAAAAAAATGTAATAACATGGAGAAATATCTTTGTAGATTTTTAACTTTTTATAAATAAAATTCAAATACTAGATTTGTAAATAAATAAAATTGAAATCCCAAAATAACCTAATTTCATAAAATAAAATTTAGAACCCTATATTTTTAATAGAATTATTAATATTATAACTTTGTCCCAGTAATTTTTACGTTTAGCTAATGAATCAAAAAATTAAATTCATAAAAACTGATGATTCTTCCTCTCATAATCAAAAAATTAAATTCATAAAAACTGATGATTCTTTCATCTCATAATTATCGCCATCTATTTAGGTATGACTTTAACTAGTGGGAGACAAAATTTGTTTTCATAAAATATGTTTACTTGCCACATCCTCCCCTCAAACCAAAATTCTCTCCACATTTATAGTTTTTTTTGCACAGAGAAGAGGTCATTTTTTTTCACCCAATGACAATACAGATAAATTATTTTTCAATAATTTTTTGTTAAAAATTTATCATGTTGACATAGGAAAAGTACATATTTAAATCAAATTTGCCCCACAAGAAAAATAATCCTATCATTTGATTGGTTTGCAATCAATAGATTAATAACTAGATAAGTGTGAACTCATTGCAATAGTACTAGCCCGAAGGCAGGTACTAATAAAATCAAAGCTTGGGTTTTTTAGAAAATCACTCACTATTTTACACACTGTAAAAACAAGGTTAGAAATGAAAAGAATTAGAAAATTATTACAACATTATCTCAATTAAAATGTATTGGGTCTGCTACTATGTATGAATAATGTTGCAAGTGATTAGGAAATACTACAATCTATAATATTTAATTGGTTTGATGTGGATTTACATTTACTAATTTTTATAGAAAATGGTATTTAGGTCTTCCTAACTCAAATAAGGTAAATTTAATTGAAATGTGTTTTTATACTTATGACAACTAATTACTTGTATTGCTATCAACTTGGTAACGGTAATTTTTTTTGTGGCTTTTAGGTTGGGCAGGGAATACAGAGCACAACAAAATTACATTCAAAATTAAACTTTTAAATATATAATGTAAACAACTAAGATTTTATTAGCTCAATATTATGCAAAATAATTGCCTATTAACCATAAAGTATAAGTGTCATTAATACATTTTCACTATGTTATCGGTATTTTTATTTCAATTGTCACGCATGGTAGCACAATTCCCAGTTTTAAGGCTCTATACCAAATGTAACCTAACTATTCTCCAATAGTAGAAAAATTAAAGATGTTTCAATTTATTTAATGAGTAAGGACATCCACGGAGCATTAATAAATAAAAGGAGTAGACTTGAGAAATAATATGAATATCAAAATAATGACATTTATAACATTGACAAGAGATGATAAACAAACACAGATAACATTTAAATTATAGGCAATGGAAATAATACGTATCTTTAATAGTTTCTGGAAAGCTGCTATCCCACACACAAAGATAGGGTTAAACTATTGGCAAGAGACACTGTGCTTCTTGTGAGCAGTGTGCCTACAAATATATAACTATGATTGAAAGTTCAAAATATAAAGGTCTGATGGATACCTTAGAAGATTAGATACCTTGATCTTTGTGAAGATCCAGTCAAAATATCTGTATCCAGTCGCAAGTTGTGAAGCTCTGGCTCATATGCCTAATACCATGTCTAGATCCATCAGACCTTTTGAAGAATTACCAATTCGTGGACTTAGACCTCATACAACTGATATTCACTACAGTCCTAGTCTGAATTCACCAGCATCTCCATCCATAACTGTTGTAACACCTCCAGTGTCTCCAACTATATCTCAAATACCTCAGGTACCTGCTGCATTGTCTTTCTTTGCAACTTAGTCACCACTTCTATTCATAGCATATCATGATTTACCTAAGAATCTGGACAAAATTTGTCTGAAGTATCATCCTTACCAGGATGTAGAAGATCATGTTAGAACTTACAAGGAAGCTTGTTTTAGAGCTAGAATTGAACATGAAGACGTCATGTGCAGGTTATTTCCTTACTCTTTAGGAGAGAAAGCTTATAACTAGTACATTAGTCTTTCCCAGTCAACCATCCCTACCTTGGATGCTTTAGAGAAATTTTTCTTAGGAAGATTTAAAATATCGGTAGATCCAACCATCACTTATCACATGTTTGCCACAATTAAAAGAGATGAGGGGGAATTGATTTCTAATTTCAATTCTTGGTTTTAGAAAATGTACTCGAAGCTGGTTGATCCATATAACATAGGTGATGAGGTAGCTAGATCCATATACTATTCAGCCTTGGATCCCTTAACATCCATGCTCATCAGAAGAACATATCCAACCATAACTACATTAGCAGGTGCTTTTGAAGAAGCCATTAAAGTCAATCAATAGTTAACACCTGGTTTTACACCTAATTCTTGATGTCTTGCATATCCTGTACAACCACAAGGCAATGGAGTCATGATACCTCCAGCCATCATGCCTAGTCCCTTGCAGGTACCTCCACTTAGTATCATGCCTCCTCCAAATGGAAATGGGTAGATGATATCTCATCCTAGACAAGTATCTCAAGGTGCAATACAAAACAGTAGCAATGGTAGTTCTTTCTTCAAACCTCAATAGGATAATGTAGTAGCTAAGTCTCAGGAAGAGAAAGATGATATTAAGGAAATATCAGCACAACTAAGGAAATTAACTACTGAGATCACACATGTGAGGAGTTAAAACTTCTATTCTCAAGAAAATCAAAATAAAGGATATCCTGATAGAGGATATGGAAATAACAATGATAATTCAGGATATCTAGACAAGGGATACAATAATGATAGGAGTTTCCATAATAATAGCAATAACAATGCTACCCCTAGGCCACCTAGAAATTGGAATACTAGACCAAACAATGGCTCATTGCCATCACCATTGGATAGTCAACCTCCTAACGAACCCAAACAGACTACTAGGGTGAATTTAGTAGAAGTTGCACTCACAAATTGAACAGAATGCACAATAGCAACACGCGTGCTGAACTAGACTGCCCTCAGTTCAAAATAGCAGCTAGTATTTTCTAGGCTGAATTGTCCAATACTATAGGAGATCCTTCATGTCCTAAAGGAAATGAAATTGTTCCCTTAGGGTATGAATCCGCCCTTGTGCTAGAAAGTTCTATCAGTCATCGACATCATCAAATGACCTGAATTCATGAAAATTACACATTAGCATGTGAAGAGTCTGCATTAGCATTTGAGTCAAATTATGTGTTCCCCTTTGAGGATGAAAATGAACCTGAACTAGAACCTGAAGAGGTTCATGCTTATCAACAACAATATCTAGGTAGGCATAATTATAACCCGAGGAGTAATCTTAACAGACCGGCAGGTCCTTTGACCACATCTATCCCTCCTAACAATTTTAACACTCCACCAGATCCAAACGCAAATAACAATCCTAGTCTTCCCAAGGTAAATACTTAGTATTTCACACCTCAAAATACAGTGTCAAAAGCCATCAGCCAATTTCCTGAGTCTAATAAATTAGTTACCTACTTAGCTAAAGAGATGAAAAAGATAAAAAATAGCTTATCCTTGTCAGAATTGCTCAAGACTCCAGTCATCAAGAAAGCCTTCTTAAAGTCTTTAGGTGAGTCCATATGAACAGATAATAATCCTGGTCATAATCTTAGTCACATCACGACTAGGGATTATGCACCCAAAGAAACGTTGTTAAACATAAAGTGCAAGCTACTGTCCAAGCCGTTGAAACATCACACATAACTTTATACAGAGATAAGTCTGAGTCACCTCCATTCTTACTTACATTGAGAATATTCGGTAAGAATCTACACAACTATCTAGTAGATTTAGGTTCATCAACAAATGTGATGCCCCTATCTATTTGCAACACTTTAGGCTTACATCCAGCAAAGTCTCTCAAGAAGGTGACACAACTTGATAAAACAAAAGTTAATGTGGTAGGAGAACTAACTCATATCCACATGTAGCTTGCATCAGACCCAAGGTTGAATATTACATTGACATCCAAGTAGTGGATATTCTTGATACTTTTGGGATGTTACTCAGTAGGGATTGGTCCAACACTCAATGGTTACATGGCCACTAACTTTAGTCATATGTGGTTACCCTGGAAAGGAATCCCTAACCAATAAGGATAAAAGCTGAACCTAGGATGAAGCACATGATAACTGAGTACAACAATATTGATGAGGTATTGTATGTAGACGTTGAGCCAGGAGTTTATGCCATAAGACCTCAGATAGTTAGGATTGAGGAAATCTTGACGTATAACATGCGTACGCATGGAAATAGTGACTAGGAAGATAGGATGATCCTTGAATCTGATCATAGTTCAACTGACAGAGAGGAAATGGATCGCTTCACAAAGTTTAAAAAGTATCTTTCTAGGGAAATGCAACACTGCCAGTTGACTGGGACATCCGTTTAGGATATCCTGATATCCGGATGGTGTAGATTACATGATGAAGCACATTTAGAAATGAGCTATGAAACATGTCTAGACATGGTTGAATTAGAAAAAAACTTGTAATGAAGTAGGATCATCAACAACCAATGTTAGTGAAATATCTGATGACTATGATAATACTAATTTTTGTTTGTTTTTTCCAGATAGAGAAACAGATGAACAAAACATACATCAGGATAATGCCTGCATTCATAATTTAGAAGAAATTCTAATATGTGATGAGGATCCTCATGAAAAGGAAAATGTTATTACCCTACGAATGGATTGCCTAATTGAGTCAGACTATGAACTATTGGATGAAGATAGAGGGAGTCACCTGACAAAGTTTGAAAGGTTTTTGTCTTCAGAGATGTATGTTACAGGGAGTTCCTTCACATCAGGCATTGATTGAAGGATGGTGCAGATTACATGAGGCATCACACTTAGAAACAACCTGCACCCTATGTTTACATGTATTGACCAAAGAGGAGCAGTTGTGCTCCAAAGACAAATTACATGATATCAAGGATATCCTTAAGGATAAAAGAAAAAGAATTGTGACATATCTAGAGGATGAAGCTGATGACATCAACGTGATGAAAATAAAAGATGTATCATGCTCACAAAAATCACCAGAAGTGATAAAGACTAAACCTCAAAAGAAAAAAATGGATAGCCAGTGGTACAACTGCAAGAGCCAAAAGGAAAAGAGAAGGTCCTAATAAGCCATTAACAGAAGATAAGCCATGGATTCTTAGATTTGATGGTTCAAAATCCAAACAAGGAGCTAGAGTGGGTATTGACCTCATTGATCCATTAGGGAAGTCCTTTCTAGAAGCATACAGGTTGCAGTTCCCATGCACTAATAATGTGGTAGAGTATGAAGCCTTAATTCATGGATTGTTGTTCGCTCTCAAGAAGAAAGTCAAGATTCTGCATGTCTATGGAGACTCAGAATTAGTGGTAAAGCAAGTTAGAAGTATATATGCATGCAACTATAAGAGGTTGGTAAACTACAAGCATAGAGTTTGGGACTTGATAGAAGAATTTGATGCATTCAACATTATGCATGTCCCTGGAGAACAAAATCACAGAGCTGATGCATTGACACAAGCATCTAGCACATTGGATCTTCTATCCATCTATGGACTGAAGAGATTCTTAGTCAAATTGGTATCAGTGCTCTCCACAGCTAATAATGTGACTAATTTCCAAGTATTCAACGATGATCAACATATTTTGGATTTCATAGCAAACAGGGATATATTTGAAGCACAAATCCTAGATGAGAAGAACTTGGAAGATCATGTATGGGAAGAAGAAGAAATTATGGACTTGCCAAGTAACAAAATTCCTAAAGGCATGATTGAGATTGAAAGAGATTTTGACTTGGACAACATGATAAAACAAAAGGATCTCCTCTAGATAGATGGAGGAGAGTATTCACCTATCAACATAGGATAGGGTAAAGACATCAAGAATGTATTGATTGGAAAAGTCTACACGGAAGAAGAGAAAGCAAGGATAACTCAAGCATTGAAAGATTATATCCATGTTATCGCTTGGACCTATGATGAGCTGAAGACATATGACACATCGATCATCACTCATACTATACCATTAAAGCCACAGGATTTGCTGAAATTGTCAGGCCACTCAATGCAATGCTTAAGAAGGATAAAAAAATTGAATGGACACCTAAAGCAAAGGTTGTGTTTGAAGATATCAAGAAGGCCATAGTAGATGCACCTGTCCTGATCAGCCCAGATTATACAAGAGAGTTTTAAATTTATTCATTTGCTTTAGAGCATACCTGTGCAACAGTCTTGACATAGAGGAGTGAAGAAAAGGAAGAGGAGCCCATCGCCTTTATGAGTTCCCCATTTAGAGATGTAGAGCTTAGATACATAGACGTTGAAAGACAAGCACTTGCTTTGGTCAGAGCAGTGAAGAAGTTCAGACACTATATCTTGAGAAGCAAGATAATTGTTGTTGTGCCTGATGCAACAGTCAAAATGCTACTAATGCAGAATGAGCTTGGAGAGAAGAGGGCGAAATGGATAACAATACTCCAAGAATATGACATGGACATAAATCCCATGAAGCTAGTTAGAGGGCAAGCCTTAAGTTAGATGATCACGGAAATTGATCCCAATTTAGTAAGTCAACAATATGTTGTAAACACAAAGGAAAATAAAGATTGGTATTCAAACATCAGACATATCCTGATCACCAGTAGATGTCCACCAAAGATGCAAGTTTCTCAAAGGAGAGATTTAAAAATCAGATCACAGAAGTACATGATAAAAGGGGGAATCCTCTTCAAAAATAATTATGAGGGAGTATACCTTAGATGTCTAGACAAGACAGAAGCTGATATGGTTCTCATAGAATTACATGATAAATTTGGGACAACACATGGATCTCACTTAGCCACTACACATGCTATTTTGAGAGCAGGATACTACTGGCCAACACTTTAAGGATACTACTAAACAAATCAAATGTTGTCATACCTGCTAGACTGTTGCCAATAGAGAAAGATATGCTGCTCAACCCCTACAGCCAGTTATGGAGATGCATCCATTTTCTCAATGGGGTATGGATTTCATCGGTCCTATCAATCCTCCATCATCATCAAGTCACAAGTATGTGTTAACAATCATTGATTACTGCACCAGGTGGACTGAAGCAGTTAGCAGCAAGACCTACACCATAGAGGATGTAATCAAATTCTTAATAACATCATAACCAGGTATGGAGTTCCTTGTGCCCTTGTGTGTGATAATGGACCATCTTTTGCATCTTTAAGATTATGTAGTTGGGCTTTCAATTATGGGATCATTTTAAAATTCTCTTCAAATTATTAGCCCTAGGGAAATGGTTTAGCATAGTCAACTAATGAGCATTTATTGAACATCATAAAGAAGTTGATAGAAAAGAACCCCAAAGAGTGGAATATTTTACTTAAATATGCCTTGTGGGTGGATTGAACTAGAATGAAGACTGCATTAGGGAATTCCCCGTACCAGTTAGTTTATGGGGTGGATCCCATCCTCCCTATCAATCTCAAAATTCCTACCTTGTAGTTTGCACAGGAATACTTAGGCATAAACAACAAACAAGAAATCAGGTTGCTTCTGTAGGAATACACACAACACTGAGAGGGGGGGTGAATCAGTGTTGTTAACAATTTTAACACTTTTTGCTACTTTTGATTAATCTAATTTCACAATTTAAAATTCTTCAGAAGGAACAAAGTAAATATGCAGAATATCAACACACAGATTTGACACAAGAAATTTCCCGAGTGGAAAACCCTCCTGGGGTATAAAAACCACTCAACTGCCTCACTGGCTTAACACAAAATTCAGATTACAATTGTCTCACTGACATTACAATTCTGCCTCACTGGCAAATTGTATCTCTCTGCATGTCTCACTGACATTACAACATCTAAAATTCAATGAAAATTATAACTCAGGGGATTTCCCTGTTTCAATAAAAACACAACCTTATTTCTCCCTTTTAAGATAAACAAAATAAATTCTTTGCAATCAACCTTTAACTGTCTTCAACACCTACAGTCAATCAATTTTGATCTTCAATATATTTCATACCTCTGTCTCTGCAAATCAATCTCAAAACAAATCAATTCATACTCTACAAATTCATAGATTCTTTCACTGCAATATTGAAAAACTTTTAACCATCTCTAAAATCATTTTTCAAAGCTTTATCCTTCTCTGAGAAAATATTGTTCAATTCTGATCAAAAATCTCCATCCTTGATTTCACCAACACATCTTCAAGACTGAGCAAATTTCTCTATCAAAAATGTCTCTTCATGTAAAAAAATTTCTCTGCAAAAAGATTATCTTGCTTCAAACCATACTTCTTCACATTCAAAATTCTCAAAAAGAATCTTCACTCATCTGCAACACTTTATATCTGTCATACCAAAAATCTCTATTTGCAAAAATGATTTCAATCAAAAAACAAAAAATCTTCAATAACCGGTTCAACTTCAACTTTGTTTTTCTTCTCAAACTTATCATATTCTCACATGAAAATCAAACAACAAAACAAAAAAAAAAAAAAATGAACCCTCTTCGAACAACACTGCCTTTTCATATTCTTCATACTTGGAAACCTTCTAAAATTTTACTCTTTCCTTCACAAAAAAAAACAACTTCAGTGACCCTTGAAATTCGGTGAGATAGGTCCAAAAAAAATAGCTTTATTGCCTTTTTAACAAAGGAGGACGTCAACTTTAACAGCACAGACTGACCGTTTGACAAAACTTTCCATTTAAAACTTGACCCTCCGATTTGCGCGGCCCGCCATCTGTTATTCAAACCTTAGCCGTTGATCGGCTTTTTCGCGCCCGCTATTGAGTCTTCCACCGGCGCTCACCCGAGGCCTAGCACAAGGGGCCAGTAACATCGATGAGTTTGATACCCTTACATTGCAACTTAAGACCCCGATGACCTCCTCGACCGGTCAGTTTGAGTTTATAACATAAAGTGCATAGAGTTATGACGGGCAATAAGGCAATGAAGAATAAGTGTTGACCACAAAGTTTAGAACTTGTTAAGTGTTAAGAAAAACATATTTACCACTTCCATTTTTCTAAACCTCAGCATATGTAAACACCTCAACACATATTTAAACCTCAACATATGTAAACCAAACTTCAACTGATCTGCCACTGTCATGAAGTTAATATGATGCAAGTTAACTTTTATCAAATGACACAAGCCCTTGCCCTGATAATATGCAATGAATGTCATCCACTGAAATGACTAAGTCACAGAACAACTTCACATAAGATCGACATTGATGTCATTACCATGAAGGACCACTGAAAGATCAAAACTGAGAGATCTAACAACCATTGTCACTGATGCAGACCATATCACTGAACTGAAAACCATTGCCATTGATGAAGACCATGTCACTGATGAAGACCATTCATAAAGCCAACCTTATGAAAAATCCTTCACAACACTGATTGCAACTTCACAACACTGTTTACATACTTCACAACACTGATTGCCACTTCACAACACTGATTGCAACTTCACAACACTGATTGCATAACCTGTCAACTGCATCTTGTGAAAACTGTGAAATGCAACATCCTGATATCCTGTTATTTTGACATCAATGAAAAGACAACATCCTGAACTGTGAAATGTGCTACAAAACTCCCCCTTTGTCTTTGACATTGATGGCAAAACCATAACTGATTTCTCCCCCTTTTTGACATAAAAATGTCAAAGGCAAAAAAATAACACCACAATCAATAGATTCCTGTTCTTGTAAATACAATCCTCTGAAAAAATTTGTCAAAACCAACACTTTACTTCAAACTGATCAAATGTACAATACTATAACACTACCAACCACAAAAATATGTACAAAAACTATATACAAGCTATGTACAAATGAGATTCAGGACATTAAAATAATCTAGAAAACAACTCCCCCTGAATCTAATATCTCTGTAACTTACTGAAGAGAGACAAGAGACAGAACTCCCAGTCTCTGTCTCAGAGTTTCAAATGTCTCCTTTGGCAAAGGCTTTGTGAAGATGTCAGCCAACTGATCACTTGTATGCACATATTCCAAAGCAACTTCATTTTCAATCACCTTTTCCCTTAGAAAATGATATCTAATAGCAATATGTTTAGTTCTTGAATGCATTATAGGATTCTTTGACATATTGATAGAACTTGTGTTATCACAAAGAATAGACACAGGCTTTTTAACCTCAACCTTAATATCAAGAAGTGATTGTACCATCCAAAGTACCTGTGTACAACATGATGAAGCAGCAATGTACTCAGCTTCAGCTGTAGATAGAGAAACACAATCTTGTTTCTTACTATGCCATGCAACCAATCTGCCACCCAGAAAGAAAGCTGCCCCACTTGTGCTTTTTCTGTCATCAGGACACCCTGCCCAATCTGCATCTGTATAGGCAAGAAGTGTAAAATCATTGTGTCTAGGATACCATAAACCAAAATCAAGTGTACCCTTAATATATCTAAAGATTCTTTTAACAGCATTCAAATGTGATTGTTTAGGACAAGCTTGAAATCTTGCAATTAAACAAACAGCCTGCATAATATCAGGCCTAGAAGCAGTGAGATATAAAAGACTCCCAATCATAGATCTATACAGAGACTGTTCTACTTCAGGTGATTCATCATTTTTACTTAGCTTATGCCCTGTCTCCATAGGAGTACCCAAAGGTTTGCAATCATCCATTTGAAATCTCTTTAACATCTCTTTGGCATATTTATTTTGTGAGATGAATATTCCCTTTTCAAGCTGAGATACCTGAAGACCAAGAAAGAAAGACAATTCTCCCAACATAGACATTTCAAATTCTGATTTCATGATGTTAGGAAATGAATGACTCATATCATCATTGTTACTACCAAAAATGATATCATCTACATAAATTTCAACAACCAGAATATCCTCACCTTTAATTAAATAGTACAAATTACTATCCACACCTCCTTTTGTGAACCCCTGTTCCTGCAGAAACTTATCCAGTCTATAATACCAAGCCCTTGGAGCTTGCTTTAAACCATATAAAGCCTTTTTCAACCTGTAAACATGATCTGAATTATCTTTATTCACAAAACCTTCTGGTTGTTCCATGTAGACTTCTTCTTCAAGATCTCCATTTAGAAATGCTGATTTTACATCCATTTGGTAAACTTTGAAATTTTTATAAACTGAAAAAGCTAAAAACATCCTTATAGCTTCTAATCTAGCAACAGGAGCAAATGTTTCTTCAAAGTCAATACCTTCAATTTGTGAATACCCTTTGCAAACCAGTCTGGCTTTGTTTCTAACAACTTTACCTTTATCATCAAGCTTATTCCTAAACACCCATTTTGATCCAATGACATTCTTACCTTCTGGTCTTGGAACAAGTTCCCATGTTTTGTTCTTTTCTATTTGGCTTAACTCCTCTTCCATGGCATTAACCCATGCTTCATCTTTGCTGGCCTCAACATAATTCTTTGGTTCCATTTCAGATATCAAACACACATGTGCTTGATTATGTGCAGCAACTTGCTTTCCTCTTCTTGTTAACACACCACTGTCCTTATCCCCAATGATCAACTCATGAGGATGATCTCTTTGAAATGCCTTTGAAAGAGTCTTTGTCTTAACATCAACAGATTTTTCAGGATCTTCTTTCTCTTCCTGAATTTCTTCTTCCTTTTGTGAATGATGATCAACTTCAATGTCATGAATCAACTGCATACAGGGCTGCAAATCCTCATCCACCTTAACATTAGTACTTTCAATTATTCTTTAGAGCCTATTGTTAAAACATTTATATGCCTTGCTATGTGTAGAATAACCAAGAAAAATGCCTTCATCACATCTAGACTCAAAACCACATAAGCTATCATTATCTTTCTTGATGTAACACTTACTTCCAAAATTTTTGAAATACCCAACATTAGCTGACTTACCATACCACAGTTCATAAGGAGTATAATTTGACTTTACCCTTAATTGAACTCTGTTCAGAGTATATACAGCTGTATGAACAGCTTCTCTCCAATAGACATTAGGCAGATTTGCATCATGTAGTAAAGTTCTTGCCATTTCTTTTACAGTCCTGTTTTTCCTTTCAGCTACTCCATTTTGCTGTGGTGTTCTAGGAGTGGAGAATTGCCTTCTTATCCCATGTTTTTCACAATACTCCTCAAATTCCTTTGAAGTGTACTCTCCTCCATTGTCTGACCTTAGACATTTTAGCTTGAAATCAGATTCCTTTTTAACCATCTTCTTGAAGATTTTGAATCTATCAAATGCCTCTGATTTATGCCTTAAGAATGTTACCCATGTCATTCTTGAAAAGTCATCAATGAAAAGCATAAAATACTTTTCTCCTCCCAGAGCTTTAGTCCTTGTAGGACCACACAAATCTGAATGTACCAGCTGCAGAGGTTTTGAAGTAAAATACTCCTTAGGCTTGAAACTAACTTTGGTTTGCTTACCCAGCTGACACTCTTTGCATATACTATTACTTGGTTTTGAAATATGAGCCATATTTCTGACATTGTGATTCTTGCTAATTCTCACAAGATTGTCAAAATTCACATGATCAAGTCTTCTGTGCCATAACCAGCTTTCCTCAATTTGACCCATGAAACAGATATGACTATCAACACTTTTAGTTTCTGAGTTATGAAGATTGTAGATGTTACCACTAGTCCTTAGACCTGCTGCAATAACTTTACCTGATTTCTTTTTAATCTCACATCCATGTGCATCAAAAACCACATTAAAACCATTGTCACATATTTGACTGACACTTAACAGGTTGTGCTTCAGTCCTTCTACAAAATACACATCATTTAGTGGTGTTTCATCATCAAGAAGAATTGTACCTTTGCCTCTGATCATAATACAATCATTATTTCCAAACATAACAGAGCCTTCATTAATGTCTTCAAACTTAACAAACTTATCTTTGTCCCCTGTCATGTGGTTGGAGCAACCACTGTCAATCACCCACTGTTCCTTCTTTTTGGCATGAAAAGCAGCTTGTGCAATCATAACATCTAAGCTCTTATTGATTACCTTAGGTTTCCAAACAAGCAATTTCTTTTCAGAATCTAAAGAAGACAAACCTGAGACAGTATTTCTTGTTGTTTGCTGCATTTGCAATGAAGGTCTACAGAATTTTGCAATATGCCCAAAATTTTTACAATTATGACACTTCAAACTTCTTAAGAACATGAATGGATGCATTTCTCTTCTGATTCCAAATCTACATTCACTGGCTTTGTGTCCAAACCTGTTGCAACAAAAACAATATCCAGTAAAGTGAGCATTATACCTGAAAGTATCACTTCTGTTGTAGTTTGTTGTTCTTATGATTGATTTGCCTTTTATACTAGCCTTTTGAGAACATTGTCCCTCTTCAAATCCAAGACCTGATTTATCTTTGAATCCCTTTTGTTTATCAAGAAGATCATCTAATTTATCACTGCTTCTGCACATATCAAGTCTTCTTCTTAGACCAACAATTTCAGCTTCAAGTGTATGACATTCCTTGTCCTTGTTATTCAATTCTTTGTCTTTATCATCAATAATTTTCTTACTTTCTTCAAGAGAAAGAATTAGATCAGTAATCTGTTTCTCATAACAAGTTAACTTGTTATTCATGATATCATTTTCTTTTTGAAACTGATTTCTTTGAGCAATGATTTCCTTCTTAAGTTTCTTGACTTGACTTAATGCACATATCAATTCTCCTTCAAAGTCAATAACAGCTTCACAACTGTTTGATTGTTCTTCACATTTTTCATTTTCATTTAGAATAGCCATAAACAAAGTCTGTGCATTTTCATCAAGAAAATCATTTGAATCACTTTCAGTCATATCAACATTTTTTATGAACAAACTTCTTTTCTTTCTGAAATTATTTTTCCTTCTAGAAACAAACTGTTTCTTTTTGAATTGCTTCTTGTTTTCATCTTCATCACTGTCTGGATCTTTGTAAGGACACTGAGCTGCATAATGTCCAATCTTTCCACACTCAAAACATTTGAATGGAAGCTTACCTTTGTACTTACCAACAGATCCCTTCTTTAACTTGCTTGCAAGAGATATTTCTTGTTCATCATCCAATTCATCTGAATCAGAAATCTCCTTTTCTTTTCTGACTGATTTGAAAGCAGCTTCTTTGCTTGAAGGTATGTCATTACTAATCCTCATCTCATAAGCTGTGAAAGTGCCATGAAGTTCATCAAAGGTAACTTTGCTTAAATCTCTTTCTTCAACAGCAGACACTTTGGATTCATATTTTGGATTTAAGGTCCTTAAGATTTTTGTAACAACTGTCTTCTCTTCCAGTGTATCACCAAGTCCTCTGATAGCATTTACAATTTCTTGGACCCTTAGAAGATATTCTGCCACTTTCTCATCATCACTCATTCTGAGACTTTCAAATTTTGCTCTGTAGGATTACAGTTTTGCTTCTTTGATTTTATCATCTCCTTGATAAATATTAGACAATTTGTCCCATATTTCCTTGGCTGTTTTACACTCCATGATTTTTACAAGTATGTCATTGGTAAGACCACAACATAATGCATTTTTAGCCTTAGCATTATTTTCATGTGCCCTTTTCTCATCAGCTGTGCTAGGAGGATTTGTAGCAGTATATCCAGTAACAATAGCATCATACACATCATAGCCCAGAGATGACAAATATGACTCCATCCTGAATTTCCAAAAAGCATAGTTAGAGCCATCAAACATAGGTGCCTTATAATTTGAGTAACCTTCTTGACTTGCCATGATAAGTATTCCAGAAATATGATCTACCCTAGCTGATTAAGCTTTGACAGGGTACCAGGCTCTGATACCAATTGTAGGAATACACACAACACTGAGAGGGGGGGGGTGAATCAGTGTTGTTAACAATTTTAACACTTTTTGCTACTTTTGATTAATCTAATTTCACAATTTAAAATTCTTCAGAAGGAACAAAGTAAATATGCAGAATATCAACACACAGATTTGACACAAGAAATTTCCCGAGTGGAAAACCCTCCTGGGGTATAAAAACCACTCAACTGCCTCACTGGCTTAACACAAAATTCAGATTACAATTGTCTCACTGACATTACAATTCTGCCTCATTGGCAAATTGTATCTCTCTGCATGTCTCACTGACATTACAACATCTAAAATTCAATGAAAATTATAACTCAGGGGATTTCCCTGTTTCAATAAAAACACAACCTTATTTCTCCCTTTTAAGATAAACAAAATAAATTCTTTGCAATCAACCTTTAACTGTCTTCAACACCTACAGTCAATCAATTTTGATCTTCAATATATTTCATACCTCTGTCTCTGCAAATCAATCTCAAAACAAATCAATTCATACTCTGCAAATTCATAGATTCTTTCACTGCAATATTGAAAAACTTTTAACCATCTCTAAAATCATTTTTCAAAGCTTTATCCTTCTCTGAGAAAATATTGTTCAATTCTGATCAAAAATCTCCATCCTTGATTTCACCAACACATCTTCAAGACTGAGCAAATTTCTCTATCAAAAATGTCTCTTCATGTAAAAAAATTTCTCTGCAAAAAGATTATCTTGCTTCAAACCATACTTCTTCACATTCAAAATTCTCAAAAAGAATCTTCACTCATCTGCAACACTTTATATCTATCATACCAAAAATCTCTATTTGCAAAAATGATTTCAATCAAAAAACAAAAAATCTTCAATAACCGGTTCAACTTCAACTTTGTTTTTCTTCTCAAACTTATCATATTCTCACATGAAAATCAAACAACAAAAAAAAAAAAAAAAAATGAACCCTCTTCGAACAACACTGCCTTTTCATATTCTTCATACTTGGAAACCTTCTAAAATTTTACTCTTTCCTTCACAAAAAAAAACAACTTCAGTGACCCTTGAAATTCGGTGAGATAGGTCCAAAAAAAAAAAGCTTTATTGCCTTTTTAACAAAGGAGGACGTCAACTTTAACAGCACAGACTGACCGTTTGACAAAACTTTCCATTTAAAACTTGACCCTCCGATTTGCGCGGCCCGCCATCTGTTATTCAAACCTTAGCCGTTGATCGGCTTTTTCGCGCCCGCTATTGAGTCTTCCACCGGTGCTCACCCGAGGCCTAGCACAAGGGGCCGGTAACATCGACAAGTTTGATACCCTTACATTGCAACTTAAGACCCCGATGACCTCCTCGACTGGTCAGTTTGAGTTTATAACATAAAGTGCATAGAGTTATGACGGGCAATAAGGCAATGAAGAATAAGTGTTGAACACAAAGTTTAGAACTTGTTAAGTGTTAAGAAAAACATATTTACCACTTCCATTTTTCTAAACCTCAGCATATGTAAACACCTCAACACATATTTAAACCTCAACATATGTAAACCAAACTTCAACTGATCTGCCACTGTCATGAAGTTAATATGATGCAAGTTAACTTTTATCAAATGACACAAGCCCTTGCCCTGATAATATGCAATGAATGTCATCCACTGAAATGACTAAGTCATAGAACAACTTCACATAAGATCGACATTGATGTCATTACCATGAAGGACCACTGAAAGATCAAAACTGAGAGATCTAACAACCATTGTCACTGATGCAGACCATATCACTGAACTGAAAACCATTGCCATTGATGAAGACCATGTCACTGATGAAGACCATTCATAAAGCCAACCTTATGAAAAATCCTTCACAACACTGATTGCAACTTCACAACACTGTTTACATACTTCACAACACTGATTGCCACTTCACAACACTGATTGCAACTTCACAACACTGATTGCATAACCTGTCAACTGCATCTTGTGAAAACTGTGAAATGCAACATCCTGATATCCTGTTATTTTGACATCAATGAAAAGACAACATCCTGAACTGTGAAATGTGCTACAACTTCAACTCATATACCTGGAAGAGAAAAGAGACAGGGCGATTGACCAATTAACCAAACATTAGGCTACTGTCAAACGTTGGTTTGACAAAAGAGCTAAGATAAAGGCCTTTAGGATTTTAGACCTCGTCCTGTCATGGGACAAAGCGCATGAAAGGAAAGGTGACCATGGGAAGTTTGACAAATTATAGATAGGACCCTTTTAGATTTCATAAATCCTAGGTGACAACACCTATAGACTGAAAACCTTAATAGGTGAGGATGTCTTATTGCCAGTCAATGGACAATTCCTCAAACACTATTTTTAGGCCTAGATAAGTCATACCATGATGATGTACCATATGTATGTAATGTACATTTTGCATAGTTGTCTGTATAGTTTGCTTTGTGTGTTTGTTTTTGCTTTGTGCCATTGAGTCTTTGTTTTGGTTAGGCAAAATGATGCACCTTCTCGCTTTAGAAAATCACTAAAATTATTAGAATTCAAGAGATAGGTTGTAACTCATGTTAGAAGAAGTATTCCTGATTAGGTCTGTGATATCTGGTTCATCAGTACTACATTTTCTTGTTCAAGGAGATCTTCACATGACACACCTAACAACCTTGGATTTGTTGAACATACCGGTGTAGTGTTAAGTGAAAAATCTAAAGGTTGCCCTTGCTACCATTGCAATTCTTAGCCTAAATAGCAAGTGATCACACCTTGCAAAATAAGCTTACATGATGAAATCTTATGAATATAAAAATATATATATATATATTGAATATCTAAAAATATAATTAGGCCATCTAAGTAACTCTACCGGGGCTATAGACACCTGCTGGAAGCAAGGCTCTATCCAGTTGGCTAAGGGATGAACCAAACTATGTAGCTTAACACCGGTCACTAGTGTTTTCAACTCATCTTCAAGATGAGGGATATGAATCACATGCACACACTTGATCCCTTTTCAATACATGGTTATACTGATAAACATGATATCATTCAGGAAGGTTAAGATGTTTTATATTTGATAAGAGTTAGAAAACTATGTTTAAGTTTGTCTTAATCTCTTGAATTGTTGGAATTTTGTCATTTT
The DNA here is from genome assembly GCA_027924645.1 of Cunninghamia lanceolata. NCBI lineage: Eukaryota > Viridiplantae > Streptophyta > Pinopsida > Cupressales > Cupressaceae > Cunninghamia > Cunninghamia lanceolata. The sequence goes on from BSBN01000803.1 coordinate 15,849,812, forward strand.
CTTTGGTGGCAAGTTGTTGTGTGGTTGCACAACATGCCCCATTTTGCCTCAGCAAAACAGGGACCCCTGTTGTGGCTTTTGCTTTTGTGTTGGTTTGGTTCTGCTTGCATGGCAGTATGGGGTAAAATGTTTCGGATGCTTGAAATTCAAGATGCATAATCCTTGGTAAAATGGTTGTTATTAATGAAGTTTGCGTCAAAATTTAGCTAGGGTTGCCTTTTGAACAGTTTGAAAATTTCATGTATTTTGAGAATTATGCTAGTTTTTTTGAAAAGGTCAACACTGAGTTGCTTTGGTCAAAATGTATCTCATATACATTTCAATTTGCATGAATTTGATATACATTGTTTTGGTCTGTCAGGTTATAATGTACATCATGTTTAAATCCTGTATCATGTTTGTATTGCTAATAGTTCAAAACATACTTATGCAAATTCGGACTTGACATCGTTTCATGGTGAACTTTATAATAAGTAAAATCCGCACTTGTATTTGTATATTCCAGCGCATGTATCTTTTATGCAAATGTAAAGTATACATTGGCGGATGTCAAAAGGAATTCAAAGTTAGCATATAAGTTAGGGTCATCTCATTTGTATGTCTTATACATCGCTAGTATACATACTTTCCTATATACAAATGCAGATGCGAGCTTGAAAGAAAATTCAATTGAGTTTGGAGAATGAAAAGTGAATGCTCATATTTGTATGTATCAATGTATAATCACATGTATCTAATATACAGGTACAAATTTGGATGTGATTAGAAAAGTTAAACATTGTGAACTTTAAGTGAGGTCCGCGCTTGTATGTTTAGATGCATGTGTCAAACATACAAAAGAGAAAGATGTAGTTACAGATGCAGACAAAGGATTAAATTACAAATAAAGTGCATCTATACTTAACGAAAGAGGAAAGTTGGCAGTGTATTTGTATACGTATAAAGTGTTGGAATTAGGCTGGACAACTGAGAGGGGGTGGGTGAATCAGTTGTCCCAAATCTTAACACTTGCAACTATTTCTTTACCACACAAAACTGATTAATGATATAAACATTTAAAGTATGAATCATCAACACATGAGCAGAGACAAATGAACACTGTTACTAATTTTTTGTTCACACTAAAAATTAGTTGGACCTAAGTGTAATTGTTCAGAAGGAATAATAGAAAACTTCAAGGTTATGCATTCTTGAATGGTTGATGCCTTGACAAAGTTGAAAAGAGGATCCAGTTGTCAGGATAACCCAACAGTCCAATCAGGACTGATAAGTTATCATGACAAAAGAATTGATTAACAAAGGATCAAACATTCAAGGAGATACAGTTGTTCTACAAAGTTTGATTTTTTCGGAGTTATAAGTTAAATTGATTATTCAGATTTATCAGTTTTGAATAAAAAAGAGAAAGATGTTGTATTACACTGTTATTTCATATCATGTTTTGAACATACATCCAGGTATCTGTTACTTTATCTCATGCATTGATTAAAAATGGAAATACATATACATCAGATACATCAGAGAAACTAACTGATCATGTTTAAAAGAAGTGTTCAAATGTGTCCCACACAAGCCGTGGATGTAACCAGACTGAGCAATTGCAGACATGCAAGCTATGTATCTGTTTGATAAAAGAAAAGAGAAAAGAAAATATGATAAATTTAAACATCCATCATTGCCTGATGATGGAGGTTGCTGTTGAGGCTGGCCTTCAAGTCTTCAGTCTTCATTCTTCACTCCAAGCCACCATCCAGTTGAAACCTGCAAAAATTTTGGGGACAACCCTGTTAGTGCTCCGGATGTTTACAGTTATCACATGCTTTTATCAAACAGAGACATATACTTATCATATCATGCATTCATATAAGAATTTAGATCAGATAATGATACAAATCAGGAAGAAATCATGAAGGAGATCAATCAATGCTATCAGGTACTTTTTATGCTAACTTGTATGTTCACTGTGAAGGTATAGGATAAATTTTGTTGTTGATTCTGAAGATAAATAAACATGTGGATTAAATGTGGCTCCCACAGGGGTTTGAGCCCAGCATGTTTCTTTTCATTTTTTTTGAAAAGACTATCAGAAAAGACAAGATGCATCATTCTAAGCTATATTATGCATCATCTAATCAACTTACATAAAGAAGATGTCATCATAACATCATTACAGTTGATTGAAGCAAAACAAAGCTATATGACTGAGTCAAGATTGACAAAAGGACAAATTCAGAAACCAGATTAGAGTCATCTAAGGAGTGGTAGAAGTTTTCAGATTATTATGCCTGATAAAGAGAAGATAGATAGAGTAAAGGAGGATACAAGAACTTATGTATCATTTGAACAAGTTGCAGAATATATCATGTGAAGGATTATCTCATTATGACAAAGGAGTAAGATGAAGCAACATTTTATACCAGGTATCTCTCATGATGTTTTCATATTGTTTAAGACGATCAAAGTTTAAACAGCTATATCACATTCAAGTTGCAAGTGTCTCATAGAAATAGTCAAGCAAAATGCCACATGGAATAGCAGATGGAATAGTGGAAGGCAAGACAATCATAAACAATATGCCAACTTGACTACCATAAAATAAAACTTCACAAGATGTATGAGATAAGTGTGCAGTCATCTAGAAAGAAGATATAAACTTTGCAAAAGGCTGTCACCAATGCCTTAGAACTTCAAACCATCAAAAGATACATGAAGATGCCATGAAACAGTTATACTAGAGCAGATGGGTCTTATTTTTCAAGGATGAAATAGCCAGGCCAGGAATCTCATATGATTCAGGCATTAAGGAGAACCTATAAATGAAGATGAATGCTACAGTCTAAATGGAGTTAGATGTTCAAACAATCAAGCATCCAGGGATGAAGCACATAATGCATAGCAGATACCACAACACAATGAATGGTCATCATAGACATGACAATCAAACTTTCAAGATCAAATGAGAGACAGCCATGACTAAGGTGGAAAGATGTGAATAACAAATACTTACAACATGCTCACAATTCATCAAATGATAAAGACTATCACTAACCATCAGTGATCTTAAAGGAAGAACAAGCTATGGAGTAGCTTTGCATGTCATCACTTACATGACAGTTAAGTACATATGCAAAAACAAGAGACTGTCATGTATTGAGCACACAAAGATCAAGTATACGTAGAGTATAGTAGAGCATAAAGAATGCAACAGTTCAAGGATGAATAGAGTGGATTCCATGCATTTCAACATTATTGCGCTTTGACAAACTTTATTTCTCATGCCTAAAGCTACAGTGATGCCATGGTGCAGTCAAGAAGATGCCATGCAAGATCAAAGAGAGATACATTGCAGTAAAGAGAGATACAGTGCAAGAGAAGTGAGATACCATGAAGATCAAGATACAGATACAGTCACCATCACCATGGATAGTCAGGGACAATGACCAATGAAATGGCTTATATAAGCAAGAGACATTCATGATATATCATAATGGCCATATCCATCCACAGAATATGACATTCAAGTGATGAGATAAGCAGTCAGTATGCACAAAGATGACTACTGGTGCAAGGATGCACAAAGGCATGCTACAGGTGTATTGAAAGAATGCATAACAACCAAGAAGAAATAAGATTAGCTATCTATACTACAGAAGAACCTCAAAAATGTAAATGGTGACACTCATGCAACCTGAAGAGATATGCATAAGAAGCCATTTATGCTACAGGTACAATAGAAGAAGATGATAACAATCATCATACATAATATCATATGTTTTGCTGTCATACAGAATACCGAAATGTGCTTCTACCCAGTAGCTATAGTGGAAAGATAAGGTAAAATGTATCATCAACAATGTGAGACAGTCACAAGGATAGGAGCAGAGGTGTTATGTGAAGGAAAGAAAGAAAAACCCACTTACTAATGCTTCAAACTCTTTATACTTTTGCCAATAGATGGAGAAAAAACCACAGTCAAGGTGGTGCTGAACAGAGCAAGAGACTGTTTATGAAAAAACTGTATACCCATGTCAAGAGATCAAACCCTAATGATATTTTTGCAGACACAGTTAAGAAACTTCAAACAGATGCCATGATACATTCATAACCATGCCAGAGGAGCAAGAAACATGAAAGAAGGTATACCCTTCTGCAAAATAAACAAGATCTCTTCAAGGATATATCAATCCTTTCTTTCTTTACAGATAAAGAGAAAGAGATCAAGTAAGAGTATGGCCATGGCATTATAAAGGTTTTTTTGTGCAGAAAGAAGTTGAAACCCTAACTTCAAGGCTCACAAACCCTCGACAGTCTACATCATTTGATGCCTATTTTTAGGAGGAGCATGGCTATAACTGGTAAAAGCTTTGAAAATGGAGAAAAAATATCAAAACCCTCATTTCAAAACTTTAAACCCTCAATGTTTCTGCATGATAAAATAGATCAAGGCAAAAAGAAGAGATACATAGTCATGGCCGACAGAGACATAGCATTTTTTGCTATAAAATGCAATACCCATGTTTACTTACAGACTTGTCATGCTATAAAGAGTGAAACCAAAGATAAATGAAACTACAGAGATAAAATGGTAGTGCTTACCTTTATTGCTGACAGGAGGAAAGATCATTCCACGGCCTCACAGTGGCCTCAAAATTTCAAGATCAGATGAAGACCATCAAGGAAAAAGCACACAGAAACAAATATGAAGGTATTAAAAGATTGCAAAGCAATAGAGAGCAATGAATGAAGAAGAAGGCCACGAACATTTAAAAGAAATAAAACTACAGATCCATAAATGTTTCATATAAAACTCATACAGGTGTTACCTGTTGGCAAGAGACACTTTGTGGCTTCATGAGTGTTGTCATTGATGGCAACAAAGTCTATCCCACACATTTGCAGTACATAGTATGCCTATACCGGAAGTCAGATTGAAGATTATTTTGGTCTAGTAAACAAGAATAGAGTATGCAACAAGGTTCAACAATCAGGTCCGGATCTCTCAGATGGTGTAACTCACCAAGTTACGGACTTGGACAAGTCAAGAGGAGTATCATGACTACTATATTCAAGAGATTTAGCCTCCACTGATAGAACATGAAAAAGATATGAGCATCTGAGTGTTGGGTTTCAGACAGGCAAAGTAGACAGAGAAAGAATTGACCAACAGAGTATCAGACTTCAATCTGAATGAGTAATTGATGTTGATAAAGCAATTTGAGTGATCATACATTGTTGGTTGACATGATTGATGACTTCAATGCCTATGTTTTTGATACGCATCACAAATCAAGCATGGATTCAGCCGACAGATCAGTAATTTGTAAATATCTTGAGTATTCTGGTTGCCAACTAGAAAGTTGTTGAAATCCTTGATGCAGATATATATACCAGATGGATTCTACTATGTAGGGTGTGTGTGTACAGATGTGATGAAATAAAGTGCGAAGAAAAGCAGAGACAAGTGTGGAAGCAACAATACAAGTCCGGTATGTGGCAGAGGAAGAATGAAGTGCATCAGATCAGTATATTGTGCCTAACTAAAACTAAACTCTAGCATTTGTAGATGCCTCTCATCAGTTCAAACACCTGATTACCTTCTGTAAGTTCTGTAGACAGTGAGTCTCTTGTAGGCAATGTACCTCTTATGAGTAGTGTGCTCGGGTAGTGAGCCCTAATTGGCAAGTGCCATTTTGTACTTCTTATTCTTTTAACAGAGAATACAATCTTGGGTTAGACACCCTGTGGTTTTTCCCTTAACAGGGTTTTCCACGTAAAAATTCTTGTGTTATGTGTGATGATTTAATTTCTGTTCTTATGATCATATATGCTTATATGTTTTGATGCTGCACTAATTATTAAAGGAGAAAAGAAAGTTAAGATATTTGAGATAACTGATTCACCCCCCCTCTTAGTTATTTGCCTTGTTTCCAACAATTGGTATTAGAGTTAAGTTCCTCTAAATAGAGCCTAACAGCTTGAGGAAGATTTGGGAATCTCAATGGATATGTATGGTATGAAGAAACAACTTTAGTCTGCTCTGGATGATCTTGAACAATCCCACTCTGAAGCCAATAACTTAAGAGAAAGACTCAAACATGCTGATGATTTCATAAATGAGCTAAAAGAAAAACTGAGTATCTCTGTGAAAAAGAGAAAGGAACTACTTAAAAAATTAGCAAATCAGAGTGAAGCCAATGATACTAATGAAGATCTGGATGAGAAAAAAAAGCTATGTGAAAAATTGTCAAAAGAGGTCATTATGGTAAGGCATGAGATGGAATGAGGGGTTATGAGATTCACCCAAGAAATTGAAGAGAAAAGGAAAATTAAAGATAATCTAAAAAAATCCCTCAAGGAGAAGACAGAGGACTGCCACAAAATGAACAGAATAATCAAGCATCTTGAATCTAATCTTGAAGAAGCTAGAGATAATGAAGAACAACTTGAGAATCAGATAGACACTCTTAAACAAGATCTTCAAACAACAAATGAATACAAAGAGAAATTCAAGATAAGCTCAGCCCAACTTGAAGTTCTTCTTGAAAGCCAAAAGAGGGCAGATGATAAGTGTGGTTTGGGATATGAGAAAGGTGAAAGAAACATGCCTAGAAGACCTCCGGTAAGGCAACCAAATGCTCAAAGATATCCATCCTTCAATGGATACTGCTTCAATTGCAACAACTTCAGTCATAAAGCAACTCAGTGTAGAAGGAGAATGAATCAAACTAATCCATCCTTCTCCAGACAATGTTTCAACTGCAAAAGGTATGGTCACAAATCTCATGAATACAGAAATATGAAAATAAATAAATCATTCAATGGTAGATGCTTTGCATGCAATAGGATGGGACATATGGATAATCAATGCAGATCAAGAGGATATCAATCAAATATGCAAAGAAATGTTGTTTGTTACAACTGCAATAGATTCGGTCATATTGCCAAATTCTATAGAAGTAAAAATCAAGATAAAAAGGGTCTGGTGCATCTCAATCAAAAATAAGATAAGGGAAAAAAAAGTGAATGCGGATGAAGTTCAAAGGGAGATGAGCAAGATTTTGGTTAAGAAGAGTACAGAAAATGTTGGGGATGGATCCGCACCGGAATTTGGTACTGATATTCCTTCCAAAAACTAAACAAATGAGCTCTGGCTTAGGGGGAGTCACAAAGAAAAATAAATTCCCCCAGCTAGTCAATTGATGCCTAAATTTGGCACATGGAATGCTGCAGATTAAAGGGTTCTCAGAAAAATAACTAAATAATCCTCAGTAAAAATATGAAAGATCCGCATGGAATTTTGCAAGAGCTTAATCATCCAAGATTGATCCAGTTTGACAGCCATCCAATAAAGCAGGATTTTTACAGACAGATCCAGTATGATTCAAAATTGAAATACTTTGATCTACATGATTGAAGAAAAGAAGATACATTGTTAATCCTCACTGAAAATGATTCTAAGTGGAACACAGTAATTCGAGAAGATCTCTCTCAGAACAGGGCAACCAGATAACTTATGTTGTGCATTTATTGCAAAAGGAAATTAGGGTTTGCGCAAAGATAAAAGGGTTCATTCACTTATTATTTGAACATTTGCATTCGAGAAGAAGAAAAGAAGAGCTCTGCATCAAAGTTTCTACAACTCTCTCAAAGATCAACTGCAAAATCCAATTCAACCAGCGATTTGTTCCGGCTCTTATTTCAAACCCTAAAGCGTAAAAAGGTACTTCCATTCTTAAAATCTCTCTCTGAATCTTTTGCAAAATGGCTACTCTAATGGTTGTTAAGATCATTGATAGGCCACACCCAAAATTCAAGAAACACCCCTATAAATCCCTAGAAGTTGATCCTTTAGGCGCTTTTTCTAGCATTCCGCATGGGGTATTGCATGTAGAAGATGTTAGGGTCTACATCCATGCCAACATTGAGGAATTTGGAGACTCTAAGTTGATGGACATCTATCATAAACAATTAATAGATGAAAGTTTTAAACTCAAACCTCAATACAAGGCCCTTTGGGATAAACACTTCAGACATTGCATCCACTTTCCTTGTTTTGCATAAGATGATTGGATTCGATATGTCCTTAGCAGAATGCACGATAATTTCATGTGGTTAATGAGGCCCTTCAAGATAACAAAAGATGCCATTAGGGCAGTAACTGGACTGCACTCATCCAGTGGGTTACCTGCACTCAAAGCTGTCAAGAACCAGACAGTAACTAAAGCTACCGGATCTAAGTTTGACAAGAGAGCAATGACCATAGATGACATCACAGATCTGAATGTCAAATTTGCCTCAATGATAATTGGGTATAAGATCTATCATTCTAGCAGGGAGAATTCTGTGTTTGGGACTGCAATATATGCAGCATATCAGATGTTGAAGGAAAATGTAGATTATGACCTATGTGATCTTCTTTTAAACCAACTGTTAGAAAACCTGTAGAAGATCAAGAAGGATAAGAAGAACTCCTTCAAGTATGGTTGTTTAATACTGTGTCTATTCTTCTACTACATGAATGAGCTACCCAGATCAAGTGTTTGGGTTTGACAAAATGACAAACCAGTTGCAATACAGATTAGGAACTATATGTATGGACTTAATGATGCTAAAGCTCAAAGCACAGCACTCTAGGGTTACTTTAAGAACTTCCAAAGCATGATGCAAGCCATAGAGAGGATACCTCAATCCATAGTTGATAAATACAAGGATACAGTGTGTTTCATGGTAGATATTGATCAATGCCTAATGGAGGCAGTTGAGCCCAGAACAGTTTGGATAATGCTAATGGGATACGAGGTCGATGAGAAAATTTTGGAGCTACATATTCAACACCTGTTGAGCCAGCCTAAGGACCCTGAGGCAGAAAGGTTTGGAACCTTTCAAGAACTAAGTGTAAAAATAAATGTTGAGCTAAGACAACCGGAGATAAAGAGGAAAGTTAGAAGGGAAGTCGAGGAAATTGCTAAAAGATATGGCATATCAAAAGAGGCAGTAGATCCAAATAGAGATAAAATTGAAAGAGCTGAGAAAGAGAAATAAGAAGCAGAGAAAGGAAGTGTTCCGGTAAAAGCCTCCTCCTGGACTAGATCCTCTAAGGGCTCTGCACCTCTCACTCCTAAGAGCTCAAGAGCCACCAAACTGGAAGCCAAGACATTCAGAAAGGGAGAAAAGAGAATGAAAACAAAAGCCACAAGGTCTTACACAAGTCACAAGGATGATGAAGAAACAGAGTCTGATGAGGAAATTAAGAAAATGAAGAAGAAGAAGAAGACATCTAGGGAATTCTCTGCCGATAAAAACAAAGAAGAAAAGGCATAAGAATTTGTTGAAAAGCCCACTCTTTCCATTGATGATATCATCAAGGCAGTCACTATGGATGGGAATCTGCAACCAGTAACAAAATTCTATGATGAATATAGTGATACTGACAAGAGGATCTTGGAAGAAGCTACAGTCAGGTTTCATTGAAATTATTTCATTGATTCTCAAAAGTCTAGAGAAGGTACTTGAACTAAGAAAAGAGAATGCAAAAGAAAATAAATTAGAGATTAGGGAACAGATAGAAATTCAGCTCTATCCTTCTATTACTCCAAAGCAAATGGACATGATCTTTAAGGACTGTAAGGATGAATTCGGAGCAAAGCAAGAATGAATAAACTTATGCTTGGAGAAACTGACCAAGTAGAAAGAGAAACAAAAGACATCCTCTGGAATGCCTTCAAAATATTCAATCTTCATATTGTAGAGGAAACGAATGAAGAACCTTCTACCATGGATGTTGAAGGATTAAATCCAGCCAATGAAGAATCTTCCGACAAAAATGTAGAAGGGTCAAAAGAGATAGGTGGAGAGAAGTCTACGGAATTGGATTCCTCTGTTTTGGAAGAGGAAGCTCATGAAGTAGTAAATGCAGGTAAAATCTCTCCTCTGGATCCCACTGCAGACATTCTAGACTCAGGAGCTGAAGGAGAAGGAAGAAAAGAAGAGAAAGTGAGTCAAGAAGAGGAGGTAAAAGGAACAGAAGAAGAACAAACAGAGAAGATCCATGATGATAGTTCTAAGATCCCAAAAGAAAAGAAGACTCAGTCACCAGCAAGAGACACTGCAGAGGCAGTGAAGAACTTCCTGAACAAAGAAATGATGGAGATAGATGAACTTGAACTATTCCAAGGACCACTAAATTTTGACTCTCTCTCTGGTCCAGACCATGAAAATAACATCTTTTGCTCAAGCCAAAGCAAAAGAAAAACTTCTGAAATCTCACATGGAAGACTGTGAGCTGTTAGAGATTACATCCAGGATACTAGAGAAGATCATGCCATCATTTCAAAAGGATCCTTCAGCCTCTCCATCTAGCAACTTGAAATCTCTGGTAAATTCTATTAGCACTCATTTTGATTCTTTAGAGAAATTGGTAGAAGCAAAGGTCCGGAAGGAGTTTTTGGGAAAAAGATTCACTAAAGTACAGGGACTCATTGCTAATGATAGGAGGACCCTAGATATTGGGATAAAGAGCCTTGAAAATGCTATTAAAGATGGTGGGGACATGTACAAATTTTGTCTATCTTGGCCCAAAGTGACAGAGGATATTGAAAAGAAGGTGAAAGAACAATAAGGTAAACTGTCAAGTTTATCTCAGAATTTTGATCCCCTCACTACATCCTTAATGAATCAAGAATGCCAGGCCATTGTCATCATAAATGAAATAAAGAGGCTGAACATAGAAAATAAGGATATAGTAAACAGAATGAGTGAACTCAGAGGGATAAATATCCCTAAGTTAGAGGCAATTCATGAGGCCTTAACAAATGCTCAGACCACAACCCGGACCAGTGATCCGGCAGATCTAAGAAGCGCAGAAGCATATGCATTTTTGTTGAGTGGTCACATCTCCATTTTGGACAGGATGAAGCAGAGCTGGACCACAGGCTTTGTATAGTTGAAGGCCACTTTTGCGGATATACTCAAGTATATGTAAGTTTAACATGTATATATACTTATGCGACCATGTATAGGTTTTGTTTTTTTTACAAATTTTGGTGTGCAGATTCTGCCCTTTGCCATTGATGTCAAAGGAGGAGTGAGGAGTAGTGAAAAATGTGGAATCCAGCTAAGGGGGAGCTCCGGTAAAATAGTGCATAAGACAGAGCATCAGCCAAGGGGGAGTTTATTGCAACACTTAGTCATTTTTCACTAAGTGTTGCCATCAATGCCAAAGGGGGAGATTGCTGGCAAGAGACACTGTGTGGCTTCATGAGTGTCGTCATTGATGGCAACAAAGTCTATCCCACACATCTGCAGTACATAGTATGCCTATACCAGAAGTTAGATTGAAGTTTGTTTTGGTCCGGTAAACAAGAACAGAGTATGCAACAAGGTCTGACAATCAGGTCCAGATCTCTTAGATGGTGTAACTCAGCAAGTTGTAGACTTGTACAAGTCAAGAGGAGTATCATGACTACTATATTCTAGAGATTTAGCCACCGGTGATAAAACATGAAAAAGATATGAGCATCTGAGTGTTGGGTTCCAGACAAGCAGAGCCGACAGAGAAAGAATTGACTGACAGAGTATCATACTTCAATCTAGATGAGTAATTGATATTGATAAAGAAATTTGAGGTATCATACATTGTTGGCCAACATGATTGATGACTTCAATGCCTATGTTTTTGATACACATCACAAATCAAGCATGGATTCAGCCGACAGATCAGTAATTTGTAAATATCTTGAGTATTCTGGTTGCCGACTAGAAAGTTGTTGAAATATTTGATGCGGATATATATACCAGATGGATTCCAGTATGTAGGGTGTGTGTGTACAGATGTGATGAAATAAAGTGTGAAGAAAAGTAGAGACAAGTGTGGAAGCAGCATTACAAGTTCGGTATGTGACAGAGCAACAATACTAGAGCAGAGGAAGAATGAAGTGCATCAGATTAGTATATTGTGCCTAACCGGAACTAAACTCTAGCAGTTGTAGATGCCTCTCATCAGTTCAAATACCTGATTACCTTCTGTAAGTTTTGTAGACAGTGAGTCTCTTGTAGGCAGTGTGCCTCTTGTGAGCAGTGTGCTCAGGCAGTGAGCCCTAATTGGCAAGTGCGATTTTGTACTTCTTATTCTTTTAACAAAGAATACAATCTTGGGTTAGTCACCCCGTGGTTTTTCCCTTAATAGGGTTTTCCACGTAAAAATCCTTGTGTTATGTGTGATAATTTTATTTCTGTTCTTATGATCATATATGCTTATATGTTTTGATGCTGCACTAATTATTAAAGGAGAAAAGAAAGTTAAGATATTTGAGATAACTGATTCACCCCCCCTCTCAGTTATCTGCCTTGTTTCCAACAAATATGAAGGTATTAAAAGATTGCACAACAACAGAGAGCAATGAATGAAGAAGAAGGCCATGACCATTTAAACGAAATAAAGCTACAGATCCATAAATGTTTCATATAAAACTCATACAGGTGTTACCTTCTTCCTAATCATGTAGAGCTCCATGGAAACATCAAAAAGGAGCCGTTGTAAGGAGAAGACCAAAGCCATGATGGAGATGGCGAAAACCCTCGGCTAGCATGAAAGTTGCAAAGCTCAAAGAAGGAAGTCAAAATCAAGAGTGAATGAGCAATTTAGGGTTGTTTTCCTTCTTTTGTTCGAAGGTTCTTTGCTCGAGTGTATTTTTGACTTACAAAAATCCAATATTGCATTATCCAAAAAGCTGCCATGGTCAAGACTTTCCCTAGCCATCATAACATAGAGTGGCTGACAACAATGCTTTAGAGTTGATTTTTATTAAGTCAAGAGGCTGATGTGATGTGTGGGAAAGGCTCCAAGCCTTATAAACCTTTTGAAGATTCCTTGGTGGTTGGGTGGTGAATAAACATCAATACACATGCTCAAGTTCCTTATCCATTTTCAAAGCATCCCAAGATAGGGGTATCTCCTCATTATGCATGGCGGCTAACAACCAAGAAGATATGATTTTAGACATGGTATATGCATATGCTATACATGAAGTTTTCAAAGGTAAGTTTTCATGCATGGTGGAGATATGATTTCATGGAGTGATAATTTATTGTCTTGTAGTGTTTTGATTATTGCATAAAGGCAATTATGGTGGCAGTATATGATGGGCATTTTTTATGCATGGGGTTTTATGTTATGTGGAGTTGTTCTTCCTTCCTTAATCTCAAAATGCAAATGGGGATATAAGGAGATTTAGAAAATGTGATGTATGTGCACAAAGACAGCAAGAGGGAGTCATAAGGATATTTATGCATATTTGTTTTGTGCATGGAATGTTATGTGGAGTGACTTGGTTTCTTTTTATTTTCCTTGTAGAGGGAGATAATTTTTCTCATTGATCATTGGAGTGATAAGGAATTTTGTAATTATTCCTAAGTCCTATTTTGCAAACTAGGTAAATGTATTGGAGTGATAAGGAGTGATATTTTTCTTCTAATCATGCGCAATTTTACATAATATTAATTGTAAATAAATAATAAAGTAATACTCTATAAATTACTTTATTATTTTCCACAAGTTGTAAAATCAAAAAATAGATCAAATTGTAACCAATAATAGAGTAATATTCTATTACTTTTTTATTTACTCATAATCAATTTTGCTCATGCAAAATCATGCAAATTGATTAGTTGAGTTAACTAGGCCATCTAGGAGGTTTTGCATGGCTTTTAGGAGTATTTGTAGGGTCCTTGGTCAAAATTTTGGTCAAACATATGGAGAGACCCAAATTGAAGCTATTTTTGCTCAATTTGTGGCAGTTTTAGACCCTAATTTTGAGGATTTTTGAGGTTGCTCGGGAATGAGTATTTTTAGAGGCAGTTATCTTTAAGTCCATATTTTTTGCATGCCTCTTGGAGAGAGCAAACCTATATATTGTAAACCAAAAGTTTGTTTTTGCTAGTTCTTGATTCTCATTCTGATTTAGACAGATTGGAGAATTCTTGTAGCTCAGTTTTACAGTTTTATTGAGAGATCGGCAAGTTACAGATTATCTTTTGTCTTTTTGCAAATCTTTCCTTCATTTATTTTAGATCAGTTGAATTACCTTTCCTTTTTGTGCTGAATGTTGAAGTGATTTTGATGAAATTTTGCTATGTTTTATTATGAAACCTTCAAAATTATTGTCTCACCTCCTTGTTGCAACATTAAAGCATATATTCATCACAGGTCTTAGGTTGTGTTAACCAGAAATAGTCTTTTTATGATGTGAAAAAACTATTTCCTTCATAAAAACCTATTTTCAAACCTTCCTTAGAATCATTTTTGTGGTATTTATGCCAAGTCTGGATTGTGTAGAAGTCAGATTTCTGAGTAAACATTTTGAATCAGATTGCATTATTTTTATCCATATCAGGTGCATCACCATTTTTACCTTTAGTATTCATTTAGTTTTTTTCTTCCCTTTTCCCAAAAAGTAAAAAAACATACATCTCAATAGAACATTTAAAGGGAACTAGCCCATAATTTGGAGGTCTAATCTCGTCATAGGGCACCCACAACCTGAGATTAGTCCCATGTTACACAGAATTGCAGTGCTTTAACCAGCCTTGCATACGGGTGCAATTCCCAGTGATAACAGTTTTTGGCATGCTCGGTGGGACTTTGAACTAATTTTCAGTTCAAAAGGACTTATTTCTTTTTGTTATTTTTGGTATGAGTAGCAGAATTCTAGCCTTTTAGAGGTTTCTTATCAGTACCTGGCAACTCTAATACTTTGGTTTTTTCAGATCAGATCTTGCAGCCTATGAAAAAATATCAAACAAGGTCAAGTAAAAATTCTGAGAAGAAGCATAATCAGTTATTTCCACCAAAAAGGAGAATAACAGTAGAGAAAGAGGATAATACAACATATTTATCAGTTATTACAGATCTGCCAAGTACACATCTTGACTTTGCTTCACATCAGAATTCATTGTTTGCAAGTTCATCAACAGATTTTTTAAGTTCTCCACTAGCAAGCCCAGAAGAACAGATTTCTATTTTCCAAGAGGAACCACTCCTTGAATTTACTGCTGAAGAACCTGTATTACGGGAAATATTCCAAGAGGTTTCAGTCCAAACACCAGCTCAAGTTTTACCCACTCCAATATCTTTACTAGGAGGAGGAGGTGGTGGAGGAGGTGGAAGAAATCCACCACCACCTTGAAATTAGCCTTTTGTGTCATTCAATAGAGGCAGCCCTTTGAATCTGAATCAGCATGATGACATACCGATGGCTACATTGAAAAGTTTACCAAGTTTTACAGGAGAAGATGGGACTACACCCATTGAACATATCAGAGATGTGGCGTCTTTATGTGCTGTTCACCACATCACTGAAGAAAATATTACAATTAGGTTGCTGGCAGCATCACTAAAAAGTAAAGCTCTTCAATGGTTTAGAGGCTTAAGAGTCAATTCAATTAGATCTTGGGATGAATTAGGTGCTACTTTGAATAGGCAATTTCATGACAAGTCTGATCATTTATCATTAGTAGAACAAATGACTACTATTAAGAGGGCTCCACAAGAGCAAATGACAGATTTTAGTTTCAGATTTTATAAAACATAGAATAGAATCCCTGAAATAGTAAAACCATCACTAGAGCATGTTTTTTTGTATTATTTAAGGGCATTAAATTCTGATATTGCTGTTATGATACATTCCATGGGAGGGGTAACTTTACCAGTTGCTTTTGATATTGCAATAAGAGTAGAAAATAGTTTAATACAAGCTGGTAAGATAGCACCTAGGCCCCAAATGCCAATCTTTCCAGATATACAGCCTTTAATACCAATTTCAACCCCACATATTTTAGCAATACCATCTTTTGGTTATTCAACAAATACACAAAATAATACAGATCCCATTCATTTTGAATTTAGAGAGCTGAAAGAAAACCAACAAAGCATAGAAAAAATACTGCAGATTGTGAGCAATGACTTAGTGAGTCTGAAAATTTAAACAAATTAGAATAACAGACCTTACCAAGCAGCCCCTTACCAAGCAAATAGATCTAGTTATTAGGCAGATTATCAGGGTCAAAGAAGAAACTACAACAATAGGCCAAATCAACAGTACAATCCAAATGCTGTTAGTATATCAAAAGAAATAGTGTCTATACAGAACATGGTTCAAGACTATGCATGGTGCTATCCCTATAATCAGCCTCATAATCAGGCCACTTGCCCAAATGGAATAGTAAGTCAAGCTTTGATGGTACAGAATAAATATGCTGCTGCTAAAAATTCAGCAAGTGATGTAAACAACCAACTGGACATTCAGCCTCAATATGTTAATCCTGATGTACCTTTAATGAATTGGAAGGCTAATGAATTTTGTGGTGTAAATTAGTTGCTAGGTCAAAAGCAATCTTTTACTAATATTGCAGCAAACACAAGATCGAAAAAGAGAGCTGTTGACTTGCAACAATAGTCTAGAAATACAAATCAGTAAGCTGAAACTAGTAAACAACAAGCTGGAAATGTATCACATCCAGCTGATAAAGGGAAAAATATAGTTTCTATAGCTTAGAATGAGCAAAATCAAGCCTCTACATCAAAAGATTTGCACATTTTGTCAAGACAGCCAACTACAAAAAAATAAACAACCAACAAAAGACCAACTAGAGGTTGCTGTCCCAAAGGTACAACAAAAGGTTAGTGGCCCTAATTTTAATATTTTAGATCATATGAAAAAGACAACAGTAAGCATGTCTATTTTAGATGTTTTACACATTCCAAGACAAAAGGATTTGTTACAAAATACTTTATCTTAGTTGCCTTTGTCAAATGAAGTACAAAATCACATCAACCTTAGATTATGATTGCAAATAAAACAAAAAAAAGAATAGAACAACCTAAACCAGTAGGCAAGCCTCCACCATTTTATGTCACTTTGATTGTGGGTGACTATTTAGTACATAATTGCATGATAGATTCAGGAGCTAGCAGTTCAGTTATGCCAAAACAGCTAGCTGATAAGTTAGGTTTGAAATATGAACCTATTGTTAGAGGTGTTGTACAAATGGATGAAACTGAAGTGAGTACTGTCCAAACTTTTTTATATACTAGGACATTTATGTCATTGATTTGCCACCTACCTTTGCCATTTACTTATCCAGAGATTTTACAGCAAGGTTAGGTGGGTATTTATCATCTGATTGGACACATTTATTCTTCAGAACTAGATATGGAACCAAGGTTACAATCAAGTCTGAACCACTAGCAAAAGATCATTTGGAACCTTACACACCCAGTTCTATAAATGCAAATCTTCCTATTTTTTATCAAGAGGATCTGATTCCTGTCCAAGATCCAAACACACCTTTAGAAGGAATTCTAGATTTGGTTCTAGACCAATGGGCAGCATAAAATCATGAAGTACATCCATTTGAGCAAATGGATGAGATTGGCCTTGGTGTGTACATGATTCAAGAAAATAATATAGTTATTCCAAATTTGATTAAAGAAGAAAAATAACAAATTGTAGTGTCTGAAAATGATGTTTGGGAACTATATTTTGATGGTTCTAGAAGCAAGGTAGGAGCTGGAGGAGGAACTATTTTAGTTTCTCCCACAGGTGAGAAATCATCTTTCAAATTTTCTTTCAGTTGTTCTAACAACTTAGCTAAATACGAGGCTTTAGTTCATGGACTAGAATGGGCAAGGAAGAGAAAAATTAGATGTTTAAAAGTTTTTGGAGACAATGAGTTAGTAGTTAAACAAGTCAAAAACCTTGCTGCTATAAAAAATGACTTGCTGAAATTATACAAACATAGAGTTTGGAACATGATAGAAGAGTTTGATGCATTTAATCTGATATCTGTACCTAGAACTGAAAACAAGCAAGCTGACAAACTAGCTGCTATAGGAGCTGAATATGATATTCCTGTTGAAATGAAGAATATTCACTCTCCTTTATACATCAAAGTTGCTGTTAGACCATCAGTTTCAGATAATAATGTCAGTTGGCAAGTGTTTGACAGTGATGAACATATTGTAAATTTCTTAATGGAAGAAGCTGAATTTTCTGCAGGTAATCAACAGAATTTTGTACAACAATATGATGATAAAATACTTTAGTTAAGATCAAATAAGCTACCCAAGGGTTTAGTGACCTTGGAATCTATCTTTAATACTGATGATCAAGTAAGAAAAGACAAAGCCAACTTGTTAATAAAGTAAGAACATTATGACCTATTGAGATCTTTAAAGGAAAGTTGCTCAAGCTGGGAAGGATATGTACAAAACAAGAACAACAAGCATTCATCCAGCTTTGTAAAGAGTTCAGTGAAATTTTTGCATGGAAATTTAGAGATCTGAAAGGTTTCAACCCTGAGTTATCTCAACACATAATAGAGCTAGAACCCAAAGCTAACCTGTCAGACAGAAGCAAAGACCATTGAATTCCAAATTGGAAGTGCTCATGAAAATAGAACTCAATAAACTCATTGAAGGTAATATCATTTTTCCTATCAAACATACTTCATGGGTTTCTAACTTGGTTCTTGTCAGAAATAAAAATGGAGAAATCAAATTATGTGTTGATTTTCGTGATTTAAATAGATCATTATCCTTTACCATCTATGGAATAGATATTGCAGATTGTTTCTAGATCAGAGAGATTTTCTTTATTGGATGGTTATTTAGGTTATAAACAAATTCTTGTAAAAGAGGAAGATCAATACAAGATAACTTTTACCACAAAATGGGGCACACTAGCATACAAAAATATGCCATTTGGCTTATCAAATGCAGATGCAACATTTCAGAGAGCAATGGACATGGCTTTTCAAGGCCTAATTAATAAAATTGTCCTTGTATACTTAGATGATGTGACTATTTTTTCTAAAAAAGCTAAAGATCATTTTCGTCATTTAAGACTAATCTTTGAAAGATGTAGAGAATTTGGGGTATCATTAAACCCAAAGAAGAGTATTTTCTCTATTCACGAAGGAAAACTATTGGGACACATTGTGTCTAAGGATGGAATATCAATTGATCCTGAAAGAATTACTGGCATTACCTCTTCTTGCACATAAGAAAGGCTTATAGAGCTTTCTTGGAAGAATTAACTTTGTAAGAAGGTTTATTCCAAACATAGCAGTACTTTTACAACCTCTTACAATAATGTTGAAGAAGAATATTCCCTTCAGTTGGACCAAAGAAGGAAAGCAGAGTTTTGAAGAAATAAAGGAAGCACTTGCTGCTGGTCCCACTCTGATAAATCCAAATTTTGATAAAGACTTCATTTTATATACATTTGGCATGTGGATACTATATCAGCTATGCTATGTCAGCAAAACAGTGAAGGAATGGAACAACCTATGGTATTTTTCAGCCAGGTTCTGCATGACTACGAGGTAAGATATTCTTTTGTTCAAAAGCATGTATTAGCTGTTATCAGGAGCTTAAAGAAATTCAAACATATGCTTTCAAATAATAGAATTCAATTAATGGTTGCTTACCCAACAGTGAAAGAATTTTTGCTCAGTAAATATTTAAATGATAAGAGAGTAGGGTGGATAACAAAGGTCATGGAACATGACATAAAAATTAAAGTAACCAAGCTAGTCCGAGGCAAAGGACTGTGTGAACAGCTTGCAGGAAATGAAGGATACAACAAGGAACTTGAAGGAGAGGCTGAGACAGTGCTTCAAAACAATGAAACAACTGCTGCCCCAGACCCCCCTGCAAGTTGGGTGCATGATATGTTTCATTATTTGCACACTGGTGATTGTCCACAAGGCCTGGACAGATCTAAAAGAAGATATTACAGATTACAGGCAATCCCTTATGCCATAATTGATGGAATTCTGTACAAGAGAGATTTTAACAATGTTTTACTAAGATGTGTACATCCAGATTAGACTCAAAAGATTCTAGAAGAATTTCATGATGGACCTGCTAGAGGGCACTTTACAGCTAGAACAACAACTTTGAAAATTATGAGAGCTAGTTACTATTGGCCTGACATGTTCAAGGATGCTCATTAATGGGTAAAGAAATGTCTAAAATGTTAAGTTTTTGCAGGCAAACAAATACTAGTAGCAATGCCCTTGCATCCAATTCAAGTGGAACAACCATTTGACAAGTGGGGATTGGACTTCATTGGTCTTATTAATCCACCTTCAAGCCAAGGACACAAGTGGATCTTGACTACTACTGATTATTTCACTAAGTGGACTGAAGCAGTTGCTTTGAAAGATGCTAATGAAACATCAGTCCTGAATTTTTACCAAGATCTAGTGTCCAGGTTTGGAACTCCTGACTCAATTGTTTCAGATAATGCTTTAACATTCATTAGATTAAGAATATCTGATTGTTCTGTCAAAAATAACATATTCTTGAATACTTCATCAAATTATTACCCTTAAGGTAATTGCTAGGCTAAATCAACTAACAAAAATCTGATTAAGATTATAAAGAAAACAGTTGATGAGAATCAGAGGTCTTGGCATGATAAATTAAAGTTAGTATTGTGGGTTGATAGGATTACACGTAAAAGATCAATAGGTAATTCACCTTATGTGCTTACATATGGAAAGGAGGCCAAGTTACCAATAACAATGGAGTTGCCAACACTTAGCTAAATGAAAGAGCTAGAGTTATTTGAAGAACAGCCAATGGAAATCAGGTTGCACAGCTGATTAAACTTGAGGAGATCAAAAAAGAGGCCTTAAAAACATTAGAAGTGTTAGTTTTCAAGATAGACAACTGAGAGGGTGATGCAGAGTGTGTAGCGAAAGGACCAACAACTGTGATCGGCCAGACCCGATTTATGTCTTGGCGATGTCTCCTCTATCAGCCAAACATATCACTATCAGATCCCTCCTTTTCTTTCTTGCCGATCACTTTACTCCTCCCAATGACCATGACTTCCAATGACTTAACCTCAACAGTTAATCACCTGCGTCAGCCAGACTCCCCACTTCGGTCAGACTTCAGTCCTATGTTCCGATGGCTCACCTCACCCCGATGAGCTTTGACCCGTCGGGCAGACTCTCCTCTTTAGCCAGACTCCAAACTCGTCTTCCGATGATTCACCTCACTCTGATGAATATGGACCATTGGCAAGACACTTCTTATCGACATAGCTTTCTTCTTGTTTGCCGAAGCCACAACTCACGTCGATCAACTACCTCTCCTTCGTCTGTGGGACTCTCAAACTTCTCTTCGATAGGTTGTCCGTTGGTGTGACCCTACCTTTCGTTAAGACTTCCGAGTCTTCTCCCCATGATGTTCCTTACGCTGATACTCTTCATCAGTGATACTTCTCAATAGTCACCCCGATTGGTGAAACCTTCTACCGTCGGCCCAATGTAATTTCCTCAGCCCGATGCCTCTGGTCACGCCGATGCATACATTTCACTATGCAATGCATGGGGTCCACCGTCTCAATAGGTTTTCTGAACATGCAACTGTATGTGTCTCCGACACCATACCAGTCTTCAGCAAGATGCGGGCTATTTGTCACCGATGCCCACCCATCGGTTAGACACTAGGAATCGGAGGGACTTCAAAAAGCTATCCCGATGCTCTATGTTATGCCGATGGACTCCAAGGTACTCTGTGACGACCCGATACCAAAAACCCTTCAACAAAACAATGGATTTGACCGAAAGCCTTCAACCTCTTAAAATAATCTGATCCCAAACAACACCTGATCACTTCTCATCAATTTCCCGACTAGTCACATGGAGATGCCTAGTCGAATCCAGCCGAGTTCTCTGGATTCCTGGGTGAGAATGTAGAAAACAACAAACTTAAGTAGCTTTCCCCCATCACACCTATTCTGCACAGGACTTCAGTGGATAGAGGAAAGGGTCTTCATTTCTGAATCAAACCCTAACCCCTAGGTTACAAACCAGCCTCTGTGGAAATACTAATATTACACCATCTGCACACTACGGGAACACTAAGAACTACCAGATAATATCTAGTTTAGGTCATGGATGCACACTATCTTAATAGAGATATCAAATACCAAGAACACACAGACAAACCAATATATATCACACCCAGAAAACTCTTATTATTCATTCATCAAGTCTTCGCTGCATCACACACTTCTCCCCCTGTGTTGCATACAGCTTGCCTCTAGAAAAGAGTAGAGACAACAGTTATTTCCCTCCAACCATGCAAACTGATATTCAAAACAGTTAGCCATTGGTCTTACTCCTCAAACAAGCAAAACCACATGTTTTCCTTACCTAATTACATCAATGGGACCAAATTGATCCTTATTATAATATGATATGGCTTAGAGCCTTATGAAACAACAAAAGAAAATATGATCCTCTACTGTAGAGAAAGTGCTCCTGCACCAGAGGGGGGTGAATCAGTTGTCCCAAAACTTTCCTTTTATTAACTACTTAAATGCTTCTTGTAATTCAACAAGATAATAATAAATCAATCATGAAATAACAATGCAATAATTCAAGAGCAGAAACACATTAACACATATGACACCAGGATTTTAACGTGGAAAACCCGGTTAAGGGAAAAATCATGGGGTGACTAACCCAAGATTGTATTCTCTGTTAAAAGAATAAGAAGAACAAGATGGCACATGCCAATTAGGGCTCACTGCCCGAGCACACTGCTCACAAGAGGCCCACTGCTTACAGGAGAGACACTGTCTACAGAATGATAAATATTACATACTTGAACTGAAGAATAGCATCTTCACCATGCTTGAGTCAGTTCCATTTAAGCACAACACTTCTGCTCTGCCTTTCGCCCTTGTCCTCTCTACCACACTCTCATCTCCACCAAGATACCTTTGAAATGACTTCACAAATTCTTATTTATACAAGACATTGACTTTGGGATAATCATCCAAGTCAGCATACTTTACAGAGAAAATACACAAATACAGCTTGACTAATTACAAAAGACTTCATGCGAATCACCACACTGTCGGCTACACAGATCTGGGACTTCAATCTTCTTTGAGGAACATGCCATGCTTCACAGAACATCTTCAAGATCATCCACAAGATGTGTAACTCATTCGGTCAGCCAAGTTTAGGAAGAACATCATCATCTGGAAGTAATTCTTCAATTACAAGCTCAATCTTCAATGTGGACCACCAAAATGAACTGGACACAATCCAGAGACCTCCACAAGCTTGCCTGAATCACCAAGAACATCCACACTACTTCTGCTTACTGAAATCATTCTCTCCTTCATCCGAAACCTCAAGAACATAGTCTGTCATCATTGTCATATTGGAATAGATGCTTGCAGACCTCCAGACCATGAAACAATTGAGTTGTCATTTCACATTGACTTCCTAAAAACTCCACCAAATCCGTAGAACAAGATATTGCACTTTTGGATCTCATCGGACCTATTTGTGTCACTCTGTCACCTGTGAACATCTGCCAGAACCGGTTTTACTCATATGGCCATAACTTCTTCAAATCTTCATGCAGACCTCTCAAATATTTACTGGATCACCTTTAGACACATATCTACAAACCCTTTTATGCACAACCTCTGATCTTCATCTTAGCTGGGATCTTTACTTCACTGTCTTCACTGTTCTTTTGTATTCCTAATATGACTAATTTTCTCAATATCCTCAGCATACAACTCATCCAATCCTTGACATCAATGCAACATGAGTATGTTGACATCAATGACAACACTGATTAGGCCCATACTTGCAACAATCTCCCCCTTTGTCATTGATGGCAACATATGATGTGAAAAACTATTTTAACCATCAAGACAAGAACTTCTCCTCATTGAATGACATAACCCCCCCTATCAACAACGACCATTCACATGTCTTTTCTTCCTTTACTGCTCCCCCTTTGATCAGCAACCACTTTTTATTTTTCACATGTCTTCTCTCCCCCTTTGACATCAATGGCAAAGAGCACATACTTGCATCACTCAGAATCATATAGACTGCTCCCCTTGAGTAGCAACTTCCTATCATCAATCCGGACCACAAGATATGACTGTGAGATCCACCGAATTGATGCACATCAGTGCACCTTAATTCAGAACTGGAGGGGTAATAACCCCTAACTTCTCCCTGAGATACTCAAAAGAGTCCTTAGGTAGAGGTTTAGTAAAAATATCTGTAATTTGATCTTTGGAGGGCACAAACTCCAATTTAAATTCATTTTTGTTCACTTGCTCTCTCAAAAAGTGAAACTTGATGGATATATGTTTTGTCTTTGAATGCAACACCAAATTTTTTGATATATTTATTGCACTTGAATTATCACAAAAGATTGTGATGGGTTCCTCATACTCCACTTTGATGTCTCTTAGCATTTGCTTCATCCACAATACTTGAGTGCAACTACCTGCTGCTACAATATATTATGCTTCTGCAGTGGATATAGAAATTGCCTCTTGTTTCTTGCTTAGCCAAGAAACCAATCTTTTCCCTAAAAAGAATGCTCCACCACTGGTACTCTTCCGGTCATCCACATCTCCTACCCAATCCGCATCTATATATGCATGAAGAGATAAATCATGATCTCTAGGATACCATAAACCATACTTAACTATCCCTTTTAGATATCTAAGAATCCTCTTGCTTGCCATGACATGAGATTCTCTAGGATCAACTTGGAATCTAGCAACAAGACCAACAACATTCATAATGTCAGGTCTAGTTTGAGTAAGATACAGTAGTCCTCCAATCATTGACCTATACTTTTTCTGATTAGCCTTAGGAGAGTCATCATCTTTGCTTAGTTTACATCCGGTTGCCATGGGAGTATTCATTGGTTTTGAGTCTTCCATCCCAAATTTCTTCAACAATTCTTTCACATATTTGGTCTGTGAAATGAAGATTCCTTTCTTTGTTTGAATGATTTGCAAACCCAAGAAGAAATTCATTTCCCCAAACATGGACATCTCAAATTCACTTTTCATTTGATCTGCAAAAGTTTTGCACTTACTATCTCTTCCTCCAAAAATGATATCATCAACAAATACTTCAACAATTAAGATATTTTCATGATCAATTTTGAAGTACAAGTTACTGTCAGCAGTACCTTTGTTGAAACCAATCTTCAAAAGATGCTTATCCAATCTTTCATACCAGGCTCTTGGGGCTTGTTTGAGTGCATACAGTGCTTTCTTCAACTTGCAGACCATATCACCATGATCAGACAATTGAAATCCATCCGGTTGCTCAATGTATACTTCTTCTTCCAAGTCACCATTCAAGAAGGTAGACTTGACATCCATCTGATATACTTTGAAGTATTTGAAGGTAGCAAAGGCAAGAAATAATCTAACTGCTTCAATTCTTGCCACCGGAGCAAAAGTTTCTTCAAAATCAACTCCTTCTACTTGAGAATAGCCATTGCAGACCAATCTGGCTTTGTTTCTGAGTACTTCACCATCTTCATTCAATTTATTCCAGAAGATCCTTTTGGTTCCAATCACATTTTTATTTCTAGGTCTGGGAACAAGATCCCAAGTGTGATTTTTCTCAAATTGCATCAGCTCTTCCTTCATTGCTTTAGTCCAGCTTTCATCATTACATGCTTCACTCACAGTTTTTGGTTCAAACTTTGAAATCAGATAGTACTTTTCTGAGCCTTGGGCAATTTTTCTTCTTGTTTGAACACCTTTACTTTTATCACCTATGATCTGATCTTCAGAGTGATTCAGTCTTACATACCTGGGAGTTTTGGGAATTTCTTGCACTTCTATTTCTTGAACAGGTTCATCTAAACTTATCTCTTCTTTTTGATTCTCTGGATCAGTCTGGATCTAAATTTCAGAAGGGGCTTAGACTTCTTGGACCAAAACATCATTCTAATCATCTTCATCATATTCATAAAACCTTGAGGGTTTTTCAATACCTTCATCAACCTACACATTTGTACTTTCTATAATCTTTCTTAATCTCTTGTTATAACACCGATATGCTTTGCTTTGAGTAGAATAACCCAAGAATATTCCTTCATCACTTCTAGCATCAAATTTGCCAAGGTCTTCATCTCTTTTAATGTAACATTTGCTACCAAAGACTCTGAAATACTTCACAGTGGGAGTGATGCCAAACCAGAGTTCATAAGGGGTCTTACCGGTATTGTTTCTGATTTGTACTTGATTAAGAGTATAGACAGTAGTGCTTACAGCTTCTTTCCAGTAGATCTGAGGAACATTTGCTTCCATCATCATGGTTCTAGATGCTTCCTGGATGGTCTGGTTCTTTCTCTTGACTACTCCATTCTGCTGTGGAGTCCTTGGAGCAGATAACTATCTTTTTATCCCATGTTTCTCATAGAATTCTATGAACTCTCCGGATGTGAATTCTCAACCTCTATCAGACCTAAGACATTTTATGTTTAATCTGGTTTCATTCTCTACCATAACCTTGAATATTTTAAATTTCTCAAGAGCCTCAGATTTCTCTTTCAGAAAAGTCACCCACATCATCCAGGAGTGATCATTAATTAATAACATGAAGTATCTATCACCTTAAGTCCAACAATCTGGTAGAAGATTGTTCCTTACTTTTAAATGTGACTCTACTCTGCTTACCCAATTGACATTCTTTGCACAAACTATTGGTAGGTTTCACCAGTCTTGGAAGATCTCTTACAGCCTGAGTGTTGCTTATCTTGATGATATTATCAAAATTCACATGACACATTCTCCTATGCCACAACCAACTCTGATCAATTTGAATAAATAAACAACTTTTACCAGTACCAACCAAGTGGAAGATGTTACCTTTTGTTTGAGTACCGGATGCAATCTCTATTCCAGAACTTTCAAAGATCTTACATTTGCCATTTTTGAATCAGAGATCATAGCCTTTGTCCACCAACTGTCCAACACTGAGAAGATTATACTTCAGACCTTCAACATACAATACATTACTGGTTTTGTTCTTTCCATCAAAAGAAATAGTTCCTCTGTCTCTGATTCTGCCAGCATAATTATCACCAAATTTTACAACTCCACCTTCATATCTTTTCAAATCTATAAACTTATTTTTGTCACCTATCATATGGTGGGAGCATCCACTGTTAATGACCCAGTCATCCTTTTCTTCAACTTGGGCAGCCATAGATCTTTCTATCATTTTATGATTGACAGATTTAGAGGGCATTGGATCTTCTTCCTTCATGGAAATAAACACCCAGTCACTTCTAGATTTGTTTCCTGTCTCTGATTCATCATCTGTTACTCCTTCATCATCATCATCTTCATGAACATAGTAACATTTCTTTTGGAATCTTGATCTATTTGGATTTGCCCTTGAAAATCTTTCCAGACACCTTGAGGCAAAATGACCAATCTTATTGCAGTTGAAACATTTAAAGGGCAATTTTCCTTCATACTTACCGGATCCTCTTGGCAGTCTTTTTGCAATAAGGGCTTCAAGTTGAGCAGCTTCTGCTTCATCTTCTTCCAGATATTTTCTTGCTTTTTCATACCATGATAGTTTCTTTGAAGAGTTCTCTCCCGGATCAAACTTTTGTTTGCCTTTTACAGAGGCACTAGCTTTGAATGTAGATTCAGTCTTGGGGGGTGCATCTCCAAACTCGGCCAATTCAAATGTAGCTAGTTTTCCAACCAATTGATCCTTTGTGATATTTGAAAAAGATCCAAATTCTTCAATAGCAGCAACCTTGTATTTGTAAGAAGGAGGTAGGGATCTGAGAACTTTGGCAACAATCTCATCTTCATCCAAGATTCCACCAGTACACCTAATGCCACAAGCAAGCTCATTTACTTTTGGCATAAATGTATTGATATTTTCATCTTCAGGTTTTTGAATTTTCCTTTCAGACTCTGTATCTTGGCACATTTAACATATTTGTCTCCTTCACGCAGAAGTTCCAATTTTTCCCAAATCTCATATGTAGTTTTTAAATCTATAACATTTGTCAGCTTTGAATCAGATAGGGCACTTAGTAGAGCTTCTTTAGCCTGAAGGTTGTCTTCAGCACTTTGATTTCATTTACAGTTTTCGGACCATTCTTTGGAGGGACATACTTATTTGAAGCCATGATCTAATATTGCATTCCCATACATTGCAGGTGGCATTCCATGCAGCTTTTCCAAAGAGTGTAGTTGGTTCCATCAAACCTCAGACTATCCTTCTTGTAGGAAGACATCCTGGATCTCCTCAAGCGGTTAAGCTCTTTTAGAGGAACTTAGCTCTGATACCAATTGTTAGTTTTCAAGATAGAAAACTGAGAGGGGGGGTGAATCAGTTGTCCCAAAACTTTCCTTTTATTAACTACTTAAATCCTTCTTGTAATTCAACAGCATAATAATAAATCAATCATGAAATCACAATGCAATAATTCAAGAGCAGAAACACATTAACACATATGACACCAGGATTTTAACGTGGAAAACCTGGTTAAAGGAAAAACCATGGGGTGACTAACCCAAGATTGTATTCTTTGTTAATAGAATAAGAAGAACAAGATGGCACATGCCAATTACGGCTCACTGCCTGAGCACACTGCTCATAAGAGGCCCACTGCCTACAGGAGACACACTGTCTATAGAATGATAAATATTACATACTTGAACTGAAGAATAACATCTTTACCATGCTTGAGTCAGTTCCATTTAAGCCCAACACTTCTGCTCTGCCTTTCTCTCTTCTCCTCTCTACCACTCTCTCATCTCCACCAAGATACCTTTGAAATGACTTCACAAATTCTTATGTATACAAGACATTAACTTTGGGATAATCATCCAAGTCAGCATACTTTACAGAGCAAATACACAAATACAAATTAACTAATTACAAAAGACTTCATGCGAATCACCACATTGTCAGCTACACAGATCTGGGACTTCAATCTTCTTTGAGGAACACGCCATGCTTCGCAGAACATCTTCAAGATCATCCGCAAGATGTGTAACTCATCTGGTCGACCAAGTTTAGGAAGAACATCATCATCCGGAAGTAATTCTTCAATTATGAGCTCAATCTTTAATGCAGACCACCAATACAAATTAGACACAATCCAGAGACCTCCACAAGATTGCCTGAATCACCAAGAACATCCAAACTACTTTTGCTTACTGAAATCATTCTCTCCTTCATTTGGAACCTCAAGAAGACAGTCTGTCATCACTGGCATATTGGAATAGATGCTTATGGACCTCCAGACCATGAACCAATTGAGTTATCATTTCACATTGACTTCCTAAACACTCCACCAAATCCGCAGAACAAGATATTTCACTTCCGGATCTCACTGGACCTATTTGTGTCACTCTGTCACCTCTGAACATTTGCCAGAACCAATTTTACTCATATGGCCATAACTTCTTCAAATCTTTATGTGGACCTCTCAAATCTTTACTGGATCACCTTTAGACACATATCTACAAACCCTTTTATGTGCAACCTTTGATCTTCATCTTAGTTGGGATCTTTACTTCACTGTCTTCATTGTTCTTCTTTGTTCCTGATAGGACTAATTTTCTCAATATCCTCAGCATACAACTCATCCAATCCTTGACATCAATGCAATAGGACTATGTTGACATCAATGACAACACTGGTTAGGCCCATACTTGCAACAAGAAGTACACCAGGTCCAAATGAAAAGGACTTTTGATAAAAGAGTAGTACCAAGAGTTTATAAAGAAGGAGATTTAGTTTTCAAGTGGAATGAATTGAAAAGCAGACTAGGACAACATACAAAGTTTGATGCAATGTGGGATGTACAATATATAATCACAGAATGCAAGCAAAATAATGCATTTCAGCTTGCTAAGTTAGATGGTGAGGTGTTGCCAATCCCAGTTAATGGGATTCACCTCAAGATATGTTACTAAGTAAGGCAACCTTATGCTGTAAATAAGTGCTTTTGCACAGTTAGTTTGAGTTTTTTTGTTTTGTTTCCAAGAAGTACTTTTGCACATGTAGCTGGTTCTATTTTAAGCAAATTAGTTTTAGTTTCAATTTTTAGTTAGTTGCTGCTGTTGTTTTCAGTTAGTGTGATTTGCAGAATTTCTCTAAATTCAGGGCATAAATGACTCTATGCCCAATGAGAAGGCAAGGCTACTGGTTCTAAATTGTTTAGTAGGCAAACACACCTCAGAGGTCACCAGAAATGTTACTAATTTTTTGTTCACACTAAAAATTAGTTGGACCTAAGTGTAATTGTTCAGAAGGAATAATAGAAAACTTCAAGGTTATGCATTCTTGAATGGTTGATGCCTTGACAAAGTTGAAAAGAGGATCCAGTTGTCAGGATAACCCAACAGTCCAATCAGGACTGATAAGTTATCATGACAAAAGAATTGATTAACAAAGGATCAAACATTCAAGGAGATACAGTTGTTCTACAAAGTTTGATTTTTTCGGAGTTATAAGTTAAATTGATTATTCAGATTTATCAGTTTTGAATAAAAAAGAGAAAGATGTTGTATTACACTGTTATTTCATATCATGTTTTGAACATACATCCAGGTATCTGTTACTTTATCTCATGCATTGATTAAAAATGGAAATACATATACATCAGATACATCAGAGAAACTAACTGATCATGTTTAAAAGAAGTGTTCAAATGTGTCCCACACAAGCCGTGGGAGTAACCAGACTGAGCAATTGCAGACATGCAAGCTATGTATCTGTTTGATAAAAGAAAAGAGAAAAGAAAATATGATAAATTTAAACATCCATCATTGCCTGATGATGGAGGTTGCTATTGAAGTTAGCCTTCAAGTCTTCAGTCTTCAGTCTTCATTCTTCACTCCAAGTCACCATCTAGTTGAAACCTACAAAATTTTTTGGGACAACCCTGTTAGTGCTCTGGATGTTTACAGTTATCACATGCTTTTATCAAACAGAGACATATACTTATCATATCATGCATTTAGATAAGAATTCAAATTAGATAATGATACAAATCAGGAAGAAATCATGAAGGAGATCAATCAATGCTATCAGGTACTTTTTATGCTAACTTGTATGTTCATTGTGCAGGTATAGGACAAATTTTGTTGCTAATTTTGAAGACAAATAAACATGTGGATTAAATGTGGCTCCCACAAGGGTTTGAGCCCAACATGTTTCTTTTCATTTTTTTTGAAAAGAGTATCAGAAAAGACAGGATGCATCATTCTAAGCTATATTATGCATGATCTAATCAACTTACATAAAGAAGATGTCATCATGACATCATTACAGTTGATTGAAGCAAATCAAAGCTATATGACTGAGTCAAGATTGACAAAAGGACAAATTCAGAAATCAGATTACAGTCATCTAAGGAGTGGTACAAGTTTTCAAATTATTATGCCTGATAAACAGAAGATAGATAGAGTAAAGAAGGATACAAGAACTTATGTATCATTTGAACAAGTTGTAGAATATATCATGTGAAGGATTATCTCACTATGACAAAGGAGTAAGATGAAGCAACATTTTATACCAGGTATTTCTCATGATGTTTTCATACTGTTTAAGACGATCAAAGTTTAAACAGCTATATCACATTCAAGTTGCAAGTGTCTCATAGAAATAGTCAAGCAAAATGCCACATGGAACAATAGATGGAACAATGGAAGGCAAGACAATCATAAACAATATGCCAACTTGACTGCCATAAAATAAAACTTCACAAGATGTATGAGATAAGTGTGCAGTCATCTAGAAACAAGATATAAACTTTGCAAAAGGCTGTCACCAATGCCTCAGAACTTCAAACCATCAAAAGATACATGAAGATGCCATGAAACAGTTTTACTGGAGCAGATGGGTCTTATTTTTCAAGGATGAAATAGCCAGGCCAAGAATCTCATATGATTCAGGCATTAAGGAGAACCTATAAATGAAGATGAATGCTACAGTCTAAATGGAGTTAGATGTTCAAACAGTCAAGCATCCAGGGATGAAGCACATAATGCATAGCAGATACCACAACACAATGAATGGTCATCATAGACATGATAGTCAAACTTTCAAGATCAAATGAGAGACAACCATGACTAAGGTGGAAAGATGCAAATAACATATACATACAACATGCTCACAATTCATCAAATAACAAAGACTGTCACTAACCAGCAGTGATCTTAAAGGAAGAACAAGTTATGGAGTAGATATGTATGTCATCACTTACATGACAGTCAAGTACATATGCAAAAACAAGAGACTACCATGTATAGAGCACACAAAGATCAAGTATACATAGAGTACAGTAGAGCATAAAGAATGCAACAGTTCAAGGATGAATAGAGTGGATTCCATGCATTTCAACATTATTGTGCTTTGACAAACTTTATTTCTCATGCCTAAAGCTACAGTGATGCCATGGTGCAGTCAAGAAGATGCCATGCAAGATCAAAGAGAGATATAGTGCAGTAAAGAGACAGTCCAAGAGAAGTGAGTTACCATGAAGATCAAGATACAAATACAGTCACCATCACCATGGACAGTGACCAATGAAATGGTTTATATAAGCAAGAGACATTCGTGATATATCATAATGGCCATATCCATCCACAGAATATGACATTCAAGTGATAAGATAAGCTGTCAGTATGCACAAAGATGACTACAGGTGAAAGGATGCACAAAGGCATGCTACAGGTGTATTGAAAGAATGCATAACAGCCAAGAAGAAATAAGAGCAGCTACCTATACT
Source organism: Cunninghamia lanceolata (assembly GCA_027924645.1). NCBI lineage: Eukaryota > Viridiplantae > Streptophyta > Pinopsida > Cupressales > Cupressaceae > Cunninghamia > Cunninghamia lanceolata. The sequence goes on from BSBN01000803.1 coordinate 15,882,456, forward strand.
ACAGAAGAACCTCACAGAAATGTAAATGGTGACACTCATGCAACCTGAAGAGATATGCATAAGAAGCCATTTATTCTACTGGTACAATAGAAGCAGATGATAACAATCATCATATAGAATATCATATGTTTTGCTATCATATAGAATACCGAAATGTGCTTGTACCCAGTAGCTACAGTGGAAAGATAAGGTAAAGTGTATCATCAACAATGTGAGATAGTCACAAGGATAGGAGCAGAGGTGTTATGTGAAGGAAAGAAAGAAAAACCCACTTACTAATGCTTAAAACTCTTTATACTTTTGCCAACAGATGGAGAAAAAACCACAGTCAAGGTGGTGCTGAACAGAGCAAGAGACTGTTTATGAAAAAACTATATACCCATGTCAAGAGATCAAACCCTAATGATATTTTTGTAGACACAGTTAAGAAACTTCAAACAGATGCCATGATACATTCATAACCATGCCAGAGGAGCAAGAAACATGAAAGAAGGTATACCCTTCTACAAAATAAACAAGATCTCTTCAAGGATATATCAAGCCTTTCTTTCTTTACAGATAAAGAGAAAGAGATCAAGTAAGAGTATGGCTATGGCATTATAAAGGTTTTTTGTGCAGGAAGAAGTTGAAACCCTAACTTCAAGGCTCACAAACCCTCGACAGTCTACATCATTGGATGCCTATTTTTAGGAGGAGCATGGCCAAAACTAGTAAAAGATTTGAAAATGGAGAAAAAATATCAAAACCCTCATTTCAAAACTTTAGACCCTCAGTTTTTTTGCATGATAAAATAGATCAAGGCAAAAAGAAGAGATACATAGTCATGGCCGAGAGTGATATTTGCTATAAAATGCAATACCCATGTCTACTTACAGACTTGTCATGCTATAAAGAGTGAAACCAAAGATAAATGAAACTACAGAGATAAAATGGCAAGTGCTTACCCTTGTTGCTGATAAGAGGAAAGATCATTTCACGGCCTCACAGTGGCCTCAAACTTTCAAGATCAGATGAAGACTGTCAAGGAAGAAGCACACAGAAACAAATATGAAGGTATTAAAAGATTGCACAGCAACAGAGAACAATGAATGAAGAAATAGGCCACGACCATTTAAAAGAAATAAAGCTTCAAATCCGTAAATGTTTCATATAAAACTCATACAAGTGTTACCTTCTTCCTAATCATGTAGAGTTCCATGGAAACAACAAAGAGGAGCTGTTGTAAGGAGAAGACCAAAGCCATGATGGAGATGGCTGAAACCCTCGGCCGGCATAAAAATTGTAGAGCTCAAAGAAGGAAGTCAAAATGAAGAGTGAACGAGCAATTTAGGGTTGTTTTCCTTCTTTTGTTCGAAGGTTCTTTGCTTGAGTGTATTTTTGACTTACAAAAAATCAATATTGCATTATCCAAAAAGCTGCCGTGGTCAAGAATTTCGCTAGCCATGATAACATGGAGTGGCCGACAATAATGCTTTAGAGTTGATTTTTATTAAGTCAAGAGGCTGATGTGATGTGTGGGAAAGGCTCCAGGCCTTATAAACCTTTTGAAGATTCCTTGGTGGTCGGGTGGTGAATAGACAACAATACACATGCTCAAGTTCCTTATCCATTTTCAAAGCATCCAAAGATAGAGGTATCTCCTCATTATGCATGGTGGCTAACAACCAAGAAGATATGATTTTAGACATGGTATATGCATATGCTATACATGGAGTTTTCAGAGGAGTTTTCATGCATGGTGGAGATATGATTTCATGGAGTGATAAGGTATTGTCTTGTAGTGTTTTGATTATTGCATAAAGGCAATTATGGTTGCAGTATATGATGGTGGTAGTATATGATGGGCATTTTTTATGCATGGGGTTTTATGTTATGTGGAGTTGGTCTTCCTTCCTTAATCTCAAAATGCATATGGGGATATAAGGAGATTTAGAAGATGTGATGTATGTACACAAAGACAGCAAGAGGGAGTCATAAGGATATTTATGCATATTTGTTTTGTGCATGGAATGTTATGTGGAGTGACTTAGTTTCTTTTTATTTTCCTTGTAGAGGGAGATAATTTTTCTCATTGATCATTGGAGTTATAAGGAATTTTGTAATTATTCCTAAGTCCTATTTTGCAAAATAGGCAAATGTATTGGAGTGATATTTTTCTTCTAATCATGCACGATTTTACATATTATTAATTTTAAATAAATAATAAAGTAATACTCTATAAATTATTTTATTATTTTTCACAAGTTGTAAAATTGAAAATAGATCAAATTGTAACCAATAATAGAGTAATATTCTATTACTGTATTATTTACTCACAATCAATTTTGCTCATGCAAAATCATGCAAATTGATTAGTTGAGTTAACTAGGCCACCTAGGAGGTTTTGCATGACTTTTAGGAGTATTTTAGGGTCCTTGGTCAAAATTTTGGTCAAACATATGGAGAGGCCCAAATTGAAGCTATTTTTGCTCAATTTGTGGCAGTTTTAGACCCTAATTTTGAGGATTTTTGAGGTTGCTCAGGAATGAGTATTTTTAGAGGCATTTATCTGCAAGTCCATATTTTTTTCATACCTCTTGGAGAGAGCAAACCTATATATTGTAAACCAAAAGTTTGTTTTTGCTAGTTCTTGATTCTCATTCTGATTTAGATAGATTGGAGAATTCTTGTAGCCCACTTTTACAGTTTTATTGAGAGATCGATAGGTTATAGGTTATCTTTTGTCTTTTTACAAAGCTTTCCTTCGTTTATTTTAGATCAGTTGAATTACCTTTCCTTTTTGTGCTCAATATTGAAGTGATTTTGATGAAATTTTGCTGTGTTTTATTATGAAACCTTCAAAATTATTGTCTCACCTCCTTGTTACAGCATTAAAGCATATATTCATCATAGGTCTTAGGTTGTGTTAACCAGAAATAGTCTTTTTATGCTGTGAAAAAACCATTTCCTTCATAAAAACCTGTTTTCAAACCTTCCTTAGAATCATTTTTGTGGTATTTATGCCAAGTCTGGATTGTGTAGAAATCAGATTTCTGAGTAAACATTGTGAATCAGATTGCATTATTTTTATCCATATTAGGTGCATCACCATTTTTACCTTTAGTATTCATTTAGTTTCTTTCTTCCCTTTTCCCAAAAAGTAAAAAAACATACATCTCAATAGAACATTTGAAGGGAACCACCCCATAATTTGGAGGTCTAATCTCATCATAGGGCACCCACAATCTGAGATTAGTCCCATGTTACACGAAATTGCAGTGCTTTAACCAGCCTTGCATACGGGTGCAATTCCTAGTGATAACAAACACATAACACCAAGATTTTTACATAGAAACCCGGTTAAGGGAAAACCACGGTGGGGGTTAACCCACAAAGATTAGTACCTTGTTAAAAGTACTTTAGAAAGATAGAAGGCACATGCCTTCAGGTGCACTGCCCAGAGCTCACTGCTCAAAAGAGGCTCATTGCCTACAAGAGGCTCATTGCCTATAAGAATTAAGTTTATCACAGAGAAAATGAACTAAGAAATAGCATCTATTTCATGCTTGGTTCAATCCCTTTGAAATCTCACAATTTTTGCTCTGATCTTTAATCACTTATCCATTATATCTTCATCCTTACTGCTCTTGATCCTCTGCACTTCTTTTTCTCTACTCTACTTCTGTACTTCTCTTAGGATTTTATCATTTCCGCACACACACTTTCCACAACTCATCAACAAGTATTTATATGCTTCATTAACCTTGGAATGAACATCAAGGTCGGCTAAACTTGACGTGGACTATTACATTGTCGGCCAAACATAGCTGAGACTTGAATCTTCCTCCAACAACACGCCACGCTCGAGAGAATTGCTCATAGATCATCCGCAACATACTTGAATCATCTGGTTGGCCAAGAACTGGGAAGAACAACAACACAGAAATAAATCTTCACCAACGAGCTCAATCTTCAGTGCGGACCTCTAACACAACAGTTACATGATCTAGAGACTTCCACAAGCACATTGAAATCAACAAGAACATCCGCACTCCTCCAAATCATCAGAATCACTTGCATCTTCATCCGAAACCTCAAGAACACTGTCTGCCATGACTGTCATACTAGAAAGATTGCTTGTGGACCTCCAAACCATGAACCACTAGAGTTGATGATACACACTGACTTCCCAATGATGCCTCTAGATCCGCAGATCATAATATTTCAATGCAGAGCAATCTAGACCAATTTACTATCACTCTGTCTCTTTTGATCACAACAAAACCTGGTTCTACTCAGATGGCCATAGCTTATTCAAATCTTCATGTAGACTTCTCAAGTCTTAACTAGAGATACTTAAGACAATCCTCTATACTACCAAATGGTCTGCAACCATTGATCTTTATTATTTTTCTCAATATCCTCAACATTCTAGTCTTCTAGACAGACAACAAAATAGGATACAGTTGACACCAATGGCAACAAGAATATGTTGACATCAATGACAACACCGATTAGGCACATATTTGCAACAATCTCCCCCTTTGTCATTGATGGCAACATATGATGTGAAAAACTGATTCAACCATCAAGACAAGACCTTCTCCCCCTTTCTCTTATCACTTCTGCAACCATTATCTTTATTGCTCCCCTTTTCATCAGCAACTAGTTTTTCACATGACTTCTCTCCCCCTTTGACATCAATGGCAAAGGGCACATATTTGCAGTCTTTTCTCCTTTTTATTTCAGACAAATCTCAAAACTTGCATACTGACTACTCCCCCTGAGTAGTCCCTCCTTAACATCAATCCAGATCACAAGATATGACTGTGAATTCCACCGAACTGATGCACTTTAGTGCATCTTAATTTTGATCAGGAGGGGTAGTAACCCCTAGCTTCTCTCTGAGATACTCAAAAGTATCCTTGGGAAGAGGCTTAGTGAAGATATCTGCAATCTAATCCTTTGAAGAAACAAACTCCAATCTGACTTCATTCTCATTAACCTTCTCTCTCAAAAAGTGAAACTTGATTGAAATGTGCTTTGTCTTTGAATCCAACACCAGATTCTTTGAGATGCTTATTGCACTTGAATTATCACAGAAGATTGTGACAGGCTTCTCAAACATAATTCTGATATCCTTCAGCATTTGTTTCATCCACAGAACTTGAATACAATTATTTGCTGCTGCTATATACTCTTCCTCTACTATAGATAGAGATATTGCCTCTTGCTTTTGCTCAGCCAAGAAACCAATCTTCTTCCCAAGAAGAATGCACCACCACTAGTGTTTTTTCTGTCATCCACATCTCCTACCCAATCAACATCTGTATAAGCATGAAGAGTGAAGTCATTATCCTTTGGATACCATAAGCTATAATCAATTGTCCCTTTGAGATATTTGAAGATTCTCTTGACTGCTATAACATGTGATTCTTTAGGATCAGCTTGAAATCTAGCAACAAGTCCAACTACATTCATGATATCAGGTCTGGTCTGAGTCAGATAAAGTAGTCCTCCAATCATTGATCTATACCTTTTCTGATCTGCCTTAGGTGAATCATCATCTTTACTTAACTTGCATCTGGTTACCATAGGAGTACTTACTGGTTTTGATTCCTCCATTCTGAACTTTTTCAACAATTCCCTCACATACTTAGACTGAGATATGAAGATACCTCTATCTGACCGAGTGATTTGTAGACCTAGGAAGAAATTCATTTCACCAAACATAGACATCTCAAATTCATTCTGCATCTGATTAGAAAATGTTTTTCACATACTCTCATTTCCACCAAAAATGATATCATCAACAAATACCTCAACAATCAAAATATTCTCATGATCAATCTTGAAGTAAAGATTATTGTCAGTAGTGCCTTTTCTATAACCTAGCTTTAGCAAATACTTGTCTAATCTTGCATACCAGGCTCTTGGGGCTTGTTTGAGTCCATATAATGCTTTCCTTAACTTGCAGACCATATCTCTCTAATCAGACAACTAAAATTCTTCCAATTGCTCAATGTAGACTTCTAAATCTCCATCTAGAAATGTTGACTTGACTTCCATCTGATAGACTTTGAAATCTTTATAAGCAACAAAAGCAAGATACAATCTGATTGCCTCTATTCTTGCCACCAAAACAAAAGTTTCTTCAAAATCAATTCCTTCCACTTGAGAATATCCTTTGCATACCAACCTTGCTTTATTTCTTACAACTTCACCATCTTCATTTAGTTTATTCTGGAAGACCCATTTAGTTCTAATCACATTTTTGTCTTCAGGTCTAGAAACAAGATTCCAAGTGTGATTCTTTTCAATTTGCATTAATTCTTCTTCCATTGCCTTTACCCAATTTTCATCTTTGCAGGCTTCACTTACTGTTTTTGGTTCAATATTTGAAATCAGACAAATCTCTTCTTGATCTTCAACAATTCTTCTTCTAGTTTGAACACCTTTATTTCTATCTCCTATGATTTGATCTTCAGGATGATTCATCCTTACATACTTGGGAGTTTTAGGATTTGCTTGAACTTCTATTCTTTGAGCTTGTTCCTCAACTTCTACACTATCCTCTTAAGTTACTAGATTCTTTGGATCAATCTGGATCTGAATCTGGGTCTGAACTTGCCTTCCTTGATTTTGACTTTCATCTTGATCTTCTGAATCATATCCGCAAGACTTGGAATGACTTTCTTTGCTTTCATCAACTCTAACATTTGCACTTTCAACAATCTTTCTCAATCTTTTGTTAAAGCATCGGTATGCCTTGATTTGAGTAGAGTAAGCCAGAAATATTCCTTCATCACTTCTTGCTTCAAACTTGCCTAGATCCTTATCTCTTTTGATATAGCATTTGCTACCAAAAACTCTAAAATATCTCACAGTAGGAAGATGACCAAACCATAGTTCATAAGGAGTCTTACCAGAATTGCCTTTGATCTGCACCCGGTTAAGAGTGTAGACAACAGTACTCACAGCTTCTTGAATGGTCTGGTTTTTTCTTTCCACTAGTCCATTTTGCTGTGGAGTCCTAGGAGTAGATAATTGTCTTTCTATTCCATACTTTTCATAGAATGAATCAAACTCACTGGAGGTAAATTCTCCACCTCTTTCGGATCTCAGACACTTTATCTTTCCACCAATCTCTTTCTCCACCATAGCCTTGAACATTTTGAATTTTTCAAGAGCTTCTAATTTTTCTTTTAAGAAGGTTACCCACATCATCCGGGAGTAATCATCAATTAGCAACATAAAATATTTGTCTCCTTGCACACTCCTAATTCTACTAGGACCACACAGATTAGTATGCACAAGTTCCAACCATTCACTTGGAAATTGTTCTTTACTTTTGAATGAAATTTTGTTTTGTTTACCCAATTGATATTCTCTACACATGCTATCAGGTTTCACAAGTTTTGGCAGATCTCTTACAGCCTGAATATAACTTATCTTGACAATGTTATCAAAATTCACATGACACATCCTCCTATGCCATAACCAACTTTGATCTGTCTGAGCAATCAAACAACTTTTGCTAGAACTACTTAAATGAAAGATGTTACCTCTAGTTTGAGTACCAGATGCAATTTCCATTCTAGAGCTTTCAAAGATTCTGCATTTTCCATTTTTGAATCGGAGATCATAACCCTTGTCAACCAACTATCCAACACTGAGAAGATTATGCTTTAGTCCTTCCACATACAAAACATCATTAGTGTTATTCTTACCATCAAAAGAGATGGATCCTCTACAACAAATTCTACCAGTTGAGTTGTCTCCAAATTTCACAAGCCTAGCTTCATATTTTTCAAAGCTTACAAACTTACTTTTATCACCAGTCATATGATGAGAACATCCACTATCAATCACCCATTCATCCTTTTCAACAACCTGAGTAGCCAAGGCAATTTCCACATTTGTACAGCTAGCAGATTCAGTAGACACTAGATCTTCTTCTTTGATAGCAATGAACACCCAATCATTTTCAGTGGAACCTCCATGATTAGATTCATCATCTGTGACTCCTTCTTCTCCAACGTCTTGGACATAGTAACATTTCTTCTGACCTTTATATCTGTTAGGGTTTGGTTTTAAAAACCTCTCCGGACATCTTGAGGCAAAATGACCAATCTTATTACAAGCAAAACATTTGAATGGCAACTTTCCTTCATACTTACCGGATCCTCTTGTCATTCTTTTGGCAATAAGAGCTTCAAGATCTACAGTCTGAATTTCATCATCTTCAAGATCCTTCCTTGCCTTCACAAATCTGTTTAATCTTGCTGAAGAGATTTCACCTGGATCATATCTTTGTTTTCCATATACACTGGCCTAAAATGCAGATTCAAACTTAGGAAGAGAATCACCAAACTCACTTAATTCAAAACCTAAAATTTTGCCAACCAGCTGATCTCTTGTAACTTTTGAGACAGTCCTGATTTCCTCTATAGTAGCAACCTTATGTTTGTATGAATCAGGTAAAGATCTGAGCACTTTTTCCACAATTTCTGATTCTTCCAAAGTTCCACCAGCATACCTGATACCACACACAAGTTCATTTATCTTTTGCATGTAGATTGTGATGTTTTTATCTTCACTCATCCTCAGATTTTCAAATTTTCCTCTCAGACTTTGTAGCTTGGCACATTTGACATATTTATCGCCTTCATAAATATTCTCTAACTTCTTCCAGATTTCATGAGCATTTTTTAGTCTAAAGACATTTGTCATTTCTGAATCAGTCAGGGAACTCAACAAGGCTTCTTTAGCTCGAAGATTATTTTCAGCATCTTTGAGTTGATCTGGAGTTGAAGGACCTTTCTCCAAAGGTTTATACTCATCCTTAGTTATCACCCAATAAGCGCCACCCATGCATTGCAAATGGCACTCGATGTGACTCTTCTAAACAGAGTAATTTGTTCCATCAAATCTCAGACTATCCTTCTTGTAGGTCGACATCCTGGATCACCTCGGGTGGTTAAGCTTCTTTTAGAGGAACCTTGCTCTGATACCAATTGTTGGAATTAGGCCGGGCAACTGAGAGGGGGGTGAATCAGTTGTCCCAAATTTTAACACTTGCAACTATTTCTTTACCATACAAAACTGATTAATGATATAAACATTTAAAGTATGAATCATCAACACATGAGCAGAGACAAATGAACACATAACACCAAGATTTTTATGTGGAATCCTGGTTAAGGGAAAACCACGGTGGGGGTTAACCCACAAAGATTAGTACCCTGTTAAAATTACTTTAGAAAAATAGAAGACACATGCCTTCAGGCGCACTGCCCAGAGCTCACTGCTCAAAAGAGGCTCACTGCCTACAAGAATTTAGTTCATCATAGAGAAAATGAATTGAGAAATAGCATCTATTTCATGCTTGGTTCAGTCCCTTTGAAAGCTCACAATTTTTGCTCTGATCTTCAACCATTTGTTCATTATATCTTCATCCTTACTACTCTTGATCCTTTGCACTTCTTTTTCTCTGCTCTGCTTCTATACTTCTCTTAGGATTTTATCATTTTCGTACACACTTTCCACAACTCATCAAAAAGTATTTATATGCTTCATCAACCTTGGAATGAACATCAAGGTCAGCTAAACTTGAAGCGGATCATTACACTATCGACCAAACATAGCTGAGACTTGAATCTTCCTCCAATAACATGCCACGCTCCAGAGAATCACTCTTAGATCATCCAAAACATACTTGAATCCTCTAGTCGGCCAAGAACTGGGAAGAACAACACAAAGAAAGGAATCTTTACCAACGAGATCAATCTTCAATGCGGACCTCCAACACAATAGTCACACGATCCAAAGACTTCCACAAGCACATTGAAATCAACAAGAACATCTGCACTCCTTCAAATCATTAGAATCACTTGCATCTTCACCCGGAACCTCAAGAACACTGTCTACCATGACTGTCATACTAGAAAGATTGCTTGCGGACCTCTAAACCATGAACCACTAGAGTTGATGATACACACTGACTTCCCAATGATGCCTCTAGATCCGCAGATCATAATATTTCAATGCGGAGCAATCTGGACCAATTTATTGTCACTCTGTCTCTTCTGATCAGAACAAAACTTGGTTCTACTCAGATGGCCATAGCTTCTTCAAATCTTCATGCGGACTTCTCAAGTCTTAACTGGAGCTACTTAAGACAATCCTTTATACTGCCAAATGGTCTATAGCCATTGATCTTTATTAATTTTCTCAATATCCTCAACATTCTAGTCTTTAGTGGATGGACAGACACAAGCAAAGACTCCTAGACTCCTGGGATAGCACTTGACTCTCTAACTTCCTCAACCAACGACTAGCTATTATTTCTATTTCGTTGAGGCACTCGGTCAACTAGAAAGGCAACAAAATAGGATATAGTTGACACTAATGGAAACAAGAATATGTTGACATCAATGACAACACCGATTAGGCACATATTTGCAACATAAAGTGCATCTATATAATATACAAAAGGGTGATACAAATGAAATAGATACAAAACTAGACGTAAAGGTAATTCAAGTCATTTCATAAACCTAGGTAGAGTTCGCACTTGTATGTCTAGCTTTTGTATAAGATATACATGAACATATACAAACAAATATACAAAATAAACGAGAGGGAAAATCGCAAAGGCATAAAAGTAGCTCGTGATGCTTTAAGATACAAAAAGTGAACTTAATGTGAAAAAGGGTCATTAAGTCGAACATGTCTGTAATGACATCATCACCTCCTTTTTTTGCATATTAGTGAAAGTGCATACATAGGCATATACAAATGCAATAGATGAATGGTTTGACTTGAATATTGTTTTTATAATAGGAACCATGGCAAAGGAGCTGACAAGGTAATGTATTCATCACTATAGCTTGAAGATGCAAGGATGCAAACACATGAGAAGATCCAGTTGCATAAAAGGAGGCTCCACTGTGCATTTTATCTTATCAGCAAAAGTCATTTGACTTGGCTCAAATTAGAGATCACCAGATACATGGAGGTGACAGCTGTTCCCACCAGAGGATTGCCAACTGGCAATCTGTGCCACATGTCTTGCTTGCTGACTTGGTTAGAAAATATGAACCATTGATTGTAATGAAAAAATCATGATCATTGGATCTTTTGTAACTGCTTTCTATCCTTGTGCTATAAAAGGAGATGGAGTGCATTTTGTAAAACATTCAAAACTTAATTGAGATTAGATTGTTGAAACATCAAGACTAAGTCTCAAGGCCAATTGTGAGTGTATATTTCTTTTGCATGCTTAATGAAGATGAAGTCCCTTGATTACATACAATCATAAACTTTGAGTAATATGTGAATGGATTTTGGATATGTGCTTTGATTTTTTGCGTCCATTGGAGTGCTTTTTATTCTGCACATATTATTTTCATTCCTTTTCCATTGAAGTTAGCATCAATCATATCTAGCTGTGGAACAACCTGGTGAACATATGGTTTGATTTCCTTCTCTTCATGATAGTGTCAAGAATATATATGGAGCAATGGCTAAAGATTCACTCATTTTAGTAAAGATAGAAAGCATTCATTTAAATTTCTTTAATTTCATTTGATCATCATCACAATTGCAAATACATAGTAAATCCTAAGCAAATACAAGAAAATATACTGACATCTTGTAAGTAATTGAACATTCTTAGCATATTTGAGCACATAGCATGTTGAAATGATAAATATCAAGCAAATAAACATGAATAATAATAGTAATCATGGAAATACATGCCTGTAGGCACAACATTTGAATAAATTTACAGTGTAGAGGTGAATTTTAGTTATATGAGATGATATGCAGAAGAATTGATCAAACTTGCATACTATCTGCATCATTTGGTTAAATATAGTAGAATTTAACCTTGTTTGTTAAGAATTTATAGAGAACAGGTAAAGTTGAGATTGTCCAAACATGAATTTCTTGGAATCAGAAACATAAGGCCCCTGAATGGAAAACAACAATGCACATCAAACAACTGAGTAACATTAGATGATTATGAACTAATCTACAGAGACTTGGGATCATGAATTCTCTGAATTCGTCGTATCTTTCAAGATGATAAAGGTTTGATTTGTATTTCTTTATCTATGTTTGTTTATGACTAACATCATGATCAACAATAGTGAGCTACCCCTTGGCAGTGAGCCATTCTTGACAGTGAGCCCTAACATTGGCAGTGAGCCTCTGATTTTTGGTATTGCTATAACTTATTTATTTTTGTGGGATAACACCCACCATGTTTTTTCCCTTATAGGGTTTTCCATGTAAAAAATCTGGTGTTTCATGTGTTGACTATGTTATTGTGTTGAGCTTCTTATTTCATGATTTCATGGTTAAATCTAAATAATAGTAAATAAGTGTTTGATGTGTTGATGTTCATAAGTGTTCAAACTTTTAGGGACAATTGATTCACCCCCCTCTCTCAGTTGTCTGGTGCATTTCAACAATTGGTATCACAGCCAGGTTCCTCGGGAGTAAGCCTAATAGCTTGAGGAAGATCTAGGATGTCTTACAAGAAGGAAGCTCCGCAGTTTGATGGAACAAATTATTCTCTCTAGAAAGTGTGGATGAAAAGTCATCTCCTTTTCCTTTGATATAGAGTATGGAAAGTGACAGAGACAAAGTATATTATGCCTCAGAATGGTTTGACAACTGAAGATGAAATCAAAGAATATGAGTTGAATATAAAAGCCAGAGATGCTTTGCTAGGTGCCCTGTCTAACACTGAATTGATAAAGGTCATGGATTTGGAAACTGCTCATGAAGTCTGGGAGAAGCTGAAAAATCTGTATGAAGGAGATATGTGTGTAAAAAGTGCCAAATTGCAAGGTTTGAAAGCAAAATATGAGAGTTTGAAGATGAGTGAAGATGAGAACATAACAACCTACATGCAAAGAGTTGATGAAATTTGTTAGTTTTTCTTCTGAATCAGCATTAGGGTTTGCCAGTTCTAATGCACAGGCAGATTCAGCCAACTGAATACAGGAGGTTGCGTGAGCTCCTCCCCTTCACTTTTGGTTCTGCCGCACCAAGGGGGGTTTCCCTATTTGATAAAAGTATAACCTTGACTAGCTCAATGACAGAAGGATTTAACTTGACATCAACAGGCAGAATACTCTCATGTATGGACCAAGATTTGTGTAACAAATCACAAGGTTGGCAACATTCTTGGACATGATGTCTGGTTGGGTATGAGAGCATGCAGGGATCCTAATCCTGCTCCTACAACTAATAGATGGAAGGAAGAGATGGTTTGATTTGAATTTTGGATGCAAAGCTGGACATGGTGTATAACCTCAACACAGAGCTAGATTGGTGCCTATCCAGGGCTTGGAGTCGGTAGACATACACCTGTGAATGATCAGCATGAATAGCTAAAACTGGATTTCAGGGGGATACACATGATATCTGCCTTATAGATATCTCCCAATACAGAGTGTTAAGCTGTCTATACTTATGGCATCCCTATTGCAGTAAGAAAGATACATGCAAAACTGGAGACAGAATCAACATAACACATGCAAACATAGCATTATTCATATAAGATTAACCATGAAATCAGTGGATTCATGCCAAATCATACAACAGGAGATACATAAACTCACAAGTTTAGCTGTATAGAGCAACCAAAACGAACTGTATTGTGTTACAGAGCCAAAATGTTCAACTTTCAACAACCTAAAAATGAGTAACACTTCCTGCTTATAATAGCTAGAAAGTGTACTACAGCAATTAATTACATGGCTATTACAAAATATCTGCCAGATACAGTCCTCAGAAGGAATGGCGCTCAGAAAATGTTAATGCAGCAGACAAAGGGGGGCCTTGAGCCACGCGCCACTATCTGGAAGTCTTCATTCTCAATCAGGCAGCCTGATCGCTTGTACCATCGCCCATACTCCTGCTACAGTCGCCATTAAGGGCCTCAACCACCTGCAGTCGCTTGAAAACCATCGCTGCAGTCAAAAAAGAAACTTCCCGCCAAAATGCTTCCTCACAGGTTCAAAACATACAGGGGAATAATCCCACATTGGTGCCGCAGAGACAACTTTAGTATTTTAAAAATATGGCCGCATGCATACCAAGTGTTGAGCGCTTTTGCCGCGCTCGACACACATGCCTTCGTCAAAACCCATCGCCATGACACAAACCATCAACCCAACCCACGAATCCTTCACCGACCTCATCAGTCTGGCCGATACAACACTATGCTCCCCTCTGTCGGCCAGACATAGACCATCGGGCTAGCCCTCCAGACCTCCACCGACAGACCAACTCTCACCGATGACCAAAAGAAACACATTTCCCCATCGGCCAGAGAAAGGCCATCGGAGCAACACCAAGCCCCTCCGCCGATAACATAAGTCACCCCGATAACCTTTAAAACATCCCTTCGTCGGTGTGACCCACGCCGATAACATCACATCGGCCAAACATCCACATATCGGCAGCTCCCAAAAAACCTTCGCCGATAGACAACTGTCTCGCCAATCGCTACTCCATACTCCGCTGTCGGTGTGACCAACACCATCGGCCAACCCGAAAGTCTCCCCGCCGATACGCCGAGTCACACCGAAGACCACCATCAACTCCATCATCGGCCAGAGAAAGAATACGCTACAGCGATGTCTCCCGATCGGCAAGAAAAACATCATCGGCCAAGCATTTCAAAGTTGACCCGATACTCAATCTCACTCCGATGGCACTCCCCATCGGGGTGACTTCCCTCCATCGGCAAACTGCAAAAGACCTCTGCAGATATGCTAAGTCTCGCCGATGAACACTTAACTCATCCCCCATCGGCATGACCAACGCCGTCGGTGGAACCATAATATCCTTCGCCGATAGGCAAAAGTCTTGGCGATATACAAAGAACACACCATGCTACTGATATGATCGCCAAGACACATACAAACTCATGCCGATGGACAAAACATGATGACCCCTTCCTCAAGAAAGAAGATATGGATGCTGCAAAACACTGAAAGGGGTGCCAAAACTGGAAATTTTTTTTGGATTTTTTGGGATGGTGCCTGCATAAAAATTGTTCAAGAACTGACAATCAATTCAGGCACCAACAAAATTGTCAATGGAATAAAAGGAATGGGAGGAAATATTGATGAGAAGGAAGTTGTAATGAAAATTCTTAGGTCATTACCTAAGTCCTACAGTCACAAGGTAGCTACAATTGAAGAAATAATGACTGTGAAGGATGTCTCTAAGGACCAGTTACTTAGAAAGCTTACAACTTTTGAAATGAGAGAATTTGATGATCCCTCGCTGAAGGTTGAAACTGCTTTCAAAGCCAACACTCCAGAAAAGACTTCCAGAGCTAAGAAGTACAGAGTCGAATCTGATCATGAGCTTGATGAAATTGAAGCCAACTTTGTTGACCAACTACAAAGAGGCTCCTATAAGTATAAAGGCAAATTACCTTTCAAATGTTTTTCATGTGGTAAGGTTGGTCCTATGCTTCTAGATGTCCTAAAAGAATTTAAAGGAATAGGAAAAGATTTGAGAGCAAACCTAGAGTTCCAAAGAAATGCTACTATGTTAGAGACATTGATGATGAAGGTATAATAGATGATGAATGTGATGATGCTAATACTAGTGCAAATAAGTGCTTGTTTATTTCTATTAAAGAAGAACTTGAGACTACTGATCCTACTAGTTGTGTGAAGGAGGAAAAATCAGTGGAGGAAAGTGCTTTGGCCGTTCAGGTGGAGAAAGATAAGGATGAATGAATTATTGATAGTAGATGTTCACATTACATGACCAGTGACAAAAGTAAGTTTGTGAGTTTGGAAAAGTATGATGGAGGACTGGTTAGGTTTGGAGATAATGCAGCTGGTAAGATTTGTGGGAAAGGATCTATTTCTTTTGATGGAAAGCACAACACTGATAATGTCTTATATGTAAAGGGTTTAAAGCATAATCTTTTGATGTTGGTCAGATGTGTGACAAAGGATATGATCTGAGATTCAAAGATAATGGGTGCAAGATCATGGAAAGCTCCAGAACAGTGATTTTTACTGGTAAGAAGATTGGAGGAAATATTTACTAGTTAAGAGGAACTAATGATTACTATTTATTGGCCCAGGTAGATGAAAGTTGGTTGTGGCATAAAAGGATGTGTCATATAAACTTTGATAATTTGGTAAAGATAAGTTCAGGATAGGCTGTGAGAGATTTACCAAAGCTTGTGAAACCCACCAATACCTTTTGCAAGGAATGTCAGTTGGAGAAGCAGACAAGAACCAGTTTCAAGAGAAAAGAGCAATTTTTTGCTGGCTTGCTGGATCTAGTGCATATAGATCTCTGTGGTCCTACTGCGCCCTTAATATTGGTGTACATTGGGTTTTTAAAGACGTACCAGAGGAGACTATAGTCCAAAATTTGGATAAATTGGAGCAAAAATAAGTGAGTTATTGCAAAATTAGTGTTTCCACAAAATTTTCTCTCAAGGCTGCAAATCTATTTATTTCTTGAAGATTTTTCTGGGTGAGAGGTATTTTGACCCTAGTAAGTTACAGTAAAATTTTTAGATAATTTAGGTTTCATTTGTGTGATTTATTTCCAAATTATTGGTTTCAATCATGACGGGGCCTACAATAAGGGGCAAAAAGAATGTTGTCACACTAGGGAAGACTCCTGATAAGGATGGGGTAACAATAGAGGATACTAATCCTAATGAGGAAATCATTAAGGTCAAGGAAGACATTTCCTCAATTAAGGTGGATATGTGTGACCTAAGAGGAGATATATCAGATATACGAAGCATGTTAAGCGCCTATATGAATGAACCAAGAAAGGATTTCTCAAGCAACCAAGGTGAAACCTCCAAGTCGGTTAATACTGACACAAATTTTAATGCTCCTATGGGATCTAGGAATTTGTTTCCAAAGGTGGATATGCGCAAGTTTGATGGCAAGGATCCTCTAACATGGACAAACCAAATGGAAAATTTGAAGTACATCAAATCCCATATGGACAAAAGGTCACGATGGCTTCCCTATATCTAGAACCAAATCAATTCATTTGGTATCGTTGGCTTTGTACTCATTGGAGGGAAAAGGGTCTTGCCATCTCATGGTTAATTTTTACAGAGGAACTCCAAGCACAATATAGCAATAGTGTGACAAACAACTTCTTCAGCTAGCTTGCTAAACTTCAACAAACAAGATCAGTTAAGGATTATATTCAGAAATTCCAAAATCTATCCTTAAGAGTGGATACAATTACAGAGAACTTGAATGATTTATTCTTGGGTGGTCTCAAGGATCACATTCAACATGAGGTACACATGTTAGTCCTAGATCGGTAAATGAGTCTTTTATCTTGACACATAGGGTAGAGGAGAAGTATTTGATTCCTAAGAAGTAAGGGGCTAATGTGACAAGAGAGAAAGGATATTCAACACCTTCTCTTCTTTAACCTACTAGGTTAACTCCACAATAAATTGAGGAGAAAAGAGCAAAAGGGTTGTGTTTCAATTGTGATAGCAAATACAATAGAGGACATAAATGTAGTGAAAATAAATTGTTCTATATTGAAGGTCCAAGTGATGACGAAGTGGAGGAACCCATATTAGAGGAGGATAGGGAGTCAAGTGAGGAATCACATGATTCTCAACCAATCATTTCTTGACATGCACTCTCAGGTTTCAGTGTGCCACAAACTCTCAAGGTAGTGGGTTTCTTAAAGAAGCAAAAAGTAACAGTGTTGATTGACTCAGGTAGTACTCATAATTTCATCAATAAAAGTTGGCAACTCGTCTAAATTGTTTTATATATCTAGCCCTAGAGTTTCAGGTTTTGATTGCACATGGTGGTACAGTTAGTTGTTTGGGGAAGTGTCATAGCATTAAATTATCCATAGGAGATTATCAACTTGATACCCCAATGTATGCAATATCCATGGGTGCAACAGATATTGTTTTGGGAGCACAATGGCTTACTACATTGGGAACAATTGAGATGAACTTCCAAGAACTATTCATGAGATTTCAATTAGAAGGAAAGGTAGTAGAGCTAAGGGGGTTGAAGGCAAAATACCCACAGATGGTAAGCTCTCATCAAATGCAGAAGTTGCTTAAGAAAGGAGTGGATGGATTTGTGGCCCAACTTTGTTCATTAGAAGTCTCTCAATCTAATGCTCCTACTCATCCAGATTTACAAGCAATAATTGATTGTCACTTAGTGGTTCTTGGAGATATGCCTAAAGGAATTCCTCCTAAGAGGGATCATGATCATGCCAAACAACTAGTTCTAGGGAGCCAACCACCGAACATCAGGCCTTATAGGTACCCATATGTACAAAAAAGTGATAGAAAAAAATGTTGAGGAGATGCTAGAGGTAGGAATTATTAGGCATAGGCAAAGTGCTTACTCCTCGCCTGTGGTGATGGTGCATAAGAAGGATGAAACTTGGCGCATGTGTCTAGATTATAGAGTGCTCAACATGTGCACCATTAAAGATAAGTTTCCTATTCCAGTCATTGATGATTTGCTAGATGAATTGAATGGAGCTATGTATTTTACCAAGTTAGAACTTAGATCTGGTTATCACCAAATTCGGATTAAGGAGGAAGATATTTATAAGACAACATTTCAAACTCATGAGGGTCATTATGAATTTTTGGTGATGCCATTCTTACCAATGCACCATCTACATTCCAAAGTTTGATGAATTCCATTTTTAAGAAGTTCTTGAGAAAGTTTGTGTTAGTGTTCTTTGGTGATATACTGATTTATAGCAAGACTTGGGAAGACCATTTGTAGCATGTAGATCAAGCATTACAATTACTTGAAGATCATCAACTCTATGCTAAGCCATCCAAGTGTGCTTTTGGTCTTAAGGAGGTGGAGTATTTGGGACACATAGTTTCACATGAAGGAGTAAAGGTGGACCCTAACAAAATTAAGGCTATCATGGAATGGCCTATTCCAAAAACCATTAAGAAACTGAGGGGTTTCTTGGGATTGACAAGGTACTATAGAAGATTTGTGAAGAATTATGGTTGTATAGCAGCACCCCTCACCACTCTATTGAAGAAGGATTCTTTTCATTGGAATGAGTCCGCTAATGCAACATTTGAGAAATTGAAGGAGGCTATGTGTACAACTCCAGTGCTTGCCACTCTGGACTTCACCAAGGAATTCATTGTGGAATGTGATGCTTCTGGAAATCAGATAGGAGCAGTTTTCATGCAAGAAGGTCGACCAATTGCTTTTGAGAGTCATCAATTAAAGGGTAAGAATTAGCTCAAACCTATTTATGAGAAGGAAATGCTAGCGATCCTTCACGTAATTAAATAATGGAGGCCTTATCTAATGGGTCGACACTTCAAGGTTAAGACAGATCATGATAGCCTAAAATATTTTTTGGAACAAAGATTATCCTCTAAAGAGCAACAAAAATGGGTCACTAAGATGTTGGGATATGAATTTGAGATTGTATATAAGAAAGGGAAGGAAAATATTGTGGCAGATGCACTTTCTAGGAAGGATGAGAAAGATGAAGCCTTATTGTGTGCCCTTTCAATATTACAAGCAAATTGGGTGGAAGAAGCCAAAGCAGAGTGGAAAAATGATGTTGCAACAAGTAATCTCATCCAACAATTAAAATGTGATCCTATTATTTCAGATAAGTTTTGTTTGAAGGGGGAATACTCTTTGGTATAAAGAGCACTTGTATCTCTGTAAGAATTCCACTCTTAAACACAAGATTCTCATAGAGCTACATGAGTCCCTAGTTGGTGGTCATTCAAGATTTTTGAAGACATATCATCAGGTCAAGCAAATTTTTTTTGGGAAGGGCTAAAAGGTGATGTTCAAAAATTTGTGGCTGAATGTTTGGTTTGTCAAGGGGGAGACAATTAAGACACTAGGTCTCTTGTAGCCCTTATCTATTCCTAGCCAGTGTTGGGAAGAGGTATCCATGGACTTCATCACAGGGCTTCCCAAATCTAAAGGTCATAATGTCATCATGGTAGTAGTTGATCGCCTCACTAAATATGCACATTTCATTGCATTATCACATCCTTTTATAGCAAGTGTAGTGGCAATTTTTTTTTTCAGAGAATATCCAAAAGCTACATGGTACACCTAAGGTTATTGTTAGTGATCATGATCCTATCTTTACTAGTCACTTTTGAAAAGATTTATTCTCATGCTTGGGTATCAATTGGCTCATAGTTCTTCATACCACCCTCAATCAGATGGGCAAATTGAGGTTGTTAATAAGTGTTTGGAAGGATATCTACGTTGTTTCATTTCAGAGAAATAGTCTCAATGGGTAGATTGGCTACCACTTGTAGAATGGTGGTATAACACTTCTTTTCATAGCTCATCAAAAATTTCTCCATTTTGGCACTTTATGGATATCATCCTCCTTCCATCACATCATCATTAAAGGTGTCACCAAGAGTTCAGGTAGTAGAGGACCACTTGCTTCATCAACAATAGGTACTTTCAGGACTCAAGGAGAATTTAGCCATGGCACAAAATCGAATGAAACAACAGGCGGACCAACATCGTAGTGAAATAAATTTTGAAGTTGGGGATTGGGTCTTCTTGAGATTGCAGCCTTATAAGAAAATCTCACTGAAGCAACAAAAAAAGAATAATAAGTTGTCTCCACGATATTATGGGCCATACCAAATCATGCAAAAGATTGGTTGTGTTGCCTACAAGCTAGAGTTGCCACCACCAACAAAGATACATCTAGTTTTTCATGTTTCTTGTTTGAAGAAGGTAATTGGGCATAATATTCCTACTCAAATAGTACACTAGTAGAAATATGGCAAATAAATGACTAGGTGACTAAAACTTTTAGTCACGTGACCAAACTTTTAATCATGTGACTAAAACTTTTTGCAACACAGTTATAAATGACTAAATAAATGACTAATTTGGTCATCAGTTGAAATGACTATTGAAATGACTAAATAAATGACTAATTTAGTCATGGGGCAAAAAACACAACTACAAATAAAATTGACTAAATAAAGTACTAAATAAATTCCTCTATTCTTTTTTCTTTCACTTTAATTTTGGAGGGAATTAATGGAGGGATTGTATGTTTATGAATTTTGAACAAAAGTGAAACCTGTGAAGAAGCAAAGATTGTGCATTTAGCATGAGAAGATTGTTTATGGCCACCGAGAATAGGGTATACAGAGTAGTCAAATAGGAGAAGATTATTAATTACCGCCAAGAATAGGGTATGAGTAGTTGAACATGAGAAGATTGTTCATGGCCGCTAAGAATAGGGTATGAGTAGTCGAATAGGAGAAGATTGTTCATGGCCACAGTTCTTTGAGTTTGGAAATAGTTTTGAGATCATCGTGTGAATGAAGAAAGGAGGGAATTTTGGGATTTCCAGCTGTAGAAGGTATATATCAAAGGAGCAGATAGACGACAGATAACAAATGGTTTTATGAAGCAGAGGTAGGGTTTTCCACGTACCTCTATTCTTATCTTAGCCTCCTCTAAAGTTTTTTATCTCTGAAAGCTTGGTGCTAGAGTCATTAGTGACTATTCTATCTCTTTCAATGACTGTATGAAGAGGTCTCATGGTTCTTTATTGATAAAGTTCTACTTTTTCCTTTCATGATTTATACTTAGAATACCTTGGCATGAAGGAATTTGATGGTCTTCAACTTGTGACTTAGACACTGCCCCTGTGTGTGTGATTCAACCTTTGAAAGATGATTGTATTTTCAAAATGACTGTCACAAAACAGAGAATGAAAGCTTGTTGAGAATGCAAGACTATTCCATGATTTGTTTCATTCCTTAAATCTGCTCTTCACTGTCTTTACTGTCTCTTACTGCTTACTTGACAATAACCTTTGTCATGAAAACCTTGTTCATTGCTTCATACATGAATTGATCTTTGTTGTCCTATCAAGAACTTGCCTACAAATTCCTTAATACAAAGATATCATTGATGATGACTGTCCTTTGTATGCAAAAATCTGTCACAGTCACATTCCCTTTGTCCATCTGCTGCTATGACTATCATATAGCTTATTAGCTTGATTTTGATAAACTTGAAGATTCTATTTATAGAATTTGACTGTAAAAAATCCTTTCTGTTACTTTTGTTATTGATATATGACATATTTTTCACATAATTGACATTTGGATGCAAAAATACTGTCAATATTCCATTGTCTTTTCTCTACTGTTGTAGCCCACTTTGGTGACTGTGATTAGGGCATCTCTTTGAATGTATAGTGATCTCCTCTTTTCTTCTGTGGTGTTGTGCATTACTCTTTTTGATGACTGATTTCACTGTCAGTTTGATGACATGACTGTCATCACTTTCAAAGGCACTTGTGTCACTATTTTAGCATTTATATAATGACTATCTTTGCCTGATAAAATCTTCAAGGATCAGTTAACTAATTAGGTAAGGGTTTGTATTTTGACAAAAGTGTTTGGCTTCATGGATTTTGTATTTTCATCTTTTCAATGGTGCTATAGACTATAATATCTACCCCCTCCTTTGCAATCAAAGGCATGACTGTATTCTCTATGTTGTTTTTCCTATTGTCATGATTGTCATTTGAAATGGTTGACATCTTGAGTCCTTTATTTGGTGACTTTGCATATGATTTTGGCAAGTGATTTACTGCTATGAATACTTCATCACAATAGTTATTTAATTGGGGTTTTAAAGTGTAATCTTGATAAATTATTTAGTATTTCTTCTAAATGCTATTTATCTATTGGTTTACATAGCTTGTCTATATTTCTAAGTTAAACAACTTGTAAAATGTATAATTGTCGGCATGGGAATGAAATTGAATTACTGTTGATGTTTGTTATTCTCATGGACACGTATTGAAGCACTTACTCTATCTGATGCATGTACCTGAAAAAATGTTTTAAGTGCATATAAGTGTAGCAGCTACTTGCATGGGTGATAAAGCTTGTTTGGAGAGGACTTGGAGACTTTTGAAAAGGTAGGCAAGGAATTCAGAGTTTGCTGTCATGAATTTGAAGTTGGCAAGGCCCTTTACAACAAAGTTGAATTTGGGGATGGACTCTGCAGTAAATTCAAAGGTAATTCAAAACCCTCATTACCAAAAGTGAATTGATATTTTCATATTATTTGGGGAAGCTACTTGTGGGCGCCCCCAGGAGATATTTTCATGATTGAAGCTTGAAAAATCAAAAGAAAATGTTATCTTTAGTATTTTTGAAGTTGATCCTTAACTGATCCTTGAACTCAAATAAAACCACACCTCTACTCTGCATGATCTCCCTGCATGATGACTAGCCCAAACTGAAGGAAAGGTTATCCTAGCTTGACCATATGCATGATTGAAGGTTACCTTTTAAGATTTTATATTTAAAGGCCTTCTAGGCGTAGGATAGCTTATTATACTAAATTAATATTGGAATGCACAATATTACAGATGGATCAGTGTCGAAGGTTGACTACGGATCAATATCATGCATATGATGAGAGAGTAGCCAAAGAGAGGGAAATGGAAAAAATATCCATGTCCATGTAATGATTGTCTTGGTGGAAGGGTGAGAAAAAGAAATGTGATTTATCAACATATGATAAGATATGGGCATAGTGGTATAAGCCATTGAGCTTACAATTATTATGAAGATATGATAGAATTGTAGACTGTGAGAGATGAAGAGGCAACAAACATAGATGAAGTGGCACCGAACATAGATGAAGAGGCAGGAATGTTAGACGAAGAGTTTGAAGTTGAAAGAATGTTGAATGAGGGTCTAAACGATGATTGGGCCAAGTCAATGGAGGATGCTTTAAAGCTAGTGTATGCTAATTGCAAGTTAAGTTATTTGACAACAATCCTTCAAATTCTTAACTTGCAAGTGGTGCATGGTTGGACAAATGAGAGTGTAGATCAGTTATTGGCATTATTAAGTTCGTTGTTACCAACTGACTCCACATTGCCAACAAAATGAAGTCAATGTAAAAAGTAGATTAGTAAGCTTAGCTTGGGGTATGAAAACATCCACACATGTGTTAATGGTTGTGTATTATTTCACAAAAATCTTGCAAGTGAGAGTGAATGTCCGAAATGTCATGAAGCAAGGTCTAGACAAGGGTTGAAATTAGCTGTGGTTCCTAGAAAGGTTCTTCGCCACTTTCTGATAATCCCACGATTACTCTGAATGTATAGGTGCAAAGACATTACTGAACTTATGCAGTGGCATGCCCAAAATAAGAGCATTGATGGAAAACAACGACATGTGCCTGATTCTAAGATGTGGATGGAATTTGATAACATATGGCTTGATTTTTCTCAAAATCCTCGTAATATAAGGTTGGGTTTGGCTCTAGATGGGGTGAACTCATTCTCAGATCAAAGTACTAAATGGTCAACTTGGCCAGTATTTTTAATAAATTATAACTTGCCTCCATGGTTAGGAACTAAACCATTTTTCTTAATGCTATCATTGATTATACCAGGAAAGAAAAGTGTGACTTCAGATACAATAGATGCCTATCTAGAGCCATTATATGATATGCTAATTGAATTGTGGAAAGGAATTGAAGCAATTCAATCTTTAAGTGATGGTCATTCAATCAAATTCACTTTAAGAGCTTCCTTATTGATTACGATTCATGATCTGAAAGGAAGCTAGGTGTGCAGAAATCACTTCCTACACTAATCTAATGAGGAAAGAGCTATGCAAATTCAAATTATTCCTTACAACTACAACAACATAGAACATCTAAACGAGATATTACAGTAATACATATGAACTAGAAAGAAGACAGAAGAAGAGAGACAAAGATATACGGTGGGGAAAACCCTTATAGGGTGAAAAACCCCACACTCAGAAACTTGCACAATGTATTAACAAATCTGAAAGAATGTTTACAATACACTTGCAATGCAAGCTTCAATGGTCTTCGACACTTGTATCTCAAGTCAATCCGACAGCATAACAATACCTGTAACCCTGTAATACAAACTCCATCTCCAAGCACCTATTTATATAGAAAATACAAGGCAATATTGGCCCTATCTTGGGATGGGCGTCCAACTTGGCCTCATGGCCCAAAACCCACACCTAGGGACACTTGGTCAACATTGTAGAATGTGCTTGACACTTATCCATAGCTCCCTTCCCAAAGAGGTCACCTATTTCCAAAATGGGCTATGACAGATGCTCTTACAACACTGACGACCGTCATAGAATCTGTCATAGCAGTTACAACTTACAGCTGTAAGAGAATCTGTCATACACATGCTATAAATAGCATATTCTCTTACAACATGTCATAGTCCACCTTGGGGCACCCAAATATGCCTTTTTCAAAGATGCTTCATGACACATGTCCTCACTTGTCTTACAAACTTCTATTTCTGACTCTTACATGTCATAGATTCTATCATAGGAATCCGTCATAATTGTTTCGGTCAATATTCCCTTACACAACATGGAAGATGCCGACACATAGAAAAATGCTCCTACCACAAAGTGGGATGCTTATGTCCTCATGTGAGGACAAAATTACAAGTTTTTATATTCCATGTAGGATTGACACATCACTGTGCCACATCCCACAATATGACAATATGGAATTTTCAAATATTTACAACATAGGCAATTAAATAATAAATACAAACATTAATAATGTAAGGAATTACCAAGGTTGAGACACCTTAATTCCCAATATTCTCCCACTTGTTGAACACCTTGTAAGAGGCAATAGAAAAACAAGATTTAACTGCTATAGGCCGAGAGGCCCATAGACTCCGAACACCATTTGAACATCTCTGTGCCCACTGGCTTCATCAATGCATCTGCAACATTCTTCAAAGTATCTACCTTCTCCAAATTTACCTTTCCATCCTCAACCATGTCTCACACGAAGTAAAACTGAACATCAATGTGCTTTGTTCTAGCATGGAAAGTTGGATTCTTCGCAAGGCAAATTGGACTCTGACTGTCACAACTGATCGTGATTTGACCTACATCAACACCAATATTAGAACATAATCTCTTAAGCTAAATTTCTTCCTTATAAGCGTGAGTTGCTGCCATATACTCAGCTTCTATCGTGGATAAAGCAACAACAGGTTGTCGCTTACTCATCCAACTAATAGCACCGCCAAACAATGTAAACACATAAGCACTAGTGGATCTCCTGCTGTCAATGTCACCTGCCCAATCTAAATCCACAAATCCATGAATATCAACAGAATAATGAGGTCCTGAAACATTACCATGATAGCATATGGAATACTCGGAAGTATCCCTCAAATATCTAAACACTCGCTTAACTACATCCTAATGAACTCATCCAGGATTAGCCATAAATCGACTAAGGACTCCCACTGCTTGGGCAATGTCTGGTCTTGTGTAGACCATAGCATACATCAAACTGCCAACAACTCTAGCATAAGGTACTCTGCTCATGTCCTCCACCTCACTAGGAGATTTTGGACAATCCTCAACAGACAACTTTGTCCCCAAAGAAACGGGAACACACAATGATCTAAAATCTTGCATGCTAAACCTGTCCAACACGATCTTCACATACTTACTCTAGCTTAACCAAAGTTTTCTATTGGTTATGTCTCTTCTAATTTCCATTCCTAGAATGTACCTGGCTGCCCCTAAATCTTTTATTTCAAACTATGCTAACAACTGAGATTTAAAATCAGAAATCATATTCTTACCCTTCCCAATGAGCAACATATCATCAACATACAGTGCAACAATGAGAATACGATCACCATCAAACTTATAATACACATAGTGATCTAATTTTGATCTCACAAATCTAATTGACAACACAAAGGCATCAAACTTCAAGTACCATATCCTAGGGGATTGTTTCAAACCATACAAAGACTTCTTAAGTTTGCAAACCAAATTTTCTTTACCTTTCACCATGTAATGCTCTGGCTGTGACATGTAGATTTCTTCCTCCAAATCACCATGAAGGAAAGTTGTCTTCACATCCATCTATTCTACCTCCAAGTCATAAGCTGCTGTGAGAGACAACAGGAATCAAATGGATGTCATTTTTGCAACGGGAGAGAAGATCTCACCATAATCTATACCCTCCACTTGTGAATACCCCTTCACAACCAATCTGACCTTATACTTCTCAACACTTCCATCTGCACCAAATTTCTTCTTGAACACCCATTTGCATCCAATGGGTTTCTGTCTAGGAGGCAAAGGCACCAAGTCCCAAGTTTGATTCTTTTCCAAATAAGCCATTTGATCCTCCATGGCCTCCTTCCAAGAACCTGCATCTTTCATGTCCATAGCCTCTGATACAGTTCTAGGTTCATCACTGTTAGTAAGCAAAGCAAAAGCACAACTAGAATCAAGAAATGTAAAACCAAACCTTTCAAGTTGCTTTCTTATTTGTGTAGACCTCCTCAAGAGCTGAGGTTGAGGTTCAACTTATTCATTTGAGATTTCAGAGCTGCTAGAGCTCTCCTCATCATCAGGTCCAACATTGTCTTTCTGTTTAGTCTTCTCAAGGGTGAGAGGAAGTTGAACAACATCCTCTTTCTTTTCTTTTTCTTCTGGTTGTAAAACAATGGAAGAAGGTGTAAACTCTCTGAAGATGACACTTCTGCTATACAATACTTTTTCAGCCATAGGGTCCCAAAGCTTGTATCCTTTCACACCGACACCATAGCCAATGAAGATACACTTAACAGCCTTGTTCTCCAATTTTGACTGCTTCTCCCTAGGCACATGTGCATATTCCTCACAACCAAAAACATGAAGATGCCTTATTGAAGGCTTTCTACCAGACCACACCTCCATGGGTGTCTTTCCAACAAAAGTTGATGTAGGAGATCTATTAGCAAGATAGCAAGCAGTGGCAACAGCTTCAACCCAAACCTTTTGTTCTAGGCCAGCTCCACTAAGCATACTCCTAGCCTTCTCTATCAATGTCTTGTTCATCCTTTCTGCAACTCCATTTTGTTGCGGAGTGTATGGAGCTGTCTTATGTCTTTCAATCCCAAATTCCTTGCAATATTTATCAAATTCTATAGAACAGAACTCACCACCATTGTCAGTTCTCAAACACTTAATCTTCTTACTAGTCTGATTTGTAGCAAAGGCCTTAAACTCCTTAAACTTACTATAGACTTAAGATTTGCTTCTGAGAAGATAAATCCATGTCCTTCTACTGTAGTCATCTATAAAAGATACAAAGTATACAGATTTTGATAATGAAGGAACATTAACAGGACCAAATACATCAGAATGAACAAGGTCCAATACACTAGAAGACTTGTGAGAACTCGAATAAAACTGAACATGGTTTTGCTTTCCATAATGCAATGTTCACAAAAGTCAAACTCAAGATTACAATCATCTAACCCCTCAATGAGGTTTTTATTTTTTAGGATACGTAGACCCTTCTTACCAATGTGGCCAATTTCTTATGCCATAACATTATCTTTTCAACAGGAAGTTTAACTTCCAAGGCATGATTATAAACATCAGAATTAGAAACAACAGATCTCTTAACTGCTTGTTCAGATGGTGGGGATGAAGTGATTGCTGCCCTCTTCTTTGAATCAGAAGAACTATTGCATTGTGAAATGCATGCCTCCAGCTGAAACATAGTACCTCTCCTAGTACCCTTAGCAAGCACCATAGCTCCTCTAGTCATCTTGCATCCTTCTTTCGAAAAGACAACCTGCACACCTACATCATTCAAACTACTTACATAAAGTAGGTTCCGTGCTAAGCCTAGGATATGCATAACCCAAGTGATCCCCTTCACTTGACAATTAGGGAATCAGATAGAGACTCTTCTACGACCAAAAATCTTTAGATGAGAGTTGTCACCCAAGTACACCTTTCCACCATCGAACACCTCATACTTAGTGAACCAATCTCGATGTGAGGTCATGTGGAATGATGCACCAGAGTCAATCAACAACAGATCATCAGATGCATGGGTTGCCAGGGCTGCGATGAAAGCATCACCATCATCTTGTAGTTTTTCAGAATCTGAATTAGGAGCTTTCTTCTTCTTCTTCTCCTCTTTGCATTCCTTTCGAAAATGCCCAGTTTTATTGCAGTTTCAACAAAGAGCCTTGGACTTTCCAGGAGATTTGGATCTCCCATGGGATTTGGATCTGCCCTTTTCACCTTTCTTGTCCTTCTTTTTCTCTTTCTCCTTAGGTCTTCCACAAACGGCAAGAGCCTTTTTGGCTACATCAGAAGATTTTCTCTGCATCTCTTCAGATAACAATGCGGATACCACATCTTCCATCTTAAAGGTGGTAGTGGTGCTTCTAATAGCCATGACAAGATGATCCCATGAATCTGGCAAAGAACAAAGTAGGGTCATACATTGATCCTCCTCCTTCATTTTCACACTTACAGATGTCAACTGTGCAACCAACATGTTAAAAGCATTCATATGTTCGGTAATAGATTCTCCGTCCTCCATTCAAAGAGAATACAATTTCTTTCTTAGAAAAAGTTTATTAACCAGGGATTTGGCTTGATACACATCTCCCAACTTCTTCCAAAGTAATGTTGTAGTTTTCTCCTCATGGACATTTAACAACACAGAATCAGCAAGACTAAGTCTTATGAGACCCTTAGCCTTACGATCCTTGAGATCCCAATCAGCTTGTTGCATTGTAGCTGGTTTATTTCCGATAATAATTTCCCAAAGGTCTTGGTCAACAAGCATGTCTTCCATCTTGAGCTTCCACAACTCAAAATTAGTGCCATTGAACTTCTCCACTTCCATTCTTCCAGATGTGCTTGCCATCTCCTTACTGTAATAGAACTCA
This sequence comes from Cunninghamia lanceolata, assembly GCA_027924645.1. Taxonomy (NCBI): domain Eukaryota; kingdom Viridiplantae; phylum Streptophyta; class Pinopsida; order Cupressales; family Cupressaceae; genus Cunninghamia; species Cunninghamia lanceolata. The sequence goes on from BSBN01000803.1 coordinate 15,912,267, forward strand.
AAATACTCTGCATAGACTCCCACTCAACTTAAGATTAGCTCAAAAAACCCCTACCCAACAACTAGGACCAAAGGTGATCAAGCTCTGATACCAACTGAAAGGAAGCTAGGTGTGTGGAAATCACTTCCTACACTAATCTAATGAGGAGAGGGCTATGCAAATTTAAATTATTCCTTACAACTACAGCAACATAGAATATCTAAACGAGATATTGCAGCAATACACATGAACCAGAAAGAAGATAGAAGAAGAGAGACAAAGATATATGGTGGGGAAAACCCTTATCGGGTGAAAAACCCCACACTCAGAAACTTGCACAATGTATTAACAAATCTGAAAGAATGTTTACAATACACTTGCAATGCAAGCTTCAATGGTCTTTGACACTCATATCTGGTGTTAAGGGAAAATTGGATTCAAATGAATAATCAATATAATCAATATCAAAATACCCAAAACTCAACGAAATACAGAAACAAAGAGATCAATCAAAGATAAAAAATCTTCAACAACCTTTGCAAACCTCAAACCTTTATAGCTTCCGTTGGTTGCCTATCTCAATCGATCTTGCATGTATGAATAAGGCCCTCAGAGAGTGCACTTCCTTGCTATGATTCCAAGATTATCAATGGAGAACAGCTATGATAATGCTTTGTAATGAAGAGAAGCTTCACAACAATGATAATAGTATGGTAATGAGTGTGATCACAAGCAATGAAGGAATTGGTGCCAAAGGCGCACTGAAATTCCTTCAGAGTAACTATCCTTAAAGCTTGGATGAATGAAATGGAAGAAGAGGGTAGAATTTATAGACTTGGGAGAGAGAAGATCAATGGTATAGAAAGAATGAGAAGATCAACGACATAGAACGGTTGAGGAATGTGCGCGAATAAGAAGAAGACAAGTGTCACACAAAAGCTGTTTTATTTGAGTTAACTACTTTCTTTTCTAAAGATAAGACATGCTTTTCGTAAATTAGAAAGTTTTTTTCTAATTTAAGAGATATTGATAAAAACAAGGTTGATTGAATAGATAACTCAACTTATGATTTGCTTTTGCATGATTTGAGAGAAATTAAATTATAAATTATTTAATTTTGTGTGCATGAAGAAGAAGATTTGGAAGATATTTGAAGAATTAGAAGATAAGAAAGCTAATTAAATAAATAAATTTATTTAATTGTTGTGCATGATTTGGAAGAATAAATAAAACATTTGATTATATTTTATTTTTGGAGATTGAGATAATTTAAATAAATTTGATTTGATTTATTCAAATTTGGAAGAATAATTTGATTTTAATTAAATAATTAAGAATTATTTAATTGTTTGGAAGAATTTAATTAAACAAAGGATTTTATTTAATTTTGACTTTAGAAGAGGTAATTAAATATTTTGATATTTAATTAATTTAGAGGAATGTGAATCAAATAAATAAATTTGTTTATTTATTTATTGATAGAAGAATTAGAAGGGAATAAATATTAAGAATATTTATTTAGACAGAGTTGTGTCATTTTTAGGCGTATACATTTTTCCCCTCTTTGATGCAATGTAGTTTATGGCGTTGCCTCAAAGAAATCGATTGTTTGACAGTGATACATGCCCCAGTTTGCCCCTGGTACAGGTTATGATGATAGGATGCCCCCTCGGGAGATTGGATGGGAAGAGGGTAGAAGGCATGAGACGGACAATCTCATGAAGATGAAGGGAAAGCTTGGTTAGGATTAAAGAAAACAAGATGCGTTTCTGAGAAATGGGAAGAAAACAGGAAGAAACGGGTGCGGGAAGTAGTCATAGTCACCACATAGCCAATTTAGGGTTTGCATGCTATATATAGGAGCTGGGTCCACAAGACAAATCATTTGCACACTTGGCTTTGTTTAATTTTCTTTTGAGAGCTTAGGAGAGCATAGAGCATAGAGCAATCAGCACTAGGATGGATATTCTGCGTGAGGAGCACCACTTTGAGCGATTCTGATGATTCGACCGACCAGCAGAGGCAGGACCCCCAGTATGTATCTAAAAAAAATTCCCTTAGGGTTGATTTTTAGTGCAATAAATGCTAGGAGAAATTAGGGTAGACAAATGCGCCGGATCGTAGTTTGGTGCATATGGCATGCGAAACTGTGCATCTGTCAAACTTTGGCACATTTAGGATATAGAATGGCGCATACACTAAAGTTGCGCATGCATGAGTTAAGTCGGTGCATGCATAATTCTATGGTGCATTTACGGTATGAGACGATGCATGCAACTAGGCGGCACTTTTACGGTATGGGATAGCGCATGCATGAAATCTTGTGGCGCATTTGCCAGAAGTGGTGCATTTGATAAGAAATGGCACATGTACCTTATGTTATGGCGCATATGATTTAGATATTCAGTTTACTTAACATAATTGACTCGATTGACATCCTATTTGACACGTCAATTGATAAGCTATCTCTGAGATTGCAGAAATCTAATCAAGAGATGTAGTGTGCTGTTTTGATCAATTTGACATGTTAAGTTAGTTGATATGTTTCTATAGATATGTTGAGTATGGTACTTGCAGCTTTAGGTTGACGCCTTGCTTTGCATGCTTGCAGGAGGACATACGAGATATGTTGATGTCTAGGGAGCAGTTTCCCATGTCGATGTTGCAGTGACATATGCTGATAGAGATGGATCAAGAGGCACTCAGTGCGATGGGATTGGACTATGTTTGCTTTATGCCTGAGGTTCGAGCGAACCACGGCTTGCTGACTGCAGTAGTAGAGAGGTTCCACAATGAGGATGGGACCTGTTGGTTTTTCTTCTGAATCAACATTAGGGGTTGCCAATTCTAATGCACAGGCAGATTTAGCCAACTAAATACAGGAGGTTGCGTGAGCTCCTCCCCTTCACTTCTGGTTCTACCGCACCAAGGGGGGGTCCCTATTTGATAAAAGTATGACCTTGACTAGCTCAATGACAGAAGGATTTAACTTGACAACAACAGGCAGAATACTCTCATGTAAGGACCAAGATTTGTATAACAATCACAAGGTTGGCAACATTCTTGGACATAATGTCTGGTTAGGGATGAGAGCATGCAAGGGTTTCCTACTCCTAATCCTACAACTAACAGATGGAAGGATGAGATGGTTTGAAATGGTGTTTGGAGTTATGGGACTTTCCTAGACCCATTGAACAGATAGATTCCCAAACCAGTTCCTTATCTGGGCAGCAGAGTCATATCTAAGATTGTAAATGTCTCCCCATGACAACATAAATTCATATCCAGAGGACCTAAGAATAATGCTACTGCCTAACAGCAACATGTCCAAGAAAGAGTATCATTAATGATCATACTTAACAGATCCTATGATGCAATCTATTTCCCTTTGTATCTGATCAAAAGCCTATTTAACCACTCCTTGAGCAGACGCAATAAATCAGACACACAGTATGCATACACTGAAAAACTTGGAAGTCCTTGACAACCTTGTTTGAAAGGAAAACAAATGACATACAGGAGATAATCAGAAACAATACACACACAAGTGTTTTTCATTTAAAATCAATCTGCATAGAAGGTCATCACAAAGAAAATCATCATTTACAATCCAAGATAGATTAGTACACCAGACTAAGGACCGAGTCTGTAGCAAAAAATGCCTTTCAAAATGTGAACACCTTATGTCCAGAGTCAGAGCAGAAAGCCCAAAAAACCTCCAACCTCTCAAAAGTAACACAGCCAAAACCATTTATACAAAACCGTGTACATTCAGCAATTAATTACATGGCATGAAGTCAAAAATCCGCCAGATACATCCATCAGAGGGAATGGTGCTTAGAAGCCATCAATGCAGCAGACAAGGGAGGCCTCGAGCCTTGCGCCGCCATCTGGGAGTCTTCATTCACAATCGGGTAGTTTAATCACTTGTACCATCGCCCATACTCCTGCTATAGTCACCATTGATGGCCCAACAACCTGCAACCATCGAGAAAACTATCGCTGCGTTCAAACGGAAGCCTCCCGCCAAAACGCACTTCACCGTAGGTTCAAAATATGTAGGAAAACAATCCCACATGCACAGCGCAGAGAGCCCTCTATCACTTTAAAAACATAGTCACATGCGTACTAGGTGTCGAGCATTTTGCCGTGCTCGACACACGCTCCTTCGCCCAAAGCCCATTGCCCAGACCTATACCATCGGCCCGCTCCAAAAAACTCCTTCCGATCTCAACGGTCTCGCTGATGGCAAACAAAACACACCCTCCGTTGCCGTGACTCCCTCCATCGGAGCATCAAAAAATCCTCTGGCCGACCTCATGTGTTACACTGATGAAGCCCATCGCAATCCCTTGTCGGCCAGAGAAAGACCATCGGGCCAACACATTCCACCCCTGCCGACACAGCTAGTCACATCGACCACCACACCATACTCAGGTCTTCGGCGAGACACACGCCATCGGCACAACAAAAAAGACGCTCGCCGATACGTCGAGTCATACCGACGCACCAACGAGCCACACTCTGCTCCTCTATCGGCCAAACACTCTCCATCGGCGGACCACAAAGCACTGCCCCCGATAGCCAAGGTCACTCCGATGATCGAACTCCTCGCTCCCATTGGCCAGACACACATCATCGGAGCAACTGAAAAAACACTGGCCGACACCCTTAGTCACACCAATGAACACCTCCCTAAAGCCTCCAACTTCCACATCGGCCAGAGAAGACCCATCGGCTAAGCACAAATCTCCCTCGCCGACACACATTGTCATACCGATGAACACAACGCCCAAATCCCCATCGGCCAGAAAAATGATATCGGCAGAGGTCAAGACCCCTCTGCCGATAGCAAAAGTCTCACCGACGGTCCACTCCATACTCCCCTGTCGGTGTGACCCGTGCCTATCGGCGCCACAAAAAACTGCTTGGCCGACAATACTACTCTCGCCAATAGATATCCATCGGCCAAACAAATGCCATCGGCCCAACATGAAACTCCTTCGCCGATAGCACAAAGTCTTGGCGATGGAAGAAGATATGACTGCTACCATCATGATCGCCAAGACAAATACAAACTCATGCCGATGGAGAAAACATGAAGACCACCTCCTCAAGAACTATAATACAGATGCTGAAAAACATTGAGGGGCCCCAAAACTTAAATTTTTTTGGATATTTTGGGATGGTGCCTGCATGAAAATTGCTCGGAAACTGTCAGTGAATCTAGGCACCAATAGGACCTTCCATTTCCCGATTGGTGAGATGATGGCGACCTTGGAGGATGTATACAGGATACTCCATTTGCCTTTTCAGGGAGAGCTCGTGGAGTATGATCCATAGCGGGACGTAGGATTTGCAGAGTGCAGGTGAGTATTTGATGACCGTGAGCTGGTAGGATAGGTCATCTCCTGGCAGGACATTCATGACTACTATGACTACGTCCCTGGGCTAGTTGCAGGGTTGATCAGAGGCATTGTATGCCCCGATAGGAGATTACACGGGTTACCAGTTGGATGGGGACGGATCATGGAGAGGATGGTCACAGAGGGCACCCATTATGCTTGGGGTGTCTACGTTTTAGTGCACCTATACCATGACATGCATCAAGTGGTATACCAAGGGGTGCGAGTTTATCAACAGGTGTTTCGCTATTGGAGTTTTGGCTATGGGAGTACATTGCCATCACTAGGCTGACATGTGTCTTTCAGAGACAGAGTGGAGAGCCTTACAGCTACGACTATGCAAGAGTGATTTCCCAGCATAGGCTAGGGAAGCTTGAGTAGTGGAGACATGCATTGGATGGAGTAGATGTGGTCATCTGGTGACCATATCTAGACTGTGAGCCTTGGGAGGATGAGGCAGATGAGCTGCCGTACTGTTATCAGATTCGGTGGCTGATAGGCCAGACGCGGTTCATCCTAGAGAGATAGATTATCAGCCAGGTTCGAAGGCAGTTTGGGAGGAGACAAGGCATGCCACAGGGGCAGGCTCTGTTTGCACGGACTCATGTAGAGAGATTTAGATGGGGGCCAGTGGCGTCTTATGAGGAGGCAGTGGTAGAGTTTCGGTAGACTCCTTATGTTGCCTGGGAGATGAGGAGAGAGATTGCAGATGCTGGGATGACTCAGGACTACCAGGAGTGGTGGTTCCTCGTATAGATGAGGCAGATTTAGATGATGATGGCCAGGTTGGCAGGAGGAGGAGGAGGAGAGGAGGATGGGGAGGTGGTGCAGATGGTGGTGGCGGAGATGATGGAGGAGGGGGAGGTGTTGGAGATGGAGACAAACCTAGGCAGAGGAGGGGAACTGGGGAGGGACCTTCCCACGCTCAGTAGGTAGTGCCACCGTAGGTTGCACAACAGGCTGTACAATAGGCACAGATGCCGCCACCTTAATAGGTGGTGCAGCAGCAAGTACCCCAGCCACAAGGGTAGGGATAAGCACAGGTACCTCAAGGACCAGTACAACTGGATGTCCATGAGAGAACCATAGCTATGCTGAGAGGACATGTTAGGTAGCTGCGGGCACAACTTAGGATGGCTGAGGCCTGGCAGGAAACAAACGCAGAGGTTATCTCAGGGTTCACTAGAGAGCGAGTTATGGCAGAGGTGCGGATACGAGTTATTCGAGTAGAGAGGGACACAGTAGTGTCGTCCCTTGGGATAGATGCCACTAGCAGCTTTTTGGTTGGTCAGGTGCACCAGGCACAGGCATAGCTAGCACAGGCACAGACATAGCTAGCATAGGCACATACACAATTGGCACAGGTGCAGGTGTAGGGGGAGCTTGCTAGAGCGTAGGCTCAGACACAATACTATTGAGGTTTATACCATGGTGTTGTGCCAGTTAGTCAAAGGGCTTCAAGCTATAGGAGCCAGTCCATGGCCTCTCAGAGAGCAGGTGGATCGAGGTTAGGAGCCTCCGTGATGGGCCCACAGCAGTCTGGGGCCAGCAGAGGAGGGGACTCAGGAGACACTGCTGGGAGCAGCAGTTCACAACAGTAGGGATAGCAGACACTTGCACATATTTTGGCTCCTACGTACACTTTTTGATGGCTCAGATAGACAGATATGTATATGTACCACTTTTGTATTTTGAGACATGTATCACTGTCTTTGAGATGTATTCATTGTATATGACCTTGACTCAGAGATGGACCACTTGATATTATACACTTGGACACATTTTTACGATATTTATATTATGATGCAGCTATTTGATGCTCTCTATATGCAGTTTGCTCATTCTATGTTATGGATGCATTTCTATTTGTATGATGTTACTCATGTGATGCATATTTTGACTATGTCTATATGATGCTATATCTAATGCAGACTTTTATATGATGCTATGTGAGTTTATGTGACCTAATGTAGACTTAGATGTTTTACTTGATATGCCTCTAATGTGCAAATGCAAATGGTATCTATATGATTATGCAATTAATGCGGTGCACTTATCTCTGTTTTTGATTTTTTTTTGTTGAGACTATGTGATGATTGCTAAATGTATATGGATGACCTAATGCACTTTATTATGTATGCAACTAATTTAATCATGTAAATGACTATCTCATGTGATATGATATGCAACTGTATGCTATGTTTTTTTGTGATGTCCAAATGTACTCTATCGACACAGAGATGATATAATGATAGAAGATAGAAGATTGATTGAAAGAATGACTCGATAGAAAGACTCACAAGCTTCAATTTGTATTTTTACTCTGCATTGTTTGGATCTTTATTGCATGGGATACAGATGTATGGATGTATAATGGATGCTTTGTTTTTGACATCTTGATGGTGCAAGTATTTTGAAGTGCTTATTTCATCATTGGGCAATTTTTTTTGGTACTTTTTCTGAATGTTGTAAGTTAATACAAGCATTTAAGTATAATTGAACTGAGATGACCTGAGTATTGCTTACATGGATTTTTCTTTAGCAAGTTAATACAAGCATTGAGGTATAATTGAACTGAGATGACCTGAGTATTTCTTGCGTATCAACAGACAAGGATTGCCCCCGTTCATGTTAGACCTTTGATGTCCTTGATGACCTTTTGCCAATCATGTCTTTAGACAAGGTTTCACATTACTAAAGTTTAATCCACAAACAACAAACAAAGAAAATAATCATGCCCCCATCATAGCGTCTCTAGCTTTTGGCATCCTTGAGTAGCATAGAAAGACATGATAGCAAAAAAATCAAGACCCTGTACTTTAACCGTGATTCGAATCCACAAAACATATTTGCATTTAGATGTGTTTGTTTCTTTTCATAATTTGGGTAAAATCATTTAGAATGCCTTAGGTGCTTGTTTGCTTTGCTTTGGATAGGTTAATGTCTTGCGTCAAGATTTTTGCTTGAAAAGAGCAGGCTTTGTTTGTGCTTGCTTGCCTGGTGAGAAGATTCCACAATCCTTATTGGTGAGAGGGACCCTAAGGGACTGACCTAGTGCCTCGGGGGCTCATTGCTAAATGGCCTTGCCTACGTGATGACGTAGAGACAACGTAGTTTGGGGTAAACCCTAACGGACCTAAGACTTAGGCAATAGAAAGTGGCACAGACTCAGATAGACAAAAGGACTAGACATGTGGTGGATGGGACAGTGGGAGCCTCGGGGGCACATTGATAATGGCCTTGCCTACGTGATGACGCAGAGGCAATGTAGTTCATGGACTTGGACCATGTGGATACTGACGACAGACGCTATGCTAGGATGACACTGTGGAAAGGATATGGGATTAAAACCTTGGTTGATAAGGCAACAAAGAGATAGAGTATCAAGCCACAATAGGTTATCGTTAGGATTTTATTATGGAACAGATATGGATCGAATGGGACACGAGTGAAGGAAGAATGGACACAAGGTGATTGGTTTCCCAAAGATGGAGGAAGTTGTTTATCACAAGTAACGCCTGTTTACCAGGTTTTCACCACTTCCTTTTATTTGCACGAAAGCTAGAAAGTATGCATGACGCCTGTTTGACAGGTTTTCATCATGATACCTATCCAAGGCGCCTGTTTGCCAGGTTTTCACCAAAGGATGATTTTTTTGTATTTTTCTAATTTTTTTGTATTTTTGTATTTTTTTGTATTTTTTCTGATTTTTTGATTTTTTAAATTTTTTTTTTAGTTTTTAATTTTTTGTATTTTTATGCCCCCCTTACATTGGGGTTCTCATAGGTATAGAACTGACGTAGATGCATGCTGTTGATTGGCTCATCGAACAACTCACCCTCTGATGTTGCTAACTGATATGCCCTCGATCCATAAGTAGCTACGATTACATAAGGCCCAAGCCAGTTGGGTTCAAACTTGCCTTTCTTTTCCCGATCTTGTTGATTGTGGGGGTTCTCTTTAAGTACAAGATCTCCAACCTTGAATACTCTTAGATAGACTCTATGGTTGTAGCTTCGTGACATCATTTGTTGATATGCCTTGAGATGAATGATCAAAGGATTTTTTTCTCCTTTCCTCTAGCAACTCTAGTTCTTGCAATCTGGAAACTCTGTATTCTTCATCTGTTATCAGACCTTTTAACGACATCCTGAGAGATGGTAACTCAACCTCAATGGGGAGGATAGCTTCTGAGCTATAGACAAGGGCACAAGGGGTAGCACCTGTGGGAGTGTGTATATTGGTTCTGTAGGCCCACAGAGCGAGATTGAGTTGGATGTGCCAATCATGGCCAACATCATTGACTATCTTCTTGAGGAGTTTCAAGATGGTCTTGTTGGATGCTTCTACCTGGCCATTGCCTTGGGGGTAATAGGGTGTGCAGAAATGGTGTTGGATTTTGAATCGGTCACAGAGTTCTTAGACATCCTGGTTTTTGAAGGGTCTTCCATTATCCATGATAATGGATGAGGGAATTCCATATCTGTAGATGAGGTAATTGAGGATGAATGAGGATTTTTGTTTACCTGTGATGGTGGTGAAGGGGATGGCTTCAATCCACTTGGTAAAGTACTCAGTGGTGATTATTATGAATTTGTGGTTGTTGGATGAGGGTGGATGGATTTTACCCACAAGGTTGAGTCCCCATTGCCAAAAGGGCCAAGGTGTCATTAAAGGTCTCAGCTCTTAAGCTGGTGCATGTATCAAGTTCCTATGTATTTGGCACTGCTTGCACTTCTTCAAAAATTTATATGAATCTGTTTCCATGTTCGGCCAGTAATAACCCAAACGCATGAGTTTCTTAGCTAAGGAAGGACCGCTAGAGTATGTTCCGTAGATCCCTTCATGTACATCTCGTAAGGCGATTTGAGATTCTTCTCGTTCTAAACAATGGAGTAAAGTACCATCTAGACCACGTCGGTATAGGGTGTCGACAATAATGGTATAATGAGAGGTTTGACATATAAAGGTTTGTCGTTGGTTTGAAGATAAGTCAGGTGGGAGGGTGTTGTCCTTGAGGTAAGTGTAAATCTTACTATACCAACATGAATCAAATCCAACTAATAGGCATATGGAATGGGTTTCAGGAAGATCATAAGCTGGTTGCTGAATTGATTCCACTAAGAACTCATACTGTGACTCATTCTCTGGGATTTTGAGAAGAGAGGCAATGGTTGCCATGGCATTTGCTACTTTGTTTTCAATGCGAGGTATCTGTTCAAAAGAGATGATCACAAAGTGTTCCTTGAAATCCTCGACCATCCGCTTGTATGGGACAAGCTTCTCATCTTTGGTTTGGTAATCGTCATTGACCTAATTGATCACTAGTTGAGAATCACCATAGACATGTAGCTCTTTGATTTTCCATTCTGTTGCCATCTTAAGACCAATGACTAAGGCTTCATATTCTGCTATGTTGTTTGTACATGGGAATAACAGACGGTAAGACTTCGGTATGGTGTCGCCATGAGGAGTTACAAACAAGATTCCTGCCCTTGATCCATGGTTTGTGTAGGACCCATCAAAGTAAAATTTCTAGGAATGTGTTGATATATTGAATAAGGATTCATCTGGAAACTCAAATTGCATTGGTGTGGTGTCCTATAGTGGTGCATCTGCTAACTGATCAACAATGACTTGCCCTTTGATAGCCTTTTTGTCTACATACTCAATGTCATATTCACTTAGGAGCATTACCCATTTAGCTAGGCGACCTGTTAGAGCTGCTTTGCTTAGTAGGTACTTCAGTGGATCTATTTTTGCAATACGTTTGACTGGATGTGCTAGCATATAATGTCAGAGTTTTTGGGAAGCAAAAACTACCACAAGACATGATCTTTCTATCTGAGAATATTGCAACTCATAGCCCACCAATGTGCGACTGATGTAGTAGACGACTCTTTCTTTATTTTCATAATCTTGTTGTGCTAGAAGGGCCCCAAAAGCAGTTGGTGTAGTAGATATGTATAGTAACAATGGTTTCCCTTAGATAGGAGGCATAAGAATAGGTGGATTCATAAGATACTCTTTCAATTTGTCAAATGCCTCTTCTTTCAGTCACCTCAAGCAAACCTAGGAAGAAGAGCTGCTTTGCTTAGTAGGTACTTCAGTGGATCTATTTTTGCAATACGTTTGACTGGATGTGCTAGCATATAATGTCAGAGTTTTTGGGAAGCAAAAACTACCACAAGACATGATCTTTCTATCTGAGAATATTGCAACTCATAGCCCACCAATGTGCGACTGATGTAGTAGACGACTCTTTCTTTATTTTCATAATCTTGTTGTGCTAGAAGGGCCCCAAAAGCAGTTGGTGTAGTAGATATGTATAGTTACAATGGTTTCCCTTAGATAGGAGGCATAAGAATAGGTGGATTCATAAGATACTCTTTCAGTTTGTCAAATGGAATGTTATTGTGCAGGAGATGACTGAATGGTTGACACTTGTCTGCTAGTTGTGATATGAACCTACGGATTGCTTGTAGTTTTCCCTGTAGAGATCTTAGTTGAGTAAGATTATTGAGTGGTGGCATGTACATAATAGCCTTGACTTTAGCAGGGTCTACCTCTATTCCATTTGCTGATGCAATAAAACTAAGAGCTTGCCTGAGGTGACTCCAAACACACATTTCTTTGGGTTCAATCTAACTTTGAATTGCTTGAGTCACTGAAAGACTTTCTCTAACACATCCAGGTGTGAGTCTCTTGTAAGTAACTTTGCTAGGAAATCATCTACATAATCTTCCATTGTGACATGCATCATATCATGGAATATAGTGGTCATAGCACGTTGATATGTGGCTCCTGTGTTCTTTAGCCCAAATGGCATGACATTCCAGCAGAAAGTGCCCCATAGACAAGTAAAAGCTATCTTATGCTGGTCTTCTGGTGCTATCCTAATATGATTATATCCTAAGAAGCCATCCATGAGAGATAACATGGTATGCCCTGCTGTTAAGTTGACTATGATATCTATATTTGGCAACAGAAAATCATCCTTACGACAAGCTTTGTTTAGATCTCTGAAATCATTGCATAGTCTGACTCAGCCATCAGGTTTGGACACTGGTACTATGTTGGAGACCCATTCTGGATAGTCTATAGCTCTGATGAGCCCTACATCCAGTAGTTTCTTGAGTTCTTCTTTTACAAGTAGTGCAATGTGTGGATGCATCTTTCTAAGCTTCTGTTTCACTGGTTTCACTCCTGGATCTAATGGAAGATGACGTAGAATCAAATTTGGATCTAGCCCTGGCATATCTGCGTATGACCAATCAAAATTGACTTGCTTTTTCTTGAAGAATGGTACAAACTTAGTCTTTTCTGGTGGGGTTAGAGACTTAGCAAAGTGAATGATCTTAGGCTGTTCCTCTGTTCCAATGTTAACAGGCTCTATGGGTTCCACAACAATCTGAGACTTCTCCTGGTGCATTTCATCGAGGAGAGTGTCAAGCCTTCCATTGTCAGGTGCCACAGTTGGGTTTTCACTGTTGGATGCATCCTTTCTTTTTACTGTTTTGGGATCTAACACTACCGCAGAGCAGTTTTCACCGTCAGATCTAGTTTTTATTTTGATATTTTTGCAACTGGAAGGGTTGGCACCCTCTCCAAAATAAGCCATGATATTAAATTCAATGGCAAACCCAACTTTATGATCTCCTTTAGGTAGGTGGTCCCTAAGTTCCATATAGTCAATATAGGCATTGTCATTTTGGAACATATCTAGTTGCGGGGTTCCTTGTAGATTTCAGTCAATAAGCTCACGATGCACAAGGGGGAGGGAGTCGAAGGATAGATCTAATTCATTGATAGTTTGAATGGATATACTAAGAGTATTGGTAGGGAGAGTGTTCGGGATGGTACTTTCCTCCAAATTATTTATTGCAATACAACTCGAACCTTCCTCAAAAGTTGTATTCTCAGGGATAGGCAAATCACACTCTAATGGTCTATTCAGTAGTGTTTGTCCCTCACGGTAGGGGCTATAAGTTTGAATGGTATCAACCTCTTTGTCGTCATAGGAATGCTCTGTCAGCTCATCCCACTCATACTCATTGGAATCTATGTCACTGTCCTCTTGAAGGGTATGGATCATTTCCACAAGACAAGCATTTGCTTTAGCTTTTCCCTTATCCTTATATCCTAGACCTTTTGTAGTTCTAGCCAATGAGGATGAAGAAGGTTGAATGGGTTCTATAATTCCTTCTTTTCTTAGGCTGATGGGGCCATGCCCTTCGTAACCCATTCTGTGTAGGATAGATTCACCTCACCCATAGATTTTGGTTGGGAGCTTAGGTGGTTCTTGTTGTATGTTCTCTTCTTCTATATAGAGCCATTGTAAGATATCTCTTTCCTCTATTCCATTTGATAAGGTCCCCCATTTTACAAAGGGAGCTGTGGGAGGTGTAGGAGGAGCAGATGGCTTTGGAAAATGCTTGGGTCGCCCAAAGGATCTAGGAGATAGAGGTAATTTGTCTAGATTGAGGCTGTACTCAATGGAATACTCCCCTACTGTTTCTTTGATGGTAATTTTCTGCTCTTTGGGCTTGGATGAGGAAGCTTCAGAGGTAGGATCATGCTGTGGGGTAGGGGATGTAGATGCTCTATTGTTTGGTATGATGCAATTAGGTTTTGAAAGGATAGAGTTGCAATGTTGAAAGGGGTCGGGGTCACCTTGGATGATGACTTGCTTGCCATTATGAGGGAATTTTATGCATTGATGATAGGTAGAAGGCACAGCTTTCATGGCATGAATCCATGGTCTACCTAGGAGAATATTATAGGCTAGCTCCCGATCTAGGACTTGGCACACAATGTCTTTTATCACTGGTCCCACTTGTATGGGTAATACCACTGTTCCCTTGGTGGTTCTCTCCTCTTCATCATAGGCTTTGATAGTTATCTTCTTTCTTGGATCAACTGCATTTTCAGAGAACCCCAATGTAAGGACTAACTTCAACGTGCAAATATTTAAACTAGCTCCTCCATCAATGAGAACCCTCTTAATGCAGTGCTTATGGATGAAGGTGACGATATGCAAAGGGGTGTTATGGGGTTAAGACACTGAGAGGTCATCTTGTTCAGTAAATGATATGGTACTTGAGGAGGTCAAATTACCAACCATGGCTTGAAACTTCTCTTGGGCCAAGTTAGTGGGTACAGTCGTTTCCACTAAGGCTTTATTGAGAATCTCCTTGTGGAAAGGAGATAGACGCAACAACTCTAAGATAGAAATGTGGGTCAGAGTCTTCCGTAGTTGGTCTATGACGCTATACTAATGGAAGTTGGACTGAGAAGGTGATGACCTTGGAGGAATGGTATTCAACGTGACCTTACCACTACGGGTAATGATACTGCAATCACTTCTATTGGGCTCTAATTGTTGGTTGGGCATAACCACATTGATTTGTGGTATGTGCTCTGATATGCGATTGATGGTATAGTCTATTGGCACACTTGCGTAATTGGCATTACTATTCCCATTATTTTGATTTTGCCTATTGCGGTTGTTGTTGTTGCCGTTGTTATTGTTGTTGTTGTTGTTATACGGCCTATCATGATTGAGAAGTGGATCCTTGTAAGCCACATGTGTCTCATTAGAAGTATGTTGTTGAGTGCCTCCTTGATTTTGATCAAGCATGTCTTGAATAACATGTTTGATATGAATACAATTGTTGGTTGTATGTCCTCTACCTCTATGGTACTCACAATAGTCAGTGTCTTTCCAATAGTGAGGTTTTATTTGAGGTTCGTAATCACTTGTTGGTGGTAGAGAGATTTCATTGTTGGCCAATATCTTCCTTAATGCGGATTCTTGGGAGTTGTATGTTAGGGTAAAATTGCAAATTAGGGCAAATGAATAAACAACAATGATAAAACCCTAGCAATGCACAATGAAGCACAAGACAACATGAAAATCAAAATAATAAATATAAATGCAAACCGATCTCCATGCTATGCTTGATTTATCTCCATTGCTCTTCTCCACCTCGCATGAGCATGCAAGATTTTGAAGGATTATTGTTGGAGGAATGTTGGATGCTCACTTCTGCAGCATAACATTAAGATAAAGATGATAGAATGAATGATAGATGAAGGATGCAAAGGCTCTAATGATATTTTGACAGAATAATGGTACTTGAAGCTCAATGCATGCTAATGGCTTATGAGGGGTTTGATTTATAGAAAAGGCTTGGTTCAAATGGACGGTTGAGATTAAAAAGCTAAATGATTGATGTGGACAGCTAGGATTGATTAGGTATTCCCACTCTTCAAGGGAGTTGTAGTCATTTGACAAGTGTCAAGGAGGATAGGGCTCATGTGTGCTTGTGTACATAAAAAGTACTACATATAAAAGATATTAAATAAAACGCTGTAGTACCACTTATCTTTTTTAAATGAAAGAGGCACACATGTCGGCTAAATGATAAGATAAATTAATTAAATAAATAAAATTTATTTAATTAATTGGGAAGTCGGCTTATGATGAGAACTTAATTCAAATAAAATATTTGAATTAGTTGGGATATGAGTTGGATATTAATTAAATAAATAAAATTTATTTAATTAATTGGATAGTGGGGAACTTAATTCAAATAAAATATTTGAATTAATTGGGATATGAGTTGGATATTAATTAAATAAATAAAATTTATTTAATTAATTGGATAATGGGATTAGGATGGGATTGAATGGGATTTTAATTAAATAAATAAAATTTATTTAATTAATTGGCTAATGGAATAAGTGGGGTTAAGAGTGGGATTTAGGACAAAATGCTACATGATGTCTAAGTGATGTTTTTGACAAGGTGTTGCAAGACATGGACAAATTTGGGACAAATTTGGGTGTCTACAGGAGTCACCCAACGGTATGAACTTTCACCTTGGATTTGAGTTGAACCATAGTCTTGGTTCCTAAGAGAATGTTTTGTTGGGTGTAACATTGCTTGCCTCTCCTTTGAGAGTGAATATAGGTTGCTGTTTGGGAGCCGCCACCTTGGCATCAACCACTCCATCATTGACGACATTTTTATTCTTAGTCCAAAACTTTGATTTGTTAGTCGTGTAGTTGGAGGTAGGTGTGTCCTTGTATAACTTGATTTGCCCTTTGACGATCATAGCTTTCTCAATGAACAATCCCATTTTAGTGACCTTTGAAAATGAAGTAGGGCATTGAATTTGTATTTGGTAGCTAAGATCAGAGTTGAGGTTGTGGACAAACATCTCCATTAATTGCTTCTCGGGTACATCATATGAGCATTTACTTGCTAGTTGTCTCCACCTTTGTAGGAAGGAGGCGAATGATTCACCGCTCTTTTGCTTGGTGTTGCATAGGTCAAGCATGGAGACCTTGTGTTCAATATTGTACGAGAAGTGCGTGATGAATTTGGTAACTAACTCATCAAAAGTTTTGATGTCTGGTGGAAGCCGTGAGAACCATTCCATGGCTTGACTACCTAGTGGTGCAGGAGCACCAAGGCTCAATGCAGCCGTACATAGTTTTGGTTTGTCAATTTTTAGTTTGCAGCTTGTGTTTTGTTTTTGTGTGTTTTCTTCAAGTTTTCTGAAGATGCAATGGCGGGAGAAGCATTTTGTTTTTGATGGGTTTTTGAGCCAAGTGCAAGTTCAAGTTGAAGGTGTTCGGTATTTGTTCAATAGTTGAACCACGCCGTTGAACCTATCAGTTGAACCTTTTCGTTGAACCCGCAGTTGAACCTCGCGCCAGGGTTCAACGGTTCAACAGTTTTATATTTCTGTTTGGTGAAGTTAGAGTGTTGGTCCATTTGTTTAACGGTTGAACCGCGCCGTTGAACCTCTTCGTTGAACTTTTCGATTGAACCCGCTATTGAGGTTCAATGGTTCAACGGGTTCATGCATAGAGGATGGTGGAGTTGAAAACGCCGATCATTTTGTTGGAGGTTGAACCTCACGGTTGAACCTGGCAATTGAACCGCTGTTGTGGTTCAATGGTTCAGCGAAGGAGTATGTATCGGGGTGATAAAAGGCATCGGCACAAGCTTCTTTTCTTGCACCAACAAAGTATTGTCACACCGACAGAAAGGAATGAAGGAAGCACATCAGCATGACCAAAGATATCGGTGGGATGAATGAGAAGGTTGCCGATAGAATGTGGTCTCACCAAAGGCGGTTGTTAGGACCGTCAGAGTAAAAAAAATGCATATCGGCTAACCAAGGAAAAGCTACGCTGGAAATGTAATGTCTGAGCGATGAATGCTTAAAGCCGTCAGAGAGAAATGGTCCATCGGCGAAAGGGACTTAGGCTAGGCCGATAGTCATCCGTTTTGCTGATACAATGTGTCGGAGAGACATCATGGTAAGTCTTGCCGACTATCAAGAAAATGCAGAATTCAACCGGCAGTTAGAATACAAACCGTCTGGTAACTGAACCGTCCTGTAACAGACATGGAATTCATATAAAATGTAACATTCTTCCTGTAGAGAGTGTGGAGAGGAGAAGAATCGAAGAAGTGAATTTTGCTGTGTGAAGCACTTTGATGTAATCAGAATTTTTGAATAGAAATAAAATACAGCAGTTCGATCATTTGTATATTCTGTTCTGTTTTCACTTATCATTTTGAAATAGATTAGTCATTTCTGTTTCTGCAATTTTGTTCTCTTTTGCAAACCATGACTCTGTTTTGATGATTCTTCAAATCCCAATGTACAGTATGGAGATCATCAAACAGAGCCATGATTTTTGTTTGTTTTTCTTTTGTGGGGTGGTCGGATTGCCGGCTAGAGGCAATGCATGCTTGTTCTAGGCGAGCTTAGTAAGGAGTCCGGCTAGATAAACAAGTAGGAAAATAGATTTGCAGGGGTGGAAAAATAGAGAGAAGGAAAGTGAGTACCAAGCAGTCCAGACCCTTGAACAGAGTGAGAAGGGTGGGCAACGGGCTCAGAAAGTTATGTGCCATTGAGGCAGGATCTTGGAAGCAGTGAGGACAATGTATGTGTCCCACACCAAGCAGTGAAATAGAGTTTTCCATCTCTGCAAAGAGTTGAGGAATTTAGCTGACATTTTTGTGTAGAAAGACGTCTGTTAGCACTTTGAATTGGTAGGGAGGCTAGAGTTGTCAAATGGTCTTGTACACCTACAGGATGCAGAAGCAGGCAGCCTAGAGTCCTCCCTATCAAATTGGTATCAGAGCGGTAAGATTTGGGTTATTCCTAGATAGGAATAGAAGAGTTGTATGTCATCACCGAGTTCAAGTGAGTCTCTTAGTTCATCCAAGAAAATGGTGACTAATGCAGAGTTAGCAAAGAAGGTTGAAGATCAAGAAGAGGAGAATAGACTCCTACAAGAAAGACTAGCAGAAATGGAGAGTAAGCTAGGTGTAATGTTGCAAAAGACTGAAGAAGTCAGCCAGAGAGTTAAAAATTCTGAGGATAAGGGAAAAGGTGTATCTGTAGAAGATGAAGAGCCCACACCTGATCCTAAATTGGAAGAAGAACCATTCTTGAAAGCTTTGAAAGCAATGAGTGGTAAAACATTGGAAGGAGTACCACTTTTCAGTGGGAAAATGGACCCAGATTTGGTCATGGAGTGGATAGAAGGACTTGAAAATCACTTTGAATGTGATGGTGTAAGCGAGGCACAGAAAGTAAAGGTGGCCAAATCTAGACTCAGGGGAGCTGCCTTAACCTGGTGGAAATTTGTGCAGACTGAAAGAGCAAAAGAAGATAAGAAGCCCATAGCTACTTGGAACGGAATGGTAGCTAAAATCAAAGAAGCATATATGCCAGAAGATTATGAAATACAGCTGCACAGGAAGAGACAGAATCTGAGACAAAAGGAATTAGATGTCAGTGCATACACTGAAGAATTCCAAAAGCTATGCTTAAGGTCCAAAGTAATGGAGGATGAAAGCATAAAGGTAGCAAGGTACCTTAACGGTCTGAAGTGGAATATACAAGAAGAAATCAGTTTGTTGTGTCCTACAACAGTGCAAAAATGCTATTAGCTGGCACTGAAGGTAGAGGAAAAGAATAAGAGGAAACAAGACTCAAATAGTAGAGGAAGAGGAAGAGGCAGAGATAACAGAGGGCACAGAGGAGGTTTTGGTGGAAGAAATACTGACAATAGATCCCAAGCAGAATCCAAACTCACAGAGCAGAGTGGGGAGTCAAGTGGTAGAGGAAACCACAGAGGAAGAGGGTCTAACAGAGGAAGGTCAGGAGGATCAGGCAGAGGATCCTATTTCACCAACATGAAGTGTTACAACTGTGGCAATCTAGGTCATCCAGCATATAGGTGTCCAGAAAAGGCCACATCCTCTTCTCAAGGAGGTGATAAGAGAAATCACTATGTCCAAGATAATGCATCCAGCAGCCAGTCACCTGAGGTCAATCTAAACTCAGAAGATGGAGAGAACCTGATGATAAGGAGAACATTGATCAAAGAACCAGTAAAGTCTGAACCAAGCCAGAGGAGAGCACTATTCAGAATCAAGTGCAAGATTTTGAATAAGGTATGTAAAATTATCATAGACTCAGGATCCACTGATAATATTATTTCTGATGAGGCAGTTAAGAAACTGAATTTGAAAAGAATTACTCATGCAAACCCATATAGAGTCACATGGTTGAATAAGGGTCAACATGTGGTAGTAAATGAACAAAGTTGGGTACAGTTTAGTATAGGTGGCTACAAGGATAAGGTATTATGTGATATACTACCCATGGATGCATGCCATCTCTTATTGGGCAGACCATGGCAGTATGACCGAAAAGCAGTACATGATGGTGAGAAGAATGCCTATTCTTTTCAGAAGGATGGTGTCACCTATAAGATTCAGTCATTGGAGGATGAAGATGCAGTTCAGACAAAGAGTCCTAATATCTTGGTTGTGAGTGGAAAAGAGTTTCTGAATACTCTTAAGGAAGATGGTATTGGTTATGCCATCATAGTGAAACCAAAAGAAGGACAGCAGGGTAAGAAGACAGAGATTCCCAAAGAAGTGCAGCCTATACTGGAGAAGTATAAAGGCATAATCAGTGATGGTACACCAACCACATTGCCTCCACAGAGAGCAATAAGCCATCAGATAGACCTGATTCCAGGAGCATCTTTGCCAAACAAGGCACCTTACAAGATGACTCCAGATCAGCACAAAGAGATTTCCAGGCAAGTGCAGGAATTGCTAGATCAAGGATTGATCAGGAAGAGTATTAGTTCCTATGCAGTGCCCACAGTGTTGGCACCCAAGAAAGGAGGATCATGGAGATTGTGTACAGATGCCAGAGCCATAAACAAGATAACTATAAGGTATAGATTCCCAATTCCTAGAATTGAAGATCTCATGGACTGTATTGGAAAAGCAAAGTATTTCACCAAGATAGACCTGAAGAGTGGTTACCACCAAATAAGAATCAAGGAAGGTGACGAGTGGAAGACAGCCTTCAAGACCATAGAAGGACTGTATGAATGGCTTGTTATGCCATTTGGTCTATCAAATGCACCCAGCACCTTTATGAGACTCATGAATGAAGTCCTAAAGGGTTACATTGGTAAATTTGTTGTTGTTTTTCTAGATGATATTCTAATTTTTAGTCAGACCAAGGAAGAACATCTAGAACATGTAAATACTGTTTTGCAAAAATTACATGATGAACAACTAACCATCAATCTGGAGAAGTGTGAATTCATGAAGCAGGAATTGGTATACCTTGGTTTTGTGGTGTCCCAGGGAGAGTTGAAGATGGACAAGTCCAAAGTAGAAGCCATATTGAGCTGGCCTACTCCCAGAGCAGCCACAGAGGTGAGAAGTTTTCATGGCTTAGCCTAGTTTTACAGAAAGTTTATCAGAAATTTCAGTGGAATATGTGCACCTATGTTGGATACAATTAAGGGTGGAATGAAAGAAAAATTCAGATGGACACCAGCTGCAGATAGAAGTTTTGAAAGGTTGAAGAAAGAGGTAGCAACACAACCTATTTTGTTGTTGCCTAGTTTTGATAAGCTATTTACTATTGAATGTGATGCAAGTAATATAGCTATAGGAGCAGTGCTAAATCAGGAAAACAGACCTGTAGCCTTTTTCAGTGAGAGGCTGAATGAAGCAAAGAGTAAGTACTCTTCATATGACTTAGAGTTGTATGCTCTAGTCCAAGCATTGAGGAAGTGGAGACATTATCTCTTACCTAAAGAATTTGTGGTCTACACAGATAACCAAGCTCTGAGTTTTCTGAACTCACAGGATAAGTTAAGCAGCAGGCATATCAAATGGATGGAGTACCTGTAGTCTTATACCTTTACAATTAAGCATAAGAAGGGGCAGCTGAACAGAGTTGCAGATGCTTTGAGCAGAAGATTGCTCACAGTGCAAGAAGTGCAATTGAAGAGCATTGGGATTGAAGATTTCAAGAATCTTTACCAAGATGATGAAGATTTTGCTGAGGCATACAAGGTATGTCAAGATTTTGAGAATCACTTTCATAGTGAATTTGCAGATTTCACCTTACAGCAGGGATTGCTATTCAAAGGTGGACAATGTGTGCCAAGAGGATCTATGAGAGAAAATCTCATACAGGAGAAGCATAATGGCAGTCTGAGCGGCCATTTTGGTCTGAACAAGACACTGGAGCTAGTCCAAAGGTTCTATCATTGGCCAAGGATGCACAGAGACATCAGAAGGTATGTGGAGCAGTGTACCGTATGTCAAAAGGCCAAGGGAACCACTTCTAATGCAGGACTGTACCAACCCTTACCCATTCCTTCCAGGCCATGGGAATGTGTAAGCATGGATTTTGTAGTTGGTTTGCCTAAGACTAAGACTGGTTATGATAGCATATATGTAGTAGTGGACAGGTTTAGCAAGATGAGCCATTTCATTCCCTGTAAAGTGACTCATGATGCCAGTCATATAGCACACTTGTTTTTCAGAGAAGTGATCAGAATTCATGGACTTCCAGCAAGCATTGTGTCTGACAGAGATGCTAAATTCATGGGGCATTTCTAGAAAACATTGTGGTAGAGATTGGGAACAAATTTGTCTTTCAGTTCAGCATATCACCCACAGACAGATGGTCAGACAGAGGTGGTAAACAGGGCATTGGGCAACCTGTTAAGGTGTATAACCAAAGAATATGGACAGAGTTGGGATCTTGTCATTCATCAGGCAGAATTCGCCTATAATGACAGTGTGAATAGGGCTACTGGTAAGAGTCCATTCGAAATAGTCTATGGAATACATCCCAGAGGTATATGTGAGCTCAGGAATATGGGAAACATGGAGAATAGAAGTGGACATGCAGGGGATTTTGCACAATCCATGAAAGAAGTGCATGAGCAGGTGAAGAAAACCTTGACAGAGAACACACAGAAGATCAAGGACAGAGTAGATGCCCATAGAAGGGATATTCAGTTTGAGGTTGGTGATCTGGTTATGGTGCACTTGAACAAAGCCAGAATGCAGAAAGGAATGCCAACCAAACTACAGATGAGGAGAATTGGTCCTTGCAGAATCCTGAACAAGTATGGTAACAATGCATACAGAATTGAATTGCCAGAAGATTTGGCAATCTCACCAGTGTTTAATGTCCAAGACCTGGTGCAATACAGGGGTCCTCAATTAGCAGCAGATGGATCCATTTCAGAGAAGGAACAGACAGAAATAGATGTGACTTTGCCACTCAAACCCAAACTACAGGCAGAGCGAATACTGGATTCCAGAGTACAGAAGCAAACTAGACATGGTGTCTACATGGAGCATTTGGTCAAGTGGAAGTAGTTGCCTGAAGCAGAAGCTACCTGGGTTGCAGAGTCAGAATTCAAAAAGAGGGGCATTGATTTTGCCTCATTGTTACCAGAGGTGACCTAGTTTCTTCCCGCACAGGGGGAGTATGGTGTAGGAGCACCAAGGCTCAATGCAGCCGTACATAGTTTTGGTTTGTCAATTTCTAGTTTGCAGCTTGTGTTTTGTTTTTGTGTGTTTTCTTCGAGTTTTCTGAAGATGCAATGGCGGGAGAAGCATTTTGTTTTTGATGGGTTTTTGAGCCAAGTGCAATTTCAAGTTGAAGGTGTTCGGTATTTGTTCAACAGTTGAACCACGCCGTTGAACCTATCAGTTGAACCTTTTTGTTGAACCCGCGGTTGAACCTCGCGCCAGGGTTCAACGGTTCAACAGTTTTATATTTCTGTTTGGTGAAGTTAGAGTGTTGGTCCATTTGTTCAACGGTTGAACCGCGCCGTTGAACCTCTTCGTTGAACTTTTCGATTGAACCCGCTATTGAGGTTCAATGGTTCAACAGGTTCATGCATGGAGGATGGTGGAGTTGAAAACGCCGATCATTTTGTTGGAGGTTGAACCTCACGGTTGAACCTGGCGATTGAACCGCTGTTGTGGTTCAATGGTTCAGCGAAGGAGTATGTATCGGGGTGATAAAAGGCATCGGCACAAGCTTCTTTTCTTGCACCGACAAAGTATTGTCACACCGACAGAAAGGAATGAAGGAAGCACATCGGCATGACCAAAGATATCGGTGGGATGAATGAGAAGGTTGCCGATAGAATGTGGTCTCACCGAAGGCGGTTGTTAGGACCGTCGGAGTAAAAAAAATGCATATCGGCTAACCAAGGAAAAGCTACGCCGGAAATGTAATGTTTGAGCGATGAATGCTTAAAGCTGTCAGAGAGAAATGGTCCATCGGCGAAAGGGACTTAGGCTAGGCCGATAGTCATCCGTTTTGCCGATACAATGTGTCGGAGAGACATCATGGTAAGTCTTGCCGACTATCAAGAAAATGCAGAATTCAACCGGCAGTTAGAATACGAACCGTCTGGTAACTGAACCGTCTTGTAACGGACATGGAATTCATATAAAATGTAACATTCTTCCTGTAGAGAGTGTGGAGAGGAGAAGAATCGAAGAAGTGAATTTTGGTGTGTGAAGCACTTTGATGTAATCAGAATTTTTGAATAGAAATAAAATACAGCAGTTCGATCATTTGTATATTCTGTTCTGTTTTCACTTATCATTCTGAAATAGATTAGTCATTTCTGTTTCTGCAATTTTGTTCTCTTTTGCAAACCATGACTCTGTTTTGATGATTCTTCAAATCCCAATGTACAGTATGGAGATCATCAAACAGAGCCATGATTTTTGTTTGTTTTTCTTTTGTGGGGTGGTCGGATTGCCGGCTAGAGGCAATGCATGCTTGTTCTAGGCGAGCTCAGTAAGGAGTCTGGCTAGATAAACAAGTAGGAAAATAGATTTGCAGGGGTGGAAAAATAGAGAGAAGGAAAGTGAGTACCAAGCAGTCCAGACCCTTGAACAGAGTGAGAAGGGTGGGCAACGGGCTCAGAAAGTTATGTGCCATTGAGGCAGGATCTTGGAAGCAGTGAGGACAATGTATGTGTCCCACACCAAGCAGTGAAATAGAGTTTTCCATCTCTGCAAAGAGTTGAGGAATTTAGCTGACATTTTTGTGTAGAAAGATGTCTGTTAGCACTTTGAATTGGTAGGGAGGCTAGAGTTGTCAAATGGTCTTGTACACCTACAGGATGCAGAAGCAGGCAGCCTAGAGACCTCCCTATCACCTAGAGATCTAGGGAATAGTCTCATTAAGAAAGTCTCATTGTGAGCTACTTCCATGCATGCGGTGTTGAATTCCCTAATGTGATCTCTAGGGTCCCCTTTCCCTTTGTACTTGTCAAACTTAGGAACTTGGAATTGAAAGGGGAATGGTACCATGTTCAAACTCTTATCAAAGGGGCACGGTGCAATATCTTCCAAGGAGTATGTTTTTGTGTTTGTACCTGTCTTGAGATCCATCATTTGTTGTGCTAGACCCTCGATTTGTTTCCTCATTTCTTCCATAGGTGTGTTTGGGTCTATGGCCTTTTTTCCTTTGTCTTCACCATTGTGGTGTTCATGATTATCCTCTACGGTCTCTTTGAGTTTGCTTAGATCAAAATCAGCAGGGAGTTTAATTCCAAGACTCGCAAGATGATAAAAATACTTGTGAGGGTCCTTATGGAGCACCTTTTCAAGTAAGCGTTGGAATTTTTGATCTTGGAGGTGTCCTTGATAATCTTTGTGAGAGATTTCCTCATCACTATCATGAGGGGTGACAATACGGTTAGATGTTTCGGCCATTTCAAGTTGCTTTTGGTATTGAGATCTAGTAAGAACCATACAAGGTGACGTGGGAAGCAGTGGGATGAAACTAGAGATTTTGGCAAGATGCTGATGGAGACTGCTGAGAATAGGATACTTATGACAAGATTTGGAGGGACTCTTTCGATCAATGATTCCAAGTAAGATGACCGATACAAGATGATAGCCACTAGTAAGGGTACTCGATACCTGTCTTACTGTGTAGGGACTAGTCGAGCACCAAGACCACTAGCGAAGTCCTGTGACTTACTAGGGTTACTTGAATCTAAAATGATATGCAAAAGGGGCCTATGTTGATCTGATATGGGATACTTTGACTTTGGACTTAGGAAGACCTGATAGAAGGTGAATGAGATGACCAATGAAAGAGAGATTTTGATGTGAAATGGACGAAAAAGTGACTGTAAGGTAAGACCTGATCTCGGAGCTTGGAACTAGACTAAAATGGGTACCCATAAATGATAAAATTTTTCTCTCAAAGACTGTGGAAGTGCTCACTATCACGCATGCGCCAGAACATATGCGCCGCAAAAATTGGTAAATGCACAATAAGTCGGCACATAATTGCCACACTGGTAAATATTAAATGCCCCGTAACAGGTAGTAAAAGCACTGCAAGTCAGTACAGATGCACTGCAGGTCAGTGCAAATGCGCAGCAACAGAGGATGGATGCGTCGCTTTGGTTTTTCAGTGATTTTTCCAAGTTTTTGACAATTTTCTGATGTTTTTGGTATCTTTGGTTACAAGGTCTTTTTGATCTAATTTTATGAAATTAGGGAAAGAAGACACAACAAACACAAAGAATGTTTTTATGGTTTTTTATTTTTTTGTGATTTTTTGACTCTTTTTGGACTAAAAGAAAGGGAGTACAAACTGTTACAAGTATGAGGATAACCAGTGTTGTCATTGATGTCAACATACTCATATTGCATTAATGAGAAGGATTGGATGAGCTGTGTACTGAGGATATTGAGAAAATTAGCCTCAATCAGGAACAATGAAGAACAATGATGACATTAAGGTAAAAGTCTAAGATAAGATGAAGATCAGAGGATGCGGTTTAAAGGGTTTTCAGATATGAGTCTTGAGATGCTCTAGTCAAGATTTCAGAGGTCCGCATGAAGATCTATAGAAGTTATGGTCGCTCTAGTAGAACAGGTTCCGACAGATGTTCAGTGGTGACAGAGTGTCACAGATTGGTCCAGTGAGCTCCGAAATTGCATTATCTCATTCTGCGGATTGGAGGGAGTGTTAAAGAAGTTAGTATGAAGTGACAACTAGATTTGTTCATGGTTTGGAGGTTCAGAAGCACCTTTTTCATTGTGACAGTGGTGACAGACTGTGTTCTTGAAGTTTCAGATGAAGAAAAGAAGAATTCCAGTAAGCTGATAAAGTGCAGATGTTCTTGGTGACTCAGGAAAGGTTTTGGTGATCCTTGGATCGTGCACAATTCTTATTGGTCGTCTGCATTGAAGTTAGAGTTTGGATTTGATGTAAAGACCACCGGTTGTTGATGTTCTTCCTGAGACTGGCCGACCGGATGTATTACACGTCTTGCGGATGATCTTGTAGGTGTTTACCGACTTAGATGATTGTTCCTAAGTCGATGCCTTGTATTAATAAGGGATTGTGAATTCATTTTGAAGGGTGTCTTGGTGTGATGAGTGTGTGGTAGTGAAGAGGAGCGCGAAAGGTAGAGCAGAAGTTTTTGGGCTTAAATGGAACTGATCTAGACATGGTAAAGATGTCAATCTCCAGTTCAAGTTTGTGATACTTGTTACTTTGTAGACAGTGTGTCTCTTGTAGGCAGTGAGCCTCTTGTGAGCAGTGTGCTTGGGCAGTGAGCCCTAATTGGCATGTGCCATCTATTTTTCTTATTCTTCTAACAGAGAATAATCCTTGGGTTAATCACCCTGTGGTTTTTCCCTTGACTGGGTTTTCCACGTCAAAATCTTGGTGTCTCATGTGTTGATGTGTATCTACTCTGGTGTTTATACTTTATGCTTTCATGAATGGCTAATTGCTATGCTATTAAATAACAAAGTGGATCTAAGTGTTTGAATTGGAAGCAAGAATAGGATAACTGATTCACCCCCCCAACTCAGTTATCAACAATTGGTATCAGAGCCAAGTTCCTCTAAAAGGAGCTTAACCGCTTGAGGAGATCTAGGATGTCATCATACAAGAAGGATAGTTCGAAGTTTGATGGAACCAACTTCTCTCTTTGGAAAGGTTGCATGAAATGTCACTTGGAGTGTATGGGAAAGGCGTACTTATCCATGGTTACAAAAGCATATGTTCCTCCACAAGGTGGTCTGACAACCCTAAATGAACTCACAGATGCTGAAAATAATCTGCGGACCAAAGAGGCTCTTCTAAGCACTTTAACTGACTCAGAAGTCTCAAATGTTATTGACCTTCCAACTGCCTATGAGATCTGGACTAAACTGGAACTTCTGCATGAAGGAGATGAGTATGTTAAGTGTGCAAGGTTGCAGAGTCTAAAAGGGAAATTTGAAAGACTAAAGATGAGAGATGATGAAAATATTACTACCTTTATGCCTAGAGTAAATGAGCTGGTGTGTGGAATTAGGAATGCTGGTGGAGTCTTAGATGAAAATGAGATTATTGGCAAAGTTCTCAGATCCCTTCCTGCTGCATACAAAATCAAGGTTGCTGCCATTGATGAATTCAGAGCCCATACAACTATCACAAGAGACCAATTGGCTGGCAAACTGGCTGCATTTGAAATGACCGAGTTCAGAGATGATCCCCCCAAGACTGAATCTACATTCAAGGCCAGTGCCTCTGTGAAAGGTAAACAAAGATTTGATTCGGGAGAAAACTCTTCAAGGAAGCTGTCATGGTATGATCAAGCAAGAAGAGACATGGAAGTAGAAGAAGCAGAAACAGCTCAACTTGAAGCCCTCATTGCAAAGAGACTGCCAAGAGGATCTAGTAAGTATGAAGGAAAATTACCCTTTAAGTGCTTCAACTGCAATAAGATTGGTCATTTTGCCTCAAGATGTCCGGAAAGATCTACAAGGTCAGATTCCAATAGACAAAGGTTCCAAAAGAATTGTTATTATGTTCATGAAGAAGATGATAATGAAGGAGTAACCGATGATGAATTAGAGTTAGGAAACAAATCCAGAAATGAATGGGTGTTTATTGCCATCAAGGAAGAAGATCCAATATCCTCTGAATCTGTCAATCATAAGGTTGTAGAAAGAGCTCTAGCTGCCCAAGTTGAAGAAAAGGATGACTGGGTTATTGACAGTGGATGCTCTCACCATATGACAGGTGACAAGAACAAGTTCTTAGATTTGGAAAAGTATGAAGGAGGAATGGTAAAGTTTGGTGATAATTCTTCCAGTAGAATCAGAGGTAGGGGAACTATTTCTTTTGATGGAAAGAACAAAATCGGTAATGTATTGTATGTTGAAGGATTGAAGCACAATCTTCTCAGTGTCAGACAGTTGGTGGACAAAGGTTATGATCTCCGGTTCAAGAATGGAAGATGCAGGATCTTTGAAAGCTCCAGATCTGAGATTGCATCCGGTACTCAAACAAAAGGTAATATCTTCCATCTAGTTGGTACTAATAAAAGTTGTCTGTTTGTTCAAATTGATCAGAGTTGGTTATGACATAGAAGGATGTGTCATGTAAATTTTGATAACATCATCAAGATAAGCAATACTTAGGCTGTAAGAGATCTTCCAAAATTGGTAAAACCTACAAATAGTTTGTGCAAAGAATGTCAGCTAGGTAAACAGAGCAGAGTCTCATTCAAAAGCAAGGATCAGTCCTCTACCAAATTATTGGAATTAGTTCATATTGATCTATGTGGTCCGACAAGAGTCAAGAGTGTGCAAGGTGATAGATACTTCATGTTACTAATTGACGATCATTCCCAGATGATGTGGGTTACCTTTCTGAAAGAGAAATTAGAAGCTTTTGAGAAGTTCAAAATCTTCAAGGCTATGGTAGAGAATCAAACTGGATTAAAACTAAAGTGTCTAAGGTTTGATAGAGGTGGTGAATTCACATCCAGTGAATTCATAGACTTTTGTGAGAAGCATGGTATAAAGAGACAGTTGTCTGCTCCTAGGACTCCACAGCAAAATGGAGTAGTAGAGAGAAAGAACTGAACCATCCAGGAAGCATCTAGGATAATGATGATGGAAGCAAATGTTCCCCAGATGTTTTGGAGAGAAGCTGTCAGCACTGCAGTCTATACTCTCAATCAAGTTCAAATCAGAAGCAATACCGATAAGACTCCTTATGAACTTTGGTTTGGCATCACTCCTACTGTGAGATATTTTAGAGTATTTGGTAGCAAATGTTACATTAAAAGAGATGAAGATCTAGGAAAGTTTGATGCTAGAAGTGATGAAGGAATTTTTTTGGGTTACTCCACTCAAAGCAAAGCATACCGGTGTTACAACAAGAGACTGAGAAAGATTGTAGAAAGTGTAAATGTGAAGGTTGATGAAGAAATTGAAAGACCCTCAAGAATTCATGAGTATGATGAAGATGATCAGAATGGTGTTCAGATTCAAAGTATCCAAGCCTCTTCTGAGAAATAAAGTCAAGTTGATTTGGTAAGACATGAAGAAGAGATAAGTGTCAATGAGATTGATCAAGAGTTAGAGGTGCAAGAAACTCCCAAAGTTCTAAGATATGTAACTCTAAACCACTTTGAAGATCAGATCATAGGTGACAAAAGCAAAGGAGTGCAAACAAGGAGGAGAATTGCTCAAAATTCGGATGAGTATTGTCTAATTTCAAAGATTGAACCTAAGACAGTAAATGAAGCTTGCAATGATGAAAATTGGACTAAGGCAATGAAGGAAGAACTGTTGCAAATTGAGAAGAATCACACTTGGGATCTTGTTCCTAGACCTAGAAATAAAAATGTGATTGGAACCAAATGGGTATTCCAGAACAAACTAAATGAAGTTGGTGAAGTAATTAGAAACAAAGCCAGATTGGTCTGCCAAGGCTACTCTCAAATAGAAGGAATTGATTTTGAAGAAACCTTTGCTCCGGTGGCAAGAATTGAAGCAGTCAGATTATTTCTTGCATTTGCTGCCTTCAAAGACTTCAAGGTATATCAGATGGATGTTAAGTCTGCCTTCTTAAATGGTGATTTGGAAGAACAAGTATACATTGAGCAACCGGATGGATTTCAATTGTCTGATCATGGTGATATGGTCTGCAAGTTGAAGAAGGCACTGTATGGATTGAAGCAAGCCCCAAGAACTTGGTATGAAAGACTGGATAAACATCTTTTGAAGATTGGTTTCAACAAAGGTACTGCTGACAGTAATTTGTATTTCAAAATTGATCATGAAAACATTTTGATTGTTGAAGTGTTTGTGGATGATATCATTTTTGGAGGAAGAGATAGTATGTGTAAAACTTTTGCAAATCAGATGAAAAGTGAATTTGAGATGTCTATGCTTGGTGAAATGAATTTCTTCTTGGGTTTGCAAATTACTCAAACAAAGAAAGGGATCTTCATTTCTCAGACCAAATTTGTGAAAGAATTGTTGAGGAAATTTGGGATGGAAGATTCAAAGCCCATGAATGCTCCCATGGCAACTGATGCAAATTAAGAAAAGATGATGACTCTCCTAAGGCAGACCAGACAAAGTACAGATCAATGATTGGTGGATTGTTGTATCTCACTCAAACTAGACCGGATATTATGCAAGCTGTTGGTCTTGTTGCTAGGTTCTAGGCTGATCCCAGAGAATCTCATGTCATGGCAATCAAGAGAATTTTTAGATGTCTAAAAGGGATAGTGGAGTATGGTTTGTGGTATCCTAGAGGTCATGATTTCTCTCTTCATGCTTACACAGATGCAGATTAGGCAGGAAATGTGGATGACCGGAAGAGTACCAATGGTGGAGCATTCTTTTTGGGAAAAAGATTGGTCTCTTGGCCAAGCAAGAAACAAGATGCAATATCTTTGTCTACAACTGAAGCAGAATACATTGCAACAGCAGGTAGTTGCACTAAAGTTTTATGGATGAAGCAGATGCTAAGAGATATTAAAGTAGAGTATGAGGAGCCTATCACAATTTTCTGTGATAATTCAAGTGCAATAAATATTTCTAAGAATCCAGTGTTGCATCTAAGACTAAGCATATATCTATTAAGTTTCACTTTCTGAGAGAGAAAGTGAACAAAGATGAAGTTAGACTAGAGTTTGTGCCCTCTAAGGATCAGATTGCAGATATCTTTACTAAACCTCTTCCCAAGGATTCTTTTGAGTTTCTCAGGGAGAAGTTAGGGGTTATTGCCCCTCTGGTGATGAACTAGGATGCACTGATGTGCATCAGTCCAGTGGATATCATAGTCATATCTTGTGATCCGGATTGGTGATGGGGAGCTGCTACTCAGGGGGAGTAGCTGGTATGATTCTGATGTGTTAAAATTGCAAGTATGAGCCATTTGCCATTCATGTCAAAGGGGGAGAGAAGACATGTGAAAAACAAGTGGTTGTTGATCAAAGGGGGAGCAGTAAAGAAAGAGAAGACATGTGAAGAGTTGTTGCTGATAGGGGGAGCTGTGACAGAAAGGAGAAGTTCTTGTCTTGATGGTTTTTCACATCATATGTTGCCATCAATGACAAAGGGGGAGATTGTTACAAGTATGAGGATAACCAGTGTTGTCATTGATGTCAACATACTCATATTGTATTAATGAGAAGGATTGGATGAACTGTGTACTGAGGATATTGAGAAAATTAGCCTCAATCAGGAACAATGAAGAACAGTGATGACATTAAGGTAAAAGTCTGAGATAAGATGAAGATCAGAGGATGCGGTTTAAAGGGTTTTCAGATATGAGTCTTGAGATGCTCCAGTCAAGATTTTAGAGGTCCACATGAAGATCTAAAGAAGTTATGGTCGCTCTAGTAGAACTGGTTCTGGGAGATGTTCAGTGGTGACAGAGTGTCACAGATTGGTCCGGTGAGCTCCAGAATTGCATTATCTCATTCTTCGGATTGGAGGGAGTGTTGAAGAAGTCAGTATGAAGTGACAACTAGATTTGTTCATGGTTTGGAGGTCCAGAAGCACCTTTTTCATTGTGATAGTGGCGACAGACTGTGTTCTTGAAGTTCTAGATGAAGAAGAGAAGAATTCCAGTAAGCTGATAAAGTGTAGATGTTCTTAGTGACTCAGGAAAGGTTTTGGTGATCCTTGGATTGTGCACAATTCTTATTGGCAGTCCACATTGAAGTTAGAGTTTGGATTTGATGTAAAGACCACCGGTTGTTGATGTTCTTCCTGAGACTGGCTGACTGGATGTATTACACGTCTTACGGATGATCTTGTAGGTGTTTACCGACTTAGATGATTGTTCCTAAGTCGATGCCTTGTATTAATAAGGGATTGTGAATTTATTTTGAAGGGTGTCTTGGTGTGATGAGTGTGGGGTAGCGAAGAGGAGCGCAAAAGGCAGAGCAGAAGTTTTTGGGCTTAAATGGAACTGATTCAGACATGGTAAAGATGTCAATCTCCAGTTCAAGTTTGTGATACTTGTTACTTTGTAGACAATGTGTCTCTTATAGGCAGTGAGCCTCTTGTGAGCAGTGTGCTCAGGCAGTGAGCCCTAATTGGCATGTGCCATCTATTTTTCTTATTCTTCTAACAGAGAATAATCCTTGGGTTAATCACCCCGTGGTTTTTCCCTTGACTGGGTTTTCCACGTCAAAATCTTGGTGTCTCATGTGTTGATATGTATCTGCTCTGGTGTTTATGGTTTATGCTTTCATGAATGGTTAATTGCTATGTTATTAAATAACAAAGTGGATCTAAGTGTTTGAATTGGAAGCAAGATTAGGATAATTGATTCACCCCCCTCCTCTCAGTTATCAACACAAACCTAGGTTTCAAAGGATAGTATAAAACTGAATTCTCACTATCTCTAGTGAAGCATCTTCGAGAAGTGATAATTGACCTTCCCTACACCAGATTATAGGGGTTTTTGGCCTAGTAAAAATAAAGGATGAGTAATAAAGGAAACTGTTCGAGTGGTTATACATGCGGCAACACTACTCTCCATTATGGAGTCTCCCAGCCTGCAAGGGTTGCACCTTGGAGGGTTTTAGGGGAGGTTGACCGTTGGTATGACACAACTGCACTTGTTGTTTAAAGCTTTTGCTCTAAACACAATTTATTTATAGTGGCTTGGAAGGGCTTGGCATCTAGCTTGTTACCACTTAGGGTTGTTCCTTCTTGGATGAACAGTATCCAAGAGCAGGGCCCTCTAAAGGAAAAACACATGCAAAAATGATATGTCTGGCATTTTGGTCACCCAAGATAGGGGAGAGTATAGGCCTAGTATCATTCCCAAAACACAGAATATAGTGGTTCTTTTCCCCTATTTAAAATAAGAAAAACTAGATGAGCTATCTACTTGGGCAAGCACAGAAATTTGTTAACTTTGAAGTGATAACAAGATAGCAATAGTTCAATTTTACCCAAGATAGCAATGATGTATTCAATTTTAGCCCAGACAACATGAATTTGTTAGCTTTGAAGTGATAATCAAGATAACAATGGTTCAGTTTTACCCAGATAGCAATGATGTGTTCAATTTTTACCCAGATATCATGAATTTGTTAACTTTGAAGTGATAATTGAGATAACAATGGTTCAGTTTTACCCAGATAGCAATGATGTGTTCAATTTTATCCAGATAGCAATGAGTTGTTAACTTTGAAGTTATAACAAGATAGAAATGGTCTAGTTTTACCAAGATAGCAATGAGTTTAACTTTGAAAGATAGCAATATAGCAATGATTCAATGATATGCAAGATAGCAATGATTCAATTACCGCCTTCCTAGTTTAAAACTATGTGAGATTTGCATGAGCATCCTTTTACTTTCCCGTTATAAATTGAAGTGTGAGTTAACATGTGCAACTATATGATTCTAAACCAGTACTTAGCTTGCAAAATAGATCAAGAGTATTCTTGCAAAAAGACATCAGAGTTAACAAAAACTTCAAGAAAACCCTAAAAATCACTACCTAGATCAGATGCGCAGCTTCAGAGACTAAATGCGCAAAAACATGGATCATAAGCGCTATAGTACATATGCACTAAGACAGAGGTCAAAAGCGTAAAAAAATAGTGTATATGCGTTGAACTGATAGGTGCGCCGTGTTGGAGGATAAATGCGCCAGAACAGAGTTTGCATGCATTGAAAGAGTGTATGCATTGTATCAGATAGCAGATGCGTGTTAGGATGTGTTAGATGCGCTATTTCCTCCAGTGTATGGCTTTCTAAATCACAAAAAATTAGTTTTTGGGTTAAATTTGGGGCAAGGCCCCATGGTGGGCGCAAAAAATGTTAAGGAAAAATTGGATTCAAATGAATAATCAATATAATCAATATCAAAATACCCAAAACTCAACAAAATACAGAAACAAAGAGATCAATCAAACAAAAGAACTTCAACAACCTTTGCAAACCTCAAAGCTTCATAGCTTCTGTTGGTTGCCTATCTCAATCAATCTTGCATGTATGAATAAGGCCCTCAGAGAGTGCACTTCCTTGCTATGATTCCAAGATTGTCAATGGAGAACGGCTATGATAATGCTTTGTAATGAAGAGAAGCTTCACAATAATGATAATAGTATGGTAACGAGTGTGATCACAAGCAATGAAGGAATTGGCATCAAAGGTGCACTGAAATTCCTACAGAGTAACAATACCTAAAGCTTGGATGAATGAAATGGAAGAAGAGGGTAGAATTTATAGACTTGGGAGAGAGATCATCAATGGTATAGAAAGAATGAGAAGATCAACGACATAGAATGGTTGAGGAATGTGCGCGAATAAGAAGAAGACAAGTGTCACACAAAAGTTGTTTTATTTGAGTTAACTACTTTCTTTTCTAAAGATAAGACATGCTTTTCATAAATTAGAATTTTTTTTTCTAATTTAAGAGATATTGATAAAAACAAGGTTGATTGAATAGATAACTCAACTTGTGATTTGCTTTTGCATGATTTGAGAGAAATTAAATAATAAATTATTTAATTTTGTGTGCATGAAGAAGAAGATTTGGAAGATATTTGAAGAATTAGAAGATAAGAAAGCTAATTAAATAAATAAATTTATTTAATTGTTGTGCATGATTTGGAAGAATAAATAAAACATTTGATTATATTTTATTTTTGGAGATTGAGAGAATTTAAATAAATTTGATTTGATTTATTCAAATTTGGAAGAATGATTTGATTTTAATTAAATAATTAAGAATTATTAATTGTTTGGAAGAATTTAATTAAACAAATGATTTTATTTAATTTTAACTTTAGAAGAGGTGATTAAATATTTTGATATTTAATTAATTTAGAGGAATGTGAATCAAATAAATAAATTTGTTTATTTATTTATTGATAGAAGAATTAGAAGGGAATAAATATTAAGAATATTTATTTAGACAGAGTTGTGTCATTTTTAGGCATATACATCTGGAGTCAATCTGACAGCATAACAGTACCTGTAAACCTGTAATAAAAACTCCATCTCTAAGCACCTATTTATATAGAAAATACAAGGCAATATTATACCTATCTTGGGATGGGCGTCCAACTTGGCCTCATGGCTCAAAACCCACGACTAGGGACACTTGGTAACAATGTAGAATGTGCCTGACACTTGTCCACAACTGCCATCCCAAAGAGGTCACTTATTTCCAAAATGGGCTATGACAAATACTCTTACGATACTTACGACCGTTATAGAATCTATCATAGCAGTTACAACTTACAGCTGTAAGAGAATCTGTCATACACATGCTATAAATAGCACATTCTCTTACAACATGTCATAGTCCACCTTGGGGTGCCCAAATATGCCTTTTTCAAAGATGCTTCATGACACATGTCCTCACTTGTCATACAAACTTCTATTTATTACTCTTACATGTCATAGATTCTGTCATAGGAATCTGTCATAACCATTTCAATCAATATTCCCTTACACAACATGGAAGATGCTGACACATGGCAAAATGCTCCTACAACAAAGTGGGATGCCTATCTCCTCATGTGAGGACAAAATTACAAGTTGTCATATTCCATGTAGGATTGACACATCACCGTGCCACATCCCACAATATGACAATATAGAAATTTTAAATATTTACAACATAGGCAATTAAATAATAAATACAAACATTAATAATGTAAGGAATTACCAAGGTTGAGACACCTTAATTCCCAACATTGTCTGGTCTCACTGTTCATGGATACCATGGCTATCCTATTTGCAACTTTAAGGATTTTGCGAGGCACTCAAGAAGTTTGCGTAAGTGTATTTATTGTGGACATCATGCTTACCTTAAAGTGGTTCATCCATATCATCGACAAAAAACACGTTTCAATGGTCAAGAAGAGAATTGTGAAGCACCTTTGCCAATAACGGGTGATTACATTATTGAGAATGGACAAAAAAGAATGTCATTTATTGAAAATGGTGGGATTGCTGGTAGTATATATGATCCATGTAATGAAAGTGGTGTAAAATGGTTTTGCATATTCTATAAGTTGCCATACTTTAAGGATATAGCCATTAGGCATACTGTTGACTTTATCCATATTGAGAAAAATATAGCATATGCTATTATAGAAACTCTTTTTGGTGCTTTTGATACTATTTTATCACGTGAAGACTTTCAAGAACTAAAGATTTCCCAAAATCTTTGGGTTGAAAATATGATGATGTAAAATATAGAAAACCCAGTGCTCCTTATGTCTGGACAAAGGAACAACGTGCACAATTCTTACAGTTGATGTCTTAGACTCGCTTTCCCACTAGATATGTAAGTAGTACTATCAGAAGCCAAACTGACATTAATAGCTTAAGAGGCCTAAAGACCCATGACTATCATGTTATAATCAAAAATATTTTACCTATTGTGGTAAATATATCAGGTTTGGCAAAGGGGCCAAGATTGGCAATTATAAGGTTGGGCCTGTTAGGTCTCAAAAATGCAGGTTGCAAATCCTAAGAGGATGCCAGACTATGATCAGATTGGCAACATTTTTGAATTAACACGATGGAGTTAACCTATAGGGTTGATGACTCCCTACACTTTAGGCACTGCTATACCTAGGCAGGTGGACCTTTAAAGTTGAAGCAGATTAGATGAGTGTAAGTGCTTTGGCTAGGTTAATGGATCTACCCACAATGGCAAATGGTGTGGAATAGATGAAAGCTTGCTAACTAGTTCTATATCTAATATCTGAAAGATGATTGGTATGAATTGTATAAGTAATATCAAGGTAATTTTTATAACTATGCTCAACTAATGAATGGGTTTTGGATAAAACTAAATGATGAATTAACATAAGACTAGTGCCTTATTGGGTAAATAGAGTCAAATAAAAATATGAGACCAGTGGGTTATATTGGGTGATAACTCTAACTGTTTTGCACAATACTTTGGTTTACAACTTGTATAAACATGTAGGGAAATGATTGACAAACTCTTCTTAATATCCAATTGACACAATCAGGTTTCTTGTTATTCACCAGAAGGAAATTTAATCCTTTCTTAAAGGAACCAATTGAATGAAATATACAAGAACAACAGATAATATCAACTTGGAGACATAATGACAATTCTAATTATATGGTTCTTCTTAAGGATCCAAATCAACACTTCTAGATTACTGTGACTGACTAGAAGGATTTTAATTCCTTTTAAGGAAACCAATTAATCAAATCACATAAATACAGCAAATGTGCATTAACAAATTAAATATATACTTGATATATCAATTTGAATAATAAGGAAATACAGAACTGGAGACAACCAAATAAATGAATAGTTTCAACAAACAATTGAATACCAATATAAAACCACAGAATCAGAGATCTTCTATTAACTTCTTTGATATAATACTTGCAACATGGTCTTTTAAAATATTATGAACTTCTCATATTATCTCCTACTGTTGATGATAATTGATCACCATACGTTCAGCTTATATAGAAATATTTATGAAGAGACATAACTCTTCAAAATGTATTTTGGGAATTAAAATGATTAACACAACAACAAACAAAGATAATGACCCTAATCCCTACTAAGCCATAGGTATATCTGAGCAACATGATCCACGTATTCTTGGCTACAATGTGTATCAGTAAACTCAATAGCATTTCTTGTGATCACGTCCATTGTCACCATCTTCTCCAGATGCTTGCAGGCTTCCCCAGATGCAGAGTCTTTATCCTTGAGAGCCTCTAAAGCTTCATGTAATATCACCTGGCATTCTTTACTCCATTCATCCTTGCTCTTTAGCTCCTTGTCATTTCTGAACAACATAGGTATACCTGCCTTTGAAGCCTCAATGCATTCCTTGGCATCATTTTTAAGTTGGTCATGATATTTTTGATGTTGTTTGATCAAGTCTTTTGTACTAGAGGTACCTGTAGTGTCAAGAGTATCCCTACTCTATATCTCATGGAGTTTCTCTTGAAGCTTGTTGTTTAACCTTTCGTGCTCTTGGATCACCTTATGGTTTTCAGAATAGACATCCCAAAATTTGTTCATCCAATACATCATATTAATATGCCTATTCTGTAGTACTATTGCAAGTGTGTCAATCTAAACCTGGGCTATTTGATCAATAGATGGTGACTGGGTGCTTTGTGAACTCTCTCCTTGGGTTAACCTTTTAACTGATCCTCCGAAGGCATTCTTGACAGTGTCTTTCAAGAAATCATTTTCTTTTGTTAATCTTTCACAACTCAGTTTATATGCATCTCGTTCCTTGATCAGCATCTGAGCCTGTGCTTTATTTAATTTTGCAACATTTATGCCAATGTCTGCAGTAATCAAAGGATCAGTTTCCCCTGCTTTCAAAGTCATAACATGCCCAAAAGTTTTTTCAGTATCTATAATGGCCGTTTTCTTATGAGGATGGTATAAGGCCCATATCATGAGTGAGTTTTCATCATTGTTATATTTGGTACCCATGTATACCTTTGTGACACCCTCATGAGTGAGCTTATACTTGTCATCAATATTGTGCAAAAAACTATCAAACACCAAGGAAGAATTTATATCAAGTCCAAGAAATATCATGACACCTGCTTCTCTGAGCAACTGCCTACCTCTGTTAGGAGTCATAACTTTCAATTCATTGTCCACTATTGTTTTTAACATATCAATCAATTGTTTTTCATTGTCAGCCATGACATCTTCAACTGATTCCCTAAGTTTTTTCCCTTGCATTTATACAAAAATGATTTACATTCTTGAGAATGAATAAATTGATCATCTGCAATGAAAGAATCATATGCTAACTGCCTAGGATCCTCATAACCAAGCCCCTCTTCATCATGTTCTCTATTAGGAGATTGATAACATTCCATTTTTTGTTTGGATATTCTAGTCGCTTGTTCATGTAGCTCTTCTTCTCCTACAGATTCTTCATCACCAGAAGACAACAACTCTATCTCTGCAAGCTATTTTTTCTTCTCATCTAGTTCTCTATTATACTTCTCAATTACCAGTTCAACTTCAGCTTCTTCCATGTTCCTAATAATATCATCATGTGGATATGGAATATGTGTATATCCATTGAGGTCTTGTTTTCTTCTGGAAAAGTTAATAAAACCCTCAGGATCAAATCCTTTTCTTGCTTCTGCACACCTCATGTTGTAATGCATTAATTTGTCCCTGATGAGACCATAACCTTCTTTAGACACCACAGTAAAATCCCCAAAGCACAGAGTACTAGGCATGAATGATTGCTTGTCATAGGCACTCAAGTTCATCACATTAGAGCAGTTCATTTGCCTGACTATCTCTATGTAGGTAATCCTATCAGGAACTGTCTTAGGCAATATAAATAGGGTATCTTCAAAACCATAAATTTTGACCATGGTTGAATCCTTAAAACAATACCAATCTCCCGAGTTGTGGGTAACAGTTGGGGGACCCCCAAAATCTTTTGGTCTGAGAAACCTCTTTATTTCATCTGATAGTGAATATTCACAAGGATGATTGAAATATCTATACAACACTTTTACACAATATTCTTCAAAATGAATGTAACTAGAATGGGCAAACCTACTGTCCCATATCCTTGTCCACATTTGCACAGGTGACTTTTGTAATGTTAGGGCGATCTAATAACTTCTCATGGCTTGAACATTTGCAAATGGATCAATCACTGTGACTCTTCATTTTGTCTCCTCGATGTCACCTTTTATGAAAACATATATGTGTTTGTATCGGCGAGGCATTTCAAGGTCTATCTGATATAGAAATGAGCACAATAGTTGTTGTTAGCCTGACTTACATTATCATTGTGAGAACATCATCGTACTCTAATATTTCAAAAATCTCTAATCTGAATATTGGCATGAGTCTTGCTGACATGCTTATCGGCTTCTCTTTACAGGGCAGGTTAGTGGAATCGACAAGACCGAGGTAATTAATACCGATATCACCTATCTTTATAATCTATCGGAAATAGTCTTATCAATGAGTGTGGCCACCATCATCATCAGAACAACATATGATATCGAGATGACTTCATTCAAACTATCCGATCCTGGTTGTTTCCCTGATGCACTTCTTTCTATCCTTCATCAGAATGATCATCATAACATGTCACTGAAATCCTTCGTCGTTGTGACTATAGATTTGACATGACTTATAAACTTCATTCCGATCTGTTCCCTTTTGCCGATGAGTTATATCCTCCATATACATTGGTGTGACTTAGGCCGAAAATGCCTTTTGGTCACTGAGACATCATAAGGTCGGAAACACTTTTATCTCTAGCCTTGATGTGCATTTCTTCCTGATGAGTCACAAGTTCCACCTGTTCCATGGGTTGTTTGGCAAGAGTCTTACCGAATTCTCTTGTCGGTGTGATCTATACTGTCAGGGGAGTGTTCAGAGTATTCTCCGATAATGTTTTCTCATCCCGATGGTCCTCGCCTTTGATTAACTCAGCATGACTGGGAATTCTCTCTCCAATGAAGGGTTATCGGTGTTACTCCTTTCATCTAAGATTTCTAAAACTTTCACCCCGACCATAATCCTCATGCCGATACACATCTAGCTCGTTTCAAATAGAACATGGATCAGTATAAAGAAAACACCGAGGTCTGGCCGAAATTAAGGAACTGGGGCCCCTTATTATACTATGGTTTGAGGGGTGAGACAATTATTTGTGGTGAAAATCATGTGATATTTATGGAATTTATTAGCTGCTATTATGATTTTGGGCGTATGATTTTCTGATTTGGTTGGACATGGGGTGGGTAGGAGTATAGGAAAATTTTGAAATTTTCCTGTCCCAACAGTGGATCTGTCTGGGATGTATACCCCTTGCGGGTATAACAAGAATTCAGACTTCTTAGGGGAGTAGACCATGTATTTTATTTATTGGGGATGACAACTTTATAGAATTTTAGGAAAATATATATATATATATATATATATATATATATATATATATATATATATATATATATATATATATATATATATATATATATATATATATATGAAATGAGAATGGGAGTTGGAAGTGATAATGATGTAGAACGGGGATGATCCTATACTACTATACATGGAAAAGTTTTTTGTTATTGTTGAGAGATTCATAGGACCGTCCATGTACTGGCAAATCCTAATCTCTCTTGATTACCCTAAACTACTATGCATGGAATAAAAGTATTTCAAGAATTATTTTAGAGTTGTCCATGCATTGGCAACACTTATTTCTCTTTGTGCATGATTTTGGTATTTTCATGAAAAGAAAGGTTTCAGAAACTGTCCATGCACTGGCAGTTCCTGCTCTTCTCTAGACATATTTTATAGGTAGTAAGAATCATCTCCTCCTTTGCCAGTGACAACAAAAAGACCTAACCACAAGGCTTCAAACTTTCCATGCTTTCCTTTCTCTTGGCTTCTGATATTCCACATCAATACCAAGTCATTCATCTCAAATTTTCTATCCTTGGCCGTTTTGTCAAAAAGGTATTTTACTTGTGATTGCAATTTGATGTTATGCTTTTGAGCCAATCTCCTTGTCTCATCAAGTTCTACAAGATGTTCTAATCTTTCCTCCATTGGTTCAGGAATGTTTAAATCCTCTTGAAGAACAAATTTGTAAACTGGTAGAAGATTTTCTAATGACATCCTTGCTTGTGTTCCATACACCAGTTCAAAAGGAGATCTTCCAATTGCACATCATGTGATTATTTTTATTGGCAGATGGTCCTTCGATTGCTAATTGCTAAGTTAGACCAGGTAAGGGAAGAGATCTGTTCAAATTTCCCAGTGGGTTATGATCTTTTCTTGTCGCATCAGGATAAAAAGATTGTTGATGACCCTTAGGCATCTGCTGCTTCAATGTAATAATATCATTGGCTAATCTTTGGATAACTGGGTCAGTAGAATTTATAGCTGATGGCGTACTTGTCTGTGATTCTCTTTTCCACTTACCAGCAGTTATAAGGTTGTCTTCTATTGCTATAGCTTTGGTTTGAGCTTCAGCCAGATTGGTAGCACCTTCCCTTTTTATTGCATAACTAACATCTGAGGGAAGTGCATTGATAAAGAAACATTTCAGTAATCCATCTCTAGGAATGACATCATTAGGGATTCTGTTAGCAGTCTTGTTGAATTTTGCTATAAATTCTCTCATTTGCTCATGAATTTCCTCTTTCATTGAGGAGAGTTGAGCTACCAACGTATGTTCATTATCAGCGGTTTTAAACCTTTCTTTAAATTGGCACCTCATAGAAGCCCAATCATTAATGGATGTATTTGGTAAGTGATAGAACCATTCAACAACATCGTCAATGATTGACTCAACGAAGAGTCTGACAGACACATCTTCATGTTGTACTCCCAAGATAGAACATGCAACAAAGGAAGCATTTCTATGCTCTTCAGGAGTGACCTTTTCATCACCCTTAAACTTAGGTACAATCTTTTTTGAACCCCTGGGTAAGTCATGTAAATTTCTTCCAAGATTTAAAGGTCCAAGGCAGCACCCCATGGGATAGGTGGAGGTTGAGCCATATTGAAGGGAGTATGGAGTGGGAAATTAGCTTGTAGCGGTAGAACAATTCCATCAAGAGTGAGAACTTGACAGGATGAACTAGCAGATTATTTTTTAGGAGGGGGAGAGGATGGCTGACTTAAAGACTTAACTCTCCTTGTAGGAGGGAAAGGAGAAAAGTTTAAGGATTGAAGTAAATCAAAATCAGTATCAGAAATGCCCTTTTTTCTATCACCCCACGTGTATCTTTTCA
Organism: Cunninghamia lanceolata; assembly: GCA_027924645.1. Taxonomy (NCBI): domain Eukaryota; kingdom Viridiplantae; phylum Streptophyta; class Pinopsida; order Cupressales; family Cupressaceae; genus Cunninghamia; species Cunninghamia lanceolata. The sequence goes on from BSBN01000803.1 coordinate 15,956,119, forward strand.
TAGCCAACCTTCATAAATATATAAAATAAAATAATGCAGAGTCGCCAAACCACTTACTGGCTATTTTGATGAATGGCTAGTTGGTTATGTACTCGGTTCTCTCCTCTAACGACTAGATTCCTCCTTTTGTTATCAGGAACTTCTTGAATTTGGAAGGGTCTTTCTCTTCTAGGCATAGGGATAACTCCTTCAATGAACACAACTTTCCGAGCACCAAAATGACATGTGTTTTCTCTTAGGATATCACCAAGCTCCTCTTCTTCTTCAAGAACTTTATTCACTTGTTGATACTACTGATTTGTCCTCCTAGTTTGCTAGGCAACCAGTCACAGACCAATGATAATATCTTCTTGATCACCAATTAACCAGTCTACGTTAGGCTACAGAACTAGTGCACATCTTCCTTGGAGAACCATGCAATAATAAAGTAACTTACTAAAATTAATATTACAAATGTTCCCAGTAGAGTCACCAAAAATCTGTTGGTTAATAGATTTGTCACCTAACTCTATATTCTCACGCCTGGATAGATGACAAATGTAATCAATAGTTGAGCCTATTATATTGGTATTTTATAAAGGCTCTCTGCTTATAGATATTCCTATGAATGAAAAACCAAGATTGCTTTTAACCAGAAAGCAAAAATAAAGGCAGAGCTTTTAACCAGAAAGCAATAAAGGCATAAATTTGTTTTTCAAATAATTAGAAGTACAAAGACTCCCACCACCACAATATTTAGAAAATCAAACAAACATGATATCATACACCATATAATCATCGCTCTAAACAATATATCAACAGATAAATCATTCACAACAATGAGCCAAAACTAAAGATATCCAACCACCTCAATGCACAAATATTACCAACACCAGTAGCAATACATTCAACATAAGAAGAACATAAATTTAAATAACCATAATGCAAAGTCTATGATCACTTAAATCTCCACTGCATTGATTTTCATTATATGCATATAAAGCAATTGAAAATAGGAAGTATCAAAATTCTCTATCGCTAAAACAAAGTTTTCCCAAAAAGATCCATACATAGACTTGCACATCAAATTTATAGCAAGCCATATGATAACTGTCTTTAACCCTAATGACTTCTTGGTGACAACTAATTTAAAAGAGAGTTTAAACAATAAATACTTAAAGGGCCCTCCAGAGCCAATAGTTCAAGAGCATGTAAAATATTTTGTTAAAACATAAAAAGAGAATTAATTAAGGATTGCCACATCCTCATTGCTAGCATCATCATCATTTTATGCTTCATCTTCATCTTCCACCTGTTTAGTTTCCTTTCCCATGTCCTCTTGTGTTGCTTGAGCTGCTTGTGCCCTTCGTCTAGCCTTGTATGCTCGGTACCTGGTGAGAAAAAGGGAGAGGGACATGCCACTGGGAGTACCAATCATGCTAATCCTGCGCTTCTTCTTGCGAGCTATCCTATTTGTATCATTAGTCTTTTGGTGAATCTCATCCAACCCGTGTTTGATAGTTTTGACATAAGCAACTATCTTTTCCATCTTCTCAAGTGATTCACTGGTTATGATATTTTAGTCCATTATCTCCTCTGTTACTAACTTCTTAAAGTTTTGCTTTATTTCTTTAGCATCTAATAATTTATCCTCATTTTCCCCAGTTGCTTCAATTTCCAAGACAACAAAATTAACCTTAATATTTCTCATTTTAGCATAATAAGTTGCTATCACATCCCTTATATCATCCTTGGCCAATGTTAACACAATTATTCTCGATTCAAGGATGTCTATCCAAGATGGTGCATCAAACTCATTTGGGGCATTTATAATCTGTTCAGCTATTAGGACCTTAACATCCATTTTGGCCATTTCTTTAATTTCCATTGAAGCTAAAGAGAGTCTATTATGATCACTCCTAGCCTTTTGAAACTTTGTAATTAAGACCTCTCTTTTACTGGAGATAGAATCAAACAACTTAACAACTTCTTCAATAAATAGAAGACCATAAAAGACTACCTTTTCTACCCATTGATTCATAGCATCATTCAAAGCCTTAGACTATTTTATTTATTGCAAAAGATTGGGATCTGGTAAACTTACACTTAAATTTGGCGTTGCATCTGATGAGGACATTGTAATGCTTAGAACTGATTGAATAAAAGAGTATAAAGCACTTACTTGAGTGCGCAGTTTGTGATTTTCCTCCTGTTCTTTCTTGACCCTCTTCGATAAGTAGTTGACTAAATAATTTGCATGATAAATATCCCCTTCAATGGTAGAGGGTCCCATATCCACTCTGCTTACTTTAAATTTTGCTTGAGTCACTTTGCTCTCATTCTTTTCTCCCATAGGGTCTGCAATCTCAAAGAATTGATTGCCTGTAGTATGGTCTGTGACTATTCTCAACATTCTCCTGGCATGTTTTGGCTTTGGAATCTGCTGCAACAACTTAGCCATTGTATCAACACCAGTGTCCACCATTGGAGTATATCTCTTTTTATTTTCAACTGCTTTCTTCAACCAAGAAGGAGAAGAGGTGGAAACACTAGTGGCATTAACCATACTTGCAATACCATCAACCCAAACTGATGACGAATCAGGTGCAGGAGGATTATTCAAACTAGGAGAATTTGAGCACTCAACAAAGACTAAAAAATATTATCTTCTCGAATTGTGTAAAAATCAACGAATCACTATCATTAACAGGGTCGTTAACTAGTGGCACATGGTCTGCTCTCTGTGGAGAAACAACCAATCTGGTATCATCTTTCACTGGCTGACCATCTAGCTCATACATGGATTTCAACTTATTATTCTCCTCAGGGGGTCCTTCACCATCTCTGCTCGATTGTGAGCCAACTCCTTGCGTAGTTGGGTTTGAACTAGATGTCTTCCTCTGAGAATGCACAGTTTTTGACCTACCCTATCTTTGAGCTGATGATTCCTTAGTTGTATTTGTATCGGCTTGCTCTCTAAACTTTTTCTTTAGCCATTTCTCTATTCTCCTTATGACACCAAAAGAATGAAGTTTAATGTAGTAACTTTTTTCTCTGACCATCTCATAGGAGGTAGAGATTCCAATAAAACTTCTTGAAATCTGGTATCCAAAAAGTCTGAACCATCATCCATAATATCAGGCACTTGCATGGGGAGATTAAAGGCACAAATTTGATCAATTGTTAGTCTCATCCAACTTCTCCTCTGGAATTCTCTTTCATTCAGACAATCCTCCCAATAATCCTCTAGTTGAGGCTTGTTCTAATAAGACCCACCCCCATGTGTATTCTCCTTTACATAATTTTTACTATCAAAAGATACTTTGGTCCATAAACTGTGAAGACCAAATTTAGACAAAGCCTTATCTACATTTCTTGCAACATCATTACTTTTACAAGAATAAAATGACAGATTGACAAGGAAGAAATATCCCTTTTTCTTCATGGCATGATATTTCAAATTCATGGAAGCCATTTGTTTGCATACCTCTTAAAGCACGAGATAATCAGACAGATACCACAGTAATTTCAACGGGGTATTTTCATAACCCCCAATTCTTATGTATGAAAAATGATCAAACTGCACATAAAAACTTCCAAAATTCATAACAAGTGCAGCTGCACCTGCTAATAACCTCTATTCCAATGTGCCATCAATTCTTTTTGTCAATCACATTGTAAAAACATCATTAATTCTTTAAAAATATTTAGTAGCTTCCTCTCTTCGAAGTTGAAAGAAAGTGTCATACACAGGCCTGTCGACGACGGGTAACCCTTGGGACCTTAAGCCAGGCCAAGCAACCTCTCTGTGAGCCAGCAAATATATCAATTGTGAACCCATGTGAAATTCCTTATTTCTCAAAAAAATTATCAATTGCTCGTGCATACTATCTCAAATTATTTTGGCCCAATCAATCTGATGATCTCCACAAATTAATAAAATGAAATGACACATCTAGAAAGTGCAAGTATTGGATTGAGAATTCCCCACCACACGGTTCAACAGTGTAATCATATATGAGATTTCCTCCTTAAAATAGCTTCTTTTGAGATTGGCAAGAAGTCATGACTTCCCCTTTCTCCCTATCTCCACCCAGCTTTTTGCAATGCAATTCTGGCACCAATCTCTTCTCTCATTGTAGTAAGTCCAAGCTGATGACACAAAAAAAATTGAATTCTCCTCATACTCATCTAGATTCAATGCAAGAGCAATGGACGCAGAATCAATCTTTGCAACCACATAACCGTCAGAAGCTCTTATTTCTTGTGACTCTGGAAAGTAACTGTTTACACACACGACCACCAACTCAGGATAATGCACTGCAGGTGGAAAACCTTTAGCTTTGTCCAGGCCTCTATTCACAATTTTGGTAGCTAGGATTGATTGTCCTTTAGGTCACATTCTTAGTCGAAAGTCATCAAAATCAATGTATCCCAGCTCTATGTCTTTCACCCCAGACAAAGTGTTTTCTACCATAGGAGCTGCGGGAGCTCCTTGAAACTTAAACTTCATCTTTACCAACTTCAGAATCCAGTTCAAAAGAAGCTTGGAGGCAAATGTAGGTGAAACAAAGAAATGCAAAGGACTTACAGGATTTTCGCAACACAAATTCATGAAGCTATGTAATTTTCACCTTCCAAAGAATGTAGTGCTTTATATATAAGAAAGAAAGAAACTAAAAGCAATGGCCAAATGTGCTAATCTGTGAACCTTGAATCTTGCACACTCTTCACACGTAGTGGACTTATTTACCTCTTCTTTGCAATGCTTCTCCCTTGATGAAAAGATGAACACTTCAAATGAGATAGTAAATTGGTTTAAATTTGTAATGTCACATCTCATGAAATGTTCATAAATGGTATTAATTTCTGGCAGCATGTCAATCTTTGAAAATCCCACAATATGCCATAAGTTATCTCTGGTAAATGCGCCATGTTGTTCACATGTACTCCAACTTAAATATGGTATGACATTTGTCATTTCTTTGCACTGTACGCCAGCTTGGATGAAAGTACCCTTGGAGATGCAAACCATTGTAGTCGGGAAGTCAGGAAGGAAATGAACTTTTGAATCGATGACTTTGAAGTTCAAAGGTTCAGAAAAACTTTGACCTTCCGGCTAGACTATAGGAAAGAGGATTAAGACTGACATAAGAAAAACTTGACGCTAGATCCTAAGGCAAGTCAGGAAGTCAAGCGGTTCATGAACTTTTGAACCTACTGACTATGGTTCAAAAATAAGGAAGATCACCAACTAGACAAGGAAAACAAAGGGGAAATGACTAAGGAAAATAAGAAAAGAAAAGGGAGTGGCAAATGAAGACAAAGGATACATGCCTTAGCAAAAAGTTTGAATACTAAGAAACAATATCAAACAATAGTACACATCTTAACTCCATACAACTACTTTGAGTGGAAATCACACATGACAATCTACTTAAGGAAAGCTGGATTGTAACATCCAAATCTGAAAAGACAAGAAGAAACTAAGTTTTCACAACGGTAATTTTTTTTTTTTACTAGTAATCAATTACAAAAGTAACTCATCTATAAACCAATACAACATTTTTCATGTTAACATAAACATGTTCTCATTTTCATAAAGCTGAAAGAAATGATATACACTAAACACTTTGTTTTCTAACAAGTGAAATTTTCTTGAAACAACAAATATTGGAAACATACCTTTATCATGCATCTCGATTGTCGACCCATCACATTCAAGACTCGGCATTCCTCAGTATTTGGAAGAGAAAGTATCTTCAAGGAGCTTAACCTCCAACCACAGACCGTCGGTCTCCCACACTCCTTCCTAACCGGAAGTGGCCCTACCCTACTCAAGAGGATAGACTTAGGATAACCATCGGTGTTTGCCATCTGAGCTCTGGTGTTGTAACCTACGTGTCTTGTTATCGCGCAGATCCCTAGATACCCTCTAGACATGCACGACACTCCACAAGAAACGCCATCCAGTTATGGTGAACGTTCGATGCACTCGAGGACAGTACATCACCTTGGCCAAAGGATTGGTTTTTATATTAGCGTTCTAAGACGCATGAACTTGGTTCACCCACCCTACTCGACTTGAATTGGTCGAAATCCTACAGTTTCCTAATATACGACCTTGATGACTTCAAGGGTTTAGGATATCCTCCTATAGTAGCGCATGGCGCAACTTCTACTCTAATCTCAAGTTCAGAGTTTCACAATCCATTTTTATGTAAAAATAATGCTTATAAGCACCCACTCCTAAGTGGTTTCATATTTGCTTCAATACTCATATGGTTTACAAGGTAAAACGGTTTTAGTATCGTCACTTACCTCGTTAACTAGATTCAAATGCGGGTTTTAACTCCAAAAGTTCATCACCGAACCTTGACGGTTTCCTAATCATTTCTAGTACTTATAACTTCCTACTCTACTTTCCGTGTCATTAGTTCCGCATTATTCGTCAAGACGAGAGTCGCAAATGAAATATAAATGGTTTTGGAATCTATCTTATTAATAATAGAGAAGACCAACGCATGGTCGACCTTTAACAAAAGATGCAAGACAAAAATGTCACAAGCTAGTTACAACGATCTCCTCAATTGCCAATCACGTTAGAGTTTACGTCCCAAACATGGCTTAAATCGAAGGGTTTTATCTCCCTCACACTTGCACGTAGAGTAATGTGCTTTCTCAGTATGGAACTATCATTTCAATTGCACCAAGGCAGATTTGAGTTGGTAATACAATCTTATAGGGATTTAGAATCTTAAACGTAATGGACTTCTTTAAATCAATGCCGAAACATTGTTACCCATGACTAAATAAAAACTCTTGGTTCTATATGGGACACGATTTACATCATAATACGTGGAGATTCCTAACTACTACGACTCCATAGTTGGATGTAATATGCAATTTACACTCCTCCAGCAAACTTAAACCCCAAATCTATATAGAACAAGATTACTTCATCCATTTAGAACCCTTATTGAAACTAACCTTGTCATCTCTGAAATCAGAAGAAGGTTTATAACATAATCATCGTCGACAGGAATCCTAAGCAGTAGGCAAAAGTTTTCTTTTTGTTTTTCATCAAATATAAATATTGTTTAACCAAACTACAATACCATTTACCCACAGGGATATCCACGACAAAATAGAAGTGACTTGCTGCACTAAGCCGCAGAGTATCTATCATTAATAACATCATTGTAAACTACATCTTCTAGCTCAAACCGAGCTCCCATCATCAAAAGATATTCGGTCTTCTACAGTCTTATTGCAAAGGAATCAAGATCATAATATATTTCATCATTATTTTCAGACTCAAATAATCAAAACTGATTCAAATAGATGATGATAAGGGTTGTGCATCAACCAGTTTACGTTTTCACCATTTAATGATTATCATTCCACTACCCAAGTGACAAAAGAATTGACATCGATTTCAAACTATGCAAATACAAAATGTAGTCCAAAAGGAGAAAATAGAAACCTGACTAATTCCCTGTTGATTTCCCACGTACTCCTCTGCTTCCCGTTCCTTCACAATCCACGACCACAGCTTTGCTGCTCCCCTCAAATGTTCTCCTTTCTCCCTCTTTCTCCACGCTGCCCACCTTCCGAAAATTATCTTCCACCTTCTCCCGTCCGGTTTTGATTCCCCTATTCTACTCCAACGACCTCTGAACTCACTCCCACACTCCTCCACGTCGGAGTGACTCTCTTTACTCCCCCACCACTGCTCCCAACTTCATCTCCCTATTCCACGATGAAAGAGCCGCCCTTCAACTGCTATGTTCGCTGCCTTTATCCCACCGCCGGCTCAGTCTTAACACCGTGCCGTCTAAAGCTCCACGAACTGAGGCATCTTACCTCACTTGCCAACCGCGACCGATACCTTTTTGCCCCACCAACATGATGGAGCCTTCGTATTCAATCTGCGGTTACCCTTATCACAACCACCAATACATGCCTAATCTAATGGAGGTTGTTTTAACTAAAAAGAATACTTGACCACTTTAAACACAACGACCACTAACTAGATGGAGATTCAAAAAGGGTGACGCGACAAAACAACTTTGCCATACCTCCACATGAAAGACTTCTAACCTTCGACGGTAGCAACCTATCAAGGCTAGCGGAGTAAAATTCACACAAGGTGATATCTAATAGTTACCAAAAGATGACTCCAAGGTTGACAAAAAGGTAAAGAATCTAAATTGACTAAAAAGATTACGGAGTATTCTTCCATATGACAACAGGAACAAAAGAAGCATAAATCAACTTCCCATTCGACTTCCGTCGATTTACCTAAAGGGAAAATAATTCACAACACAAGACTAACGCAGTTTGCCGACAATCACGACGGATTGGTCGCAACGAAATTGCAAGGTTTCTACATCGTTTTAATGTGTAAACGACTTCTCGCATCCTTCAACTACGAGGAGTGATCTACGATTTGACACAATTAGATTCATTAATCACTTATAAACGATATAATAATGGTCTACAAAATCGACTCACTCAAGTGGACTTACGACAACATCGTCGATTCCAAGATTCTATATGATGACTTTTCGACTAGGATATTCTACTTTATCCTCTAACGTCGACATCTAGTCAACTAACCCAACTGACAAACAAGACTTACTTGTTGGTTCCAAGGTTTATCTATCAGTTTGGCGATCTCAGTAACAAACACCCATGGTTAATTTCCAGAGTCTATACTCCCTCTCGAAGATACTTTCTCTTCCCGTCGAACACGGTCCACCTGTTCCTGCATCGACAGACTCGCATAAAATTTTGTGGTCAAAGCATCTATGATCCAAATATAATATATTCAAACATCATTGCATTTAATATAAAGACATTTAGTCTACATATCACCTTGATCGCAATCGTTAGATTCCACAATTTCATATAACAAGCTTATAACATAAATTATCAGTTTCCAAGTCGTTCACAACACATTAAATTACTGAAATTTGCAAGAAAGTAAATAACATAATTGTTTCCAAAAAGAGGGATGTAACATGGATTACATAGGATAGCAATGGTACTTGAAATTGAACCTGCTAAAGATGAAGATAAGCCTAAGTGGTTTAACAAATGTGATGAGGCCTATGGAACATTGTGTTTGTTTGTTTCTCCTAATTTGTTCTTTCACATTGAGTCTTTGAATAATCCAATATTAAGAAAAGTGTCTCAACCTTGCAACTTTGAAAGGTTACTATTTTTCCCAGTTTTGGTCTTTTCGAATACCCTTTATCTTGAAGAATGATCTAGAACTTTCAAAGTTTCCAAAAGGGCTAAAAATGGTAGGACTTACTATTTTTAGTAAGTTTACATTTGACCTCTGATTGACCTAAAATTTTTCCAGAAGGTGCGGAACAACTAAGTAAACATCTAGGGTGAGTTTCGACTCAAGATCATATTTGGATTGTGAGATATTAAAGTTTCTATTTTTTGAAACTGCTAAAAAAAGTTTTGAACTCAATTGTCTTAATCAAAACTTCCCTAAACATCTTGAAAATTATTGTAACTGACAAAGTGGGTTACGGGGTGATAGATAGGTGTAGAATACAACCTCCCTAATGTTAATTCAAAAAGGATAATGAAGATAGATTACTTTCAATTTCAATTTCAAATGATTAAGATGCACAAACCAGAAAATTTCAAAATAAACATAACAAATTGAACACGGAGAAAGACACTAGATATATGTGGAAAAACCCTTTCAGGTAAAAAACCCACCACCACAAGAAGACAACTTTATTATCAGTAAGCACAAAGGGATTACAATAAAATTCTCAGCCTTCTCAATCAGGCATCAATTCTTAGCTAATACAATAGTTCACTTCCACTGTACATATACAGAATGAACATTGATCGAACACAATCAATCAAACTGAATGAACTTCTAAATGATCCAATATAATTTGCCATCTGTTTTTGTACATAACCATTTGACTTCACCATTCAGTTCAACCATTCGAACTACTTCTGATGGTCCAAATTTGTGAGAAACCAATTATCCCACATTCCCCAGTCGGTGATCGCTTTTCCAGTTTATGTACATGACCACTAGTAAGACTATCATCGACACTTTTGCTACCGATGAGACTAATCGATCTATTTCTAATGACCATCGGGAAGACCTTAGCTAATGTCGCATCGGAGTGATCACAACCACTAGAATGACATTTTGAAACTACGCCAATAGTTATAGTCTTGCCAATCCAAACCTCCATCCAAATGACTCAAACCATCGGAGCAAGACTTCCACAACACGTCGATAGTGATTCTCACATTGACACCAACTTCCATCAGAGTGACGCTTAACATCGGAGAGACTTCTCAAATCTGGGCTGATAGTGCTTGTCTCGCCGATATAAAAAACAAACCATTTTGAACAATATGATCGCTAAGACTAAGGTAACCTCTTGCTGATATAGACCAAACATTTCAACAACAAAGCTTTCATGTGATCGCTGAGATTCTTGTCAATCACTGATACAAAGAACAACTCTCGTTGACATAGACATAGGTCAACATTATAGAGGTTCCAACAATAAAAATTGAGACATATGATCTCATCAACAATAGTACTAACAACTTCTCTCCAATAGATTTGTGGAACATTTACTTCCATCATCATGGTCCTAGTAGCTTCTTGAATGGCTCGGTTCTTTCTTTCCACAACTCCATTCTGCTAAGGAGTCCTAGGAGCAGATAACTATCTTTTTATTCCTTGCTTTTCACAGAATGAATCAAAGTCACCGGAGGTAAACTCTCTACCTTTGTCGGATCTCAGACACTTTATCTTCACACCAATCTCATTCTCCACCATGTTTTTGAATACTTTGAATTTATCAAGAGCTTCTAATTTTTCTTTCAGGAAGGTTACCCACATCATCTGGGAGTAATCATCAATCAGCAACATAAAATATCTATCTCCTTGCACACTCCTAATTCTAGCAGGACCACAAAGATCAGTATGCACAAGTTCCAACAATCCACTTGAAGACTATTCTTTACTCTTGAATGAAGTTCTATTCTATTTACCTAATTGACATTCTTTGCACATGCTATCAATAGGTTTCACAAGTCTTGGGAGATCTCTTACAGCCTGCGTGGAACTTATCTTGACAATATTATCAAAATTCACATGACACATTCTCCTATACCAGAGCCAACTCTAATCAACCTGAGCAATCAAGCAACTTTTACCAAAACTACTTAAATGAAAGGTGTTACCTCTAGTTTGAGTACCAGATGCAATTTCAGTTCCGGAGCTTTCCAAGATTCTACATTTTCCATCCTTGAATCGGAGATCATAACCCTTGTCAACCAATTGTCTAACACTGAAAAGATTATGCTTCAACCCTTCCACATACAGTACATCATTAGTGTTATTCTTACCATCAAAAGAGATGGATCCTCTGCCACAGATTCTACCAGCTGAATTGTCTCCAAATTTCACAATTCCACCTTCATATTTTTCAAAGCTTACAAACTTACTTTTATCACCAGTCTTATGATGAGAACATCCACTGCCAATTACCCATTCATCTTTTTCTATAACCTGAGCAGCTAAGGCACTTTCCACATTTACACAGCTAGCAGATTCTGTAGGCATCAGATCTTCTTCTTTGATAGCAATGAACACCCAATCATTTTCTGTGGAATCTCCACGATCAAATTCATCATTTGTGACTCCTTCTTCACCGGCTTCTTGGACATAGTAGCATTTCTTTTGAACTCTAGGTGTGTTAGGGTTTAGCTTTGAACCTCTCTCTGGACACCTTGAGGTAAAATGACCAATCTTATTACAAGAAAAACATTTGAATGACAACTTTCCTTCATACTTACCGGATCCTCTTGGCAATATTTTGGCAAAAAGGGCTTCAATTTCATCGAACTCAGTTTCATCATCTTCAAGATCCTTCCTTATCTTGTCAAATCTGTTTGATCTTCTTGAAGAACTTTCACCCGGATCATATCTCTACTTTCCATGAATACTGGCTTTGAATGCAGATTCAGACTTAGGAAGAGAATCACCAAACTCACTCATTTCAAATGTTGAAAGCTTACCAACCAACTGATCCCTTGTAACAGTTGTCAAAGTCCCGATCTCTTCAATGGCAGCAACTTTATGCTTATATGCCAGAGGTAAGGATTTAAGCACTTTGGCAACAATCTCTGATTCTTCCAATGCTCCACCAGCATTCTTGATACTGGTCACAAGTTCATTCACTTTCTACATGTAGGAAGTAATGTTTTCATCTCCACTCATCATCAACCTTTCGTATTTACCCTTCAGGATTTGTAGCTTGGCACATTTGACATATTTGTCACCTTTGTTGGTTAATAGATTTGTCCTTTCACAGATAACTACAAAAAATGACTCAACACACCCAGGAAGAAGGAAAAATAGTACCAACAGTTGGAGAAGTTGCCATGGTATTGACAACTTTCCTCTAAATTTTAGAGGTACAGCTCCCTCCTAAGATATGCAATGAATGAAAACACGGGGTAGGCTTTTAACTAGAAAGTAGGAAAGGTATACTAACATCTATTCATAACCATGAGATAGATGTGAACAATTACTTTGGAATGAAGTGGATGTAGACAAACAATACAAAGCCTATTTATCCCACACCCACAGATAATGTCAGATTAAATAAAAGATAGTCATATTCCCCTTAACACATACCAAACATAGGCAAGATACGTATCTGGTAATTCAGATTCAATCACACATAACAAAGGTCAATTGAAGATTGATTACAAGTTAACACAAGAAAATTGCAACCAAAGAAAATATTTACAGACACACAGTTCTAAAAACATATTTCATTTTTTCAATCTGAAAGCTCAAAGTCTTTGATAAGTTCCTCTGTACATAAACTGAGTCAAGAGAATTACAACTAATCACAAATTAACAGAAAATAAAATTATTCCCCTTTCCCCTGTTACACAGAATAGTTGAAAAAGATGCCCGTAAAAGGTCCAAAAATGAGTTTAAATAGGCTCATTGGGGTGGTTGCCTAACCGTTTCCCATTCTATTCTTCATAATTTTTTTTTGAAAAATCAATTCACCTTTTCCCCCTTTTGAAAACAATGGCAAGTGAGAAATTTTCCTTTGTAACTGATTCTTGAGAAGCACCGTCAAGGTTAATTTATAAAATGACCTTCTAACTTCACTCAGCTTACCCAAGGTGATCTTTGTAATTTAATATTGAGAAGAGTCCTCTCCTTTCTAGCAGAGGGCCCAAGACTAACTGATCAAAATTCACAGTTTACAAGTATGTAGCCCACTCTTAGTTCTGCATCTTGTATTGAAATAGCACCAGCAAAATCCCTCCGAATGCTGAGCTCGAGTTTTGGAAACAACATAAGAAATGTAAAGGATGTATAGAAATGCACATCATAAATATTCCATACGAAGTACTCAACTCCTTTTAGATAGAGAAACTACCTTATATTCCCCTCTTTCTTATCTAGTAAAGATGACCCATATGCTGAATAAGATGTGGTTGAATTGTCCTTGACAATCATTCAGTATAAAGATAGTCTTGACAAAACTGTTATATGCCAGAAGTGGTGCCTTTGTTTTCAAGATGGTCCTAAAAACATAATCTGCCAACCGTCGGATCTTTTCAGATTCATCAACAAGAGCCAAGAGGAACCGATATAACAGGATCCCCTTCCGCTCAACATAATCCCTCTACAATAGCTTTGCAAGGAATATAAATGTCTTCCTCCTTACAAGCTCACATGGATCACGAAGAGATTTTGTTAATTTGGGAATGCATTCATCTACAAGAGCAGTATAGCGGACACAAAAGTTACTCATTGCAACCATAATATTGTTACGGACAGCTGGAGAATCTGTTATTTCAAGCTCCTGTAGAAAAAGAGGAATGCAAGACTTGAAGACATGATATTTCCATGGTTAAACTGTGTATAGCTTTTTTTGATAAAAAAAGCTATACACAGTTTAACCAGAAGCTCTTCAATTCATCAATGCAAGACTTGGCAAGTTTATCATCTGCAAGGCATATTTTTCCCAGAGCGACCCAAGATTGTGTATACACAGCTGATGCAACTTGTTTTGGAAAAATAGAAGCACCATGATGCTTTGTGCCTTCTACACTTGAACCTTTAGATGTGACCATAGCTTGCAGTAAGGTAACAAGACGCCCCAATTTAACTGTGGTGCAAACTAGAACAAGTGCACCTATGGTACAATATTTCTTCTGCTTTAGCAAGAAGTTGACCAACCCAAGCAAAAATTATTTGATTTCCTTCTCCTTCTGATGTTGCCTTTGCTTCGGAGATCTTAAAGCCTTTTCAACAAATCCATCTTGTGAGCATACTGCAGTCGTTGCATTCTCACCAAAACAGTTAACGGTAGAGGAGTATGGTTTTACACCTGCCGATGACATTTGCATACTGCATTTGCTTTAAGATTTTCTAAAGCCACTTCAATTCATGCCCATACTGCAATAGTTCAAACAACATTTCTTTGAGGTGACCTGCCAGACATTTCATGTACTTCCCTTGCATGATTAGTGAAAAGTGAAAGATGAAGGGCCTGTAAGTAATTTTTGGAGATTGTAGATACCATTTCCTCTTCTTTGACTGCTCATTTTATACCTACCAAAGGTATAGTAGCATCAAAGTATCAAAGCAATTGACCCAAACAATTCCCACACGTAATGCACGAGTGAGAATGTTGGCAGTTTCTAAATTCTTAATGAACACTCCTGCTGCCAAGGTTCACATTGTCTATGAAAAACATCTTCCAAAGCTCCCATTTGGCGTGGAACGGAGAAGAGTATAGGTAACTATGATGGAGTCTAGTCTCAAATATTTGCATTGAAATTTTAAAGCTTTTCAATTGACCCACTTTACGATCATGCCATTTAAATTTGAAATGCTCGATCCTTTTCCTTTGTAATACACTGCCAACTATATTTCAACATAATCGTTTTATGCATATGTTGTGGTTGCTGCATTCCATGAGACCAGATTTCTGAGAGGTATCTTATCAAACAATGTGTGCACTTTGTCCACGTGAGTGTGAATGCTGGCCGAGGCTGTGAGGAGGATGTTTGGCAAATATCATGGAGCTTAACTCTACGCTGACTAGTTTTATTTGCTTCAAAGTTTCTTATTTTGGCACGGGCCTAGAGGATGCTGGCAATGGTGAAGGAGCCTCGTCTTACATCTTACAGCTGCATTTCCTTGCATATATCTGCCTCTTGTGGTCAGATCATTACCATTGGACTGTTAGATGAAATTTCCAATGCTCAATCACAACTAAAGACATTCTTGATTGAGGGATGGTGAGTGGGTACAGTAACTGGTATAGCATGTATATTTTGACCATGCTTAAGAGAATGTGGGAGCGAAAGCTTCAATCCAAAGCAAGTGGGCATCCATAGTATGCATTCCTATCATTATGACAATTTGATATATAGATCGTGACCAGGCATTGGTGGACGCTGGCAATGGCTGTGAGGAGGATGCAGCATAAGTTTCGGAACCAATTGCATTTTGTTTGAAAATCACTAAAACTGATTAACACCTTCATGTTGTGTGATGGCCTATGGCCAGGAAGGGTATCAGTGAAGGTCATTGAACTTAGCCTTACACCAGCCCACCACACTTGCTATGAAATTTCTGAAGCCTCTTCAATGAACTCATTTAGTGTATAACCTACAATCGTTGCATAAGACAGCTTTCCTCAGATATTGCGTTCGATGAGATCACAATTTCTCCTCTGGACATTCAGAAGGCCTTATCCCCGTCCTGCATCCTGCATACATGCTACCAAAATATTTCGAACTATAAAAACTATAAATTTCCACTTACAATTTCTTTTGATGGACATCCATTAATGATTGATTCAGCTCTACAGTTCCAAGAAATGATTTTGTTAAACAATTTACTTGCTGCAAGTTTTGGTACTGTCACCTTTTGCGTGTATGCTAGTGTAATCACATATGAGACTGCCAGAGGATACCAGAAATATTGACTGTAACCTTCCATATTTGAAACAATCTTTTCTGTTAAGCATCCTTTGGTGAATATACAAACAAGTTCTATCAAAAATTAAGATCAAGACCTCCAAGATGATTATGCATCTGGTAACGAGGTGAAACAGTTACCAGGTGACACCTTTGGTTTTCAACACATCGTAGCTGCCATTGCTATTACACCATGAGTCGTTCCTCTCTGGATTTGAGTTTGGACTCCTGGATCTATCCCTGAGAATGGTATTTTCTTGCAAGTTTTGAAAACTTTTTCAATAATCCAATTATAAACTTCTGCGATCGTTGCATTGCACGTGCATGTCTACTAGAGCATTGATGGAGAAGCTTTTTGAAAACCCTAAATTTATTCCTCAAAAATCAAGTTGAAACTTTCCATGTCGGCAAGTCGCTTCTTTTAAGAACTTCTGAACCTATTTTATGAGGTTCGTTCTTTCCATGAAAGCCCGACAATAAAGAGTCGGGAGGTCGGGGCTTTCTAGAACTCTACAACCAAGGAGTCGGGTGTATGTGAGGTTTGAAAACTTTAAAATCTCTCGACAATGAAGAGTTGGGCCCCTCTTAGGTAAAGTCTTTCATAAAGTTAGAAATCCTCCAATATTAAAAGCCACCGCAACAAAATTCATTTAAAAACATGAGATTTTATAAAGCCGCCACCATGAAAATTTTCTTTTCCCAAAATGAATGTATTTGGCCACTTTTTCAATTTTTAAAAAGCATAACCTCACGGAGATTTTAGAACTTTGACCCTTTGAAAAATATTAACATGGAAATACTATATAAAACTGATTAGAATAATGTGAAATAATCCACCATTATTTATTTCCCATGAAACTCTCTTCCGTCCAAAAAGATGAAAACTTGCATATCTTTCACATAAAAACTCAGATTTGCATGAAATTCGGACAACAAGATCATCAAGCAATGCAGAGAAAAAAGCAGAATTATTTTAACTTCCGCAACTAGGACTGTAGATTTTTGCCTGGTTAGTGAAACACGGGCAAGAAAATGTGAGGCTAAAAATCTTGCAAACAGTGAGGTGTTCAAGTATGAAAATTGGGTAGATTAGATATATTGCAATTATATTCAAGCTCATAAAAGGATTCTGGGTCAGCACTTAAGGATTTTCAAATTTAATTGTTTTCATGTTTCAGCAGGCTCAAGGACATTTACAGGAGTGCACTAAAATTTTGAAAATTTTTGAGTTCAAATTTTGCGGTAACAACAGGCTCTGATTGGGGACGAGGACTGTGAAGGAAGAAGCAAGGAACCCAGAACCTTATGCATGGACCAGTGCATAATCCATTGGGTAGCAAAGTCAAAGAGCACAGGGCGTTGCTTTGCAAAGGGGTGGAGGGGAGATAGGGCACAAACCAAAAATGGACAAGCCAAAACCAGAAAACAAACTCACACCAAAATTGCCAACCATAATATGTACAAGGCAGGAAAATCCTACCTCAATAAATGCTCCATCTTGCTCATGTGAAACTATCCACAGGCTAGGAGAAATATGACCCCGTGCGAAATAATAGGTTGTGCCTATCTGATAAAATTGAAAACAAGTGCCACTTTGCGACTGTTGCAATATCAAACCTCCAACTGATAGATTGCAAGAACCTTTGAAACACCCAATCATGCCGAATAACCATTCTTCATCAAAGATCTTCGAAACAAAGTTTACTTCTTCAAAACCATTACATGGGACATGGACAAAAGATTTTGGCTCAACTTTGATCATAACTTCAAAGACTTCTTTTGAATATGGTGTTTAGGGTAAAATTGGATTTATTGATCTTTTATGGTTTAGATGTTAAAATCCTCCTTTCACCCTAACATTGAAGGATCTAGGGTCAAGTGGTGAACACTATCATACCCTAGGTCACTTGCAAATGAGGGGAAGCTTGGATTAGGGAATTAATTATCAATTTTTCCTTCTACTATGCTCAATTAACCATTAAAACCTTAATTATGCAAATATGACAACAAATTGACGAATAACAGAAAAAGCTCTTGCAGATGGGAGTAAAATACCAAATTACAGAATACCTATTTTCAGGGCTCCAAAGCAGAATAGTCGGGGACATTGGTGTGGGCACCCAAGTCCAAGGTACCTGCTTTTTCGGGGAATTTGGACCTCCTTCTGACACTAATCAGCCCTGTAACTTCTGTTTCCTGAGATCTGTTTGTGGAGGACACTTTTGTAGGTGCCCTAGTCCTGGAAGTACTCCTTTGTCTAACTTTTCTTCAGATCCCAAATTCTTGATGCCTGCCACTCCTTCCTGCAACTCCACTTCTTTCAGATGCGACACCTATAACTTGCAATCACAAGACTTGGTTTGGGGGTTGTGGTGTTTATAGGTTTGCCTCAGTCAAACTCTGGAGGACACTTAAATCTCCAAACACCATTGTCAGATAAAGAGGGTGTGCCCTTGTGAGGCAGAGGCCAAAACCAAAGGAATCAATGATAAAAACACAATGATAAGTCACCTTGTAGCGAAGCTCTCATGGAGGAAGATGCTCTTCATGCCATGAGGAGATTGAAGCTCAAATCTGCAAATATCAATGCACAAAACATACAAGTCTACTCTTGCAACACAATAGAAATCCTTGAATCACCTTGAGAACACAATAGCTTGCTAGTAATCATCTAATTGAAATCTAGTCTACAAATGAATGCCTACATATGTTTATATATGCATCTACAAGCACTCCCACCAAGATATTTGAAATTCAAACTTACCATGTCAGCAAAGGGACCTAATAACAGTCACTAACTGACACCTAGAAATTGAGGCTGCCCTAAAATAGGGCAAGACTAGGGCGCGAGTGCCCAAGTCCTCCCCCCTATTTTAGGCAAGGTACAGCTTAAGGGGTCCTCCTAGGTCCTATTTGTTATGGGACTTAGGTCTCATTCGTTCGGGATGCTAAAATATGAACTAAAATGTCCTAAATGCACTCTAAATACCTGGGAGCTAAACCTTATTAGGGAAAAGCCCCCAAGGGGACATTTTTTGATGTTACATTTAGCCCCCACTTTAATGTATGTATGAACATGAGGCCCATACATGCATTAAAGTAAGGTCACAAACACAACAAACACACCAAGCATGAAGAAGACACGCCAACCGCATAAAAGACAGTATCAGGCATGTAAAACATGAATAAGACAGTTACAGTCATGCAGAACACGAAGCAGACAGTTAATGCATGGAAGACACATTAATGCATGGAAGACAGAAATGATATCTTTTTCTTTTCTTTTTCTCATATATATGAAATGCAAATGCAAGTACTGGAAAGTAAACAAACCTCCGAAAATGCAGGAAGCACTACTTGATGGTGCTAGTCTCTGCATATGGGGTAACACACACACAATACACACAAAACCTCCCAAAATACATGAAGCACTACTCAAGGCACTGGTCTATGCATGTGGGTCAACAAACACGCCATACAAACACAAGCATGCCAAAACACACACACTTGAAGACATGGAGAAAACACGGCAAACAAGCGATGGTGTGTTCCCTATTTCTAGGCTCGTCACCATCTCAGGCACATTACAAGCACACACCGACGATTGGGCTTTGCCACAACAATCACCGAAGACACGCTTAAGGGTTGAGTTAGTCACATAACCACTCATCGCCTCCGCAAAGGACTTTTGAAAATGACAGGATGATGTAATCTGCTCTGAGAAATACACCATCCCCGCCTCTGCAGAGGGCTTAAGAAAAGGATATGCTCGATATCCTGCCTCCATAGAGGGATTATATGATTGATTGATTGAAAACAAGCTTAGGATGCACGATGCACTACTCTGGCGTAGGTCTTTGCATCTGAGGTCAAACACATTGCTAACATCTATAACAAACAACTTACCTTATATGCCCCCACTTTAAGGTGGTTGATATTAGTTATAGATATCAAGCACGTTAAGGTAGGAAGAAAACACACAAGGGAACACCTAATTTCACAAAGCCCATGCCCCCCAGAGGTGACATGTGCTTTACGATTGCCAAAT
Organism: Cunninghamia lanceolata; assembly: GCA_027924645.1. Classification (NCBI taxonomy): domain Eukaryota; kingdom Viridiplantae; phylum Streptophyta; class Pinopsida; order Cupressales; family Cupressaceae; genus Cunninghamia; species Cunninghamia lanceolata. The sequence continues at coordinate 15,976,178 of BSBN01000803.1, forward strand.
GTTCCCACAAACACATCCTTGCAAGAAACATGTTAGTGCCTACAAAATCATGATAAAGAACAACATCAATGCATATGATTAACCACACAAAGAGCCAAGGTTATACAATGAATTTGGAGTTCGAGGATAACTAGGGGCTCTATCACGAAGCTCTTTGAATTGAGGACCGCAAGGCTAGATTCAAAGGCAAACAAAGGTGCATGGAGTAGCAGTATTGTTAAGGTTTGTAATTGCGACAGAAACATCATTAATATTCACTATGCAAAAAGCATGAGTGATTCCACTAGCCAAGTGTTGGATAAAATATACAACCCCATCGTCATATTAGGAACTAAGTCCATTTTTTGATTGCTCTCGAAAGGGACACTAGGTCCACATCAGTATAAATGTTTGTCGTCATTTGCCCGCTAGATGGAAACACTAGAGGAAGGGAAACAATAAATTAGAGAGGATAAATAGGTGTCTTAGGGATAGTCACATAGGAGGGTGTCCCCAAGTCACCAACCATGACGCTATGTTCGTAAGACACAACACACAACAATGAAATCAGAGGGAGAGCAATTAGAAATGATGATACAAATAGAAGAAGGCCACAACAGAGGCAGTCTCCTAGTATCTCGAACCTTACGAGAGAATCTAAGGTCATTCCAAGAGGCCTAAACAACACGTAACACATCACGGGGGAAGCACATTATGATAGAAATAAAATTTTATAGATAGATACTTGTAGGGCCCCTTTCGGGCTAGAAGTTGTCTATAAGTAAATAGTCGTCGTCATTGTCCCATTCCCTAATAATGGAGGATAGTGGGACATATGGTACCATTGCTAAATTTGTATCTTGTTTATAGCATATTCTTGTCTTCTTTTTCTTCTTTGTTTTGTTTTACCACTTATCTTCTGTAAGATAGGGCTATCCTCTTTCATAGGCTTGTGCAAGTTAGAAGATGAAGCACCAGGATCAGACCTCATTTGTCGCGGTGGAACACTTTTTTGTTGACAATGACCTCCCGATCTTTGTAAGGATTTCGGGGGAGTAACCTTAGCATAGGGACCTTGTCCTTTCGGTCTAAAGTTCTCTTCGCATGGAGGTTGTTTCTCTTTTCTCATTTCTTGTGTAGGAGGACCAGGTACCAGATGTAATAGTTTTGCTTTGTAATTTCTATAGCTCAAGAATGTAAAGTCATTTTGTAGCTCTAATTTGTCACTAGTATGTTTTTTACAAAAGTAATCCAATGTAAAGTGTTGTTGTGTAATCAATGGTTTGTATGTATTTCGATGGATGGCATGCACTTGTCCATTCAAAGGAAATTTAACACATTTATAAATGGTTGAAGGATTCACTTTCATAAATGTTAACCAAGAGATCCCAAGTTTTATGTCAAAGATATCAGAATCAAGAGTAATATCAAAAAATTCCTCAACATGTTTCTCAAATACAGTTACTATCAATGATATCTTACCCAATGGTTTCTTTAAAGCTCCCGTATGTGTCTTAATCATCAAGCTCGAAGGGCCATAAGGACCTTGTATTAGTTAATTCGAAAGGAGGAATTTTTTAGGGGCAACATTAGTTATGCAATTAGGATCAATCAGAGCTCCCTCCACATTATTTCCCATTATCTGCACGGTGATGTAAAGAGGTCCTTCGAAATTATCGATTGTTCTATCATGAGGGGTGAAGACAATTTTAGGTTCAGGAGCCTTTCTTTTCGCGTAAGGTATAGGAGGGAACCTATTGTTTCCATTATGGTTAGAGGCCATGTTTACTGCTCAAACCAATTCAAAATCAGATTTTGGAAAGCTTTTCAAAATCGGTGCAAACGACAATAGCAAAGACAACCCAGAATGCTTGATTTCTCAATACTTTTTCAAAGCCAATGAATGACACAAAGGATGCTATGAGGATTTCAGTCAAGGGAAGCAAGTTATATGTCTGATATTAGTCCAAAACAGCAATCTAATCACTCTCAACACACTCTTGATGCAAATTCAAGATAATGCCAAGTCAAAATATAGTGAAATTATGTTAAAATAAGCACTTTTTTCAACAAAATTCAATGCAAAAGAGCATAACAAAGGGTGTTGTGAGGAAAATGATGATGGAAAGAAAATAATATCAGCAATAACATCCACTTCATGTAAAAATACTCAACACAACACGATTGTAGCACCACTTAAGGTAAAACCCTAGTGAAAATATAGCAAAATATGTAATTTTTCACGGTTTTTCAACTCCAAGACCTAGAAAAAGGGGTGTTGTAAGGAATTTTAGGAGAGACAGAGAAGAATATTAATAATATTAGTCACCTCAATCCATAAAACTGATCACAACATGCTTGGAGTGCAAACTAGGCCAAACCCTAGGGCAAAAATAGCCAAAATGTGTAGTTTTTGCTGAATTTTCACTACAAGAGCCTGTAAAAAGGGTGTTGTGAAGCTTTTTATGAGGTGATGAAAATTATTACCCCAATAAAATCTAATTAATGCAAAAATATCTTTCACAACACACCTATGGTGCAAATTTATGAAGTCGATAAGGCCAAAATTAGTGAAAATTATCATTTTTGAAGCCCTAGGTTTGAGATTTTGGAACAAAATGCTATGCGAATGATTTAATGTTTGATTTATGATGGGAATTAAATATTTTCAGATCTAAAAATTATTTTCAAGCTTAATTATGCAAAAGTCCCATGTAAAATTAATTAAAATGCACCAAAATTGCTAGTTTTTGTTGGAATTTTTAATGCAAAAATACAAATAATTTAAATTTAAATGCAAATTCACACTAAAATGTAAGACTGCAGCCAAATGCAAATTTGAATGAGCCTCTAACATCAGTAGAAAAATCTGATAAAAGATTTTGCCTATAAACCCTAGATTTTAGAATTACTAGGTTATCTAAAAATTGTCAAAATTTCTACAAAACCCTAGCAATTAAATGATGAAAATGCAATGCAAGATCTTGAATTTTTGTATTTTTCTGTAATTTATATCAGATCTGATGCAAAAATAATGAATTAGAAAAAATTAGAAAGAATTGAAACAATTTAGTAAGCCCAACAATGTAATTTTTTGTATTTTTCTAAATTTTTTAATTTTTTTTAAATTTTCTCAATGCAATAAATTGAATGACCAAATGAATGAATGAAATCACACCAAATCTGCAGACAAACACTCAGAAAGTTGCAATTTAAGTTCAAAGACACGAGTTCAGCAAAATGTTTAGGGTAAAATTGGATTTATTGATCTTTTATGGTTTAGATGTTAAAATCCTCCTTTCACCCTAACATTGAAGGATCTAGGGTCGAGTGGCGAGAACTATCATAGCCTAGGTCACTTACAAATGAGGGGAAGCTTGGATTAGGGAATTAATTATCAATTTTTCCTTCTACTATGCTCAATTAACTATTAAAACCCTAATTATGCAAATACGACAGCAAATTGACAAATAACAGAAAAAGCTCTTGTAGACGGGAGTAAAATACCAAATTACAGAATACTTGTTTTCAGGGCTCCAAAGTTGAATAGTCGGGGACACTGGTGCGGGTGCCCAAGTATAAGGTACTTACTTTTTTGGGGAATCTGGACCTCCTTCGACACTGATCAACCCTGTAACTTATGTTTCCTGAGATTTGTCTGTGGAGGACACTTTTGTGGGTGCCCTAGTCCTGGAAGTGCTCCTTTGTCCAAATTTTCTTTAGATCATGAATCCTTGATGCCTGCCACTCCTTCCTACAACTCCACTTCTTCCAGATGTGACACCTGTAACCTGCAATCACAAGACTTGGTTTGGGGGTTGTGGTGTTTATAGGTTTGCCTCAGTCAAACCCTGGAGGACACTTAAGTCTCCAAACACCGTTTTCAGATAAAGAGGGCGTACCCTTGTGAGGTAGAGGCCAAAACCAAAGGAATAAATGATAAAAACACAATGATAAGTCACCTTGTAGTGAAGCTCTCATGGAGGAAGATGCTCTTCATGCCATGAGGAGATTGAAGCTCAAATCTGCAAATATGAATGCACAAAACATACAAGTCTACTCTTGCAACACAATAGAAAGCCTTGAATCACCTTGAGAACACAATAGCTTACTAGTAATCATCTAATTGAAATCTAGTCTACAAATGAATGCCTACATATGTTTATATATGCATCTACAAGCACTCTCGCCAAGATATTTGAAATTCAAACTTAACGTGTCGGCAAAGGGACCTAATAACGGTCACTAACCGACACCTAGAAATTGAGGCTGCCCTAAAATAGGGTAGGACTAGGGTGCGGGCACCCAAGTCCTCCCCCCTATTTTAGGTAGGGTACAACTCAAGGGGTCCTCCTAGGTCCTATTTGTCATGGGACTTAGGTCTCATTCCTTCGGGATGCTAAAATATGAACTAAAATCTCCTAAATGCACTCTAAAGACCTCTGAGCTAAACCTTATGAGGGAAAAGCCCCCAAGGGGACATTTTCTAACTTTACATATGGAAAGAAAGGTCCAGAAATTAAACATTCTTTTTGTAGGCTAAAAACTGAATTAACCCCTAGGCAGTTCACTACTGATTGTGTTCTCTGAATCTCATACTCTACAATCATGGGATCAAATCTAAAAAAAACTTCTTCATTATTTCTACAAATAAAATCATCACTAAGAGCACAAATAGATTGAAAATGCAATTTGTCCATACCTTCACCAGGCTTGACCATGGGACTGTCAAATTTCTCAGTTTTATCTTCACATGCATCTACTTCACTAGTTGGGCCATCATTACAAACTATGTGAGTTGGCATAAAATTCTCTTTATTAGAAAATTTAAATGATGTATACTCGGGCTGCATATATGCTACTGTACAAAGACTTAATGATTTCATTTCCTCCTTATTATTCCAATTTTCAGACTTTATATCATCAATCTCAGAATCATCATCAAAGATAAAAACTTCCATATCTAGACTATAATATGAAAATCCTTTATCATCAATATCGAAGGTAAAAGCTTCTAATTCAGGAGGAAAAGAAAATACAGATATAGTACTATCCATACCTTTTTCCATGTTACCGAAGTCATCTGCATCTACTTTGAATTCGGTAATATCACCATTTTCATCCATGATTCCACACAAAAAGTCATCGCTTGAGCTTCACATGCACCAGTTGCGAATAAAAACAATATTAGAATCTGATGGTAATACCTCTTCCTCATGAGAAATGAGAGCTTGTTCACTTGTTTGCATGCATATCAAGGAAGATTTTGGTCTTTTATTTTCAGCTTGGTTTAAAATTTTCGTCTGTTGTTGATTGGAATTCCATGGCACTTCCGGTTCTTCTTTAAGTAATCTTAACTGATGAATCTTTTGTTGATGATCTTTGAGAGAATAAAATTGGTGATGTAAATATTTGAGTAGCAATATGGATTTGTGATCTTCAGATGGATGCAGCCCTTTCCTTTCAGCTTTAGTAACACTTGCTTTAAAATTGTTCCACAATAAATGAAGTATCTTGTCATCTTCAACTAATATTTCTTCAATTGTTGGCTGCGGTCTTCTTCTGGCTTTGGGCTGAGTTCTTTGATTTGCCTGGCACCGGAACATTTTCTGAGATCTTTAAATACAACCTCATCTAGTGGAGGTACCATTAAATTTATGAGGAAAGAAGACACTGGCACTTTGATTCTTTCCCTAGTCGCCAAAAATCTGTTGGTTAGCAGATTTGTCCTTTACAAATAACTACAAAAAATGACTCAACATGCCCAGGAAGAAGGACAAATAGTACCAACAATTGGAGAAGTTGCCATGGTATTGACAACTTTCCTCTGAATTTTAGAGGTACAGCTCCCTCCTAAGATATGCAGTGAATGAAAATACGGGGTATGCTTTTAACCAGAAAGTGGGAAAGGTATACTAACATCTATTCATAATGGTTATGAATAGATGTTAGTATACCTTTCCCACTTTCTGGTTAAAAGCATACCCCGTATTTTCATTCACTGCATATCTTAGGAGGGAGCTGTACCTCTAAAATTCAGAGGAAAGTTGTCAATACCATGGCAACTTCTCCAATTGTTGGTACTATTTGTCCTTCTTCCTGGGCATGTTGAGTCATTTTTTGTAGTTATCTATGAAGGACAAATCTGTTAACCAACAACCTTCATACAGATTTTCCAACTTTTTCCAGATATCATGGGCAGTTTTCAATTCTAGGACATTTGCCAATTCTGTATCAGTCAGGGCACTCAATAATGCTTCTTTAGCTTGAATATTACATTCAACTTCCCTGAGTTCATCTAGAGTTGTAGGGCCATTCTTCAGAATCTTATACTCTTTCTTAATTATCGACCAAAATGCCTCACCCATACATTCCAAATGACACTGCATGCACACCTTCCAAAGAGAGTAATTTGTTCCATCAAATCTTGGACTTTCCTTCTTGTAAGTTGACATTTTGGATCTCCTCAAGCGGTTAAGCTTCTTTTAGAGGAACGTGGCTCTAATACCAATTGTTGGAATTAGGCCAGACAACTGAGAGGGGGGGTGAATCAGTTGTCCCACAAAAATGATCCTTTTCTATTTTTAATCTTCTTTCACAACTTATAAACAAATTAATGACATAAACATTAAAGCATGAAACTGTTGGATTTAAGATAGACAACGGAGAGGTGGGGGGGTGAATCAGTTGTTACCAAAATTCTGTTCTTTATATACTTTAAAGCTTCTTCTATTTCACTAGCATATCAGAGATTCAAATATGAGGCATAATGCATGAATTTAAGAGTAGAAACAAATTCAACACATACAACACAAAGATTTTTACGTGGAAAACCTGGTTAAGGGAAAAACCACGGGGTGACTAACCCAAGATTGTATTCTCTGTTAAAAGAATAAGAAGAATGAAATTGCACTTGCCAATTAGGGCTTACAGCCCGAGCACACTGCTCACAAGAGGCCCACTGCCTACAGGAGACACACTGTCTACAGAATAATAAATATTATATACTTGAACTAGAGATCAACATCTTCACTATGCTAGAGTTAGTTCCATTTAAGCTCAACACCTCTACTCTGCTTTTCTTTCATATACCTTACCACCTTCTCATCGCTACAAGGATACTTTTGAATGACTTCGCAATTCTTATTGATACAAGACATCAACTTTGGAGAGATCATCAAAGTCGGCATAACATGCACTTATATTATTATAGAGTAAATACAAAAATACAACTTGACTTATTACAAAAGATTTATGTTCACTACTACACTGTCGGCTACCCATAGCTGGGACTTCAATCTTCTTTGTGGAACTCACCAGACTTCGCAAAACATCTTCAAGATCATCTGTAATATGTGAAACACATCTAGTTAGCCAAGATTAGGAAGAACACCAACACTGGAAGGTAAATCTTCAATTATGAGCTCTATCTTCAATGCGGACCGCCAACACGAACTAGACACAATATAGAGACCCCCACAAGCTTGCTTGAATCACCAAGAACATCTGCACCACTTTTGCTTACTATAATCATTTGCATCTTTATCCAGAACCTTAAGAACATAGTTGCTCATCTCTGTCATATTAGAAAGATTTCTTGTGGACCTCCAAACCACAAACCATTTGAGTTTTCAATTCATATTAGCCTTCCAAACAGGCCACCAAATCCACATAACATGATGTATTTCTGGATCTCACCAGACCTATTTGAGTCACTATGTCACCTCTGAACAATTGCCAGAACCGGTTAAACTCTTATGGCCATAACTCCTTCATAATTTCATGCGGACCTCTCAAACCTTGACTGAATCACTTTTAGACACGTATCTACAAACCCTTTGATGTGCATTCTCTGATCTTCATCTAGCTGGAATCTTCACTTAATAAAGCTTCACTATCTTCACTAATTTTCTTTGTTTTTGATAGGACTAATTTTCTCAATATCCGCAGCATGAAATTCATCCAATCCTTGACATTAATGCAACAAGAGTATGTTGACATCAATGACAACACTAGTTAGGCCCATACTTGTAACAATCTCCCCCTTTGTCATTGATGGCAACGTATAATGTGAAAAATTGTTTTAACGATCAAGACAAGAACTTCTCCTTATTGACTGACATAGCTCCCCCTATGAGCAGCAACCATTTACATGTCTTCTCTTCCTTTATTGCTCCCCCTTTGATCATCAACCACTTTTGTTTTTCACATGTCTTTTCTCCCCCTTTCTTGCAACCACTTCTCACTCTTTAGAGTTAAACTGACTGCTCCCCCTGAGTAGCAGCCTCCTAACATCAATCTAGCTCACAAAATGTGACTGTGAGATCCACCAGATTGATGCACATCAGTGCACCTTAATTTAGAATCGGAGGGGTAATAACCCCTAACTTCTCCCTGAGATACTCAAAAGAGTCCTTGGGTAGAGGTTTAGTAAAAATGTCTGCAATCTGATCCTTTGAGGGCACAAACTCCAATCTAACTTCATTCTTGTTCACCTACTCTCTTAAAAAGTGAAACTTGATGGATATATGTTTTGTCTTTGAATGCAACACCAGATTTTTTGATATATTTATTGCACTTGAGTTATCACAGAATATTGTGATAGGTTCCTCATACTCTACTCTGATATCTCTTAGCATTTGCTTCATCCACAATACTTGAGTGCAACTGCCTGCTGCTGCAATATATTCTGCTTCTGTAGTGGATAGAGATATTGCCTCTTGTTTCTTGCTCAGCCAAGAAACCAATCTTTTTCCCAAAATGAATGCACCACCATGGTACTCTTCTGATCATCCACATCTCCTACCCAATCAACATCTGTGTATGCATGAAGAGAGAAGTCACGATCCTTAGGATACCATAATCCATACTCAACTGTTCCCTTCAAATATCTGAGAATTCTCTTGATTGCCATGACATGAGACTCTCTAGGATCAACTTGGTATTTGGCAACAAGACCAATAACATTCATACTATCAGGTTTGGTTTGAGTAAGATAGAGCAGACCTCCAATCATTGACCTATATTTTTTCTGATCAGCCTTAGGGGATTCATCATCTTTACTCAGCTTACATCTAGTTTCCATGGGAGTATTCATTGCCTTAGAGTCTTCCATCCCAAATTTCTTCAACAATCCTTTCACGTACTTGGTCTATGATATGAAGATTCCTTTCTTTCTTTGAGTGATTTGCAGACCCAAGAAGAAATTCATTTCCCCAAACATGGACATCTCAAATTCACTTTGCATTTGATTTGCAAAGGTCTTGCCCATACTATCTTTCCCTCCAAAAATGCTATCATCAACAAATACTTCAACAATCAAGATACCTCCATGATCAATCTTGAAATATAGATTACTGTCAGCAGTGCCTTTGTTGAAACCAATCTTCAAAAGATGTTTGTCCAATCTTTCATACTAGGCTCTTGGAGCTTGTTTGAGTCCATACAATGCTTTCTTCAACTTGCAGACCATATCACCATGATCAGACAATTGGAATCCATCTGGTTGCTCAATGTATACCTCTTCTTCCAAATCACCATTTAGAAAGGCAGACTTGACATCCATCTGATATGCTTTGAAATCCTTGAAGGCAGCAAAGGCAAGAAATAATATGACTGCTTCAATTCTAGCCACCGGAGCAAAAGTTTCTTCAAAGTCAATTCCTTCTACTTGAGAATAACCCTTACAAACCAATCTGGCTTTGTTCCTTATTAATTCACCTTCTTCATTTAGTTTATTTTGGAAGATCCACTTAGTCCCAATCACATTTTTTTCCTTAGGTCTGGGGACAAGATCCCAAGTGTTATTTTTTTCAAACTGAATCAATTCATCTTCCATTGCTTTAGCCCAACTCTCATCATTACAAGATTCACTTATTGTTTTTGGTTCAATTTTTGAAATCAGACAATACTTCACCAAATCTTGAGCAATATTTCTTCTTGTTTGAACACATTTGCTTCTGTCTCCTATAATTTGATCTTTAGAATGATTCAGTCTTACATACCTGGGAGTTTTGGGAATTTCTTGTACTTCTAATTCTTGAACAAGTTCATCCAAACTTTTCTCTTCTTCCTGTATTTCAAGACTCTCCGGATCAGTCTGAATCTGGACTGTAGTTGGGGCTTGTTCTTCTTAGACTGAGACATCATTCTGATCATTTGCTTCATACTCATAAAACCTTGAGGGATTTTCCATGCCTTCATCAACCTTCACATTTGCACTTTCCATAATCTTTCTCAATCTCTTGTTATAGCACCGATATGCTTTGCTTTGAGTGGAATATCCCAAGAATATTCCTTCATCACTTCTAGCATCAAACTTCCCAAGGTCTTCATCTCTTTTGATGTAGCATTTACTACCAAAGACTCTAAAATACTTTACAGTGGAGTGATACCAAACCAAAGTTCATAAGGAGTCTTACCAGTATTGCCTCTGATTTGTACCTGATTGAGAGTGTAGATAGCAGTACTCAAAGGTTCTCTCCAATAGATCTGAGGAACATTTGCTTCCATCATCATGGTCCTAGAAGCTTACTGGATGGTCTGGTTCTTTCTCTCCACTACTCCATTCTGCTAAGGAGTCCTCGGAGCAGATAATTGTCTCTTTATCCCATACTTCTCACAAAATGTTATGAACTCACCGAATGTGAATTCTCCACCTCTATCAGACCTGAGGCATTTTATGTTTATGCCAGTTTCATTTTCTACCATAGCTTTGAATATTTTGAATTTCTCAAGTGCTTCAGATTTCTCTTTTAAGAAGGTCACCCACATCATCCGGGAGTGGTCATTAATTAGCAACATAAAATACCTATCTCCTTGCAGACTCCTGGCTCTTGCCAGACCATAGAGATCAGTGTGCACCAGGTCTAGCAATCCGGTTGAAGATTGTTCCTTACTTTTGAATGTGACTCTACTCTGCTTACCTAATTGACATTCTTTGCACAAACTGTTAGCGGGTTTCATCAGTCTTGGAAGATCTCTTACAACTTGAGTGTTGCTTATCTTAATGATATTATCAAAATTCACATGGCACATTCTCCTATGCCACAACCAACTCTGATCAATTTAAACAAATAAGCAACTTTTGCCAGTACCAACTAATTGGAAGATGTTACCTTTTGTCTATGTACCATATGCAATCTCAGTTCCAGAGCTTTCAAAGATCTTACATTTTCCATTTTTGAAATGGAGATCATAGCCCTTGTCCACCAACTGTCCAACACTGAGAAGATTATGCTTTAGACCTTCCACATACATAACATCATTGGTTTTGTTCTTTCCATCAAAAGAGATGCTTCCTCTACCTCTAATTCTGCCAGCAGAATTATCTCCAAACTTTACAACTACATCTTCATATCTTTCCAAGCTTAAGAACTTACTCTTGTCACCAGTCATATGGTGAGAGCATCCACTGTCAATAACCCATTCATCTTTTTCTTCAACCTGAGCAGCCAAAGCACTTTCTCTCATCTTATGAATGGCAGATTCAATAGGCATTGTATCTTCTTCTTTGATGGCAATAAACACCCAGTCACTTCCTGATTTGTTTACTATCTCAGATTCATCATTTGTTACTCCATCATCATCTTCTTGAACATAGTAACACTTTTTTCTAAAACCTTGATCTATTAGGGTTTTGCCTTGAAAACCTTTCCAGACATCTTGAGGCAAAATGACCAATCTTATTGCAGGCAAAGCATTTAAAAGGTAATTTTCCTTCATACTTACCGGATCTTCTTGGCAGTCTCTTTGCAATGAGGGCCTCAAGTTGTTCAACTTCTAATTCATCCTCTTCCAAATCTTTTCTTGCTTTCTCATACCAAGTTGATTTTCTTGAGGAACTTTCTCCTGGATCATATCTTTGTTTGCCTTTTGTAGAGGCACTAGCTTTGAATGCAGATTCAGTCTTGGGAAGTGCATCACCAAACTCAGCTAACTTGAATGTAGATATCTTACCAACCAATTGATCCCTTGTGATAGTTATCAAAGATTTGCTTTACTCAATGGCAACAACTTTGTGTTTATATGTAGGGGGTAAAGATCTGAGAACTTTAGCAATAATTTCATCATCATCCAGTACTCCACCAACACATCGGGTGCCACAAATAAGCTCATTTACTTTTGTCATATAAGAAGTGATATTCTCATCTTCACTCATCTTTAAGTTTTCAAACTTTCCTTTCAGACTTTGCAGCTTGGCACACTTAACATATTTGTCTCCTTCATATAGATTTTCAAGTTTTTCCCAAATTTCATAAGCAGTCTTCAATCCCATAACATTTGTCAGCTCTAAATTAGACAAGGCACTCAGTAGGGCTTCTTTAGCTCAAAGATTATTTTCTGCATCTCTGATTCATCTATAGTTGTTGGCCGATTCCTTGGGGGAACATATTTGGTTGAGGTTATGTTCCAATATTGATATCCCATGCATTGTATATGACATTCCATGCAGATTTTCCAGGTAGTGAAGTTTGATCCATCAAACCTTGGACTGTTCTTCTTGTAGATCGACATTCTGGATCTCGTCAAGCGGTTAAGCTTCTTCTAGAGGAACTTAGCTCTGATACCAATTGTTGGATTTAAGACAAACAACTAAGAGGGGGGGTGAATCAGTTGTTACCAAACTTCTATTCTTTATATACTTTAAAGCTTCTTCTAATTCAATAGCATATCAGAGATTCAAATATGAGGCACAACGCATGAATTTAAGAGCAGAAACAAATTCAACACATACAACACAAAGATTTTTACGTGGAAAACCCAGTTAAGGGAAAAACCACAGGGTGAATAACCCAAGATTGTATTCTCTGTTAAAAGAATAAGAAGAATGAAATGGCACTTGCCAATTAGGGCTTACAGTCTGAGCACATTTCTCACAAGAGGCCCACTACGTATAGGAGACACACTATCTACAGAATAATAAATATTACATACTTGAACTAGAGATCAGCATCTTCACTATGCTAGAGTCAGTTCCATTTAAGCTCAACACCTCTACTCTACTTTTCTTTCTTTTGCCTTACCACCTTCTCATTGCCACAAGGATACTTTTGAATGACTTCACAATTCTTATTTATACAAGACATCGACTTTGGAGAGATCATCAAAGTTGGCATAACATGCACTTATTTTACTATAGAGCAAATACAAAAATACAACTTGACTTATTAAAAAAGCTTCATGTGCACTACTACACTGTCGGCTACCCATAGCTGGGACTTCAATCTTCTTTGTGGAACACACCAGACTTCACAAAACATCTTCAAGATCATCTGCAATATGTGCAATACATTCGGTTAGCCAAGATTAGGAAGAACACCAACATTGGAAGGTAAATCTTCAATTACGAGATCTATCTTCAATGCAGACCACCAACATGAACTGGACACAATATAGGGACCCCCACAAGCTTGCTTGAATCACCAAGAACATCCACACCACTTTTGCTTACTGTAATCATTCAAATATTTATCTGAAACCTTAAGAACACAGTTGCTCATCTCTGTCATATTAGAAAGATTTCTTGTGGACCTCCAAACCATGAACTAATTGAGTTGTCAATTCATATTAGCCTTCCAAACAGGCCACCAGATCTGCAGAACATGATGTTGTATTTCTGGATCTCACCGGACCTATTTGAGTCACTCTGTCACCTCTGAACAGTTGCCAAAACCGGTTATACTCTTATGGCCATAACTCCTTAATTTCATGCGGACCTCTCAAACCTTGACTGGATCACCTTTAGACACGTATCTACAAACCCTTTGATGCACATTCTCTGATCTTCATCTAGCTGGAATCTTCACTTCATAAAGCTTCACCATCTTCACTGATCTTCTATGTTTCTGATAGGACTAATTTTCTCAATATCCTCAGCATGCAACTCATCCAATCCTTGACATTAATGCAACAGGAGTTTGTTGACATCAATGACAACACCAGTTAGGCCCATACTTGCAACAAAAACAATAACACATGAGTATAAACACAATTAACACACTTGACACCAAGATTTTTAGCGTGGAAACCTGGTTAAGGGAAAACCATGGTGGGGGTTAACCCACAAGATTCGTACCCTATTAAAAGTACTTGAAAATGGGAAGGCACTTGCCTTCAGGCGCATTGCCCAGACCTCACTGCTCAAAAGAGGCTCACTACCTACAGAGATTTAAGTTTAATACATAAAGAATAAACTGAGAAATAGTATCTTCTTCATGCCTAGTTTAGTTTCATTGAATGCTCATAAAACTTCTGCTCTTCTCCCAAATACTTTTGCAATATCACTTCATCCTTTATTGTTCTTGTTCCTCTGCTCCTCTTCTCTACTCTACCTCTGATCCTTTCTTGGGATTTGATTATTTTGCACAAGGATAATTTTCTACAACTCAACTACACACCTTTATATGCTTCATCAACCTTGGAATAAACATCAAGGTCGGCACTACAAGCATCTGACTTAATGCAAATCACTAAGCTGTCAGCCAAACATAACTGGGACTCAAATCTTCCTTGATCAACACACCATGCTCCATAAAATTGCTCGTAGATCATCTGCAACACATTTGAATCATCCGGTCGGCCAAGACCGGGAACAATAAAAATGCCAAGAAAGAAATCTTCACCAACGAGCTCCATCTTTAATACGGACCTCCAACATAGTAGTCACATGATCTAGAGACCTCCACAAGCACATTGAATTCAACAAAAACATCTGCACTCCTCCAAATCATCAGAATCACTTGCATCTTCATCTGGAACCTCAAGAACATTGTCTGCCATGACTGTCACACTAGAAAGATTGCTTGCGGACCTCCAAACCACGAACCACTTGAGTTGATGATACACACTGACTTCCCAAACATGCCTATAGATCCACAGATCATAATATTTCAGTGCAGAGCAATCCAGACCAGTTTATTGTCACTCTGTCTCTTCTGAACACAGCAAAACCTAGTTCTACTTAGATGGCTATAGGTTCTTCAAGTCTTCATGCAGACCTCTCAAAACTTAACTGGAGCTACTTCAGACAATCCTCTACACAGCCATATGGTCCGCATACATTGATCTTCATTAATTTTCTCAATATCCTCAACATTCTAGTCTTCTAAACAGGCAACAAAATAGGATACAGTTGACACCAATGGCAATAGGGATATGTTGACATCAATGACAACATTGATTAGGCACATATTTGCAACAAAAGCATGCCTCGATTGACTATTTTGTGGAGGCTTATGATTTTGTTGATAATTGTGCCTATAATTTTGCTTCATATTAGCATTTAGCTTTTTGAAACAATCACTAGTCCAATGACCATCTTTGTTACAATAGTTAAAATGAGACTTCTTAGGAGTATTATTTTGTCAAATATTAGAAGGATTATTCTTTGGACTATTATAACTATTATTGTTGTGATTTCTATCACTATTGTTATTGTTATGAAATTTTGGATTGTAATTTTGATTTTTGTTAGGTGTAGAATTAGATTTAGTATTATGTTTTGACATAAAAGCATGCTCATTATTTTTAAGAGTACCAAATTGAGTCAACTTAGCTTCTTCTTGTCTTAATAAATTTTAAAAAATATCATAAGATAATTGAGTAGCTAAAGTAGGAATAGCTAATTGAGCATGAATATTTGTAATAAATTGTTGAAACTGTCTAGGTAAACATTTTCTAAGAATAAAATGAATCAATGATAAAATGCTTCTAGAATTTGACTATGTGTACGACTTTTCCCTCAACGTTTCAAATCACATTTGTTCTCTTCTCTTGCTCTCTTTCTCTTGATGATGGATCACCGAGTGTGATTCAAAATGTTGAGGGAAAAATCGTACATAGTCAAAATCCAGAAGCATTTTATCATTCAACACTATGGATTGTGGAAAATTAATGACTAACAATATGAATCAATCTAAGATTTTCAAGTTTAACTCCTAAATCAGTCAATTGACCATTAATACTATCAAATTTAAGAAGAAATTCATCCATGGATTTGAAATTCATATACCTGAGATCTTCCTAGATTCATTCACACTATCATAAATATTTTTAAGAATCTCCCATGCGGAATAGGCTTTTGTGCATGCCCCTATGTGAACATACAGTTTAGGTGACATTGAAAAACCTATTAGGCTGAGAGCTTCATCATTCTTTGCTATCCATCTGTCTTTCTCATCCTAGGTTGCACTAGCACTAGGTTTTGATTTGGGATTTG
Organism: Cunninghamia lanceolata; assembly: GCA_027924645.1. NCBI lineage: Eukaryota > Viridiplantae > Streptophyta > Pinopsida > Cupressales > Cupressaceae > Cunninghamia > Cunninghamia lanceolata. The sequence goes on from BSBN01000803.1 coordinate 15,992,376, forward strand.
TAGCTATAACCAAAAGATGTTTAAAATGAAAAATGAAACTAATATGTTGTTTCCATGAATGATAGTTAGTCGAAGTTAATTTGATTTCAGGGATCAAAGTAGACATTTTGCAGAAAATTGGAAAAAAATAAAAATACCTATTTATAAAATAATTTACCTAACTATGGAAAGAAAAGGCAAATTTTTTAGAAAAAATGACTTAATTAGATGCAATTTTTTTGAAAAATTGTCTAATTACAAGAAGAAAAGGCAATTTTTTTTTAATAAAAAATTGCCTAGAGAAAATTTTATACACAAAAAATTATTTTAATTTTTTTTAATAATGCATATTAAATTTAAATTAAAAAATAAAATAAATTTATAAAAAACTTATAATGAAAAAATATATATATTAGAACTTTAAAAAACTATAAATTTTTTTAATTAAGAAATCCTAAAAAATTTCCTAACGAGTATATAATATTTTTAAAAAATTATTAAAAATCAATTATTAAAAAAACTAAAGTAAAAAATTATTGCTAAAATTTAAAAAAGAAACCCCTTTATATGAAAAAAGGAAACCTTTTTATTCTTAAGGATCAAAAACTATTATTTTTAAAGGATTAAAGGAGGCACGAATAGAAATTAATAAATGTATTGTTTTTTTAATGTGCAGGGTTTGAGCGGGCAGAGGAGGGGAAAATGGAGGGTAGAAAGGTTTGAAAGCCGTTGAGCGGCGACTGCTCATGGGCTAGGACGGGAAAGCGATGCCTGCTCCTTTAAGGAGCAGCAGGGGTTGGGGCAGAGGCCGAGGTATTTAGGGTCGAAGCCCCTGCATAAAAATATTTTGCCTTTTTTTTGAACTTTGAAAATTTTTAGATTTTAATAATTTTTTTAAAAAAATTTGCCAACAAAAATGTTTCAGGATTTTAAAAAATTATATGAAAATGTTTTTTTAATTTAAAAATTTTCAATAGCTTTTGATAAAAAAAACATAGGGTAAAATATATATTTTTAAAAAACTTTAGATATTCAAATTAGAATTTATTTAAAAAATAAATCTGTGTATGAAGGGGCTTAGATCCCAAATTTTTTTAAACACTAGATCTGTGAAAAAACTGAGGATTTTGATTAAAACCAGAGAGGAAATTTTTTTAATAACAGATTATAGATGTGAAAATAAAAATAAAAATACAGGGTTAAAACCCCTTTTTTTAAAACAACAAATCTGGAAAAACAACTAGGAGTTAGAATGAAATAAAATAGGGTTTAAAACCCCTATTTTTTCTACACAGAAAATAAATAAAATACAAATTCTTCTTCTCTCAAGCTCCTCTAAAACAAAATAGAAGTCTCCAAGGTGTATGCTACTCATAGAAAAATGGCTAAACCTTCAACAATCTTCACTCGCAGAAAGATTAGTAGTGCATCTCTATTCAAAGGATCACATAAAACTACTAATCAAACATGTGAAATAAAAATGAATAAATAATAAAACTGATTTACCAAATCACATTTGTGAACATGCACCAAAGGAGAGGAGACCAAGATTATCAAGGGGCAAAAACAAAGAAAGCCCCCTGCGTTATGCAAATGGCATGAAGCCTAATAAAGATTACAGAGAGAAATATTCTCAATGAGCCTAATGAGAAGAATAAAAGAATTAGAAGAATGAAGAATGAAGAATAAGGAATAAGGAATATGTTAAAGAGAGGAGGAGACACCTCTTAAATAGAGGTGAGCAGGGGAGTTATCCATAACTCCCATATGCCATCTTGCATAAGGTGTGTGCCACTTGTTTCCTCTTAAGGAGGAATTTATTGCAGGAGGAATAAAATGGTGAATTATCTGTACATGTGTGGGGATAATACACCAAATAAAATATTAAAATACAAGTAATAAATTATCTTTACTAAGTAAAGAATAATAATCTTCACTAAGTAAAGATTAATTTCTAACACTATTCCCTTCCTCTTTCCCCCAAAATGAGAATCACATAACATGCCAAAAACAAAAGCCAAAAGACTCTTTTTGTAAAAACTGGTATCAATCGATACCTTGCATGCCTTCTGTTAGTTGACAGATTTGTCCTTTGAGAATAAATGTAGAAAATGACTCAAAACGCAGAAGCAAAAGAACAAACAGTACTAATAGTTGGAGCAATTGTCGTTGGATTGACAACTTTCCTCTGAATTTTAGAGGTACAGATCCCTCTTAAGATATGCAACGAATAAAAACATGGGGTGTGCTTTTAACCAGAAAGCAGAAAAGGTCTATTAACATCTACCCATCACCATGAAATAGATGTGCATGATTGATTATGGAAAGAAATGAATGTAGATAAACGATACACAGCCCACTTATCCAACATTCATAAACAAGGATAAATTAATTGAGGGATACAATTATATTCCATCTTAACACATGTCAACATAAAAGAAGAAATACTAAAGACATATTACTAATTGACATAAGAACAATTGCAATCACAGAAGACACTTGGAGACACAAAGTTCTGTAAGTAATTCTTCATTTCTTCAATATAACCAAAACTCAAATTTTCTGTGTTGCTTCTATACATAAATAGAGTTAAGAAAATTATAACTGGGAATTAATACAAAATAAACTTGCTCTTCTTCCCCACTGTTCACAAACAGCCACCAGAAAAAGATGCCTTCCATTGGAATTCCCCTCTCCTTATATAACTTCCCAAAAATTATAACTATTCAAAAACGGTCCTTTTTGAGTAACCGTAATCAAGAAAGCGACTTCTCAAAATATAAATGGTTACATTATACCAAAATTGTAGTAATCATCGCTAAATACAAAAAGACTTCAAATATGCAAGATAGGTGGCATTACTCTTCCCCCAATTCTAGGCATATCTCCATAAAAAGTTGGCGTAGCTGAGCACGCTCTTCTTCTTCTTCTTCCAGGACGTCAATTGTCCTACGGTATTCAACATAACTGGTTTTCTCCTTCCATGCGACTGTGCGCAGCTAAGAGATGATGTCAATTTGCTCCTCCTCAAGCCATTGTAAATCAGGTTGCAGAATAGGCATAGGTTCATCATCCCAGATTTCATTGTTTGTTCGAAGTCCCATTCTGAAGAATAGCTTGGCTGGCAAGAAAACTAAACACAAAGAGCACCACCACCTTCACTTAATTACGTTAGTAGGTAATGATGTCTTTCAAACTCATTAATGTCATGCCACCATCTTAATGAGCTTCATTACACTTGTCATTAATGCATCATTCATTCTGTATCTCGAGAAACAGGTCTCAAGATTGGAACTTGCACTCCGCAGCTTCTGAAAAGACATTCTCATCATATACCACATGAACAATCTGATGAGCTGGCAATACCTTGAAAAATAGGCACCGTGAAGATGCAGACTAGTCGGCGATCAGAGTAGACCTCGAACTTTGAACTTAGAGTAGGATTTCAAAAAACTTGCAAGTTCCCAACAATGAATGAGATTCTTTGAACTATTAGAGTAATGTTTAAAAGCTTTGAATTTCCCCGACACAAAGGAGAAGTCAGGAAGTCGGCCATTTCTCGAAATTAAGAACATGAGTCAGGTAAACAAAAGATTCATGAATTTGAAAACCGCCTAATGACAAAGACTTAGGAAAATGACCGGATTGGGGCAAAGCGATGATTGTATCGGTCCTTAGGCACAAAAAAAATTGAAAATTTTTGGGTTAAATTTTTTGAGGTAACACCTTTCAAGAACAATTTATGCATGGCTTAATGTTTGCCACCTCGCAGGATCTCACAGATCCACTTCTCCCATCATCCCATCATTGATAGGATGCCCATGGATAAGGCTAGAGTTTAGGAAACACTCAGCCACCACTCCTCTCCCCACTGCTCATGGGTGGTGGCTGGTTGAGTGTAACATAAATACATGAACAAAATAAAATAAAATAAAATAAAATGTGGTTACTAAGGCATGTTTGACCTCTTAAAAGTTTAAGACAATTGTAACTTATGTAGATTATATATTCCCGTATATAAGATTTAAGGTTTATCAAATTAATCAAGGTGTTAATAATGTCAACACCATTAGAAAATGACACATTTTTACGATGTGACTTCAGGGTCAAGCACCACTCCCCTTAGAGAATTGATCACCGTAAGACACACACACACACACACACACACACACATATATATCAAGATATGATAGTCACAAATCATAATACAGAAATAGACATGGAATCAAGGAGTCCTTGACAACTTGTGGAGGAGAGGATTGAGGATCTTCCTATTTCCTAAATTTATCTTCTTTTATGAAAAATACTGTTTTAGATTTGTGGCCAGTGACCAACGTTTTGTGTTAACCATTACATTGTAGTTTGTTGGTTGCAGACAACAACAAACAATTCAATCTTTTTTTGGACTTAGTAGTTATAGACTGCGTATATATAAGTAATGCAATATAAGCTATGAAGCTAAGTAGACTTTGTATCAAGTTTTTGATAAATCAATCAACTTTTCCTGTGATCAAACCATCATAGAAAAGCATTCTCTATTCCATCACCTAGTAAATTGAGGAGGCAGGGCCCACTTCTTAGAATGCCTGGTGATCTTTTTATATTTTATTGTGTTGAAGTATTGTTAATTATATAGTATTTTGTTCTTGTTTAATATGAAAAAATGAGGATGATTTAGTTTAGGGTTGATTTTGCTAGTTTGTGTAAATCCTCCTTTCTCCACTAAACATTCAAGGACTTCAGCCGAGTAAGAAGTTTGCTACAGGCCTTCGATCACTCAGAACATAGGGGAAGATTGGAATTGTGTGATTTTATTGCTCAATTAAATCCAATTATGCTCAAAACCCTAATTATGCAAATTCAGAAGCAAATAGATAAATTATGGAAAATGCTCGCACACAGAGATATCAAATGACAATCAAATGTGTACCAGATTTTGAAGTTTAGAAAATGGAAAATTTAGGGACTAATGAGCGGGTGCCCTAGTCCAGTGCCATACTTTTTGTTGAGATCTGGGAATCTTGTCTGCAACCTGTTCCTGTTGTTCTGGAGATTCTTTAGTTGCAAGATCCAGAGGACTAATGAGTGGGCACCCGAGTCCAAGTCCCTATTTTCTCTTCTGATTTGCAATTTTGACAGTCTGCACTATTCTCCTGCAACTCCATTTTTCTACTCCTTCAACCTACAATCACAAAAAAATGAGTTGGGGGTTGTGGTGTTTAGAGGCTTGCCTTAGTCAAGCCCCGGAGAGACATTCAAGTTTTTCAAACATCATTGTCAGATAAAGAGTGTGTATCCCTGCGTTATAGAGGCAAAATCCAAATGATAAATGATTGAAAACATAATTGATATCACCATGTAGCAAAGATCTCATGGAAGGAAGATGCTCTTCATGCCATGAGGAGATGGATGCCAAATCTGCAAACACAAACATAATAACAATGCTCTACTCTGCCACACAATGAATATTTTGAATGCTCCAAAGTCACAAGAGTGCATAAAGTTATCTAATGCCATCTCTAGTTTAGAAATGAATCACTAATCATGCTTATATATGCAACTACAAACATTCCCGCTAAGAATTTCATAATTGAAACTTATCGTGTCGGCATAGGACCTAAATAATGGTCATAAACTGACACTCCAAAATTGGTCCTAACCTAAAATAGGGTAGGACTAGGGTGCGAGCGCCCAAGTTTTCCCTCTATTTCAGGTAGGAATTATCTCAAGTGCATCCCCTAGGTCCCATTTGCCATGAAACTTTAGTGTTTTCTTATTGGGATGTCAAATTAACATGAAAAATGCTCTAAATGCATCAACAAGACTTGGGAGTTAAACCTTAATAGGAAAAAGCCCCCAAGGTTACTTTTTCGACATAACATTTAGCCCCCACTTTAATATATGTATAAACACAAGGCCAATACATGCATTAAAGTATGGTCAACAAGTACAACAAACATGCTAAGCATAGAGAAGACACGCCAAGCATGGAGAAGACATGCCAATCACATAGAAGACAGTAACAAGCATGCAAAACATGGAGAAGACAGTTACAGTAACGCAAAACACAGAGAAGACAACATTGAAGACACACAAAACACAGTGAATACAATGAATGTAGTGAAGACAATAATGATTTTCTTTTTCTTTTTCTTTTCATGTATATGAAGTGTAGATGCAAGTAAAAGGAAAGTAAACACACCACCCATAATGCAAGAGGGACTCATTGCCACTTGTCTTTAAGATTGCATATGGGGCAACAGACATGCCAAACAAATCAAGCACACCATACAAATCAAACATGTGATACAAATCCTAAAGCATAGGAGGGACTCATCACCACCAGTCTTTAAGACTATGCTTGGCAATAAACACACAATACACACACTTAGAAGACACTGAGAAAACACGGTAGACAAGCGATGGAGTGTTCCTATTTCTAGGTTCATCACCATCTCAGGCACATTACAGGCACACACTGATGATTGGGCTTCGCCATAGCAAATTGCCGAAGACACACTTAAGGGTTGAGATAGTCACATAACTGCTCCCTGCCTTCGTAGAGGACTTTTGAAAATGACAGAATGTGCATTCTCCACGAGAAATACACCATCCCTACCTCCGCAGAGGGCTTAAGAAAAACGATGTGATTTCCCACCTCCACAAAGGGCTTAAATGATTACAATAGATTTCAAACAAATCTTAGAGTGCATGAGGGACTCATCGCCACTAGTCTTTAAGACTGCACCTGAGAACAAACACATTGCTAACATCTAAAATAGATAGACTACCTTATATATGCCCCCACCTTAAGGTGGTTGATATCAGGTATCAATATCAAGTACGTTAAGGTAGGAAGAAAACACACAAGGGAACATGAGCTCTCACAAAGCCCATGCCCCCTGGAGGTGAAATGTACTTTACGATCGCCAAATGTTCCTACAAATACATTCCTGCAAGAAAAGTGTTAGTGTCCCTATAATCATGTTAAACAACAATGCATAAAGATTCAAGATAGACAAAGTGCACAGAGCAGCAGTATTGTTATGTTTTGTAAGTGCAATAAGACACCATCAAGATCACATGGAGTGACTCTATTAGCCAAGCATCGGATAAAATATAACAATGCCATCGTCATATATGAACTAAGTCTACATCAGTATAATATTTTTTTCATCATCCGCCTGCTAGATAGAAACACTTAGAGTAAGGGAGACAATAAATCAAGAGAGGAGAAACAAGTGCCTTAGGGACAGTCACGTAGGAGGGTGCCCCCAAGTCACCAACCGCAATGCTATGCCCATAAGACACAACACACAATAATGAAAATAGAGGAGAAGCAATATAGAAGAATGATGATACAGATAGAAGAAGGGTCACAATAGAGGTGGTCTCCTGGTATCCTGGACCTTACAAGAGAATCAAGGGTCATCCCAGGAGACCTAAACAACACATAACACATCAAGGGAGAAACACATCACGAGAGATAAAGGGTTAGAAATACTTACCTTGTAGTACTATCATACTAAATTTGAGAACTTGTGAACCTCTTGGAGAGGTATTTGATCAAGTTTTGTGTGAAGGTGGAGTGGTTCTTATGAGATTCTTGTTTATTGTCAGAAAATCCATGTAATGCTTGTTTCTCAAATCCTTGTGTAAGTGAGACCTTTTGTTTCTTGTGGGGAGGAGAACCACTATTAATTCCAACTGAGGATAATCTTCACACTCATTTCTAATTTTTAGCTAGCTTTCTTTGTTGATTTCGTCTACCATAGTGACAAGAATCATCTTGTATTATCTCACTCTTTTCTTTTGTTATAATTACTTGTATCAGTTATTCCATTTGTCTTTCTGATGCATTTTGGTTATCTCTCGATCCTTGTAAGGATAACAGAGGAGGAACCTCAACATAAATTCCTTTTTTGCGTGGACGAGGTGAGTTATCCAACTTTTCCTTATACACTTCTATTATACCCACGATGTTATCATATTCCAAATAATCCTCATTGTCTACTTCCACTAAACCATATTCCATCATATTGTTCTCAGTATGCTTAGGGAAAGGATTAGTAAAGATTTGTAAATTATGATTCAATGGAGCAATCGACTTATTTCCATTGTCATTCACACACGATACCTATATCACATTCGAGTCGATGAGGTCTTGTATTTCATGTTTCAGACGCATACATCGTTCAGTATCATGCCCTTGTGTCCGATGATAATGACAAAAGGAATTAGCATCGAAGTAAGGTACTTGAGGTTTGTTAGGATCCAAAGGCTTAATCAGGGGAAGCTTCATAAGATTATTACTCACAGCTTGATTCATGATAGAATGGTAGGACTCAAATATCGGAGTAAACTTTCTTTGTTGATACGGTGCCTTCTTCGGATTAGTGATAGCAGACACTTGAGAAAAGTTATTCAAATTCGGTCCATTAATCTTGATGAAACTCCTATTATTGTTCTTCTTAAAGTTGTTTCGTGATGGTCCACCCATGGATTGACCAACTTGAGCCGATGAATTTTGGTTTTCATATTGACTAGACAAAAGTTGATAATCATGAAGGGCGGTGCATAAATGTTGAAAGGAGTTATACTTCATCGAGAGGATCTTATCACAGATGTTAGGTTATAGATTTGTAATAAACACCTTCTAAACATCCTCATCCTTCATCTAATATTGAATTTGCACATAGAGATCTTGATACTGACTAATAAACTTAGTTAACTTCTCTTTTAAACCTTGTTTGCAATGGACTAAATCGATCAAAGAAACTTGAGGTTTGATATTTTCTTAAAAATGTTGTAAAAATTGATCAACTAATTGTGAAAAAGAGTGTATTGAATTTGGAGGTAAAGAGCAAAACCATTCTAAAGCAGTATCTTTGAGAGATCATGGGAAAAGTTTTGCTAACAAGTCCTCTTCAAAGTAGAAATCTTTACACATAGTCGTGAATGCTGCCACATGAGTATTAGGATCACCTTTTCCACCATATTTTTCAAATCGAAGAGTCTCAAACCTCTCAGGCATAGGAATTCTCAAGATTGCATAAGATAGGGGATTACAGACATGATAAGTTGGTATATTAGGTTGTGAAGAATTTGTCAAGTTTGTCACTTTTTGTTGTAAAGAAGTCATGCCTTGAAAAAGTTGGTTTAAGAGGGCATCATTGGGAGATGCAGTTTGCTGCGAGGAATTGGAACCAAAGTGAGGAGGTGATTGAGCATGAGTTGTGATAGGCAGAGGTTGTGAATAGTTTAATGGTGGTTGGATATAGTGATAGGTGGAAGGTGGTTGCGAGTAGTTATATGTAATAGGTGGCTGAGAATAAGTGGAATGGATAGGTGGTTGAGAATAAGTATTCATAGAAGAGGTCCCATTAGAAACCAAGTTCTAATAATTAAATCCCACAGCTTTGTAATTTTGTGAACTAGTTCCATTGCATACTCCAATACTAGTGGTAGCATTACTACAAGCATTTGCATTAGTTGTTAAAATTGCCGATGTAAATGTAGATATTCCAGTGGTCGGTATAGGTGCCGATACTTGCGTATGAGACAGTGATGATATGTTTTTAATACCATTCACACATTCGGTCGCCATCATGAAATTATTGTATGCAATATGTGTTAAACCTTAGATAACATTAATACTATTTTGTCCTTCTTTTATCAATTCTCTTATGTGGTGGATCATAGGGACGACTTCTTCCGCTATCCTTTCAGTTTACATAAATGCTTGAAAATCGGCTAACTCTTTATCAAGTTTGTTTATTTGCTCATCAGGTACATGTGCAACCACCTCAATAGTTCATTAACATCATGGAATGTTTGATATTCCATAGTGGTTGTAGGAGGTATAATAGCTTGCAAAATTCTCCTTTTGTAAAGAAGGTATTCAATGAATTTTCAGACATAGGGATGTCAAATTCTTCAAGAGCACTAGATCCCATGTGTCTTATACTTCTTCTTAAAGGGATATTTTTATTATGGTAGTGAGTTATAATACTCATACAAAGGCATGAAACACTCAAAGCACAAACTAATAGAACAAACCTTAAGAGAAGGATATTTTTGAGATCCAAAAATGCTTGGTTTTTTCAACTTTTTTCAATGCAAATAAGTGAAAGAAAGGGTGTTGTAAGGAAATTGATCAAGTGCATAAAGTAATATGTCTGATATCAATCCAATAAAGAAATAATATCCTTTACAACACACTTTTGATGCAAATCTAAGATGATGACAAGTCAAAACCTAGTGAAAATACACCAAAATATGCGGATTTTCACAAATTTTCAATGCAAAGACCCAATAGAAGAGGTGTTGTAAAGAATTTTATGAATTGAATAATATTATATTAGTAATATTAGTCACCTAAAGCCATAAAATCTATTACAACACACTTGGAGTGCAAATCTAGGTCAAACCCTAGGGCAAATATAGCCAAAATATGTAATTTTTCACCAAATTTCCATGCAAAAGAGTATGACAAAGGGTGTTGTGAGGAAAATTATGATGAACAGAAAATTATAACAGTAATAACATCCACCTAATGCCAAAAATTCAGTCACAACATGCTTATAGTGCAACTTGTTGGTGTTTCAATTCACACCTCTGGTATGCGATTTAGAAACGGACAACTATGCACAGATAAACTGCTCTCCTATTGGAAGGGGGAGTTCCCTTTCTTGCTGATGTTTGCTGAAAAGATAACTTGAATGAAACTTCACCTATCTTCTTTTTGATTCTTAGCTGCGAGCTCAAGGTTATAAAACTCTAAACGCTGCAAAAGAGGTTTTTTTCTTTTTTATAAAACTTCTACTACAACTAGCATAGACTAATGACGCTTTCAACCTCTTGAGTAAATTCAGAGCAAAGGAAGTTGAAAGTGAACGAGGAATGATTGTTAACACAAAAACTTAAGCAGTTTTCCTCCAGATTTACACCACAAGACTAAAAGTACTTTAATGATGAAAGCTGAAAATGAAAGCTACAGAAGCTACACATCTGACGACGATAACTTAATGAATCGATATAGAATATCAAAGCAAAGTAGGCATGAGACTTCTATTCAATATTACAAAGTTTAATACAATTCCAGGACAGCAATACTACAGCAAAAGGTAGGCATACAGTAAGCGATCAAACACTGGAGAACAATGAACACAAAGTGAACAAACACCTGGAATAACAATGTTTGCAGGATAGAATAGGCACAACAAATTTGCTATCACAAAAGTCATTACAAACAATGGGCAAGGATGCCCTTATTTATACTAAAATCAAAGGAGTAGGGAACCCTAAAATCTCCTTGATTAACCCTAACTTGCCAACTCGCAAGCTTTATTACTATTCTAAGACAAAGATACAATAAACAAATGCTTTAAAGCAATCTGCTTTAAAGCAAAGAAGATTCCTTCTATCACAAGGTGATTTCTTTCTAAATATAGAATTGATGAGATTAGGATGAAAACACATGCTTTAAAACAAAAAGCATCTAATTTAAAGCTGCTTTATTTTGAAATGCATCCTCATCAACATTCTAGCTTTTTGGTGATGTCATCCGTTGATATTCTGGGAAACAATATCTTCTAAAAAGTGAGTGACCGCATCTCTTCCAGGAACACTGATACTCTCTAGAACGATATTCTGATTCTCTAAGATTTCTTCACCATTGGCAACCATCTGAAGAAATTCGTGAACTTCACCCGCACCCTTGTCAAATTTCACTGTCATTGCGGCAAGACGACTCATCTCACTGGCATTGATATCATCATTAAAGTTGTTGCGGACGAGAGTCTAGAACTCTGCTTGCACCTCCCCAAGATCATATAGGGTACCATCTTCTTTCTCATATGAACACGGGATCTGAGAGACAAAGGATCTGACGAACTTGAGGATGCCGACTACCTTTTCTTTTCATTCTGTCAACTCTGAACTCATACTATCATAAGTTTTTACTATGAAAAGATATTGCGCTTTCCAAGTAGAAACTGTCTTCTTATCTTCAGCTGAATCAACAGTATCAAGTGCAATCTTCAAGTCAGAGATAATGATCTCAAATACCGGTCTATTTTCTGCCATGATCTGCTGCAACTCCTGTATGCCTTGGCGTAAATCATGAGCGTTGTACTTCAACTGATAAAGCTCTGCAAGTACAACTCTCCCTTTGGTCACAAATTCTTCTACCCAACTGTTTGTGTGCCTCCCATAGAGGACCAACTTACTGAAATGCCATTGATCGGCTGGTGATCCAAGATTTGGTGGAAGAAGCAAATCAGCCTGTGAAGTGCCATGGAAAAGGTTGGAAATGTATTGCCGCAGCTGTCGAACTTTAGCTTTGAGAGCTGCCTTGTCTTCATCTCTCAACACCCTTTCCTTCAAGTTATTCGCTGCAACCTTGAAGAGATTGACGTCTGTATGGCGAGTACTTTTGCCAAGGTTAGCTTTGACAACTGTGAAGTCATCAACCTTGACATCATTAGCACTTCTATTTTCTGGAGGTGTTGCAGTCTCAAGAATTATTTCTCCATCCGCATTCTTCTCAATGCAAATCTACTTCTTCAGCTGCTTGTCTGGTGTGTCTTGATAGATGCTTTTTAGCTCTGTTAAATCCAGCTGATATGAGGGCTTTCTTCTCTTCCTTCCCAGAATGTTTTCAAGCCAGGATGAGCCATCCTCTCTTGGAAACTCGGTTCTTGCCTCATCAACTCCTGATGAATTAATACTTGCATCAAAGTTATGAACTGGTGAATCTGGGTCTGAATCTATGTGAATAGGAGAAGAGATTGGTGAATAAGGTGGAGATACATGATCTGAAGGTAACACTTCAACCTGCGGTGTTGTTTCAACAGGAACTTCTGGTTCAATTGGTGGATGTTCCTGTTGGACATGAGCTGGAGACTCATCCTTTTTCCTCTTTAACTTTGCCATTTTTGTTCCCTCTGGGAGAACACTCATAAATTTTATTCTTTGTTTTGACTTGGAAGTGGAAGGCTCTGATGGTTGCACAACTGGCGGCTCTGCTAATGGAATATCATCCTTCCGCTTAGTCTTCAAGAATATCAAACTGTTTTTAACCACTCGACTTGTTCTCTCCTCAATGGAAGTGCTCTCTTTTACTGACCAATTAACTGGCGGCAACGGTTGTTGCTCAATTTGGTCTCTGAAATACGTGGGAAGTAGAACTTCACCACTCTCTGTCAAACCCTCTATGTCTTCTGATAGGATATCAGACATTTGCTGAAGAGTGAACCTGCTGTAACTGTGTCCTCGCACTTCATACTCATTAGCACAATTAGCCCAGAAGTCTTCAACTGCAAACTTGTGCGTACAATTCTGACCAAGATGTGATGCATAAACACCATGGGGATCATATGAAGATCTCCTGTCAAAAAACTTAAGACCATATATGGATGATTCATTACCGATTGCCTTGGCATCTGCTCCAGATCTACATCTTGAAATACTCATCCCAAGTGGAACATTGAAGGTTGTCTTGCGTCTGCTACGCAAAAATGTATGCACTTCATAAGTTTGCCTCAAAAATTCCATAAATGCTATTTCATCTGTAGGATATTGCGGCAACATGGCTGGCTCTCCTGAGAAGCCATATACTCTGATGTAGGAAAAAGTAGGAAATTGGATAAACCAATCAGCCCATTCTGCCATTACTATTCTAGCCTCTACGGAAAACCGTATATGCAACTCGTTGTCCATGTCTCGCACTGCATGCATCAAGAATGCATCATTCACCCGCTTGTAATGTCGTTCAGCTTGAGAGATCTCTAATTGCGAGAAATGATGATACACATGTTGAGTACCCAGAGTTCCAACAACATTCAAACCTCTAAATTGACCTTGAAAAGCCATCAAAAACACAAGGTATGATATCATATGGAGTTCATGAGCCCTTTGAAAATCAATTATTTTTTTATGGAGACTGTCACTGATTAGTGCGACGAATCATAGAATTTGGTTCCGTCAACAATCTGGGACATGATGTAAAACATCCAAGGCTAAATTTATTTGCATCTGCTTGACCCGTGATACGACTTAGCAGAGTAATCATTATTGCATGCTCCTCCTTGAATTCTCCACGTCTAACGTTCTTTGGCATAATATTCTACTTTTCTTTCAACCACCTCTGACCAATCTTTTTTTGTATTTTTCCTTATCATTGTTCCAAACCCTCTTGCATTCTTCAAGTGAAACAGTTAAGTTCTCTCTCCAAATAGGTATTGTAAAACACTTTTCAATGTCGTTTGGCCTCAAGCTACAAAGCACACGTCCATCTCCTGACTGAATTTCTCTTGTGACTGAGTTGTAATGCGTCACGCAAGCAATCACAAACTCGATACTTTGCACGGTGATAGGAAAGGATGCCGCTGCAAGCAAACCAGAGTGTCCCAGATTCCTGATAGCATTATTTCCTGCATCCTCCAAGGAGTGTAAATTGATTATTGGAAGTACTTTATGCAAGTCTGTTTCACAAGTTTTCAGGTAATCATGAACCAATGCTATTTTGTGCCTGATTTGTGTTGGAGAGTACTGCATATTGGAAGATTTGAAAATCGACTGTGAACACGCCTATGTTGGAAAAAGTATTGGACAAATGGCTGAAAATTATTTGCTGATTTTTAGAAAAAAGCAAAGTGTGAGCTAAAAAAGCTGGCACATGGGTTTTGTAGATGATTCTGTTTCTAAGCAACCCAGATTGTCAGATTTTAAAAAAGCGGAGATTTTCTCAAAAAAGCAGGAAAAAAGCAGTTTCTCGAAAAAAGCACAACTCCCAGTCTTCAAGAGGATGATAATCTGGATGGACCCATCTCGATGAAAACTAAAAAAGCTCTGGTCAGATTTCTAAAAAATGATCTCCTTGAAACAAGGACCTTGAAAAAGCAAGCCTCTCTTCTTCCTCAACCCGAATCTATGAAGAACACTGAAAAAGCGCCTAGTTTGGGTCTTCGAATCTTCGTTGAAAGAAAAAATAAAATCTTTCTTCTGGATGCAACCTACAAAAGATAATGCAATAAAGAAGCCCAAAGCTTGTCTTTATAAATCTTTTGGTCGAAAAAGCAGCTTTATTTGTGTGAGAAGAAAACTTCTCCCTTATCCATGAAGAAAGCATCTTTTAAAGCATAAATCCAAGTGGATGTCTTCGAATAGGAAGAATCCCTATTTTGTAGGAGCCTATGGCTTCATGTGCAAGATGATGAAAAATATCTTCTTTGACGATGTCATCGAACACGCGAGTTGAAAGAAGTGCTAACGAAATTTTCTTCATTTTCGACACTTCAACACTCGTTTTGACTCAAATATGGCCTGTCTCTGACTTCAACAAGGCAGAAAAATGTTGTCATTGACTGAAAAAGCTAACTAATCCTGACATTTTGGAGATTGATCAATTGAGATTCCATCCCCTGCCTCCGTTCGACGATCTGACATCATTTGACCAAGTTTAACATCCCAGAAACTGCCAACGGGCGAAGATTGGTAACAAAGCACGACATAAAACACTAAAAACATGAAAATATTCTAACATTGCTCAAGTTGGGCGCCCCAAGCCTCCTGGGGCGCCTGGTTTCCCAACACTTAGCCATTTTTTTAGTTTTTTCAACTTTTTCAATTTCTTGGTTTGCGTGCGCGTTCTGGAGGCACAGGACCCCTGTTTGGCTATCAATTTCTATCAACTGGGATGGAAATGAGTCTGATGATCTGGCAAATATGCAAGCATAATGAAAACTAAGTTGATTGTACCTTCCATTTGCCTCAAAAAATGTGCCAAACTGATCAACACTGAACCGGACCGGGCTGACGGAAGGAGATTCATGTTTTTCAAGAAAAACATCAAAAATAATCTAACTCTAGAGAGTTTGGGAGCCCCAAGCCTCCTGGGGTGCCTGGTTTCTCAACACTTAGAAAATTTTTCAAAAATTTTCAATTTTGTACGTTTTCTCGATTTTCGTGCCCATGGCTCCTATTCAATCTTCAATTTCGGTCATTCTGATGAATGTCGAGGTGGGACGAAGGGTGATTTGAGTAGTATGAACATATCTGTGATGAAATCCTAGCTTTGACTAACTTTTGACCAAGTTTGACCAATCAGAAAAGAGCTGACGGAAGCATTTTTGACGTTTCTCGAAAAACGTGAAAAAAAAACTAACACAGGAGAAGATGGGCACCCCAAGCCTCCTGGGGCGCCCAATTTCACCAGACTTAGCCAAATTTATGATTTTCCAACTTTTCAATTCACCTTGGATCCATCTTGCATCATTTTGGGTGCATCATCGAGTTGACAGCCATTTGTCAGTTTTGCGTCGTTGAAACAATGTTGGAAACTCGTCGAAGAATTCTGGCAAGTGAATTTTTCTGTGTTGATGACTTTCGAGCTCATGCTTCGCCTTGTGAAAGAGCAAAAATGACCCAGTAGAAAAAACTTGGTCGTTTGAAGATTCTGTTTGAACCGTGCCGATCATGAAGCAAAATCGACCAATGAGAATCGAGCGCGACACCTGATTTGGAGATTCTATTTTTAGAAAGTTTTTCCAACATCCATATCTCAAGAAACCCAGAAAACCAAACTCGACATCTATTTTTAGAAATTTGCTTTTTTGACTTTTTGACGAAATTTTTTTTAGACTTGTTTCAAAATGCCTTAATGAAGCAAAAAATTTGGTTGGGTACAACACAACTTAAGGTCAAACCCTAGGGAAAATATAGCTAAAATATGTAATTTTTCACCAAATTTCTACTGTAAGAGCCCAATAAAAAGGTGTTGTAAAGAATTTTAGGAGGGGAAACAGATAATAACCCTGATAACAACCAATTAGTGTAGAAAAATCCTTTACAACATGCCTATGGTTCAAATCTAGAGAGACAATAAGGCCAAAATCTAGAGAAAAATTAAGATTTTTAAACCCTAGGCATGAAATTTTGCAAGCAAACCACTATGATGAAACACTAAAGTTAGAAATTAGTACTATGAGTGTTTTAAAAGGGTAGTAAAATCTGAAACAAGATTTTGACTACAAACCCTAGCTAATGCAGAACTAGGTTATATGAAAAAAAATGCACAATTTCAAGCAATTTTTAGCAATTTAATCACGAAAATGCAATCTAAATGAATGATGAATGAAACATTTTTGTATTTTAAATTAGATATGATGATAATTACATAAATTTATTGAAATTAGATGCAACTAATTTAAATTATTTGAAAATGCAAGCTAAAAATACCAATTTTTTTTTCAAATTTTTTAAATTTTTTGTAATTTTCCAAATGCAATAAGATAAACAATGAAATGAATGTAAATATGAAGAAAAACACTTAGAAAGGTTCCAAAAAGTCCAAAAACATGGGTTCACCAAAATGTTTAATATGAAAAAATGAGGATGATTTAGTTTAGGGTTGATTTTTCTAGTTTGTGTAAATCCTCCTTTCTCCACTAAACATTCAAGGACTTTAGCTGAGTAAGAAGTTTACTACAGGCCTTCAGTCACTCAAAACATAGGGGAAGATTGGAATTGTGTGATTTTGTTTCTCAATTAAATCTAATTATGCTCAAGACCCTAATTATGCAAATTCAGAATCAAGCAGACAAATTACAGAAAATGCTCGCACAGAGAGATATCAAATGACAATCAAATGCATACCAAATTTCAAAGTTTGGAAAATAGAAAAGTCAGGGTTTAATGAGTGGGCTCCCTAGTCCGGTGCCATACTTTTTCCTTGAGATTTGGGAAACTTGTATGCAACCTATTCCTATTGTTCCAGAGATTCTTTAGTTGTGGGATCTGAAGGACTAATGAGCGGGCGCCCAAGTCCAGGTCCCTATTTTCTCTTCTGATATGCAATTCCAACGGTCTACACTATTCTCCTACAACTCCACTTTTTTCCTCCTGCAACCTGTAACCTGCAATCATGAAAAAATGGGTTGGGGTTGTGGTGTTTAGAGGCTTGCCTCAGTCAAGCCCTAGTGAGACATTCAAGTCTTCCAAACACCCTTGTCAGATAAAGAGTGTGTATCCCTATGGGATAGAGGCAAAATCCAAATGATAAATGATTGAAAACATAATTGATATCACCTTGTAGTGAAGATCTCATGCAAGGAAGATGCTCTTCATGCCATGAGGAGATGGATGCCAAATCTACAAACACAAACACAATGACAATGCTCTACTCTGCCACACAGTGAATATTTTGAATGCTCCAAAATCATAAGAATGCATCAAGTTATATAATGCCATCTCTAGTTTACAAATGAATCACTAATCATGCTTATATATGTAACTACAAACATTCCCGCTAAGAATTTCGTAATTGAAACTTACCGTGTCGGCATAGGACCTAAATAACGATCATAAACCAACACTCCAAAATTGGTCCTAACCTAAAATAGGGTAGGACTTCTTGGCGTAGGTGCCCAATTCCTCCCCCTATTTCAGGAAGGAATTATGTCAAGTGCTTCCCCTAGGTCCCATCTACCATGAAACTTTCGGGTTTTCTCATTGGGATGTCAAATTAACATGAAAAATGCTCTAAATGCATCAACAAGACCCGAGAGCTAAACCTTAATAGGAAAAAGGCCCTAAGGTTACTTTTTCTGACATAACAGTTCTATGCATTGTCTATCTTATGATTGTCATTTCAATATAAAAGAATATAGATCTGCAGATTTGTTTGTAATTTTGTAAGATTATTATATCTATGTTTATCTAGTTCATGTGGTAATTTATCTTGATTTGAGTAAAGTATAGGATTAGTTCTCTGTTCTATAGTAGACAATCTCTGTTCATGTAGAAGAATAGTTCCTATAGTTGTAGCAAACTGTTCCTGTCGCACTTCCTGTAGTCAATTTAGAATAAAATCTTAGATGGAATTTAAAGTTTTAATAAGTTAAATTGCATTCCATTATACTCAATTTTCTACCTCTATCCCTTGAGCAAATAGCCACAACATCTTTCATAAGTTTACGCCCCAGATTGACATAGGATTGAACTGAATTGTGAACCTAAAAACTAAAACATAAACTTGAAACTATTATCTTCAATGTTGTCCCAACACCGATCCCCCTTTATTTCCATCTTAATTTTCTATATATAATCATCATTGAGTATAAAGCCCTTATTGCAGGCTTACATGTCACAATGTCACTCAATATCCATGTTCTTCACATATTTGGTGATTCATAGTTGATCATAAAGCAAGTTACCAAATCTTATCAAGCGAAGCATGATATGTAATCTCAGTATCGTGACTTGGCTTTATCACTATCGAATCATTTCTCTTCTTTCACTATTGATATGATTCCAAGAAAGGACAATAGACATGTAGATGTAATGGTGAGCACTGCCTCCCTTGTACCCCTTGAAGATTCTCCTACCGATTATCAATTCATCATTCATACTCTTTTTTCACTAGCTATAACTGATAGCTCTTCTGATGTTTCTTTTTGTTACAACATAGATTTGAAAGAATGGTATTCCCATATATTCAATTATTTGCATGATAGTACCTTCCCAAATCCCTCGTCCAAAAATGTTTGAGCTCATATTCATAAGCTCGTTGTAAGATATATCATCCTTTCTAATATTCTTTATCATCAAGCTTATAATGACCTCCTTCTTTGTTGTTGAAATAAAGTAGAGATTCCCATTGCCCTCGAAGAGGCCCATTCAGGTGCCTACGAGAGGTATTTTGGTGGAAGATCTTTGGTTCAAAAATTGCTTCGTATGGGTTACTATTGGAAAAGCATGGAACAAGATTCATATGCTTTCACTAAAAAGTACCCTCAATGCCAACATCATAACAACTTGATCTGAGCTCTTGCTTAGGTATCCCCTTGGCCATTTTTTGTATGGGCTTTAGATCTTATTGGAAAAAAAAATCCTCCTTCTTCTCAAGGTCACACTTTTATCATCATAGCTACAGATTAATTTATGAAATGGGTTGAATTTGGTCCACTTCGATCCATGACTGCTGAAGTAATATGTCACTTCCTCCTTGATAACATTATTTCTCAATTCAAACTTCTTTTCACTTTGGTTTTTGATAATGGTTCCTCATTTAAGAACAAAGAAGTGATGAAGTTCTTAGAGAAATTTCATATTTAGACTTCTCTATGCCATATTATCCATAGTCAAATGGACAAGAAGAAGATTCCAATAAAACCATTGAGTAAATTCTCTAAAATACTGTCAACAAACATGGTAAAGATTGGCATACTCAACTCTCCTATGCATTATGGTACTATCACACATGTATTCATACTACTATAGGTGCTACCTTGTACAACCTTTTGTATGGTGTCGATACAATCATGTCTTTAGATTTGGAATTTCCTTCACTGCAAATTTCCCTCAATGGCCTCATCGACGACAACATGTACACGGAATAGAGACTTCAACAACTTGAGATGCTTGATAAATAGTCCATCCACGCTCTCGAACATCTCCAATCTTATCAAAATAATGTCATACACTGTTGGTTATTTTTTTAATTCCCAACCTTATCTCATGAAATAGCCTATTATTTAGCCACTTCCAATGTTTAACTATCATGAGGGGTTGGCCAAAACATAGGTGACAATTAAAATAACTTTCCCTCTACACTTTAGGCTCTACAAAACCTAGGAGGGTGATCCCTTGATAGTATTTAATAACCTCCTATGCCAATCTATTACAAATACTATGAAAAGAAGTTTTGTTGTATGCAAATTTGCTTGAGGATTATGTAAAATATGAAGGGCTGGCTTAAATCATTCAAGCTTTTGCATTCTCAAGACCATAGAACAAGGTGAAACATCAATTTAACAAACACATGTAACTAAATTCAATGATTTTTAAAGTATTTGGGTGTTTATTTGATTCTGGAGTTTGAAAACTAGACATAGAGGTAAGAGATCAATACCTTGACCTAGGGCAACACAATCAAACCAAACGTAATTGAAACTTCAATGACAACATTTCACTTGAGCATCAGAGAGCCTTATAACATTGCCTTACAACATTATACTCGATATTTCTGAATCAGTCATACTTATGATATCCTTGTATACATTCACACAAATCTATATTTATATTGAAGCATTTAGCTCATTCTTTGAATAAGAGCCTCAAACAAAAAGATACATGTACACAAGAAACTTCATGGAGACAAGATGAAAAATCTTTGATTTATTCACTCATAATTTATGTAAACCACACCTCAAGAGACAAATGGATTCAGAAATCTGCCATTATATTCATTTGGATGCTAGTACTATCAAAATAAGTTTATAAAGACACACAAATTAGACTCAAAGAACCTAGAAAAGAGCAAAACTTCTATTCTCTATGTTTTTGCTGCACAATTCTCTCAGAAATCAACCAACTGCCCTGTAAATGGCCTTGAATTCCTTTTTATAACCCAAAGGAGCAACAAGCCTTAGGCCACTTACACCTATCCTAATTCATGATGAAGCAAATCTGATTATCTGAGAGATTTCAGGATGAAGCAATCAGATTATCAATTATATGGCCTTGATCACATTGAAACACCACTAATGCAGAGTAATGGCTCACACGAAAAGTGTTAACATATAACTATTTCTGGTTCAAATCCTGACCATAGATGAAACTTCCTTAGGACCCAATTGGTAGCTATCACTCATCCAACGTCCACCTCTCTCTTGCTTCAAGTCTCCAAGATCAGATCTTCCACTGCCTGATGTGATGCGAAGAATCCTTGCGAGGATTGCCAAGTCATCATGTGAAGTGCCACCTCAGATTCTGCAGTCTTGCTGAAGCTATTTGGATAGCCCAGGGAAGTGTATGGTCTCTGCGAAATACCAAGTCAGCATTTGAAAATGCCATATCAGATGCATGTCTAGGTCTTGTCTTAAGCATATCCAGATCTTGAATTTTGGATCAAAACCTCAAAGTGTGGATTTTCTCCTATAAGGCCTGCCAAATGATAGAGGATGAAATTCTAAACAGGTTTGCCTTTTGGATCATGTGGAAATTCATTAAAATAAAGAAGTTATTCAAGGTCAAAGTTGTGGTCAATGGTCATATGGATATCCATGTTTACACTTAAGATCTTCACATTTGCAAATATCCAAACAAATTGTCTTGAACAAGAAGCTTAGAAAATTGTTAAACTTGTATAAATCTTAGTATCCTAATATCTAGATATGTGCCCATCAAATTTACCTAGCGGTATGAAAAAATCGTCATATGCATTGGATATTCTATGTCTGGATATGCAATTCTTAACATCCATGTCCTTATGCCTTTCGATATATCCAGATCCTGATCACATCATTTGACTTTCTCTTATACAAATAGATAATGTCATGCGAATATTTGTTCATGTGGATATTAGCCTTGTTGAATATCCTTACCTTTGCCAAATATCTCGATCCGGATGACATCACGTCATTTCAACCCATAAGGAGTTTTATCTTTACTGATGTCATATGGATATTTTCCCGCATCCAAATGTGTAGATCCTTTGCTTAATGTGGACAAGTCCTAATGTCCTAACATTCATCTAATATCCAACCCTTTCTTAATGTCCATACCCATGAAACTAATGGCCACATCCTAATGACGTGTCCCAATTGACTTTTCAACTGGATATTGACATACAAATATTCGCAAGAAAACCTTAAGGTCTGTATCCTTCAATGTGTGCATCCTAATGATGTCATCCAGATCCCTTTCCAAAGAAACATTAAACATTGATGACATCATCTGGACATTCCAACACTTGGACATTTCAAAAAGATAATATCCAGACATTATCTTAATGTCTGGATCTCCCCAATATCCAGATGATGTCATTGTCCTCATGACCAAGAATTACCTTAAAAGAAATGTTGCCACATTGGGTCTCGTAGTGCTCACTGAAGATGCTTAGAAAGTCTCTTGAAGAAGAGATTTTTCATGAAGAAGGAAAAGCTACTGACCTAGAAGCCACTAGACACAAATTAATGGATTTTTTCATGCATATGCACCTAAGTTGTTTTAAAACAGGGGCATATGAAGGAAAACTTTGAAATATATTCGGATCTAAGATGTGAAGGTTTTAGTAGGGTTTTAGCAGGCTTAGAGATAAAATGCCAGGGACTAGAGTATGCATTAAAATGCAGGTCCAAATAGTGGCTCTTGTGTGGGGATGCTTGTTCACAAGAATGAGGCAAGATTCTAGAAGATCTCTTAGTGGAGCAGACTAGACCAAGCAAAAACATAGAGAAACAAAACCCAACCAAATAGGAATAAGACAGACAACCAACCAAAAGAGATAGATGCACTATTCATATAACAGATTGTACATGGAATATAACATACTTCAAGAGAAGTATGGCTTAAGGAATTGTCCATGTACTGGCAATTTTAGAAGTTCACCTATCAGATAATACAGAAAATATGAGTCTTCCCCATGAGGGTTATTGATCAAGTAAGGACCCAGCCATAAGGCATTAAATTTTCCTCGTTTTCCTCTGTCCTCAGCCTTGGCATTCCACATCAGGACCGTGCTTCCATCCTCAAACTTTCTATGAGAAGATCTCCTGTCATATAACTTCTTGACCTGCAATTGCAATTTTTGATTCACCTCATCTAGCTCTGTTAGGACATTGATCCTATGTTGCATATCATCTATAATATTTTCATCATATTCCTAAATGAACTTGTATACCTACAACAAGTTGTTAGTTGGCATTGTAGCTTCCATGCCATAAACCAAATTGAAAGGAAGCTTCTTTTTTGCTTTCTTGACTATCATCCCATTAGCCCAAAGGGCTTGCTTTAACTTTGAATCCTAAGATCTCTTGTTTTTCTCTTTTACCCTCTTTATGATCTTCATTAAACTTTTATTATTAGATTCTGCCTGTCCATTACCTTGTGGGTGATAAGGGGTTGAGTAAGAAAGTTGAATTCCATACTTATTGCAAAAGTCTATGAATTCTTTTGATCTAAAGCACATAGCATTATCTGATACTATCTTTTTTGGCACACCAAATCTGATCAGAATATTGTTCATTAGGCAATCAATCACCACCTTGTTGGTAGCCCTTCTTGTAGGGATGGATTCAACTCACTTTGTAAAGTAGTTAGTGGCTACCAGGATCTAGGAATGTCCACCACTGGACTTTTCTAAAATTTCTCCTATACAATCAATCCCCCACTACTGGAAAGGTGCCTGCACTATGACTGGTCTAAGGGGCAAATTTCCTAAGAACTTCAACTTCCCTAAAAATCTTTGACAAGCATCACATGATTTCACCAGTCTATGTGCATCCTTGAACAATGTGGATCACCAGAATCCCACCCTTAAAACTTTATGTGCAATTATTTTGGCCATATAGTGGCCACCACAAGCACCACTGTGTATTTTAGTCAAAATATCCAAAGCTTGATTCCCATCAATGCATTTCAATAACACTCCATCACTATTTCTCCACCACAATTCATTCTCAATTATAACATATTTCGCAGCGTGCAGCTTCAATGTTCTCTTTTGATTATTAGTCATCCCCTTAGGGCATGACATATTTTGCAGGTAATATACAACATTTATGTACCACCCTATAGTCTGCATATCA
Organism: Cunninghamia lanceolata; assembly: GCA_027924645.1. Lineage (NCBI taxonomy): Eukaryota > Viridiplantae > Streptophyta > Pinopsida > Cupressales > Cupressaceae > Cunninghamia > Cunninghamia lanceolata. The sequence goes on from BSBN01000803.1 coordinate 16,016,948, forward strand.
CAAATAGGAGATACATCAACATATTTAACATTATTTACCTGATTTGCCTCTAGGTTTGTCTTTGCCATCAACTTGGCCAATCCTTGTCTTTTGACCAACTTAGTGATTTGAACATCAATATTGAATTCTTAAATTCTATTTATCCATCTGTGCCTCCTTCCAGTGACCTCCAGTTGTGTAAAAATATCCTTTACAACAATACTTTGAACAAAGGCAACAATAGTTACACCAACTAAATATGGTCTAAAATTTTTAACTAACTTTACTAGAGCACACACTTGTTTTTTAGATATGTCATATTTCAATTTAGCCACTTGCAATGATTTGCTAAAGAAGGCAATATGTTGTTCATATCCTTCTTCATTCTTCTACAACAAGACTGCAACAATTGTATGATAGGAAGCAAAAGAAAAAAGCTGAAATGGCTTTGAAAAGTCGGGGGATTTCAGAATTGGGGCCTCCTTGATGGATTGCTTTATACCATTGAATGCTTTACACAGCTCTTCACTCCAAGATATCACTTTTCCTTTCTTCAGCATCTTAGAGATAGGTCTTGTAATTTTAGCAAAGTTTGTCATGAATCTTCTCAAGAAATTAACTTGTCCAAAGAATGATTGAATACCCTTGGCATTCTTTGGTTGTGGTATTCTATCAATAGTAGCCACTCTCTCAAGGTCAATCCTAACACCTTCTTTGGACACAATATGTTCTAGCAACTTCCCTTTAGTGACTTCAAAAGCACACTTATTTGGATTAAGAGGTATTCCATATTCTAAGGCTCTAATAAAGATCTTTTCTAGGTGCATACAATGATCCTCCTCCTTCTTGGAGAATGCCATCAGGTCATCCTAATATACTACCATGATGATATTAATCAAGTCCAAGAAAGCTACATCCATAGCTCTCTAAAATGTAGCACCTGCATTAGTCAGGCCAAAAGGCATTCTAACATAAACATAAGTACCCCAAGGAGTTGTAAATGTTGTCTCTAATTGCTCAGACTCCTTAACTTTGACCTAGTTGTAACCTGAGAAGCCATCCATCATAAATAACAATTCACAACCAGTGACTCTCTGCAACATTGCCTCCATGTTTGGCAATGGATAATTATCTTTTAATGATGATATATTAAGGTTTTTGAAATCCACACAAAATCTGACATCACCATTCTTCTTCCTAACAGGCACAAGATTTGATACCCAAGTTGAATGCTTGATTGGCTTTATGATTCCACCCTCCCTTAACTTTGTTAGTTCTGCTTGCATTTTGGGTGCTAATGTTGGGTTTATGGATCTTTGCTCCTGCTTAAAGGGCTTTGCACCTAGTTTAAGGGGTATCTCATGCTAAAACAAATTCTCTCTGTATGCCTTCAGATCATCATAAGAAAAAGCAAACACATGCCTATATTTTCTTAATAAAGCAATCAACATTGCTTTAACTTGAGGCTTCATTTTCTTCCCTATATACACCTTTTTTGGAGCATTCTTAGTTCCTAGATTTATTTCTTCCAGGTCATCTAGATGTGCAAAATTTTTCTTAACAATATTTTTATCAGTGCCATCAAAAACCCTTTCCAAAGCCACAAGACCCCTAGGAATTTTGTTAGTCTTGAGCTGGATCACCTCATATCCAAATATTGTTTCTCTTCCATCCTTCACCTCTACAAATGCCCCAAATTCTATCTCCTAACTCTCATATCAGTCTACACATTGCAAAAAGTTCAATACATCTTGATCATCATTAAACACCTGCCAATTCTAAATATAGTTAGGGACAGAGGGCCTTGCTTGCATCTCAACCTTTGAGATACCTGCAAAGGTCATATCATTAGGCCTCAATGTTATGTTTTCCAGCAAATCTGCTATAGCATTCTTATTTCATTCTATTCATTCGATGTTAAAAGAATCAAACATCTCTATTGTGTCCCAAACAACATTTTTGTACTACTTCAATCTATTGTTATTTGACATGAATACTGACCATACTTGAGACACAATCAATTTTGAGTCACCCACGACTCTCAACTTTCTTATTCCATGTGTTGACACTCATTTTGACCAGGGGTTGATTTGTCATGATCAGGAGGTTTCTTCATTTGAAGCCTTTATCTTCTTGCCCATTTTTTCTAAGTGTTGGACCTCCTCAGCATTTTTCAACTGCAGCATCATATTTTCCTGAGGAGGAGGTCATCATCATCATCTTGTCTTCGATGATGATCTGCATCATCATGTTCCTCGTCGACTTGTTTCTCAACGTCATCATCATATTTCAACTGTCGGGTGATGTTTGCCTATTATCCTGATGATACTGATGAGCTACAGTGCGCCCTCATCTGCTTGCGAGGGTGATTTTTCAAAGTATCCGGTGATCTTTCATTTATCACCTTGCTCAAACATGATGATGTTGCCCCGGTATCCTGAAGGGGTTATTCTCTAAGTGCTCGACACAACTTGTTTTTTTTAAGGGTCGTCATCATCATGATATTTCCAGTTTTCATCCTGCTGCTTGCGGAGGTCATCATATTTTCTGCCTTCATGATATTTCGCCGGGGTGATATTTTTATCATCGGGTGATCTTGGTTATGATCATCCTGATGATGCTGTTGAAGAGTTCTAAGTGCGACCCGATATTCACTAGGGTCATCATATTTTGAACGTCAGGATGATCTTAGTCAATATCATCCTGATGATGTTGTATCACTTCTTGTTCGTTGTTTCTTCATCCTGATGATGCTGACGTCATCCCTATATCAGGGTGATATCTATTTCTCTGCCTATCTGCATCATGATATTCCGAAGGAGGGGGTGATATTTTCATATCACCCGGATATATGTTTGTTTGTTCGAGCATCATGATGATGCTAATATTAAGGAGATATCCGCCTGCTAGCTTCGCGCATTATCTACTGGGGGTGATCTTTTCAAGCAGCATCATCATATTCAGTTATCGCCCCGATCTTATAGTGGAGCTACAGTGCAACCTGATATTTGAACATCAGGAGGATATTTCCAAATATCCGGTTGTCTTCCGAATATCATGATGATGTTAATATGATGATGACGTCATCAAGGTCCCGCGGGGGTCATATTTCTAACACTGATCATCTTGAAGAGACCTCCTGATATTTGCAAACATGATGATGACGTCATCCGGATATGAGGAGGTGCGCAGTAGGCAGATATGATGATGACGTCAGCAGGATATGATGATGACGTCATCAGGATGTTCATCGGCCAGACTTTTAGAATAAGCTCAGCAGGAGGATGTTCCTCCGATGGATCAGGTTGTGCCGATTATCATGCAAGTTATATTTCAAATATCATGATGACGTCAGGGTGATATTTCGAACAACAGGATATCATGCTGCTGAGGGATGATGATGATGAGGTTATATACTAATGTCGTCAGGAGCAAAAGCACCGACATGATATATGCTCATGACCTAGTATATAAAGTGTTATTGAGGTCATCGCGGGGTGCATGTGGGATATTGTTATCCTGCATTTTCAAATATCATGATGATGAATCTCGGCGGGAAATGCTTGCGATAGTCTGTATGATGTTCTTCCCGAGGCCGTGGGTTGGTGCGCCATTAATGGCGAAGGTTGCAGAGGTATGGGCGATGGCGTGGGTCGATCTGGTACCCGACTGAAGGTGTCAATCAGCGGATGATGGCGCAGGGCTCGAGAAATCTTCCTGTCTCCTCCCCTACCTGCTGCATTCAAGTTTGGGCGCCAATCTGGTTGTGTTTGAGCGCCATTTTCATGATACCGTGTGTCTGGCGGGAGTTTTGGTCAACCTGGTAGTTAATGCTGAAGGCACCTTCCTGCTATATAATGCAGAGGGTGTTATTCATTCGAGGTTGTTGAAAGTTGTAGATTTTTGGCTCTGTAATCCAAAACCAGCTGATCTGGTTGCTCTGTACAGTTTTTCTTGTGAGTTTATGTATCTCCTGTTGTAGGACTTGGCATGAATCCACTGGTTTCATGGTTGATCTTATATGAGTAATGCTACCTTAGCATGTGTTGTGTTAATTCTGTCTCCAGTATTGCATGTATCCTTCTTCTGGATCTGGATGTTTGCTTATGTTTAGATTCTAGAGCATAGAATTCCTATGTTGAATGTCTGATCTTTTGACCTCTGCTCAAGGGGCAGATTAAACTGTTTTCAGGTTGAACATTGGGAAGGGTATACTGCAGTAGGGATGCCATAAGTAGAGATAGCTCAACACTCTATATTGGGAGATATCTGTAAGGCAGATATCATGTGTATCCCCCTAAAATCCAGTTTTAGCTATTTATGCTGATCATTCACAGGTGTATGTCTACCGACTCCAAGCCCTGGATAGGCACCAATCATGCTGTGTTCTTGTGTTATACACCATGTCCAGCTTTGCATCCAAATTCATATCAAAACACTTCATACCTCCACCTGTTAGTTGTAGGAGTAGGATTAGGAACCCCCTGCATACTCTCATACCCAACCAGACATCATGTCCAAGAATGTTGCCAGCCTTGTGATCTATCATGCAGATCTTGGTCCATACATGAGAGTATTCTGCCTGTTGTTGTCAAGTTAGACCTTTCTATCTTTGAGCTAGTCAAGGTTACATCTTAAGTTATAGGGATACCCCCCTTGGTGCGGCAAAACCAGAAGTGAAGGGGAGGAGCTCACGCAACCTCCTGTATTCAGTTGGCCTGAATCTGCCTGTGCATTAGAAGTGGCAAACCCTAATGCTGATTCAGAAGAAATGTCAACACCATGTTTGTATGCAACCTTTAACCCAAGCATTAAAGCTTCATATTCAACAACATTATGTTGAGATTAAGGAACACTGAGAGGGGGGGTGAATCAGTGTTTTGCAAAACTTATTACTATGTTCCTTTATTCATTTACCACATACATCCAAAATAAAGAAGCATGAACACAAGAATTGAAACAACAAGATCATAACACATGAACACTAGGATTTTTACGTGGAAACCCGATTAAGGGAAAAACCATGGTGGGGGTTAGCCCACAAGAATTTACACTCTGTTAAAAGTATTACAAATGGGGAAGGCACATGCCTTTAGGCACACTACCTAGAGCTCACTGTTCAAAGGAGGCTCACTACCTACAAATTGATTACAGAGTTCACTAAAATGTTTGAATTGATGAATAACATCTAACTATGGAAAATAATAGTTCCGGTTAAGCTCAGTACACTTACTTTACACACTTCATCTTTCTCTATCATGCTTCACTATTTTGCCATGATCCAGACCTTATATCTCTTTACTTCACATCTGATTTAGCTATACTTCGCACTTATCCCTTCATATTCACAACATCACAGCACAAAATGCTTGAATCCATCAATCATATATATCCGCTATATGAAATTACATCAACTACAGTCAGCCTTAAGAAAAACTTAAAGACTTTTTAAGAACATTATTATGTCAATTGAATCCATGCACAAACATCAATGCGGACCAAAACTTATGTATCCAAGTCACCTCACATGTCGCCAAATACTACTAGATCTCCTAAATTACTTGACCAACCACTTCTCTTCATCCGCACAAGGATCAAACACCAAGTCAGCATGTTCTTCACTGGACTGAACTGTTTAACCAGAACTCAATACTTAGAGGCTTGTAACTTTCTATCCCTTCATCACCAGAGGCTAAAATATTGGATTTAGGTAGCCCTGAGATCCCTTAACTTTCCCTCAGATCCGCAACACAATATGATTGCCTGTGGAGAAATACGGACTAAGATCCTGAACCCTGTCATATGCTTGTTGCAAATATGTGTCTAATCGATGTTGTCATTGATGTTAACATATCCTTGTTGCCATTGGTGTCAACATATCCTTGTTGCCATTGGTATCAACTATATCCTATTTTGTTGCCTGTTTAGAAGACTAGAATGTTGAGGCTATTGAAAAAATAATGAAGATCAATGTATGTAGACCATATGGCTATGTAGAGGATTGTCTAAAGTAGCTCCAATTAAGTTTTGAGAGGTCCACATGAAGATTTGAAGAAACTATAGCCATCTGAGTAGAACAAGGTTTTGCTGTGTTTAGAAGAGACAAAGTGATAGTAAACTGGTCTGAATTGCTCCGCATTGAAATATTATGATCTGCGGATCTATAGGCATGTTTGGGAAGCTAGTGTGTATCATCAACTCAAGTGGTTCGTGGTTTGGAGGTCTGCAAGCAATCTTTCTAGTGTGACAGTCATGGAAGACCGTGTTCTTGAGGTTCTAGATGAAGATGCAAGTGATTCTAATTATTTGGAGGAGTGTAGATTTTGAATTCAATGTGCTTGTGGAGGTCTCTGGATCATGTGACTGCTATGTTGGAGGTCTGCATTAAAGATGGAGCTCATTGGTGAAGATTTCTTTCTTGGCATTGCTATTCTTCCCAGTCTTGGTCGACTGGATGATTCAAACATGTTGCAGATGATCTAAGAGCAATTTTATGGAGCGTGTCATGTTGATCAAGGAAGATTTGAGTCCCAGTTATGTTTGGCTAACAACTTAGTGATTCACATTAAGTCAGATGCTTGTAGTGCCGACATTGATGTTTATTCTAAGGTTGATGAAGCATATAAAGGTGTGTAGCTGAGTTGTGGAAAATCATCCTTATGTGAAATAATAAAATCCCAAGAAAAGATTAGAGGCAGAGCAGAGAAGAGAAGAAGCAGAGGAACAAGAATAGTAAAGGATGAAGTGATATTGAAGAAGTATTTGGGAGAAGAGCAGAAGTTTTGTGAGCATTCAATGAAATTAAACTAGGCATGAAGAAGATGCTATTTCTTAGTTTATTCTTTTTGTATTAAACTTAAATCCATGTAGGCAGTGAGCCTCTTTTGAGTAGTGAGCTCTAGGCAGTGCACACTAAGGGAAGTTCCTTCCCATTTTTAAGTACTTTTAACAGGGTACGAATGTTGTGGGTTAACCCCCACTGTGGTTTTTCCTTTAACCGGGTTTCCACGTTAAAAATCTTGGTGTCAAGTGTGTTAATTATGTTACTACTCATGTGTTATTGTTTCATGCTTTAATGTTTACATCATTAATCTGTTATAAGTTGTGAATAAAGATTAAAAATAAAAAAGCTTAATTTTGTGAGACAACTGATTCACCCCCCTCTCAGTTGTCTGGCCTAATTCCAACAATTGGTATCAGAGCCACATTCCTCTAAAAGAAGCTTAACCACTTGAGGAGATCCAAAATGTCGACTTACAAGAAGGAAAGTCTGAGTTTTGATGGAACAAATTACTCCCTTTGGAAGGTGCACATGCAATGTCATTTGGAATGTATGGGTGATGCCTTTTGGTTGATAACGGGTGTAGTCACGGTAGGAGGGTTCACAAAATGAACTATCTGGACCATGCAACAAGAGTAAACACAATAGAAACAACTCAAGAAAATGGAACAAATACAGATTCAGCCATTTAGTATATCATAGAATCAAATACAATCTGGCCGGCAACATGCGGGCTTACAATTAGGGCTGACAGACTTGATTACATACACGCGCAAGATAAAGCTTTGAAACTCCTTCTCACAAAATCTAAACTATGGATTATGAATCAATTACTAACTTCTTTCCTAAGGATCTATTACATCAATATATATCATCTTTGGACCAATAGATTCCTTTGCGTCAGCCAAGGAAGATCACAAACTCCAAAGAAGAGGTGTAACGTGTTCACAGATAGGTCAGACCTAAATGCATAGAACACTTCCTCAAATGAATGGAACAACGTGTGAACCTCCTGTTGACACTCATTTTGACCAGGGGTTGATTTGTCATGATCAGGAGGTTTCTTCATTTGAAGCCTTTATCTTCTTGCCCATTTTTTCTAAGTGTTGGACCTCCTCAGCATTTTTCAACTGCAGCATCATGTTTTCCTGAGAAGGAGGTCATCATCATCATCTTGTCTTCGATAATGATCTGCATCATCATGTTCCTCGTCGACTTGTTTTTCAACGTCATCATCATATTTCAACTGTCGGGTGATGTTTGGTTTTTATCATGATGATGCTGCCGAGCTACAGTGCGCCCTGATCTGCTTGCGAGGGTGATGTTTCAAAGTCTCCGGTGATCTTCCATTTATCACCTTGCGCGAGCATGATGATGATGTTGCTTATTCTTTGAATTGCTCGACCTAACTTGTTTTTTCCTAAGGGTCGTGTTCATCATCATCATATTTCCAGTTATCATCCTGCTGCTTGTGGAGGTCATCATATTTTCTGCCTTCATGATTTTTCGCCGGGGTGATATTTTTATCATCGGGTGATCTTGGTTAACATCATCCTGATGATGTTGTTGAAGAATTGTAATTGCGACCCGATATTCACTAGGGTCATCATATTTTGGAACGTCAGGATGATCTTAGTCAATATCATCCTGATGATGTTGTATCACTTCTTGTTCTTTGTTTCTCATCCTGATGATGCTGACGTCATCCGTATATCAGGGTGATATTTTTCTTTCTGCCTATCTGCATCATGATATTCGCGAAGGAGGGGGTGATATTTTCATATCACCCGGATATATGTTTGTTTGTTCGAGCATCATGATGATGCTAATATTAAGGAGATATCCGCCTGCTGGTTTCGCATGTTATCTATTGAGGGTGATCTTTTCAAGCAGCATCATCATATTCAGTTATCGCCCCGATCTTATAGAGGAGCTACAGTGCAACCTGATATTTGAACATCAGGAGGATATTTCCAAATATCCGGTTGTCTTCCGAATATCATGATGATGTTAATATGATGATGACGTCATCAAGGTCCGCGGGGGTCATATTTCTAACACTGATCATCTTGAAGAGACCTCCTGATATTTACAAACATGATGATGACGTCATCCGGATATGAGGAGGTGCGCAGTAGGCAGATATGATGATGACGTCAGCAGGATATGATGATGACGTCATCAGGATGTTCATCGGCCAGATTTTTGTTATAAGCTCAGCAGGAGGATGTTCCTCCGAAGGATCAGGTTGTGCCGATTATCATGAAGGGTATATTTCAAATATCATGATGACGTCAGGGTGATATTTCGAACAACAGGATATCATGCTGCTGGAAGATGATGATGATGAAGTCTATACTAGTGTCGTCAGGAGCAAAAGCACTGACATGATATATGCTCATGACCTAGTATATAAGGTGTTATTGAGGTCATCGCGGGGTGCATGTGGGATATTGTTATCCTGCATTTTCAAATATCATGATGATGAGTCTCGGCGGGAAAACCTTGCGATGGTCTGTTTGGTGATTTTCCCCAGGCCGCGGGTTGGTGCGCCATTAATGGCGATTGTTGCAGAGGTATGGGCGATGGCGTGGGTTGATCTTGTACCCGACTGGAGGTGTCAATCAGCGGGCAGGAGCGCAGGGCTCAAGAAATCTTCCTGTCTCCTCCCCTACCTGCTGCATTCAAGTTTGGGCGCCAATCTGGTTGTGTTTGAGCGCCATTTTCATGATACTGTGTATCTGGCAAAATTTTGGTCAACATTGTAATTAATTGCTGAGCACCTACCTGGCTGTTATAAGCAGGTTGTGTTGTTCATTTGTGGTTGTTGAAAGTTGATGATTTTGGCTCTGTAATGCATAACAAGCTGATCTGGTTGCTCTGTACAGCTTACCTGGGAGTTTATGTATCTCTTGTTGTTTGTTTTTGGCATGAATCCACTGATTTCATGATTAAACTTATATGAGAAATGCTGTTTGGCATGTGTTGTGTTAATTCTGTCTCCAGTATTGCATGTATCCTTCTTCTGAATCTGGATGTTTGGTAATGTTTAGATTCTAGAGCATAGAATTCCTGTGTTGAATGTCTGATCTTTTAACTTCTATTCAAGGGGTAGATTAAACTGTTTTCAGGTTGAACATTGGGAGGGATATACTGCAGTAGGGATACCATAAGTAGAGATAACCTAACACTTTGTATTGGGAGATGCCTGTAAGGCAGGTATCACATAGATCCCCTTGAAATCCAGTTTTAGTTGTTTATACTGATCATTCACAGGTGTATGTCTATTGACTCCAGGCCCTGGATAGGCACCAATCATGCTTTGCTTTGTGTTATAACCACATCCAGCTTTGCATCCACACTTAAACTCCAAAGCAAAATCTAAAACCAACATTAGGACATTAGAGTTAGTTTAGGATCCTCAGTCCTCTGTCTACAACTGCAAATAGGCCCAAAGCTAGCCCCTTTGCCCTTATCTTTCAGTTTTGGTCTACATACAGGAGGACTCATTTGCTTTCTGTCAACATCCCAGCCTTGCATGCATATCCTTATGGATGTTGAATAGGGAATACCCCCCTAGGTCTTGCAGAGCCTGAAGAAGAAGAGGAGATAAAATATAGAGTCTATCTCCTACATTGTTGACCCCCTGGCCCAGAGCTCCTGTTGATCACTGATGGCTACCTTGTAGGGATATCTGGGGATAAGCATCCAGTCTGGGAATAAGTCAACACCTCCGAGAAGGGTCAGCCACAAACCAAGGAGAATTGAATGACATGTCATTAGGATTCGTAAGTCAAGGAATGATTCGCAAGCCTTCTCCTACAGCTGATTTGTCTGAGACTGTCAGAATGCTCTGCCCTGAAAAATAGTCAACTTATGATAGGAATATCTTTCTGGTAATTGATCGAAATACTTTGAATTCTTGATATGATGTAGATGAATGAATGTAGATGCTAAGTCCAGATCCACAAGATGTGAAATGCCAAAACTGGACCACAAGCTGAAACTACTTCTGACTGAACTAGAAAATGAAAGAACTAAAATGCAAACAAACTAAAATATAATGTTTTTGGTTGATGCAAGATTACTCTTGAACCAGGGATGCTCCTGCATCAGACATCTGGGGTTATTGAAAAAGTGAGTCCCTGACTTTGCTGGGGCTAAGGGAGAACCAAGATGGTCCACCTCAGCCTGAGAAATCCATGATGAATCTTCTTCTGGTCTGCCTTTCCACTTCACAAGATATTCTTTGTATTGTCTTCCTCTAGTGTTGCGTCCAACTCTGCTATCCAAAATGTCTTCGATCTGCTCTGGTACTTGTTGTGGTAACTACTTCTTCAAGTCTTCTTCCATGCTATCACTGAACTCTGCTTCATAATACTGATAAAGATCTGCAATGTTGAAAATAGGTGATATACCCAATGTCTCCGGTAGTTCTACTTCATATGCAATTCTTGAATCAAATTTTCTAATTATCTTACAAGGTCCAAAATTTTTCATCTTCAACTTGTTATAAGTCCGAACTAGAAATCTCTCTTTTCTCAAGTACGCCATTACTTCATCTCCCACTTCAAATTCCTTTTGCCTTCTCTTCTCATCAGCCTTCTCTTTATACTTACTATTCATATCCTCCAAATGCTTCTTCACCTGGTTATGCACTGTCTTCATATGGTCTGCAAATTCTTTTGCTTCTGCACTCCTCTTTTCTTCTATACTGATATCTCTTAGTTTTGCCACTCCTCTAGGATTCACTCTGGTCACAATCTCAAAAGGTGTTCTTCCGGTACTCCTGTTTACTAAATTATTGTATGCAAACTCTGCTTGTGAAAGAATCAAATCCCAACTTCTAGTTTTCTCTCCAACCAAACATCTCAACAAGTTTCCCAAACTCCTATTCACTACCTCTGTCTATTCATCTGTCTGTGGATGAAAAGTTGAACTGAACTTCAACTCTGTCTTCATCTTCTTCCAAAGTGTCTTCCAAAAATATCCAACAAACTTTGTGTCTTTGTTTGAAACTATACTCTTAGGTAATCCATGCAATCTCACAATCTCCTTGAAAAATAGGTCAGCTACATGCACTGCATTAGTTGTCTTCTTACAAGGTATGAAATGAGCCATCTTTGAAAATCTGTCAACCACTAGAAATATTGAATCATGTCCTCTTTATGTCTTAGGTAATCCCATTACAAAATCCATGCTTATGTCTTCCCATGGTCTATCCAGTACCATCAAAGGTTTATACAATCTGGTGTTCTGACTACTCCCTTTTTCAACTTGACAAACTCTACAACTCTGCACAAATCTTTGAACATCCTTATGTATCTGAGGCCAAAAGTAGTTTTCACTTACCAAAGCCACTGTCTTATCAATGCCAAAATGTCCTGCCAATCCACCACTATGCTTCTCCTTGATCAAATTACCTCTCATTGAACTTCTAGGTATGCACAACTGACTTCCTTTGAACAACATATCTTCTTGAATGAAATAATCCAACCACTTACTCCTATCTTTCACAACAGGTTCCTTACATGCTTTCCAAGGTTCTGCAAAATCAGTGTCTCCCTCATACATGTTCTTCAATTCATCAAAACCCAACACTTCAACTCTCATCTCTGTTAACAAGTTTCTTCTCCTACTTAATGCATGAACAACTTTGTTTGATTTACCACTCCTATGTTTCAACACAAAAGTATAACTCTGCATGAATTCTACCCATCTCATATGTCTCTGATTCAACTTACCTTGACTATTCAAATATATCACAGCTTGGTGATCTGTATACAACACAAACTCCTTAGGCAACAAGTAATGTCTCCACTTCTTCAAGGCTTGAATTATGGCATAGAACTCTTCATCATAAATTGAATATCACCTCCTTGCATCATTCAACTTCTCACTAAAATATGCTATTGGTCTACCTTCTTGACTTAACACTGCTCTAATTGCATTTCCACTTGCATCACAATCAACTTGAAATATCTTATTGAAATCTATTAATGCCAAAATAGGTTGCTCTATCACTTTCTGCTTCAATAACTCAAAAATTTTGTCTGCTCCAGATGTCCACTTAAAATTCTTTCTGTCACCTCTCATTGTCTCTGTCATAGGGTTACAAACTGAACTGAAATTTCTAATGAACTTCTGGTAAAAACTAGCCAATCCATGAAATGATCTAACCTCTCCAATGCTCTCCAGTTTAGGCCATTCAATATTTGCTTTCACTTTCTCAGGGTCCATCTTCAATCCTTCCGCAAAAATCACAAATCCCAAATATACCAACTCTTCCTTTATGAAACTACACTTCTTGATGTTTATCAGCAATTTGTCTTCTCTCAGTCTCTGCAAAACTTGTCTAATATGCCACAAGTGTTCCTCTTTTGTTTTACTAAAAATCAGAATATCATCCAAGTATACAATAACAAACTTACCCAAGAATTTATTTAAGACTTCATTCATCAACCTCATGAAAGTACTCGGTACATTTGTCAATCCAAAAGGCATCACTAACCACTCATACAATCCTTCATTTGTCTTAAAAGTAGTCTTCCATTCATTACCTTCTCTGCTTATGATCTGATGGTATCCACTCTTCAAGTCTATCTTTGTGAAATATCTTGCTCCACTCAAACAATCCATAATATCATCCATCCTAGGTAAAGGAAATCTATACTTAGCTGTGATCTTGTTTATTGCTCTAGAGTTAGTACACATTCTCCATTCTCCATCCTTCTTTGGTGCAAGCACTGCAAGTACTGCACAAGAACTCAAGCTTTCTCTGATCAAACCTGTTCTCAATAATTCTTGTATCTGTCTATTCAGTTCTTCATTCTCTGCCAGTGTCATCCAGTGTGCTGCTTTGCTAGGCAAACTTGCTCCTAGTATAAGATCCATGTGATGACTGATACTCCTTATAGGTGGTAATTCTTTAGGTACATTATCCGATATGATGTCTTCATAATCTATCAGCAACTCTCTTATCTTCTCTGGTTTAGCCTCTTTCTTCAATATTTTAGGCTTCTTAGGAATCAAGGCATAACACATACTTTCCTATTTCAAACCATCCAAAAATTTTCTTCCATCTACCAAACAAATTCTAGCATTCCCACATACCATATCTTTAGTATCATCCTCCAAAGGAATCAAAGTAATTCTTTTCCCATTTGATGTTATAGTATATGTATTCTTTCTCCCATCATGTATAGCTTTTCTATCATACTGCCAAGGTCTACCCAACAAGATATGACAAACATCCATAGGCATAATATCACACAAGACTTCATCATGATAAGATCCAATATGAAATTTCACCAAACGTTCACTCACTAGTACCTTATGATCATCCTAAATCCATGCTATCTTATAGGGCTTAGGGTGTTTCAATCTCTCCAACTTCAATTTAGTCACCATCTCCTCTGAAACTAGGTTATCTGAACTACCACTATCAATCACAACTTTACAACACTTACCTCCGAATTTGCATCTGGTTCTGAACATAATTTTCCTCTGTGATGGTTCCTCATTTGCCTTTGTTTGAAATAGCTCTCCTCATCACCAATGATTCTCCTTTCTCTGGTTTACCAACAAAACTGGGGTCATCTACTTCAATAGGTTCTTCTTCCACATAGGCTGCTCTTCCACTATTTTCTGTTCTCTTTCTTGTACTACCCTGATTACATTCAAATGCTCTATGTCCTTCACTGAGGTCCACACTTGAAACAAGTACCTCTAAATGTTCTCTTATAAAATCCTCTTCCTTCTCTTCTGTATCCTTCATTCTGATATGCACTAGGGTTTCCTCTCTGGTAAAAATTTCTATCATCTCTCTAGTAAGCATTGTTATCTCTATCATCCTTCTTAAATGGGCTGTCGAACTTGTTCTACTCCACAAATGATCTATCATATCTGAAAAATGCTCTACCTCTCTAAAATTTACCTCCTTTGCCTCTCTGTCTCTGATCATGTCTCTTATTCAACTTCTCTTCAACTTTCAGGGCAAACTGATATGCTTCCTCCAAAGATGTCATCCTTACCAAGCTTAGCTCTTCTTGAATATTCAATCTTAACCGATTGATGTATCTAGCCACTTTCTCTTTGTTTGCTTCACTATGTCCTGTTCTTATGATCATCTTATGAAATTCTTCAGTGTACTCCTTCACAGATTTCTCCTTTTGTCTCAGTTTTTGCAATCTTTTCAACAGTTCTAACTCATAGTCAACAGGTATAATCTGATTCTTCAATTTTGTCACCATCCGGTCCCACTTTGTTATCTTTTCTTTTCCTCTTCTATTTCTTTCCAACTAAACTTCTTTCCACCATATAGCAGCATGTCCCTTCAACTTTGTCTTTACAAATTTCACCTTATCCAGATCTTCAACTTCCTCATATTCAAAGTATTCTTCCATGTCATTTATCCAGTCAATCAATTCTTTAGGGTTCAGATTACTAGTATAATTCAGCACATCAACTCTAGGTCTCTTTCCAATCTTTGAAATAGCTCACAACATCTTTACCTAATCTGATTCTTCTTCTTCATCACCTTCTAAGGTTTCGCTAGTTTTTTCAACAAATTGAAATTCCTCTTCATCACCGCTTTCAACATTAGGTCTCGGTGTCAATCCTCTTCGCCTATCTTCTTCAAAAGAATCCAAAAGAATTTGCATTGTTCTCATTAATTCCATCATTTCATCCATTCTATTAGCCATTGTACCAACAAGAGGAGCTCTTCGCGGTGGCATCTTCCTAGGATCAAGTGCAAACTGCCTCAATTCAGTGATCAGGCTACAAGCAACAACTGCCTCATAATCAGTGATTGGCTGCACACAAGTAACCTACCTCAGATTGGCGATTTGCTCACAACAAGATCTTATGGAATCCCATTCACCAATTTACTCCAAAGAATCAAACTTTCACTCTGATACCACTTGGTGCAGTCATGGTAGGAGGGTTCATAGAATGAACTGTTCAGACTGTGTAGCAAGAGTAAACACAACGGAAATAACTCAAGAAAATGGAACAAATGCAGATACAGTCATTTAGTATATCATAGAATTCAAATACAATCTTGTCGGCAACATGCAGGCTTACAATTAAGGCTCACAGGCCTGATTACATACATGTGCAAGATAAAGCTTTGAAGCTCCTTCGCACAAAATCTAAACTATGGATTATGAATCAATTGCCAACTGCTTTCCTAAGGATCTATTACATCAATATATATCATCTCCAGACCAATAGATTCCTCCGCGTCGGCCAAGGAAGATCACAAACTCCAAAGAAGAGGTGTAACGTGTTCACAGATAGGTCAGACCTAAATGCATAGAACACTTCCTCAAATGAATGGAACAACATGCGGACCTCTGGGAAGGGTTAGCCATGAACCAAGGAGCATTGAATGATGTGTCATTAGGATCTGCAAGTCAAGGAATGATCTGCAAGCCTTCTTCTAAGCTGATTTGTCTGAGACTTTCAGGATGCTCTGCTCTAAAAAATAGTCAACTTTTGATAGCGATATCTTTCTTGTAACTAATCCAAATACTCTGAATTCTTGATATGATGTAGATGAATGAATGTAGATGCTAAGTCTAGATCTACAAGATGTGAAATGATAAAACCAGACCACACGCTGAAACTGCTTCTGACTGAACTACCTAAACTGAACTGGAAAATGAAAGAACTGAAATGCAAACAAACTGAAATGTAAATATTTTTGGTTGATGCAAGATTACTCTTGAACCAGGGATGCTCCTACCTAAATAACTGAGAAAGAGTATAAGATTCCAAAGAATGACCCTACAATTCTAGATGAACTTAGGGAAGCTGAATGCAATATTCGAGCTAAAGAAGCATTATTGAGTGCCCTAACTAATACAAAATTGGCAAATGCCTTGGAATTAAAAACTGCCCATGAGATCTGGAAAAAGTTGGAAAATCTATATGAAGGTGACAAATATGTCAAATGTCCCAAGCTAGAAAGCCTGAAGGGTAAATACAAAAGGTTGATGATGAGTGGAGATGAAAACATTACTTCCTACATGCAGAAAGTGAATGAACTTGTGATCGGTGTCAGGAATGCTGGTGGAATATTAGAAGAATCAGAGATTATTGCCAAACTACTCAGTTTCTTACCTCCGGCATATAAGCATAAAGTTTTTTCCATTGAAGAGATCAGGACTGTGACAACTGTTACAAGGGATCAGTTGGTTGGTAAGATTTCAGCATTTGAAATGAGTGAGTTTGGTGATTCTCTTCCTAAGTTTGAATCTGCATTCAAAGCTAGTATTCATGGAAAGCAAAGATATGATCCAGGTGAAAGCTCTTCAAGAAGATCAAACAAATTTGACAAGACAAGGAAGGATCTTGAAGATGATGAAACTGAGTTTGATGAAATTGAAGCCCTTTTTGCCAAAAGATTACCAAGAGGATTCGGTAAGTATGACAGAAAGTTGCCATTCAAATGTTTTGCTTGTAATAAGATTGGTCATTTTGCCTCAAGATGTCTAGAGAGAGGTTCAAAGCTAAACCCTAATAGACCTAGAGTTCAAAAGAAATGCTACTATGTCTAAGAAGCTGATGAAGAAGGAGTCATAGATGATGAATTTGATCATGGAGACTCCACAGAAAGTGATCAGGTGGTCATTGCTATCAAAGAAGAAGATCAGGTGCCTACAAAATTTGCTAGCTGTGTAAATGTGGAAAGTGCCTTGGCTGCTCAGGTTATAGAAAAAGATGAATGGGTAATTGACAGTGGGTGTTCTGATCATATGACTAGTGATAAAAGTAAGTTTGTAAGCTTTGAAAAAATATGAAGGTGGAATTGTGAAATTTGGAGACAACTCAGCTGGTAGAATCTGTGGCAGAGGATCCATCTCTTTTAATGGTAAGAATAACACTAATGACGTACTGCATGTGGAAGGGTTGAAGCATAATCTTCTTAGTGTTGGACAATTGGTTGACAAAGGTTATGATCTCTGATTCAAGGATGGAAAATGTACAATCTTGGAAAGCTCCAGAACTGAAATTGCATCTGGTACTCAGACTAGAGGTAACATCTTTCATTTAAGTAGTTCTGGTAAAAGTTCCTTGATTGCTCAGGTTTATCAGAGTTGGCTCTGGCATAGGAAAATGTGTCATGTGAATTTTGATAATATTGTCAAGATAAGTTCCACTTAGGTTGTAAGAGATCTCCCAAGACTTGTGAAACCTGCTGATAGGATGTGCAGAGAATGCCAAATAGGTAAATAGAATAGAACTTCATTCAAGAGTAAAGAACAGTCTTCAAGTGGATTGTTAGAACTTGTGCACACTAATCTTTGTGGTCCTACTAGAATTAGGAGTGTACAAGGAGATAGATATTTTATGTTGTTGATTGATGATTACTCCTGGATGATGTGGGTAACCTTCCTGAAAGAAAAATCAAAAGCTCTTGATAAATTCAAAGTATTCAAAGTCATGGTGGAGAATGAGATTGGTGTGAAGATAAAGTGTCTGAGATCTGACAGAGGTGGAGGGTTTACCTCTGGTGAGTTTGATTCATTCTGTGAAAAGCAAGGAATAAAAAGATAGTTATCTGCTCCTAGAACTCCTCAGTAGAATGGAGTTGTGGCAAGAAAGAACTGGACCATTCAAGAAGTTGCTAGGACCATGATGATGGAAGCAAATGTTCCACAAGTCTATTGGAGAGAAGCTATGAGTACTGTTGTCTACACTCTTAACCAGGTGCAGATCAAAGGCAATTCTGGTAAGACACCTTACGAACTATGGTTTGGTCATCCTCCTACTGTGAGATATTTCAGAGTTTTTGGTAGTAAATGTTATATCAAAAAAGATGAGGATCTTGGCAAGTTTGATACAAGAAGCAATGAAGGAATATTTTTGGGTTACTCTACTCAAAGAAAGACATACTGGTGCTTTAACAAGAGATTGAAAAGGATTGTTGAAAGTGCTAATGTTAGAGTTGATGAGAGAAAAGAAGGACATTCCAAGTCTTGCGGATATGAATTAGATGATCAAGATGAAAGTCAAAGTCAAGGAAGGCAAGTTCAAACCTAGACTCAGATCCAGATTGATCCGAAAATACAACGACTCAAGAGGAAAGTGCAGAAGTTGAGGAACAAGCTCAAGAAATAGAAGTTTAAGCAATTCCCAAAACTCCCAGGTATGTAAGGATGAGTCATCTTGAAGATCAGATCATAGGAGATAGAAATAAAGGTGTTCGAACTAGGAGAAGAATTGTTGAAGATCAAGAAGAGATTTGTTTGATTTCAAAGATTGAACCAAAATCAGTAAGTGAAGCCTACAATGATGAAAATTGGGTAAAAGCAATGGAAGAAGAATTAATGCAAATTGAAAAGAATCACACTTGGGATCTTGTTTCTAGACCTAAGGATAAAAATGTGATTGGAACTAAATGGGTCTTCCAGAATAAACTAAATGAAGATGGTGAAATTATAAGAAACAAAGCAAGGCTGGTATGCAAAGGATATCCTCAAGTGGAAGGAATCAATTTTGAAGAAACTTTTGCTCCAGTGGCAAGAATGGAAGCAGTCAGATTATTTCTTGCATTTGCTACTTTTAAAGATTTCAAGGTTTATCAGATGGATGTCAAGTTGACATTCCTGAATGGAGAATTGGATGAAGAAGTCTACATTGAGCAACTGGAAGGATTTCAGTTGTCTGGTCAAGGAGATATGGTTTGTAGTTTGAGAAAAGCATTGTATGGACTCAAACAAGGCCCAAGAGCCTAGTATGCAAGACTAGATAAGTATCTACTAAAATTGGGTTTTAGCAAGGGTATAGCAGATAGTAATCTTTACATCAAAATAGATCATGAACACATCTTGATTGTTGAAGTATTTGTTGATGATATAATTTTTGGTGGAAATGAAAGTATGTGCAAAACATTTGTTGATTAGATGCAAAGTGAATTTAAAATGTCAATGTTTAGAGAAATGAATTTCTTCTTAGGTCTACAAATCACTCAGTCAGATAAAGGTATCTTCATATCTCAATCTAAGTATGTGAGAGAATTGTTGAAAAAAATTGGAATGGAAGATTCAAAGCCAGTGGGTACACCCATGGTAACCAGATGCAAGTTAAGTAAAGATGATGACTCCCCTAAGACAAATTAGAAAAGGTATAGATCAATGATTGGAGGACTGCTCTATCTAACTGAAACTAGACCTGATATCATGAATGCAGTTGGACTTGTTGCTAGATTTCAAGATGATCCTCGAGAATCCCATGTTGTAGCAGTCAAGAGAATTTTTAGATATCTCAAAGGGACACTTGATTATGGCTTATGGTATCCAAAGGATAATAACTTCACTCTTCATGCATACACAGATGCTGATTGGGTAGGAGATGTGGATGATAGGAAAAGTACTAGTGGTGGTGCATTCTTCTTGGGAAGGAGATTGGTCTCTTGGATGAGAAAAAAGCAAGAGGCAATATCTCTGTCTACTGCAGAGGTAGAGTATATAGCAGCAGCAAGCAACTGTACTCAAGTCTTGTGGATGAAGCAAATGTTGAAGGATATCAAAATTGTGTTTGAAGAACCTATTACAATTTTCTATGATAATTCAAGTGCAATAAACATCTCAAAGAATCCGGTGTTGCATTCAAAGACTAAGCACATATCCATCAAGTTTCATTTCTTGAGAGAGAAAGTAAGTGAGAATGAAGTCAAAATGGAGTTTGTTTCTTCAAAGGATTAGATTGTAGATATATTTACCAAGCCTCTGCCTAAGGATACTTTTGAGTATCTCAGAGAGAAGCTAAGGGTTATTACCCCTCTTGTTTAGAACTAAGATGCACTAGTGTGCATTAGTCCGGTGGAACTCAAAGTCATATCTTGTGATCTGGATTGATGTTAAGGAGATACTACTCAGGGGGAGTAGTCAGTATTCAAATTTTAGAGATTAGTCTGAAACAAAAAGGGGGAGAAAAGATTACAAATATGTGCCCTTTGCCATTGATGTCAAAGGGGGAGAGAAGTCATGTGAAAAACTAGTTGCTGATGAAAGTGGGAGCAGTGAAGAAAGTAGTTGTAGAAGTGATAAGAGAAAAGGGAAGAAGATCTTGTCTTGATGGTTGAATCATTTTTTCACATCATATGTTGCCAACAATGACAAAGGGGGAGATTGTTGCAAATATGTGCCTAATTGATGTTGTCATTGATGTCAACATATCCTTGTTGCCATTGGTGTCAACTGTATCCTATTTTGTTACCTATTTAGAAGACTGGAATGTTGAGGATATTGAGAAAATTAATGAAGATCAATGTATGTGGACCACATGGTTGTGTAGAGGATTATCTAAAGTAGCTCCAGTTAAGTTTTGAGAGGTCCGCATGAAGATTTGAAGAAACTATAGCCATCTGAGTAGAACCGGGTTTTGTTGTGTTCAGAAGAGACAGAGTGACAGTAAACTGGTCTGGATTGCTCCACATCGAAATATTATGATCTGCGGATCTATGGGCATGTTTGGGAAGTCAGTGTGTATCATCAACTCAAGTGGTTCATGGTTTGGAGGTCCTCAAGCAATCTTTCTAGTGCGACAGTCATGGCAGACAATGTTCTTGCAGTTCCGGATGAAGATGCAAGTGATTCTGATGATTTGGAGGAGTGCAGATGTTTTTGCTAAATTTAATATGCTTATGGAGGTCTCTAGATCGTGTGACTACTATGTTGGAGGTCTGCATTAAAGATGGAGCTCATCGGTGAAGATTTCTTTCTTGGCGTTGCTATTCTTCCCAGTCTTGGCCTACCAGATGATTCAAACATGTTGCGAATGATCTATGAGCAATTTTATGGAGCGTGGCATGTTGATCAAGGAAGATTTGAGTCCAAGTTATGTTTGGCCGACAGCTTAGTGATTCGCATTAAGTCAGATGCTTGTAGTGCCAACCTTGATGTTTATTCCAAGGTTGATGAAGCATATAAAGGTGTGTAGCTGAGTTGTGGATGTGATAGGTAAAAATTAGGTTAATAAGATCAAGCATAGCCATGAAAACCTAACCCTACCATCATCAAAGAATTGAATCCAAATGAAATCAAAAGCATGCAATTCAAGAACAATATCACCTAGATTGTATGATTCCTTGTTTATGATGTGGATTGCTTCTCAACAATGAACAATTATGAAGACAAAAGCTGCCATGATAGATGGATGATAATGATAATATGCTAGATGGATGCTAAAATGCTCAATATGATAATATAGATGCTATGAGAATGTTGGATAGATGTAGTATGGAATGAGAGGGAGTTTATATATACCTCAACCAAAATCAATCAACGGTGGAGATTTGGTGGCTATGTGAATGGCTAAGATGAATTGATAGTCATAGGTGAATGTGTAGATGACAAGTGGAGGGAAGATAAGGCTTATGTGTGCCCATGTACATAAAAAGTACTACATGTGAAAGATATTAAATAAAAGATGTAGTATCACTCATCTTTTTTTTAAATGAAAAGGCACATATGTCGGCTTATGAAGATAAATGATAAGAGATCTTAATTAAATAAATAAAATTTATTTAACTAATTAGAAAGTGGGTTTTGTGAATGAAATTTTAATTAAATAAATAAGATTTATTTAATTAAAATAGATAGAAAGAAGATAATTAAATAATTAAAGATTATTTAATTATAGCTTAGAGAAAATAGAAGAAATAGCTAATGAATTAATTAAATAAATATAAATTTATTTAATTAATAGAATAAATAAGTGATAGGGACATTGTTCAAGTGTGTTAGACAAATGTAGATGGTAGGTAATATGATATTTGAATGCTAATGATAATTAGGTCAATTTTGGGTGTCTACATTTTGCCCCTCTTTGATACAATGTTTGTTAGAGCATTGTGTCAAAGAAGATACAATAATTCACTTGATAAACAAGGTGATGCCCCAGTGTAACTGGCAGGTGATGCCCCCTTGAGAGGTAAGCCAGGTTAACCATGAAGGCTGGGTAGGCTCACGATAAGATGAAAGGCTAAAAACAATGGTACAGGATGAAGATGAGGGAAATGATTGATCTTAGTTGAGGACTATATAGGATTATGATGGAATGGATAGATGGAATGGCAGCTTTTAAAGTAATTGCTTAGAAAAATTAAAGAAATACAATCCTTATGTTTGATATAGCATGTGGATGTTATGCACCAGGGTATAGAAGACCAAGGTGTCGAGGTATCCAATGAAAAACTAACATACTGCAATCTTGTCTGAACGCATGAGGTCAAGATATTGAGCCAACATACACAAGATATGAATAGCAGCTAATGTTCCAAGATGCACTTTGATGCTACAAGCAAAGGTTTGAGCTTATCTCCACTACACATAATAACCCCTTACTGGTTATATGTATGGAGCTAGTCTTAACATAAAATAGTCTCAAATGCATAAGAGACTGTTTAGCTTCTCAGATGCTAGAGATATTGATATGTAAGATGCTAATCCCAACACGTACAAGATACCAATACACATAGGAAGAAAATAAGATCATCATGCAAAAACGGCATACGAAAGCAATATGACCATGCCCCATTCTGTACTTCATCACAATGTACCAAGATATAGATAGATCAAGGTAGTCTTGATTAGGCATAGAAAAGGGACAAAAGATAAATCAAAAGATAAAACAAAATATATTGTCATCACGTTCTCTTGCCAAATTTAAGTATTCTTGGATAGATTTAAGCTGGCGCCTTGTTGAGAGGAAAGATGCATCCTGTTGAAGGCTAAATATGTTTATAAAATACTATAGCAAATGTTGACTTAAGGAATGTAGACAAAATAGCTTCTGGCTGATCCCTGATTGGTTAAAGTGCTTGATCTTTCACTGATGCAGATAGTCTACTTCCTGCTTGAGTTGGTCAAAGAGAAGAAGATGGAAGATGAAAGAAGATGAAGAAGATGGGGTGAATCATCTGTGCTTGCATACTGGAAACTTCCATCATATTCCAGACTGCCTACATACCCTGTATCCACGATATCAAAGCATAGTGGCGATGATGATGAGACATGATGAATATGTAGTTCTAGGTTTATTGATGATGTAGATGATGAAAGCTAGAAGAAAGTGAGATGAAAGATTAAAGGAGGATGATTAGAAGAAAGATGGAAGATGGATGATGAAAGGAGGGGCTATCGTCTTCGCCTGAATCAAAGTGCTTTCTTCACATCTCAAATTGCCCACATACCCTGTATCCATGGGATTAAGGCTTTAACGATAGAGCTGGTGATGTAGTTTTTGCTTATTATGTTGATGGTTGATGTCAAAGGATCAACTTTATTGCTTGGAGTTTTTGTGATGTTTTGAGTTTTTTGGATTTTGATATTTTTTGATGTTTTGGTTGATGTGTTTGATGATGTTTGAGCTTGGATTGATTGCTAAGATGTTGGTCCTAGTTCCAAATGTTTGCCATGTTTGAAGTTGGATGTGTGTTGTGTTTAAAGTTGAAAGTTTGTTGTGTTATGAGCTTGGATGTTTGATGTGTTATGATCTAGAGCTATAGGTATCCACTTCCAAATAAGGCTCAAAAAGTGCCCCCAGTGTGGGATGAGGTTTTATTATGGAGAAGTGTCGATGGATGTGTTCATGCGACCCAGATGCTAAGGTGTCAAATGATATAATTACCCCAACGAAATCCCAACTACGAAGGCTAGCATTGGTAGAGGCAAGGATGGAAATACTTTTATTATGGATGGATACAGGGATGATGATATGGATTATGAAGGATAGAATGGTGGAGTATGGAATGAAAAGCTATGACCAAACAAACTAAGTGAATGATGGAAGTTGGTTGCTACACATAGCACTTGTTTGCTAGGTTTTCACTATGGTACTTATACAAGGTGCCTGTTTACCAGGTTTTCACCAGAGGATTAATTATTTATCTTGTACTATTTATTTTTTTGTTATCCAAAGCACCACATGGTGGTTTTCACTGTTGAATAGATTTTTTTTTGGAATAGCTGAGATTCATGGATATAACTTCTTGAGATGGATGCTGTTGACTGGTTGATCCAAGGGAATGCCTTCAGGTGTTGAGAGAGTGTATGTACTGTTGCAAGTATAAGGTTAACCAGTGTTGTCATTGATGTCAACATACTCATATTGCTCAATGAGAAGGATTGGATGAGCTGTGTGCTGAGGATATTGAGAAAATTAGTCTCAATCAGAAATAGTGAAGAACAGTGATGAGAAGAAGGCAAAAGTACTCAATAGGTTGAGGATCAAAGGATGTAGATTAAAGGGTTTGTAGATATGAGTCTTGAGATGTTTCAGTTAAGATTTTAGAGGTCCACATGAAGATATGAAGAAGTTGTGATTGATCAAGTAGAACCGGTTCCGGAAGATGCTCCGAAATGTCAGAGTGTTACAAAAAGGTTTGGTGAGATCCGAAAGTGCATTGTCCTATTATGCAGATTGGAAGAAGTGTTTGGGATGTCCTTGTGATGTGTCGTCTCAGTTTGTACATAGTTTGGAGGTCCAGAAGAACCTGTTTCAATTTGATAGTGGCGATAGACTGTGTTCTTGAAGTTTCGGATGAAGAAGAAAAGAATTCTAGTAAGTGGAGGAAGTGCGGATGTTCCTGGTCATTCAGGCAAGCTTGTGAAGGTTCTTGGATCATGTTGAGGTTGTGTTTTTGGTCCGCATTAGTGTTAGAGCCTAAAATTGGAGATATACTTCCAGATGAAGATGTTCTTGTTTAGACTGGCCAACCGAATGAGTTATTCATCTTGCGAATGTTCTTGAGGATGATTACCGACTTAGATGATTATTCCTAAGTCGATGCCATGTATAAATAAAGGTTTGTGAATTCATTTTGATGTGTGTCATGAAGCAGATGAGTGTGATATAGCGGAAGAGCGAAAGGCAAAGCAGGAGTGTCTCGGGCTTAAATGGAACTGATCTAGACATGGTAAAGATGTCAATCTCCAATTCAAGTTTGTAATACTTATGATCTTGTAGACAGTGTGTCTCTTGTAGGCAGTGTGCCTCCTTGTGAGCAGTGTGCTCGGGCAGTGAGCCCTAATTGGCATGTGCCATCCATTTTTCTTATTCTTCTAACAGAGAATAATCCTTGGGTTAATCACCCTGTGGTTTTTTCCTTAACCAGGTTTTCCACATCAAAATCTTGGTGTCCAATGTGTTGATGTTTATCTGCTCCTGTGTTCATGCGTTT
Organism: Cunninghamia lanceolata; assembly: GCA_027924645.1. Taxonomy (NCBI): domain Eukaryota; kingdom Viridiplantae; phylum Streptophyta; class Pinopsida; order Cupressales; family Cupressaceae; genus Cunninghamia; species Cunninghamia lanceolata. The sequence continues at coordinate 16,042,903 of BSBN01000803.1, forward strand.
TGCTTTCATGAATGATTAACTGATACGCTATTAACTAACAAAGAAGAATCAAGTGTTTGAAGTAGAAGCAAGTTTTTTGCACAACTGATTCACCCCCCCTCTTAGTTGTGTGCCCTAGATCTAACAATTGGTATCAGAGCCAAGTTCCTCTAAAAGGAGCTTAACTGCTTGAGGAGATCCAGGATGTCATCATATAAGAAGGATAGTCTGAAGTTTGATGGGACCAACTTCTCTCTCTGGAAAGGTCGCATGAAATGTCACTTGGAGTGTATGGGAAAAGCATACTTGTCCATGGTCACAAAACCATATGTACCTCCATAGGGTGGTCCAACAACTCTTAATGAAATCACAGATGCTGAAAATAATCTATGGACCAAAGAAGCTCTTCTAAGCACATTGACTGACTCAGAACTCTCAAATGTTATTGACCTACCAACTGCCTATGAGATCTGGGTTAAACTGGAACTTCTGCATGAAGGAGATGAGTTTGTTAAGAGTGCAAGGCTGCAAAGTCTCAAAGGGAAATTTGAAAGATTGAAGATGAGAGATGATGAAAATATCACTACCTTTATGCCAAGAGTAAATGAGCTGGTGTGTGGAATTAGGAATGCTGGTGGAATTCTGGATGAAAATGAGATTGTTTGCAAAATTCTCAGATCCCTTCCTACTACCTACAAAATCAATGTTGTTGCCATTGATGAATTTAGAGCCCACACAACTGTCACAAGAGAGCAATTGGCTGGCAAACTAGCTACATTTGAAATGATCGAGTTTGGAGATGATCCCCCCAAGACTGAATCTACATTCAAAGCCAGTGCCTATGTGAAAGGCAAACAAAGAATTGATCTGGGAGAAAATTCTTCAAGGAAGTTGTCATGGTATGATCAAGCAAGAAGAGACATGGAAGAGGAAGAAGCAGAAACAGCTCAACTTGAAGCCCTTATTGCAAAGAGACTACCAAGAGGATCTGGTAAGTATGAAGGAAAATTACCCTTTAAGTGCTTCAACTGCAATAAGATTGGTCATTTTGCTTCAAGATGTCTGAAAAGATCTGCAAGGTTAAATTCTAACAGACAAAGGTTCCAAAAGAATTGTTATTATGTTCATGAAGAAGATGATAATGAAGGAGTAATAGATGATGAATCAGAAATAGGAAACAAATCTGGAAATGAATGGGTGTTTATTGCCATCAAGGAAGAAGATTCAATATCCTCTGAATCTGTCAATCATAAGGTTGTAGAAAGAGCTTTGGCTGCCCAAGTTGAAGAAAATGATGATTGGGTTATTGACAGTGGATGCTCTCACCATATGATAGGTGACAAGAACAAGTTCTTAGATTTGGAAAGGTATGAAGGAGGAATGGTAAAGTTTGGTGATAATTCTGCTGGTAGAATCAGAGGTAGGGGAACTATTTTTTTTGATGGAAAGAGCAAAACTGTTAATGTACTGTATGTTGAAGGATTGAAGCACAATCTTCTCAGTGTTGGACAGTTGGTAGACAAAGGTTATGATCTCCAGTTCAAAAATGGAAGATGCAGGATCTTTGAAAGTTCCAGAACTGAGATTGCATCCGGTACTCAAACAAAAGGTAATATCTTCCATCTAGTTGGTTCTAATAAAAGTTGTTTGTTTGTTCAAGTTGATTAGAGTTGGTTATGGCATAGAAGGATGTGTCATGTAATTTTTGATAACATCATCAAGATAAGCAATACTCAGGCTGTAAGAGATCTTCCAAAATTGGTGAAACCTACAAATAGTTTGTGCAAAGAATGTCAGCTAGGTAAACAGAGCAGAGTCTCTTTTTAAAGCAAGGATTAGTCCTCTACCAGATTATTGGAAATAGTTCATACTGATCTATGTGGTCTGACAAGAATCAAGAGTATGCAAGGTGATAGATATTTCATGTTACTGATTGATGACAATTCCCGGATGATGTGGGTTACCTTTCTAAAAGAGAAATCAGAAGCCTTTGAGAAGTTTAAAATCTTCAAGGCTATGGTAGAGAATCAAACTAGTTTGAAACTGAAATGTTTAAGGTCTGGTAGAGGTGGTGAATTCACATCCAGTGAATTCATAGACTTTTGTGAGAAGCATGGTATAAAGAGACAGTTGTCTGCTCCTAGGTCTCCACAGTAGAATGGAGTAGTAGAGAGAAAGAACCAGACCATCTAGGAAGCATCCAGGACAATGATGATGGAAGCAAATGTTCATCAGATGTTTTGGAGAGAAGTTGTTAGCACTGTAGTCTACACTCTCAATCAAGTTCAAATCAGAAGCAATACCGGTAAGACTCCTTATGAACTTTGGTTTGGTGTCACTCCTACTGTGAGATATTTCAGAGTATTTGGTAGCAAATGTTACATCAAAAGAGATGAAGATCTAGGAAAGTCTGATGCTAGAAGTGATGAAGGAATTTTCTTGGGTTACTCTACTCAAAGCAAAGCATACTGGTGTTACAATAAGAGACTGAGAAAGATGATAGAAAGTACAAATGTGAAGGTTGATGAAAGAATTGAGAAGCCCTCAAGGTTTTATGAATATGATGAAGATGATCTGAATGGTTCTCTGGTTCAAGGAGCTCAAACCTCCTCTGAAAATCAGATTCAAACTGATCCAGTAAATCAAGAAGAAGAGGTTTGTCTAAATGAGCCTGATCAAGAAACAGTAGTAGAAGAAACTCCCAAAGTTCCAAGGTATGTAACTCTAAACCACTCTGAAGATCAGATCATAGGTGACAAAAGCAAAGGGGTACAAACAAGGAGTAAAATTGCTCAAAATTCAGATGAATGTTATCTGACCTCAAGGATTGAACCTAAGACAATAAATGAAGCTTGCAATGATGAAAATTGGACCAAAGCAATGGAGGAAGAGTTGATGCAAATTGAGAAAAATCACACTTGGGATCTTGTTCCTAGACCTAGAGACAAGAATGTGATTGGAACCAAATGGGTCTTCCGGAACAAACTAAATGAAGTTGGTGAAGTAATTAGAAATAAAGCCAAATTAGTCTGCAAAGGCTACTCTCAAATAGAAGGGATTGATTTTGAGGAAACCTTTGCTCCGGTGGCAAGAATTGAAGCAGTCAGACTATTTCTTGCATTTGTTGCCTTCAAAGATTTCAAAGTGTATCAGATGGATGTCAAATCTGCTTTCCTGAATGGTGACTAAGAAGAAGAGGTGTACATTGAACAACCGGATGGATTTCAGTTATCAGAGCATGGTGATATGGTCTACAAGTTAAAGAAGGCACTGTATGGTCTAAAGCAAGCCCCAAGAGCATGGTATGAGAGGCCGGACAAACATCTTTTGAAGATTGGTTTCAACAAAGGTACTGTTGATAGTAATCTATATTTCCAAATAGATAATGAAAACATTTTGATTGTTGAAGTGTTTGTGGATGATATCATTTTTGGAGGAAGAGATAGTATGTGTAAAACTTTTGCAAATCAAATGAAAAGTGAATTTGAGATGTCTATGCTTGGTGAAATGAATTTCTTCTTGGGTCTGCAAATTACTCAAACAAAGAAAGAGATTTTCATTTCTCAGACCAAATATGTGAAAGAATTGTTGAGAAATTTTGGGATAGAAGATTCAAAGCCAATGAATACTCCCATGGCAACTGAATGCAAGTTGAGCAAAGATGATGAATCTCCTAAGGCAGACCAGATAAAGTACAGATCAATGATTGGTGGATTGTTGTATCTCACTCAGACTAGACCAGATATAATGCAGGCTGTTGGTCTTGTGGCAAGATTCCAGGTGGATCCTAGAGAATCTCATGTCATGGCAATCAAAAGAATTCTTAGGTACTTAAAAGGAACAATTGAGTATGGCCTATGGTATCCTAGAGATCAGGATTTTTCTCTTCATGCATATACAGATGCAGATTGGGCAAGAGATGTGGATGATAGGAAGAGTACAAGTGGAGGAGCATTCTTTTTGGGAAAAAGGTTGGTTTCTTGGCTAAGCAAGAAACAAGAGGCAATATCTCTGTCTACAACTGAAGCAGAATACATTATTGCAGCAGGTAGTTGCACTCAAATTTTATGGATGAAGCAGATGTTAAGAGACATTAAAGTAGAATATGAGGAGCCTATCACAATTTTCTGTGATAATTCAAGTGTAATAAATATTTCTAAGAATCTGGTGTTGCATTCTAAGACCAAGCACATATCTATCAAATTTCACTTTCTGAGAGAACAAGTGAACAAGGATGAAGTTAGATTGGAGTATGTACCCTCTAAGGATCAGATTGCAGATATCTTTACTAAACCTCTTCCCAAGGACTCTTTTGAGTATCTCAAGGAGAAGTTAGGGGTCATGGCCCCTCCGGTGATGAACTAGGATGCACTGATGTGCATCAGTCTGGTGGATATCACAGTCATATCTTGTGATCCGGATTGGTGATGGGGAGCTGCTGCTCAGGGGGAGCAGCTAGTATGATTCTGATGTGTTGAATTTGCAAGTATGAGCCCTTTGCCATTGATGTCAAAGGGGGAGAGAAGACATGTGAAAAACAAGTGGTTGATGATCAAATGGGGAGCATAAAGGAAGAGAAGACATGTGAAGAGTTGTTGCTGATAGGGGGAGCTATGACAGAAAGGAGAAGTTTATGTCTTGATGGTTTTTCACATCATATGTTGCCATCAATGACAAAGGGGGAGAATGTTGCAAGTATGAGGTTAACCAGTGTTGTCATTGATGTCAACATACTCATATTGCTCAATGAGAAGGATTGGATGAGCTGTGTGCTGAGGATATTGAGAAAATTAGTCTCAATTAGAAACAGTGAAGAACAGTAATGAGAAGAAGGCAAAAGTACTCAATAGGTTGAGGATCAAAGGATGCGGATTAAAGGGTTTGTAGATATGAGTCTTGAGATGTTCCAATTAAGATTTCAGAGGTCCGCATGAATATATGAAGAAGTTGTGATCAATCAAGTAGAACCGGTTCCGGAAGATGCTCCGGAGTGTCAGAGTGTTACAAAAAGGTCCGGTGAGATCCTGAAGTGCATTGTCCTATTCTGCGGATTGGAAGAAGTGTTTGGGATGTCCTTGTGATGTGTCATCTCAGTTTGTACATAGTTTGGAGGTCCGGAAGAACCTGTTTCAGTTTGACAGTGGCGATAGACTGTGTTCTCGAAGTTCTGGATGAAGAAGAAAAGAATTCTAGTAAGTGGAGGAAGTGCAGATGTTCCTAGTCATTTAGGCAAGCTTGTGAAGGTTCTTGGATCATGTTGAGGTTGTGTTGTCAGTCCGCATTAGTGTTAGAGCCCGGAATTGGAGATATACTTCCGGATGAAGATGTTCTTGTTCAGACTGGTCGACCGGATGAGTTATTCATCTTGCGAATGTTCTTGAGGATGATTGCCGACTTAGATGATTATTCCTAAGTCGATCCCTTGTATAAATAAAGGTTTGTGAATTCATTTTGGTGTGTGTCGTGAAGTGGATGAGTGTGATATAGCGGAAGAGCGAAAGGCAAAGCAGGAGTGTCTCGGGCTTAAATGGAACTGATCCAGACATGGTAAAGATGTCAATCTCCAGTTCAAGTTTGTAATACTTATGATCTTGTAGATAGTGTGTCTCTTGTAGGTAGTGTGCCTCCTTGTGAGTAGTGTGCTCAGGCAGTGAGCCCTAATTGGCATGTGCCATCCATTTTTCTTATTCTTCTAACAGAGAATAATCCTTGGGTTAATCACCCCATGGTTTTTCCCTTAACTGGGTTTTCCATGTCAAAATCTTGGTGTCCAATGTGTTGATGTTTATCTGCTCCTGTGTTCATGCATTTTTCTTTCATGAATGATTAACTGATATGCTATTAACTAACAAAGAAGAATCAAGTGTTTGAAGTAGAAGCAAGTTTTTTGCACAATTGATTCTCCCCCCCCCTCTCAGTTGTGTGCCCTAGATCTAACATGTACCTGATCCATAGATTGATGTGATGACAAAAGGACCAAGCCAATTAGGTTCAAACTTGCCTTGTTTCTCACGATGTTGCTTATTCCTCTGATTTTCTTTAAGGACAAGATCTCCAACTTGAAATCTGTGTTCTCTAATTTTTTTGTTGTAGTTGTGGCGTAGACAGTTTTGATAGACTTGAATATGGTTGAGTGCTGTAAGATGCCGTTCATCTAGTAGCTCAAGATCATGAAGTCCGGATACTTAATTTTCTTCATCTGAGATAGTATGTTGTAAAGATACTTGTAGTGAGGGGATCTCAACCTCAATAGGTAGGATAGCTTTAGTGCCATACACGAGAGCATAGGGTGTAGCTCCAGTGGGAGTTCTGATACTTGTTCTATATGCCCACAATGCAGGATTAAGTTGCAGATGCCAATCATGACCAGCTTCATTGACTGTCTTTTTGAGGATTTTGATAATTATTTTGTTAGAAGCCTCAGCTTGCCCATTACTTTGGGGATAGTAAGGTGTAGAGAATCGATGTTGGATATGGAACTTGTTACAAAGACCTTTAACCTATTGGTATTGCTTCCACCCACTTTGTGAAGTACTCAGTGGCGGTTATGATAAACTTATGACCATTCGACGAAGTAGGATGAATTTTACCTATGAGATCAAGTCCCCACTGCGATGAGGGCCATGGAGTAGTGATAGGCTAAGATTCATGTGCTGGTGCATATATTAGATCCCCATGTTTCTGAAATTGTAGACATCTCTTTGCAAATTGCTGTACATCTTTCTCCATAGTTGGCCAATAGTATCCAGCTCATAGAAGTTTCTTAACAAGACTAGGGCCAGCAGAATGTGATCCGCAAACACCTTCATGTATTTCACATAAGGCAACTGTCACTTCCTCAAAATCAAGACATCTAAAAAGGATACCATCAAGACTCCAGCGATAAAGGGTGTCTCCTATGATAGTGTAACGAGAGGCTCAACAAATAGAGGTTTTTCGTTAGGTGTAAGATAGATGGAATGGAAAGGTTTGATCACAAAGATACTAGTATATGTCCTTGTACCATGGCGAATTGGGAACAACAATCTCACATATAAGCTTAGTCTGCGGTACTTCAAATGATGGAATCAAAAGTTGTTCAACTAGAAACTCACATTTATGTGTATTAGATGGCATGTCTAGAAGAGATCCAATCATAGCCATGGCATCTTCTACATTGTTTTGTAACCTTGGGATTTGTTCAAAGGTGATATTGTCAAAGTACTTTTTAAAATCATCAACCATTACCTTGTATGGAAGAAGCTTCTCATCTTTTGTTTGATATTCATCCAAGACTTGTTTGATAACCAATTGAGAGTCACCAAAGACCTGTAGCTATTTCATAGCCCATTGTACTGCCATGCGTAATCCTGTGATTAAAGCTTCATACTCTACTATGTTATTGGTACATGGAAATGCAATTCTGTATGATTTCGGGATACAATCTCCTTGAGGGGTAATAAACAATATCCCTGCTCTTGATCCATGTTGTGTGTAAGATCCATCAAAATATAGCTTCCATAATGTTGGTGAAGTTAGATTATACAATTCTTCATCAGGGAACTCTGGACGTATCGGATGAATATCTGTGATGGGTAATGTAGCTAACTGATTGGCAATAACTTGTCCTTTGATGGCCTTTCGATCCACCTATTGTATGTCAAATTCACCTAAGATCATAACCCATTTTGCTAATCTTCCCGTAAGGATTGCTTTGGAGAGAAGATATTTGAGTGGATCAACGTTGGATATGAGCTTTGTTGTTTGGTTCAACATATAATGTTGCAACTTTTGGGAAGAAAACACCAATGCTAAACATGCTTTTTTCATAGATGAATAATTAAGTTCATATCCCACAAGAGTTCTACTGATATAGTAAATGGCTTGCTCTTTCCTTGAATCATCATGCTAAGCTAGAAGGGCACCTAATGTTGCTGTTGTTGAAGATATATAGAGCAATAGTGGTCGATCAAGTACATGAGGTACTAACACAGGAGATGTTGCCAAATATTCCTTTATTTTGTCAAAGGCGTATTGACATTTTTCATCCCACTTAAAAGGTTCACCCTTACGAAGAAGATGTTGGAAAGGATGACATTTGTCTGCTAGTTTTGAGATAAATCTATGGATGGACTGTAACCTTCCTTGTCGACTATGAAGTTGCTTGAGATTTGCTATCGGAGGCATTTTCGTGATAGCTTTTACTTTGGCAAGGTCCACTTCTATTCCCTGTCGAGAGACAATGTATCCCAATAATTTTCTAGATGTTATGCCAAATACACATTTCTTTGGGTTCAGTCTAACTTGATATTTCTCTAGTCAATCAAAGATTTGTGCTAGTACCTTTAGATGTCCTTCTCTTATCTTGGATTTCCCTCGAATATCATCAACATAGTCTCCCATGATAGTGTGAAAAAGGTCATGGAAGATAACTATCATGGCTCGTTGATAAGTAGCTCCAGCGTTCTTGAGACCAAAAGGCATTACAACCCACAATATGTACCCCATGGACAAACGAATGATGTTTTGTCTTGATCTTCCTCCACTATTCTGATTTGGTTATATCCTAAGAATCCATCCATCAAAGATAGCATTTCATGTCCAGCTATGAGATCTACAACGTTGTCTATGCTTGGTAGTGGAAAGTCATCTTTAGGGCATGCTTTATTAAGATCTCTAAAATCTATGCAATAATGAACTTGTCCATCAAGTTTTTCTACAGGTACCAAGTTTGAAACCCATTCTGGATAATCAATAGGTTTTATGAACTTTGCTTGTAGAAGCTTCTAAATCTCTACCTTAACCAATAGAGCTACTTGCAGATACAGTTTGCACAATTTTTGTTTGACAGGTTTTGCATTAGGAGATACTACTAAATGATGTACCACAAATGACAGATCTAGACCTGGCATGTTAGCATAAGTCCATGCAAAATTGATAGCTCTTTTTATGAAAAATGTTGTGAAATCTCTTCTTTCCTGCTCTGATAGTGATGCTGCCAAATATGTGATCTTCAGATTCTGCTCTATGCCCAAGTTCATGTCTTGTGATTTTTCAACTAGCACTGTTGATTTCTCATGATAGTCAGTGGCAACAAGAAGATCAAATCCCCCATCCTCAGGCACCTCAGAGAGGTTTTCACCCTCAGATACGTCCTTTATTTTTACTTTTTCATAGTCAAGAGGTGCCTTTCAGTTTTCACCTAGTGACCTATCTTTTTTTATTTTATTTATTTCACTTTTGCGACTGAAGGATTTGATACTTCCTCCAAAATATGCTAGTTTAGGTAGATCCATCATGAAACCTGCTTTATGATCACCCAAAGGAATGCCTTGTCGTAATCCCATTAATTCAGCAATAGCTTCGTCATTCTCACGTAATCCCATTAATTCAGCAATAGCTTCGTCATTCTCAAATGTATCCAATATCGGTGCACCCCGTTGGTCCCAATCGACGAGGTTAGGATATACGAGTGAAAGGGTAACAAACGAATGGTAATGGCTAGAGGAAGTTGTGGAAATCATGAAGATGGAAGTTTCGTGAAAAAGGTTAGTGATATGAAGGGAGGAGTCGTTGATGGTATCTGAACTAGAAGTCTCTCCTACCGAGGAAGGTCTAGCTTCCATATCAGAAATACACTTAATGTCTTTGGAAAGCAGTACCTCTGGCTGATAGCCAAGGCCTTGCTTATTAAACTTCTTAGACACAACAATGGGTTCAATAGGTCCTTGTTCTTGTGATCCCAATCCACCATGTCCTTTGTAGCCCATGTTCTTAATGATGCGGAACCCATTATTATATCTCTCCAATTCAAGTTAGACTTGGTCGTTCTCATCATAGAATATCCGAGTTGATGTCATCAATGTCCTCATCATCCAGGAATCCACCTTTAATGAACACTGTGGGTGGGGCTTTTATGACAGCTATGGATGAAGATGGCTTGGATGTAGAAGGTTTGCCATGAGATTTGGGAGACAAGGGAAGAGTTCCAACACAACAAGATTCTTGCAATGTGTACTCACCCAGGCCATGTTTGGTGTACTTGATACAGAGATTGGAAGTGGCCTTGCTAGATGATGGCTTGAGTAGGGCGAATGGATCTACATAAGATGAAGATGGATATGCTTCGGTGCTGATAGGAATGCAGTTAGGGCTTTGGTACTTAGCTTGAAAAGCATGTCAAAATTCAAACGGATTAGGATCAGCATGGATAGTAGTTTCAACACCATTATGTAGAAATTTAAGACATTGATGGTATGTATAAGGAACCGCTTTGAGGGCATGTATCCATGGACGGCCAAGGATGATGTTATAAGGAAGCTCAATATCAAGGACTTGACAACGGGTGTTAGTAGTGATCAGCCCAACTTGGATAGGCAAGTGAATAATCCCTTCAGTATCTCTCTTAGCATCATCATATGCTTTGATAGTAATGACCTTGGAAGTGTCAACATCTTTCTTAGAATATCCCAATTGTTTTATTAATTTTAAGGAACATATACTAAGACTAGCTCCACCATCCACTAAGATTCGTTTGATATGGCATTGGTTGACAAACACTTCTATGTGGAGGGCTTTGTTATGTGATGGGGGAATGGAGGGCTGAAGATCTTTGTCGGAAAAAGGTTAGGTGACAAGGGGCTGCAATGCTAGCTACCATAGATTGGAATTGTGTGGTATCGACATCGCTGGGCACCGAAGATTCTTGTAAGGCTTTGTCAAGGATAGCTTTGTGGGTAGGGGATATGCGAAGCAACTCAAGAATGGAAATATGTGCAGGTGTTTTGCCAAGGTGATCAAGAATATTATAGTTAGAGGATAGTCGAGGAGGATGGACAGGTGCTCCTTGAATGGTAACACAACCTCTTCGAGTAGTTACAGCGCAGTCAGGTGCTTTGCCTTGGATAGTAATGGTAGAAATGTGAGCATGGTCAATACGGCCAATAGTGGATGATTCATAATTGTACTAAATTGCATTCCCACTATGAGGGTTACTTGGTTTGTCATGAGATGGAAGTGGATTCTTGAAAGCATCTAGATCATAATTCGATGTCGGTTGTTGTGTAGGTTGCGATGTTGGAGGTGTGATTTTAATTAAACCTTGATCGATGTAATCTTGAATAACATGCTTTAAGTGCATACAACCATTTGTTTTGTGTCCTTTGACTCTATGGTAATCACAATACTCATTCTCTTTGTACCAAGGAGATTTGAAGAGTGGTTCGCCATTGGGTGGTGCATCAGGCAACATGATATCTCCTGCTTGAGGAAGCTTTCGAAAGACAACTTCCATAGGTTCCGCTAATGGTGTGAATTGTCAGTGAGGATTTGAAGTTTGGCATTGTCGAGTTCATTGAAAAGGTTGAGTTGTTGTAGAGGTGACTTGTATGTTGATAGGAGCTTTCATTGTTTGTATGTTTTTTGCATCTACAACACCATCGTTAACAACATTCTTGTTCTTGTTCCAAAAGTGAGATTTATTGTTGGATTTTTGAGGATAGTCTTTGTTATCGTGAAAAATCTTGATAGTTCCCTTAGCAATTAAATTGCATTCAATGATGGTTCCTTTGGAAACAAGTTCATCAAAGGTGCTAGCACTTTGCAATTGTAGTTGGAATGAAAGCTCAGGATGAAGATTTTGGACAAAAATATCGAGCTGTTGTTTCTCAGGTATTTCCCATGATAATTTCTAGCCATATTACGCCACTGTTGAGTGAATTAAGAGAAAGCTTCACCATTACGTTGTTTGTTGTTGACAGGGTCATTCATGTTCACTTCATGTTCAATGTTAAAGGCGAAATGTGATCAAAATTTATTTGCTAGTTCCACAAAATATTTAATGCCTGGATGTAAATGAGAGAACCATTCAAGAGTTTGTCCCGCTAAGCTTTGGGGAAATAGTCTCAGAAGATATGTATCATCTTGAGTAACATCGAGACATGCAACAAAGAATGCCCTAAGATGGTCTTCCGGATTTCCTTTTCCTTTGTATTTGTCAAATTGTGGAATTTCAAAGTGTGGCGGAAAATGTGTCATATGAAATGACTTGTCAAACAGATAAGCGCATATGTCTTCTTGCTTTGTCCTACCGCTTTGTTAATCATTTGTTGAACATCCGCTGAAGATAATTGTTGTTGTTGCAAAGGGGGTTGTTGGTTGGAAGGTGAAGTGTAATATGATATATAGTGAGGTTGTTGTTGTGGGATATATGAAGCCATGACCGTTTGTTGGGGTTGTGTATTCATAGTTTATGTCAAAGGATTAGTATGTGACACATATGTGTTTGAGGATTGCTGTCCTTGAGACACAAGCGGTGGTTGGGTATATTGCGATGAATTAGCGCCAAGGTTTTGCATTACATGGGAAGTGGCAGATGGATTAACGTTGGTCAATGGTTGTGAATTCGGTGTTGGATTTGTAATATGGTAAGTGATGGAAGGATTGGTAGATGCAGAAGAAGGATGGACATTTGGGTTTATGTTTTGGACAACATGAGGATTGGTATATGTCATGTGTTGGGTGACGATGGGTAGTCCTTGAGTAGTCTAAGACAGATTAATGGTTTGCGAAGGATTATAGGAAGATGGTGGAATTGATGTAAGATGATCGACATAAGAGACTGCAGCCCTAGGATTAGCTTGTGAAACAATAGGTGGGTCAGTCATGTCAATGAGACTAACATTGGGATTGTATGATGTGTTGGATGGATCCGTGGAAATCATGGAGACCATATTAGCAGTGATAGGAATATGGGATGTGGTGTCTACATGTGATGCAATGGGAGTAGTGGATTGCAATGGTTGTGAAGCTTGGACAGTTTGTGTTGTTTGAGGCACAGATACAGTCATGGTAGGAGAAGGGGTATGTTGTGAAACATGGAAAGGTGGAATGTTCAGATTTTGCTAAAGGAAAGAGAGTACATTGGATGGAGTTATCAAAGGTTCTAAAGTGTACTCTGAGCATGGTGGGTCGAATGAAGTAACAATAGGCAATGAAAGAGATGGATTGGAAGATGGATTTTGTAGCATGGACATGGTATGAGATGGTGTGGCTAAAATGGATGGTCCATTTGCAACAATAGTGGGAGTGCTTGGATCATGCTCTCGAATAGCGGATATGTCAAAGTCTCTTGGTAATTTAGCTCCCATGTAGGCAAGTTGCAAGAAGTAGAGATTAGGATTAGATAAAACAAGATTCTCAACTTGGTCCCATACATGTGTGTCTTGATAGTCAGATAAATCCTCTTGGGAATGCTCTTCATAAGTCGCTGTGAAGGGGTGTGATTGCACTTGATGTGACGACTCGCCAACGGTGTACCCATGGGGCACAAACATGTGAGAAGGCATGCCGGTTGTAAATTAAGTTGCATCTCTAATGAGTGTTGATCGTGATTGTTGCATCTTGGCTTCCATCTCAGCTCATAGTTTTGCTTCCATTTCAGCTCTATATTGGCTCCTAGTTTGAGGCATGATGGTTGATGTTAAAAAATGGACTTTAGCTTGTCAAGGTTTGAGACCTAAAAGATGATGGTTTGTTGATTGACTGGTTGTTGGTTGCTTTGCCAGGTTTTTGTTGTTTGCTTTGTTGTTGTTGGGCTGCTTGGTTGTTGGTTGCTAGTTGTTGGTTGTTGGTTGTTGGTTGCTTGGTTAAACTTCCCTAGAGAATAGATCACACACTCAAGGAAAAAGCTATTTGTTAACATTGCTATTTTTCTAATGTTGATAAGGCTAAAGCCAAAAGATGATGTTTTGTTGTTGTTGGATTGATTGTTTGTTGTTTGGTTGGCTAGTTTGGGGTCTCAAGAGGATGGAAAGTTCACAAAGTCCAATTGTTTGGCATGCTCAAAGTGGGAGACAAAGTCCAGGTGTTTGCAAATGATCAGAGGCAGGTCTGAAAGCTAATGCTGAAGCTAAGCAAGCTGGAATGTAGCTGATTCGACTGAGTTGCTAAGATTTGTTGATATTTAGCCACAGGCGACAAGTAATAGCTCAAATGTGACTCAGAAAAGGCTAAAAGTGACTGACAATAGATTAAAAGTGATCTGGTTTCAGTTTAAGTAACAGGCTACAGTATTAACCAGAAGCGAGCCAATTTGCTATAGGCAAGTAGTGTTGATTCAAAGGTGATTTATTGCTGATTAAAAGCGACTCAGTTTAGACCAAAGATGAGCATATGTTGTTCAAAGGTGATTCAGTTTAAGCAGAAGGTGACTAACTGTTGTTTAAAAGCAATCTGGTTGTCTGTATGTGGGTAGTTAAAGCTCAAAAGCAATCTGTGTCTGTCAAGAAATATGTCTAAATTATGTTTTTGACAAGAAAATAGTAATTTCAATCACTCACACTCACAACAATCACAAACTTGTACAACCTAGGCTAGGAAAGGACTATATTTGTTGAGTCTCCTAGCCATGCTTATTCAAAACGGATAGCTTCAGGATCTTAGTAGCACCGGCTCCTCTCCATGGCACACACTTCTCATGCATACCAAGATCTGGGTTTCCCAAGGCTTGTCCCCCCATCAAACCTTAGGATTGTCCCTGCTATCTCTACTAAGAACCATGTGAATTGGGGCGGCTTCAAAGGTGCCACCTTTTGCGTCAACAAATAGAAGGTTTTTGGCTACTACATAATGTTGCTAATAAGGGCATCCGTTCAGGTGGCTATATGTATGGCAGCGCTACTCTTTGTTATAGAGTCTCTTAGCCTTCAAGGGTTACTCCTTGGAGGGTTTTGGGGGAGTTTGGTTGTCAGTATAACACAACAACACCCGTTGTTTGTGGCTTTCGACACAAACACTTTTCTTATATAGTGGTTCAGAAGGACTTGGCTTTAGCCCATTACTGCTTGGGTCGTGCCCCTTCTCACATCGAGAAGGCAGGCCCTCTAAAGATAATAACAAGTTCTCATGCACCCAAGATCCATTTGATAGGCAAGGGGAGAGGATACTTTTGCCATTAAATTTGGGTTACAAACATGCACATTCAAGCAATCAAGAAAGATAAATCAAGCATGGAGCAAGCAATGATTCATTTTAAGCACCAAGCCCAAATGTTCCTAAATTAGTGAAAAATCACAAGTCTTGGACCGATCGGAGCTGCAACAAATATGTTAGTAGTTTGATAACCTCCTTTTCTTAGACAATTGATACGATGCTACACAAATACCCAATTAGTAGCTAAGAAAACTGAACTGCAAATGATAAAAAATGAAAGTGACAGTTACCAGAGGCGATCAACTATTGATCATAAGTGATCTGTATTCTACCGCAAGCGAAATGTTACAAATCAGAAGTGATGCCAGTAAACCCAGATGCAAAATGATAAAGCTTAGAAGTGATGCGAAAAAGCAATAGGTGACCGACTGTAGGTCATGAGCGACTTAGATCTGCGAAAAAAACAAGATATAACAGGAAAACCCTAGTTTTACAGAAAGCAGTCTAGATAGCTAAAAGTGATCACTGTCAAATTAAAAGCAAGGCAAATAAGAACATAAGCGACCACTATTAGCTTGTAAGTGATGCAGAAAAGACAATAAGTGACTATTGTTTGCTCAGAAGTGATCTGGGAAATGCTAAAAGTGAAAGGTTTCAGCTTAAAAGCAATGCGTGTGTTCAGACAGTGACTGGTTTTCACTCAAAAGCGAATGGAACTTGCCGTAAGCGCTCAGAGAATCTGATCTTCACAAAAAAAAAATTCAAATAACAAAGTTAATCAAGGACGTGGATCCCACCAGGCATGCCAAAATATGATAGGTAAAAATCAGGTTAATAAGATCAAGCATAGCCATGAGAACCTAACCCTACCATCATCAAAGAATCGAATCCAAATGAAATCAAAAGCATGTAATTCAAGAACAATATCACCTAGATTGTATGATTCCTTGTTTATGATGTGGATTGCTTCTCAACAACGAACAATTATGAAGATAAAAGCTGCCATGATAGATGGATGATAATGATAATATGCTCAAGATGATAATATAGATGCTATAAGAATGTTGGATAGATGTAGTATGGAATGAGAGAGAGTTTATATAGACCTCAACCAAAATTAATCAACGGTGGAGATTTGGTGGCTATGTGAAGGACTAAGATGAATTGATAGTCATAGGTGAATGTGTAGATGACAAGTGGAGGGAAGATAAGGCTTATGTGTGTCCATGTACATAAAAAGTACATGTGAAAGATATTAAATAAAAGATGTAGTACCACTTATTTTTTTTTTAAATGAAAGAGGCACATATGTCAGCTCATGAAGATAAATGATAAGAGAACTTAATTAAATAAATAAAATTTATTTTATTAATTGGAAAGTGGGTTTTGTGAATGGAATTTTAATTAAATAAATAAGATTTATTTAATTAAAATAGATAGAAGATAATTAAATAATTAAAAATTATTTAATTATAGCTTAGAGAAAATAGAAGAAATAGCTAATGAATTAATAGAAGAAATAAGTGATAGGGACATTGTTCAAGTGTGTTAGACAAATGCAGATGGTAGGTAATACGATATTTGAATGCTAATAATAATTAGGTCAATTTTGGGTGTCTACAGTGGAAAATCATCTTTGTGTGAAATAATAAAATCCCAAGAAAGAATCAGAGGCAGAGTAGAGAAGAGGAGCAGAGGAACAAGAACAGTAAAGGATGAAGTGATATTGAAAAAGTATTTGGGAGAAGAGCAAAAGTTTTGTGAGCATTCAATGAAACTGAACCAGGCATGAAGAAGATGCTATTTCTCAATTTATTTTTTCTGTATTAAACTTAAATCTTTGTAGGCAGTGATCCTCTTTTGAGTAGTGAGCTATGGGTAGTGCACCCGAAGGCAAGTGCCTTCCCATTTTCAAGTACTTTTAACAGGGTACGAATCTTGTGGGTTAACCCCCACCGTGGTTTTCCCTTAACCAGGTTTCCATGTTAAAAATCTTGGTGTCAAGTGTGTTAATTATGTTACTGCTCATGTGTTATTGTTTCATGCTTTAATGTTTACATCATTAATCTATTTATAAGTTGTGAAAGAAGATTACAAACAAAAAAGGTTAGTTTTGTGAGACAACTGATTCACCCCCCCTCTCAGTTGTCTGGCCTAATTCCAACAATGCTCTGTTCCTGTCTATCTGGACTTAGATAAATCTGCAATCTAACTTTCGTTATGATCAACTGATATAATGTGGATGTGTAAGATAGATTTAGTTGCCATCAATGACAACACCTGACATGCCTAGTAGTGTCTCTTGCCAAGAATCTCCCCCTTTGGCATTGATGGCAACACTTAGTGAAAAATGACTAAGTGTTAGAATAAATCCCCCTTACTATGTACACTTGTGATTTCCAATGCTCCCCCTTAGATGGATTCCTCATTTTTCATTGCTTTTCCTCTCCCCCTTTGACATCAATGACAAAGGTTGGGATCTGCATAACAAAATTCATGCAAAAATTTTATGTACATGAGTCAAGACTCTAAGTATATACTTTTGCATATGAACATGCAATCCTTAAGCCTTGTTTATTAGCAAAAAGATATCACCAAAAATGTTTTTCAACCATGACAATTCACTATCCCAGTTCTTCTTTATGATGCCCAAAATGGATATATGCCCACTAAACA
The DNA here is from genome assembly GCA_027924645.1 of Cunninghamia lanceolata. NCBI lineage: Eukaryota > Viridiplantae > Streptophyta > Pinopsida > Cupressales > Cupressaceae > Cunninghamia > Cunninghamia lanceolata. Next base: position 16,060,468 of record BSBN01000803.1, read on the forward strand.
AAAATGCCTATGATTCTGCCTTTTGAAGATCAGTAGGATCACTAGTAGCAGAAACAACTTGGGATTCTGCCAATAGATCATACATAGTTTCTAACTTGGGGGAAATAAGTCCCCAGAGCTCATCCAATCTACCCAAAACTTTGACCTTTTCCTTCTCCAAATTGCTCAATTCATTTCACAAACTTACTACTTGACATTATTTGGTTGCTACAGACTCAGTTAAAGGACTATAGGATTGAGAAATGTTAGACAGTTTGAGCTCTAAGTCCTTAATCTTCTTCTCAATATCTTCAATAGCTTTAGATCAATTTAGACAAAACTTATAAATCTTTGCACCTTCAAAGAGGGCATTTTGAATACTCTTTACACTAGTATCAAGCCCTAATCTATCATAACTAATTATTTTCTTTATTTCAGCAAACCTCTTCTCATTAAATTCATTTCTAACTTTAACTTTTGCTGACTTCTCTAAGGTTTCAAAATGAGTACTTATAGAGTTTATCAGACTCTTCAACTAATTGGAGGGAGATGCTAATGAGTCCTTCTTAAAAGTAGGCATGATTTTCTCCAAAATCCCAGATGCAAGGTCAAGCAACTCACTACCTTCTATATGGGACTTCAAAATTTCCTCTCTAGCCTTAGCTTGTGCAATAGAGGCCAACTTTATCTTCTGTACCAGTGATAATGTATCAAAATTGATTGGTCCTTGTATTATATCCTGATCTTCTGCAATTTGTTTATCTCTCTCCAAAATTTATTTCATTGCTTCTACAGTGTCTCTTGCCCAAAAAGATGTTTTAGATTTATGCTCTTCAGGGCCTACAACTTCTCCCTTTCCAGAGTCAACCTCATTGTCTTGCTTATCATTGTCATTCTTTTTCTCTACTTCTGCTTTCTCTACATTCCCAGCAGAGGAATTTTCTTTATCAGAAATGCCTTCTGTACTCCTTTTCAGAGGGTTTTGTGTATCCTCATCAGCAACATTATCATCAAATTTATCAAATTCCTCAATATTCGGAATGGAGGAATCAATTTCAACATTAGTTTCTTCTTCAATAGCATGGGAAGATTATGCTTTTTCAATGCATTCAGAAGAATCTCCTGAGTATCTCCAACTACCTTATCAATCTCTCCCAGCATGAGCATATTCATTTTGTTCTGACTCCTAAAGTCCTCTTTCACTTCTTTGAATATCAGGTTCTTTTGATCTGGAGTAATTTGAGGACACAATTTTATTAGCACATGCCCCCGGAGCTCAAAATCTTTAGCTTTTGCATTCTCTTTTCTTATTTCTAGAATTTTTGCAAGGCTTTTCAGAATTTCAGAAGTTATTTCAAATAAAGTCTTACTAAAGATATTCAGGTATTTGATTATTGCTTCCTCTAAGACTCTCTTATCAGCATCACTATAATGATCATAAAATTTAGTCAATGGCTTCAAGTTTCCATCTACAGTAACTGACTTAATGATGTCATCCACAGAAAGAGTAGGATTCTCAACATAAGTCTCTGTCTTATGCCTTTTATTTAACTTTTTGCTTCCAGAGGGATTTTCCTTAGACACTTTAACAACTTTAGTGCCTAAGGCCTTCAACTCTTTAACTTCACTTTTTGAGTCAGTTTCTTCTTCATCCACTTTCTCCACACTGAGATATGTTCTTTTGCCCTTTACCTTTGTCCTTTTTCCTTCCTTACCGGTAGGTTTTTCTACAATAGGAGAAGGTGACACACCGGAGGTTGAACTAGAACTCCTAGTAGACCTTGACTTAGAAGGAGGTTCTACCGGATCACTTTCCTGTTCCCTATCCTGCTTCTCCTTCTTAGCCTTTTCTGTTCTTTCCCTAAATTGCCTCATAGCTTCCTTAGTAAGGCCTAGATTCTTAGCCAACTGCTCAACTTCTTTCCATATAGTCCTTATGATTTCAGGAGCCTTGAATTCAAGATGTAGTTTTAGTGAAATCTCTTTATATGTTCCAAATCTCTCCTCAGTTGGATCCCTAGGCTAGCTCAATAGATGTTATGCATACAACTCCAGTACCTTTCCATCCACTTCATACCCCATGGGCATGATCCACACAACTCTAGGCTCCACTGCTTCCATTTTGCACTGATCAACAGTAACCATAAAACAAATGGTGTCCTTGTATTTCTCAACCACAGCTCTAGGTATTCTCTCCCTAGCCTACATTATACTCTAGAAATTTTTGAAGAATCCCCAAAGTGTAGTCTTTTGTGCATCATAACTACCCAAAAAACTCAAATGATTTCTAATCTGGATTGTTACCGGTTGCTTGTTGGACTAATATATATTCTTAATCCCATGGACCTCACTTAAGAAATAAAAGAAAAGACACATGATTAGCATACCATATTTGAATGAGTACATATTTTCCTTCTTTATCTTTCTTAGGTTCTCCATAAGCTAGTTCAACAATAGTTCACAAAGATCATAGTCTGCACCTTCTTTTACCTTCTTTTCAATTAAATAGACTGGTCCAAGAAGGGCCAGTAGCTCAGTGGTAGAGCACTCCAACAGTGAATGGAAGGTCCTAGGTTTGAGTCCTACCTGGTCCATGTCTCATCATGGTATTAGAGCCAGGCCCAGGCTAGGAACCCCAAGCACACGAGAGGTGTGGCTTAAGGGGGTGTTGGTGTTGGAAATAAGCCACACCTGGACCGACGATGGACTGGTCCAAGAAGGGCCAATAGCTCAGTAGTAGAGCACTCCAGCAGCGAATGGAAGGTCCTAGGTTTGAGTCCTAGCTGGTCCATGTCTCAACAGATATGCAGTATAAATAGCTATTCCAGACATTGAATTTTCTCTGTTGGAAAAATATATCTTGTACCCTATTACCATTGATGCAAATCTGACCCCATGATCATCTATATCATTTATAGTCATAGCTCTCTTGTCAAATTTTGATCTAGTTGCCTCTGTAACTTCCTGGTTCTTCACAACCTTCAGCTGAGGTAGAGTACTGGTTGAATTCAATCCTGTAACTACCCTTATTACATCTTTTGTTATTTTAAACAGATGATTCAGCCATAAAAACTCATCATGGATACGGCTCAAAACATACTGAACCTATTCATCCTCTACAAAACTCAGAAACTTAACAAATTGTATGAACTTCTTGTCTTTTAGAACTTTGTACTCTGGTTTGAGCTCAAAATCATCACCTTTTAAGTGATTCAAGAATAGATCAGCAAATCTTGAGTTGCCATGCTCTTCTAGAGGTGTGTAAATATAAGCCCTAATGTCCTATGTATGAAGAACTCCATATGGAACGCTAGAAAATGCTCCCATCGGATCTACTTCAGTGGACTTGAAAGGATGCTTCTTAAACTTTGGCCTAGGTCACTCAATGATATTCACAACCAGAGGTGTAGCCATTTCAAAAAGATCACAAGTTCAAAGCTTCGCAGAAGAATACCTTTTTCTTCACGAAATTAGGGTTAGCTGTCGAATTCGTTCTTCGCACTTCAAATCTCTAAATTTTTAGCTTAGGTGCTCTTCTCCTTGTTCTCTTTGAATGTAAAGTGATTCAAGTGTTTGAATGAATGACCTTTTATCCTCCACAAAACCTAATTCTTCATTGTAATAAATGCTTTACCCTAATACATCCCATTACATTGTTTCTGCATACAGTCAATCTTTAATTTCTTCACAATCACTCACTTTAGCTTCTTTTCTTTTGGAATTTGCTTCAATAGATTTGCAATAGGCTTCTTTAACTTCATTCATCATGCCAAATTCAAGCACCCACTTACTAGCAGGGGGAATTAGATTTTCAATGCAGCTCCCCCTGAGCCAGAGCTCCTAATTCAATTCCCAGAAGAATTATCGACACCAAATTCCAGTGCGGACCCATCACTATCATTCATTACACTTTTCTTCACCCATGTTTTGTTCACTTCATTTTGGATCTCATTCACATCTACTTTGCCCTTACCTTTGTCCAACTTTTGCTCTATTTTTCTTTTTCCTGCCTATAAGTTCTCCTTTTTGCTTCTGCAAAATTTAGCAATATGTCCAGATTTGTTGCAGTTGAAACATACAATCTTATTTTTCTAACAATTACATGTTGGAGTAGGTTTAGATCTGCATTGCATTGCAATATGCCCAAATTTATTGCAAGTAAAACATATTCCATTGAACACTTGTTTGTTCTTAGGAGGATTCCTTGATCCACTTTTGCATTCCTTAGCCTTATGACCTATCTTTTTGCAATTAAAGCATTGACCTGAGAAAGATGATGCATTTTGATTCACTTTAGTTCTGCATTGATTAGCTCTATGACCATACTTGTTGCATTTGAAACAATTTCCATTGAAAGATGGATACCTTTGAGAAGTAGGTTGTCTTACCGGAGGTCTTCTAGGATTCCTTCTTGCTTCAGGATTTCTTTGACTAGATCCAGAGCTTTCACCTTTCTCAAATCCTAGACCATGCTTATCATCTACCTTCTTCTGACTATCAAGTAACACCTCAAGTTTAGCTGAGCTTATCTTGAATTTCTCTTTATATTCATTTACAACCTCTAGGTCATGTTTGAGAATGACAATTTGTCTTTCAAGTTGATCCTCATTATCCCTAGTTTCTTGTAGATCATATTCTAGATGACCAATTATTCTATCCAATCTGTAGCACTCTTTTGTTCTTTCTTTTAGAGATTGATTCAGTTTTTCCTCAGTCTTCTTCCTTTCCTCAATTTCCTTGGTTAGTCTCATCACCTTGGATTCCATCTCATGTTTTAGGACAACAACTTCTTTTGCTAGCTTTTCACATTCCTTTTTCTTCTCCTTCAGGGCCTCATCCATGTCATTGTCTTCATTCTAATTTGCTAGCTAAAGAAGTAGCTCCTCCTCTTTTCACTAGATTTGCTCAGTTGTCCTTTTAAGGTCTCAATGAAATCTTCAATATCTTTAAGGTTCTCTTGTAGATCTCTGATTTCTGCTCTGGATAGGTCAAGATCATCTAAGGCTAGTTGAAGTTGTTGATTGATACCATCAGAATGCTTGAATGAACCCATTGAAAACACCTTCCTAGATCTTCCTTAAGCTGTTAAACTTCTTCTAAGGAACTTGGATTTGATACCAATTGTTGAGATTAAGGAACACTGAGAGGGGGGTGAATCAGTGTTCTGCAAAACTTATTACTATGTTCCTTTATTAATTTACCACATACTTCCAAAAGAAAGAAGCATGAACACAAGAACTGAAACAGTAAGATCATAACACATGAACACTAGGATTTTTATGTGGAAACTCGGTTAAGGGAGAAACCATGGTGGGGGTTAGTCCACAAGAATTTACACTCTATTAAAAGTATTACAAATGGAGAAGGCACATGCCTTCGGGCACACTGCCTAGAGCTCATTGCTCAAAGGAGACTCACTACCTACAAATTGATTACAAGAGTTCATTAAAATGTTTGAACTAATGAATAGCATCTAACTATGCAAAATAATAGTTCCGGTTAAGCTCAGTACACTAACTTTACACACTTCATCTTTCTCTGTCCTGCTTCACTGTTCTGCCATGATCCAGACCTTAGATCTCTTTACTTCGCATCTAATTCTACTATACTTCACACTTATCCCTTCATATTCCCAACATCACACCACAAAATTCTCAAATCCATCAATCATATATCCACTACATGAAATTACATCAACTACAGTCAGCCTTAAGAAAAACTTAAAGACTTTTTAAGAACATTGTTTTGTCCACTAAATCCATGCACAAACATCAATGCAGACCAACACTTATGTATCCAAGTCACCTCACATGTCAGCCATGTTGGAACTAGACAACTAAGAGGGGGGGTGAATTAGCTGTCCCACAATAAAAACTTTTCTGCCTTTAACCTTCTTTATTATCTTACTATCAGATTAGTGATGTAAACATTAAAGCATAGATCAACAACATAAGAGCAGAAACATAATCAACACATTTGACACCAAGATTTTGACGTGGAAACCCAATTAAGGGAAAAACCACAGTGGGGGTTAACCCACAAAATGTATACCCTATTAAAAGTACTTAGTAAAATAGAAGGCACATGCCTTCAAGCGCACTGCCCAGGGCTCACTTCTCAAAAAGAGAGGCTCACTACCTACAAAATTTATCTAGAAAGAATTAACTGAGAAATAGCATCTACTTCATGCCCAATTCAGTTTCAATAAATGCTCAAGAACTTTCACTTTGCCTCAAACTCTTCTTCACACTTTACATTTCTCTTGCTCCTTTCCTTCTCTGCTCTGCTCCTGATCCTTCCTTCAGATTTTATCTGTTTTGTACAAGGATAATTTCAATACCTCTTCAACAAGTATTTATATACTTCATCAACCTTGGAATGATCAACAAGGTTGGCTAAACTTGAGGCGGATCATCACACTGTCAACCACACACAACTGAGACTTGAGTCTACTTCTACAACCACTCCACACTTCATAAAAATGTTTTTAAGGCATCCACAATAGGCTAGGAACATCTAGTCAGCCAAGACTAGGAAGAACATCAACCTCAAGAAGAAATCTTCAATCAACATGCTCAAACTTCATTACGGACCTCAAATATAGTAGCCATACAATCTAGAGACCTTCACAAGCAAGTTTAATCCACTAGTAACATCCATTCTAAACCAAACTACCAGAAACATTTGAATCTTCCTCTAGAACCTCAAGAACACTCCCTGCCATGACTGTCAGACCGGAAGGATAGCTTGCAGACCTCCAATCCATGAACCACTGATGTTGACAATACACATTGACTTCCCAAACATGCCTTCAGATCTATAGATCATAAGTTTATATTTCTAGAGCAATTCGGACCTCTTTCCTGTCACTCTATCTTTCCTGAGTATTGCAGGAACCGGTTCTACTCAGATGGCCATAACTCTTTCAAATCTTCATGCGGACTTCTCAAATTCTGACTAGAGAAACCTCTGACAATCCTCTACACATCCACATGATCCACATGCATTGATTGTTATTAATTTTCTCAATATCCTCAACAATTCGGTCTTCTATACAGATAGAAAAATATGATACAGTTGACACTAATGGCAACAAGAATATGTTGACATCAATGACAACGCCACTTGGGCACATATTTGCAATAGGCCAATACTATTGGATCTCCTAAATTACTTAACCAACCACTTCTCTTCATCTGCACAAGGATCAAACACCAAGTGGGCCTATTCTTCACTGGACTGAACTGTTTAACTAGAACCTGATACTTAGATGCTTGTAACTTTCAATCCCTTCATCACTGGAGGCTAAAATCTTGGATTTAGGTAGCCTAAGATCCCTTAGCATTCCCTCAGATCTGCAGCACAATATGATTACCTATGGAGAAATGCAGACTAAGATGCTGAACCCTGTCATATGCTATGTTCCTATCTATCCAGACTTAGACAAATCTACAATCTGACCTTTGGTATGATCAACTGATACAATCTGGATGTGTAAGATAGATTTAGTTGCCATCAATGACAACACCTAACATGCCTAGCACTATCTCTTGCCAACACATTGTTTGTGCAAACAAACATTAATGAAAATGAAAACTTAAAAGTTTTTCCACTAGGCAAGATAAGGATAACACCTGCACCAGATACTTCCTTGGAACAAGCACCATCAAAATACATATTCCATAGTTCATCATTAGAAGCTTGTTTCTTAACCTCCTCTTCCAAAGGTATAGGTTTCTTTTCTTCTCTTTCTTCTTCTAACTCTTCAACTCTGAAATTATCAATATCTATATCAACAAAGTGGATATGTTCTTCAAGTTGATCTTCCATTATTGTATATGAAGCGAGAGGTTCCTAATAAATTTTAACATCCTTTCCATCAATGGGGATGGTGGCAAAAGACATGTCACATTCCATACTCTCACCAATGGTAGCAGACCACTTTCTAGACAGAAGCATCCCATAAGTGGGAGGTATGTATACCACAGTTGTACTAATCAAAAATTCCTTATCAGGATATGTTGCCAACTTGTAAGGTATCTCCTTTATAATCCCTATGACTAGGACCTCTCTATTATCCATTGCATAGAATCTCCCATAGGCTTTAGTAATCTTTAGTCCCAATTCTTGCATGACTCTAACTGACATGATATTCGAAGATGCCCTTGAGTCAATCATACAATTCTTTAATATTTTGTTATTTATGATCAAGGACACATAAAAGGGTCTATTTGATTAGGGCTCATAGTAAGTGTGGAACCTAAGAATATCTAAGGGCTATCACTGTTGCTCCCTCAACTTCCTTTATTTCTGTCTTCACCTTAGTCCCTTCAGGCTGAATATTCTCCTCTTTTTCATTGCACGCCATATCTACACCGTTGATAAAGGATATTTTCTTATTTTTATGCTCTTCAATCCTCATCAACTCTAGAAATGGAACTAACACCTTCACCTATGATAAAAATTGGAACATATCAAAAGGGGTGTATTTAGGAACATTAGATACTACAACAAGGTTGAGTAGATTTCTCCTTATGCACATCAGGGGTTACATCCTCATGAATCGCAATATTTCTCTTTTTTACATTAGTTTTCAATTCTTGAGGCTTGATCAAAGTTGAGGGAGAAACCAAGGGTTCATCAGCATGTACCTCACCAGGTTTCTTACCCCATACCCTAGTATTTCTTGCCTTGGGTTCTTCCTTTTTCTTATTTGCTTGACTTTCCTTTATAAACACATTGCCAGCTTTACCTAGATCATCATTCATAGCTCTATTTCTCAAATGATAATTTCTTTTAAATTGAGAAACAATAGCAGTAGTTAGTTTCTTCATTTCTTCATCTGATGGTCTCCTCAAAGTGACATCTATTTCTTCAGTTTCAAGGGCATCCACATCACAACTCTCTTCATTATCCTCATCTAAAAATACTTGTTGTTGACATGCACTTGCTATATACCTCTAATTTTCAACATCAACTTCACCTATCTCTTCATCAAAAGAAAACTCACCATGAGAAAACAACATATTAATCACCCCATATTGTTCATGAGGCATGTCACAATCACCACATGTCTTTTGGTATTCTTCTAGAGATTGTTCTAAAACACATTGATGTGATGAATGGGGTAACTGGCAAGCTATACACCAAGGGATATCATCTACAAAATTTCCATAAGATTTCTTTAATGGATTAGGAGTGTCTCTATTCTGCAAATTCTACTGATTATTGAGAATAGGCTTACCATTATGCCAATTAGTATTATATGGTTGATCATGCTGTCTTGGTGGCCTATCATTTCTTTGGAAAGTTGGTTTCTCATTTCCTAGACCCTTTTCTTGTCTAGAAATCTTATAATTCAAATCCTTCAAGGCACTCATAAAGTTATCCATTTTATCTTCTTATACTAGCAACTATTCCTATCCTCTAAGGTTTTTTAACAGTTTGACATCTTCTCTTTTTCTGACCTTCCCAGAGGCTCTTCTATTACTTTCAATATGCAATGTAGTTTTGAAGGCCTCCCTCAAAGTCTGAGGGTCCTCATCTCTCAAAGAATAACTTAACTTTGGATCAAATGCATTGCAATATAGGACAAAGCAGGCTTGTTCACTTGGTCTCAAACCAACAGGAAGCCTGAACATTTCCTTCTGAAATATGGTGTTGAAGTCAGAAACCATTTCATTGTATCCTTTGGAGATGTGAAACTCATTCAACATAAATCGGGGATCTGTTTTATCACCATACTGTTCTCTAAATATTCTTTTGAATTCCTCCCAAGACACAATACTAGCCTCAAGCAATCCCCTGTACCAATCCCTAGCATCCTCAACTAGTGACTGTATAAATAGTTTCATGACAACATCTTCATTCTCAATTTCATAGTCATCCAATAAGTTCAAGAAAGACCTTAAGTGATCTTCTCCAGACAATGCATTATTTCCAGTGAGCTTAGCCAATTCCTTTCTAACATCATCTAGAATAGGATTAGGATAACTAGGTATCCAATCAAAACACACTTGCCTAAACCACTCCAATTGCAATGGTCTTCTATGGAACTAATCTCTCTTATTTTCATGTTTACTATTTACACCACTTCCCCCTGTACCCAGACTTCCTTGTTGTCTTACATTATGGTCTACAGAGTGAGAAAGCATTTGGGAATTAAGGATGGACTGGTTAGCCAAGGTTGAAACATTTATATCAATGGGTGCAGAAACCAATGGGTTGTGAGAAATAGATGTCACAGGGTACCCAACAGAAGACTTAAAAAATTTGATCTTCCTCTGCATTTCAGCATTGGTAGCCAAAATTTCTACTCTTTCCAACTCCTTTTGTAGTTGTTCATTCTCTTTCTTTAATTTAAGATCTAATGAGTCAGACTCCTCCATTACAATATTTTTGAGATGACCCACCTTCATTGATATGCACTCCTTTCAAAGGCTTCTTTCCTTTATCACTAGGCTGACTTGAAGGCTTGAGGGTAGAGGTGGCTCTAATGGTAGTTGTAACAACAGAGCTAGTCCAAGTATTTGTAGGGATAGTGTTCAATGGGTCAGTTACATTATTTTGGCTAGGTATTTGGGAAACAACTGGGCTAATGGATACAACAGGAGTAGGTTTAGGGTCTCCTAGACTCAACAACTTCATTCGTTCCAGCCTTATCTTCAACATATCCCTCTCATCCATAGCATTCCTAATCTTCTCCTCTCTTTCTTTACCTCTTTTCATATTCATCTCCTTAACTCTTTAAGTCTCTGTGCAACTCATTGATTTCATTTATTAGTTCTTCTTCACTAGGCAATGTAATATCCGAATTAGAAGTTTCTAAGGCACTATCTGAGAGATTTGCAACATTCATGTGGAAAGCAGGAGTGGGTGACCTACTAACAGGATTACCTAACAAATCAAAATCTATGGGATTAGGGGGGCTTGTCACCCTAGGAATCGACTTCTTATTAGCCAGGAGTTTTGAATGCGAATTTTCTCCTTCAACTAATTCTCTCATAATAGAATTATCCTCATTTGTAGCATGCATACCAAATTCATATGGTTCTTGCAAATTATCAGTACTAGTATCAAGAGAATGTCTAGATCCTAATGGGGGAAGGAAAATATCAAACTTACCAGTGTTTATATTCTTCTTCTTCCAAGATTGCCGAGTGTTCTATGGTAATTCACCCTCCAACTTCTATTAAGGATGATTCTTCATGTGTCTTATGGTTCCTCTCATTTTTCTACAATTTCCCATCTCTTTCTTTACATATTTCTTTGAGATAATCTTTACACCAGCACAGGAGATTCAAAGTCACCACCTAAATTATGGGAATATGAAAATAGTTAGTCACTCTTTTGAGAATTTATAGATATAGAGAACCTTGACAGGGCTATTCACAAGCCAAATGACAGGTTACACAAATATGAACAATGAGTTCAAGACTGTAGGGCTTTAACACCTTTTACTCTAACTACAACAAGAGTCTATGGTAGTTATAAATAGGGGATTATAATACTCAGAATAAGACACAATTTCACTCAAATTCCCCTAGCAGAGTCGCCATTTCTGTTGGTTGTTTTTTTTTAATTTCCAACCGTATCTCATGAAATAGCCTATGATTTAGCCACTTTCAATGTTTAGTTATCATGAGGGGTTGGCCAACATATAGGTAAAAGTTAAAATAACTTTTCCTCTGCACTTTAGGCTCTGCAAAACCTGGGAGGGTGATCCCTTGACAATATTTAATAACCTCCTATGCCAATCTATTACAAATATTGTGAAAACCATATTTGTTCTATGCAGATTTGCTTAAGGATTATGTAAAATATGAAGACCTAGCTTAAATCATTCAACCTTTTGCATTCTCAAGACCATAGAACAAGGTGAAACATTAATTTAACAAACACTTGCAACTAAATTCAATGATTTTTAAAGTATTTGGGTGTTTATTTGATTCTGGAGATTGAAAACTAGACATAGAAGTAAGAGATCGATGCCTTGACCTAAGGCAACAGAGTCAAACCAAACATAATTGAAACTTCAATGACAACATTTTACTTGAGCATCAAAGAGCCTAATAACATTGTCTTACAACATTCTACTCAATATTTTTGAATCAGCCATACTTATGATATCCTTGTATACATTCACACAAATCTATATTTCTATTGAAGCATTTAGCTCATTCTTTGAATAAGAGCCTCAAAAAGAAAGATACATCCATAAGACACTTCATGGAGACAAGATGAACAATATTTGATTTATTCACTCATAATTTATGTAAACCATTCCTCAAGAGACAACTGGATTCAGGAATTTGCCATTATATTCATTTGGATGCTAGTACTATCAAAACAAGTTTACAATGACATACAAATCAAACTGAAAGAACCTAGAAAAGAGCAAAACTTCTATTCTCTATGTTTTTGCTGCACAATTCTCTCAGAAATCAACCAACTGCCCTGTAAATGATGCAAGAGCATCTTGGGTGAATCAGCAATCAGCATCGACCAAAAACATTTTCAGCTTTGTTTAGTTTCTATTGATTCAGTTTTCGTATGTCCTCTGCAAGGTAGGCAAGCATTGATGTGACTTGGGAAGTGGGATCTGTAAGTTCACTACAAGTTCAAAACCGTGATGTGTTTGATGGAAGTTGTTTTGAGTTAACATTACATGAGGAGAGCGCAACCATTGTATGCTTCTATCAGCCAGGAGGTAATGCTATTCCATGGTTCGGTTAAGGGAATTCGTAAATAATAATCCTATCTTTTGGACGTCTTTAGTTACTGCCATGGAAATGGAAATGAAGTTCCAATGGTGTCAGCATCATGTTCATACAAAAGTTTACATCTATGACACGTTGCTTGAAATTTTAATGAAAATGACAAAAATGTTTGATAGTGTTATCTATGAAGTTAAATTCCCTCAACTTCAAGTCAAGTTCTGCCAGCACAGTTTGTTCTAGATACCTGCTTGGAAATGCCATATTTGATGATGTATGCCATAATAGGTTATGTGCAGACTAAGAATAGTATATCCTTTCAATTGTTGGGAGTGTGGAGTCCATGATTCACGCACTGGTTAAGAAGTATAATGAAGGATAAAGTGTTGTTTATGCTAGACACCAAAATGAGGGGTTATTCCTGTAGACACCCTAAAATGACCATGTCTTCGAATCACTTACATTTTTGTCTAATCACCTGCATTTCAAATGTTAATTAAATAATCTAATTATTTAATTAATTTCATCAAAATCATCAAATTCTTCCAAAACTCCAAAAATCAATATTAATTAAATATATCCTCTTTATTTAATTAATTTCATTAAATTCCTCTATATTCTTCCAAAATTAAATAATTTTTATTATTTAATTAAATCATTACCCTTTTTCAAATTTCAAGTCCACATTAATTAAATAAATCCAATTATTTAATTAATTCATCACAAATCCTCTCTTATCTACAATTAAATAATTTCATTATTTAATTAAATCAATTATTCTTCTAAATTTAAATAAATCATGGAAATTTATTTAAATTATCTCAATCCTCTAAAAATAAATAATCAAGTATTTTATTTATCATTCATCATGCAAAATAAATTAAATCAATTTATTTGTTTAATTTATTTAAATCTTCAAATCTATTCTATGTCCTCTAATCTTGCACAAACAATTAAACAAATTTATTTATTTAATTTGCTTTTATCTCTAAAAATAAATCTTCTAAAAATAAAATATAATCACATATTTTATTTATCCTTCATCATGCAAAATAAATTAAATCAATTTATTTGTTTAATTTATTTAAATCTTCACATCTTATCTATTCCTCAATCATGCACAATCAATTAAATAAATTTATTTATTTAATCTCAATTATCTTTCCAATTCTTCTAAAAATACCATGTTAACTCATGTGCACAATCAGTCTTATTTTTAGAACTCTAAAAAAGGCAAATCTAAAGTTAAGTTAATTGGCTTTAATTTATCTTATTTTCATCAACTCATGAATTAGAAGAAAAAGCATTCTAATTTATGAAATCAAATCTATATTTATCAAAAAAGCAATTATCTTAATAAAAATACCTTTTTGGAGTGACACATGTCGTGTGCACATTCAACATGAGTTATTTGATTTATCTCAAAGTCATTCTATGGATTTATTTCATCCATTGATCGATCATGTTTGAAACCTATATAAACCCCCTTCATCTCCTTCACAAAGCCTCTTCGATCACTTATTCTGAGGCATCCTTTTATAGTGCTTTGAGTATACATCACATCGTTGAGCACCTTACGATCTTTTGACATCAATCTTTTGAGCACGAATACACATACATCCGCTTGTTGCAAACATGGTTTCGCAACGTTATTGAGCAATCTACATTCATACAAAGAGAACAATACTATCTAGGTGAAGTCTTTCTTGTTTTATTTGATTTATTCGTTGATATTGGCTTTTTACTTAGATCGATCTCTTTATGTTATGGGTTATTGAGTTGTTATTATCATTGTTGTGATTTTATCATTCGACCTCTTGATTTTCCTCATACACATTTTGGCACGCCCGGTGGGACAGAATGTGTATAGGAAAAATTGAGAAGTCGAATGATAAAATCACAACAATGATAATAACAACTCAATAACCCATAACATAAAGAGATCGATCTACGTAAAAAGCCAATATCAATGAATAAATCAAATAAAACAAGAAAGACTTCACCTAGATTGTATTGTTCTCTTTGTAGATATGTAGATTGCTCAATAACGTTGCGAAACCATGTTTGCAACAAGCGGATGTGTTTGTGCTCAAAGTGCTTAATGATGTGATGTATGCTCAAAGTGCTATAAATGATGCCTGAGAATAAGTGATCAAAGAGGATTTGTGAAGGAGATGAGGGGAGTTTACATAGCTTTCAAACATGATCGATCAACAGATGAAATAAATCCATAAAATGAATGGTTGAGATAAATCAAATAACTCATGTTGAATGTGCACACGACATGTGTCACTCCAAAATGACACATACACCTCATACACCTCAACCAAGCCAATCCAACATGACTCCAAAGGGTACTCCAAAAACACCAATGGAAAGATCAACCAACTCTCAAAACATGCCACAACATGACCAACCAAACAATCCACAAGAAAGTCATATTCCTTTGGTAGATGTGACTCAATTCACCACCGGCATGCCTCCAAATTTTGTTACACAAGGTTACACCACGGTTCAATCCTCTCAAGAAGATAGACAAGACTTTGATGAAATCATACAAGATCCTAAAGCCATGGCCGCCTTTGACAAAATCCTTAGCAAAAACCAAGATCATTTCTTCCGCTTACTAGTCGAACAAGGAGCCAAATTACCTCAAGATTTTGATATATCCAATCTCAAGGACATAAACAAAACCTATGATGCCATACCTGCAGTCCAAACCATGTCAATTGTGACCACACCCTTACTCGAACAAAGCTCACAAGGGAGAATGATTGCACAATATGAGAATCCCCTTTATCAAAATCCA
This sequence comes from Cunninghamia lanceolata, assembly GCA_027924645.1. NCBI lineage: Eukaryota > Viridiplantae > Streptophyta > Pinopsida > Cupressales > Cupressaceae > Cunninghamia > Cunninghamia lanceolata. The sequence continues at coordinate 16,075,972 of BSBN01000803.1, forward strand.
ATGGCAGAGAGACCCATATCAACGCTCATGACTCCTATGGAGATCTACAAACAACAACAAGAGACTCTACATCGTCAAGCAGAACTAGCAAGACATGTTGCTCTAGCAAAATCAAACACACAACAACCTCCTAAAATTCCCACACCAATCGCAAGTGGAACATTGGCTACCCCATCACGAGAAAGTTTTCCACCAAATTACAATCTGGGGAACACTTATGTAGGCATGCAACAAGGGTCTCAAAAACACCACCCCTCCCTTTGTATCCTTAACCCAAACACCCAACATACAACAAGTATGACCCCAACCAATCATACGACCCTTATAACACCAACTCCCATGGCTTCCACTACAATCTTCCATATGGGCAACAACAACCACCGCTAGTTCCACAAGAGATGTTCCCAACCCCTCCCACAACTATGGAGCTAAAACTTGTGGAGGTTCAACAACAACTACCTGATCTTACATTTGACCACACCAAGAAAACATTCTCTTTGGAAGAAGTTTGTCCTTATCCATTTGATCAATCATTACCTATGATCCATTTTCCTCACAACTTCATTATTCCCAAATTTGATAAATACAAAGGAAAAGGAGACCCAAAAGACCATCTTAGAGAATTCTATCTTGCTTGCTTCCAAGTCTCACATAACTACACATATCTTATGCATCTTTTTCCTCGTAGTCTTGGAGGTCCAGCTATAGAATGGTTCTTGCACCTACCCATGAGTATCAGATCTTTTAATGAGCTTGCAGAGAAGTTTGCCACCCATTTCTCTTACAACACAGAACATGAGATCTCCATGACCGACCTATGCAGCAATAAACAGAAAAATGGGGAAACTTTCATTTCCTTCCTTTAAAGATGGAGACAAATGGCTAGCAAATTCCCATTCAAGATACCTAAAAAGCAGCTTGTTAGCATATTTGTGCAGAACCTTAACCAATAATTGGGTTTTCATTCACAAATTCTTAGTGCTACAACCTTCGATGAAATTATCTACAAGAGAATCAACATTGAAAAGGCCCTCATTGCTAAGGGCGTGGTCAAAATCTTCAAAGAAACTAAAGACAATGCTCCTCAACAACAACCAAACGATAAACCCAAGTTTTGGAACAAAAATAAAAACGTGGTCAACGATGGTGTGGTCGACTCTAAACATGTCCAAACATTGTAACAACCCCTTCAACTTTGCAAACCAAGTGAACCTCTGCCTCAACAACACCAACAAAAACAAAGAGACAACCATACCAAAACCAACAACAATGACAACAAGAGAGACCTCCACAAGATTACCCTCCATCGCGTCAATTCACTCCCTTGGGAGAGCCCATAGAGTCTGTTCTACAGAAGCTTTTACACAATGGATTCATCACCTTACTAGATGCTCCCCCATATGGTGAACCTGTTTACAAATCCTCACGATACAGAGAAAATGAATATTGTGAATTCCATAGGAGCAAAGGACATAGAACCGCATCATGCATGAAACTCAAGCACGTGATCCAAAACCGTATTGATGGAAACAAAATCACTTTTGAGGAAGAACAACCAATTCAGCACACCAACAAGAATCTCAACATGTACAAGGAACCATTCCCTAACCATGGTCAAGGTCCTCCTCCGAATAAAGGTAAAGGTGTTAACAAAGCTTCCATTTCCTATGATTCCATTGTGGGTCATTTTAAAGAGAGTCGTGTATCTACCCTCACTATCAAAGGCAAATCTACGGATTGCGCAGTTACAACTCGTCATGGTCATGTCACCATTCATGGTCCAACACCAAGTCTCCCAACTCCATCTGATTACAATCTTGTCGAGCATCTAGGGAAAACCCCTGCATAGATATATATCTTGGACCTTCTACGGTTGTCACTTGCACATAAAGTTGTGCTAGACAAAGCCCTACAAGAGTCTTTGATTCCTAACAACATAGCGGTCACAGATTTCCAAGCTATAATAGGTAACATTGCCTCACCCTACAATGTGGTCGTTTCTGACAAGGACCTCCCATCCCACGATCCATGTCACAATGATGCCCTTCACATTGAAGTTCTCATCCATAAACACAAGATCAAACGCATACTTATAGATGGTGGTGCTGGTCTCAATATCTATTCTCTAAAGTTACTTAAACAATTGGGATACTCTAAGGATCAAGTCAACATTGATCAAAGTATTACAATCAAGGGGTATGATGATGCGGAGCACCGTTCAGAAGGTGTTATCCACTTGCCCATACAAGTAGGCCCGATCATGCTTGAAACCAAGTGCCAAGTCCTTGACATTGAGCTACCTTACAACATTATCTTAGGACACCCATGGACCTATGCCATGAAAGTTGTTCCCTCAATGTACCATCAGTCTCGCAAGTTCCCATTCAATAGTACGGAGATAACTATCCCTGGAGATCCTAATCCTTTCGAATTCTGTCGTGTCTTGTAAGGCAGTTATAAGAATTGCAACCAAGTGCCCAATAATGACAAAGCCCATGAATCCCCATTGTATGTCAATTCTAAAAATCTGACAAAAGCCTCTACAAGTGAACCTAATCCTCATCCTATTCTTGAAATCAAAGCTCACATCCGTGATATAGGCTTTGGAGAATATGATATCTCAAAATCTTGTTGTGTAGGGCGGATGCCCCTATCTCCTAAATCTTACGGCCAACCACCCATCACCAAAGCAACTAAGAAAGAAACTATTCCTCCCCCAGCATCCCTAACCCAATTCCAAGAGGGAAAATTATTGGCAGAGGAACCTATTGAAGACATCTCTTCTTGGCTCTACAAGGAGAAAGAACTAGTCACAATATCAGTCAAACAATATGGCAATAGCTTAAGGATAGTCAAAAACATGGGCTATAAAGGAAAGGTGGCTTGGGAAAATAGAATTAAGGAACAATGGAACCCATTATTGTGACAAAGAAACTAGACAAGAAAGGGTTAGGATTTGGTAGGAAGGTACCACGCGCTTTGGACATCAAGGGTATCCTTGACAAGTTGGCAGAAACGTTTCCCACCGATTCGACATCTAATAAGGATATCATCGATGACTCTTTCCTCCATATGACTGATCTATTCACAGAATCCTTTTTATTCATGCTATCCTCTGTATCCCTAACATCCACCACAAACACCCAGAAAGTAACACTTGTCTACCCTGAACTTATCGATTGGGACCAACAAGGGTCCCCCGTTCTAGATGTATTTCAGAATGTCAAAGCTATTGCTAAGTTCATGGGACTCTGGGACAGCATCCCTCTTGGTGATCACAAAGTTGGTTTTGTAATGGAACTAGAGATAACCACTTATTTTGGTGAGAATTCCAAATCCTCCAGTCACAAAAGTAAAAATAAAGAAAGATCTCTAGGTGAAAACCACACTATGGCACCTCCCGATCACAAAATAGTAAAAACAAAGGACGTATCCAAAGGTGAAAACCCAACTGTGGCACCTAAGGATGGAGGATTTGACCTTCCCCTACCATCTAAGTATCAAGAGAAATCATCTCTCCTAGTGGAATATTCTATAGAGATAAATCTTGGCACAGAGAAAAATCCTAGAACAACATTCCTATCAGCACCACTATCAGAAATAGAGCACAAGAATCTCACCAACTTCTTCTTAGAAAGAACCATCAAATTTGCATGGACCTATGCTGATATGCCAGGGCTAGACCCTAAGCTAGTAGTTCACTATCTCACAGTTGATCCAACAGTTAAACCAGTCAAGCTAAAGCTAAGGAAGATGCATCCACAGATAGCTCTCTTGGTAAAAGTGGAAATACAAAAATTACTAGATGCGAAGTTCATCAGGCCTATTGATTATCCAGAATGGGTCTCAAACATTGTACCTATGGCTAAACCTAATGGGGCCATCTGCATGTGTAACGATTTCAGAGATCTTAACAAAGCATGTCCCAAAGATGACTTTCCATTACTAAACATTGATCTCATAGTAGACTTGACCACGGGTCATGAAATGCTTTCTCTCATGGATGGATTCTCCAGCTACAATCAGATAATGATAGTAGAAGAAGATCAACATAAAACAACTTTCACTTGTCCTTGGGGTACCTATTGTTGGTGCGTCATGCCATTTGGTCCTAAAAACGTAGGGGAAACCTATCAAAGAGCAATGACAGTGATATTCCATGACCTCTTTCATCACATCATGGAGAACTATGTGGATGATATACTTGTAAAATCTTCTAGGGCAGATCACATACAAGTTCTAGGACAGATCTTTGACAGGCTCGAGAAATATCAAGTAAGACTCAATCCAAAGAAGTGTGTCTTCAGGGTAACATCAAGAAAACTATTGGGATACATTGTATCTCGTAGAGGCATCAAAGTAGATCTCACAAAAGTTAAGGCTATAGTGGAGATGCCTCCACCAAAGAACCTAAAAGCATTAAGGAGCCTTCAAGGAAGGTTACAATCCATTAGGCGGTTTATCTCACAGCTAGCAGATAAATGTCAACCATTTCAACACTTGCTCCGAAAGGATGTCTCATTTCGATGGGATGATAAGTGTCAAGAAGCATTTGATCAGTGCAAAGAATATCTAGCTACACCTCCTATCTTGGTACCACTAGTCTCTGATAGACCTTTGATCTTGAACATCTCAACTACAATTGTAGCCCTAGGGGCTCTTCTAGCACAGCATGATGAGTCAGGAAAGAGCATGCGATCTATTACATCAGTCGAACCTTGGTGGCTTATGAACTCAATTACTCTCCTATGGAAAGAGCTTGTTTAGCAGTAGTGTTCACTTCCCAAAAGTTGTGGCATTACATGCTAAACCAACACACAAATATAATAGCCAAAATTGATCCATTGAAGTATCTACTAGCAACAGTAGCTCTTATAGGCAGACTAGCTAAGTGGGTCATGATCCTTAGTGAGTTTGACATTGAGTATGTGGATCATAAATCAATCAAGGGACAAGCCCTAGTAGATCAACTAGCAGAAGCACCCATGATAGATGTACATCCTATGGTATCTGACTTTCTAGATGAAAATCTATTCACTCTTTCTACCTCAGTAATGTGGAAATTGTACTTTGATGGTTCCTACACACAACATGGATTAGGGACCAGCATTTTATTCTTCACACCTCAAAATGACTATATTCCAAAGTCATATCAGCTTGCATTTCCTTGCACAAACAACATAGCTGAGTATGAAGCACTCCTCATAGGTCTCAATACAACAGCTCAATGGGACATCATAGAATTACAGGTATATGGAGACTCACAACTAGTCATTCGACAGGTCATAGATGAGTACCAAACAAAAGATGAAAAGTTGGTCCCCTACAAGCAACCAGTGGATGCCTACAAACCACACTTTTCTAGCATCACATTTGAGTAAATTCCAAGAGAGCATAACAAGGCTGCAGACTCTATGGCCTCTGTGGGGTCACTTATAGACATGCTTGCAAACACACAGAAATGTGAATTCTTGATCGATCAATTGTTGATACCAGTCGTCGATGTTCCAACTACAGAAATCATCTATGAACTTGTTGGTCCCAATCCCCCATGGTATGAAGATATCTATGAATACCTTAAACACGGTACCTTTCCCTTTGAGCTATCTGCTACCCAATGCAAAACCTTTATTTGTCGATCCTCCCGTTACACTATTCTGAGTGATATACTTTATCGCTGGAGTCTCGATGGTATCCTCTTACGATGTCTTAATGCGAAAGAATCCAATGCCACCTTATGAGACATGCACGAAGGTGTCTTTGGCGCACATTCTACTGGACCTAATCTAGCTAAGAAGATACTTCGCACTGGGTATTACTAGCCTACAATAGAACAAGATGCTTTACAGTTTGCTAAGAAGTGTCTACAATGCCAGCAGCATGGAGACTTGATTCATGCACTAGCTCATGAATTACATGTGACAACTCCATGGCCTTTTTCACAATGGGGTCTTGACCTCGTAGGATAAATCCACCCATCATTATCCAATGGCCATAAATTCATTATTACTGCCACTAAGTACTTCATGAAATGGGTTGAAGCCATTCCCATGACCTATATCACCGGTAAGAAAATAGCCAAGTTTATCCTAAACTACCTCATTTGCCGATATGGTATTCCCCAAGCCATTGTCACTGATAATGGGAGACCATTCAAGAACCAAGATGTCCATGTCTTGTGCACACAATACAATATCCAACATCGCTTTTCAACTCCCTACTATCCGCAGAGTAATGGCCAAGCTGAGGCTTCCAACAAAACCATTCTCAAAATCCTCAAGAAAATGGTCAATGAAGCTGGTCGTGATTGGCACCTACAACTCAATCCCTCCCTATGGGCCTATCACACTAGTATCAGAACACCAACTGGTGCAACACCTTATGCCTTGGTCTATGGTTCTAAAGCCATCCTACCTATAGAGGTTGAGATCCCATCCCTCAGAGTATCCATGTAGAACCTGATTGATGGAGAGGAGTATCGCACTTCCAGATTAGCTGAGCTAGAACTACTAGATGAGAGGCGCCTTGCTACACTTAATCATCTCCATGTTTATCAAAACTGCCTCCGACTTAATTACAACAAAAAGATCAAAGAAAGACGGTTTCAAGTTGGTGATCTTGTCTTAAAAGAAAATTAGAGAAATCAAGAAGATCACGAAAATAAGGGCAAGTTTGAGCCTAACTGGTTAGGCCCCTTTATTATCACAGCAACATATGGATCAGAAGCTTATACTTTAGCTACACCTGACGGCATTCCTCAGATAAGCCACTTAACAATGTTCATCTCAAGAAGTTCTATGCCTGATCCTCAGAGTATTAAAAAAAAACAAACAAACAAGAAAAATATTCTGTCCTATGGTGAAAACCCAGTAAATAGGTGCCTTGGATAAGTACCATAGTGAAAACCTGGAAAACAAGTGCTATGTGTAGAGTCAACATCCATCATCTATCAAGTCTTGTTCATTCCATGTCCATTTCACAACAAACTTCATCCATCCATCCATAATAAAACCATTGACCTTGTGTGCATTTCCCTCTCCCTATCTAGAATAGCTAGAAATTTGTCAATGTCCATTGTCATCATCCCATGTCTTGATCTATGTCAATAGTTATCATTGTCTTATCCTAGGTCAAACTTTCTATGTCTTCTCCATCAACACCCATGCAAATACCTCTACCAGAATGGGGGCAACTTTTTTCTTAAACCTAGATCTAGGAATGGATCCTTGTTCGTGGTTCACAACAACACAAGCACACCAAACACAAACACTTCAATCATTCTCCTTTCAATAGATAACACCCTTTAATGGACACGTCATTCCTACAGTAAGCCTATTATCAATGACAACACTTTTCCTACATCATCACACCAACCAAAACTACATATCATCTCATCTCAATCTTAAGGTACCTTGATCCCATGGATATGGGTATGTAGGCAGTCTAGAATACGAAGGAAGTATCCAGTACTCAGGTACATAAGATCTCATCATTTCACCTACCCAAGCTCAAACACCTTGACCCATCTCATCACTCTACCTAGAACTACATAGTATCATTTTTCATCTTTCCTCGTAATGTGCCTTAATCTCGTGGATATAGGGTATGTAGGTAGTCTAGAATAAGAAGGATGTATCTAGTACTCAGGCACATATGATTCATCATTCTTCACCCACCCCAATCCATTGACATGTCACCTTTCTAGTCTTCCGTTTATCAAAATCCATTCACCTCGACTTGACTAACTCAAGTAGCAAAACAACAAAAAAATGCATCCTTTCAAAGAAAAAGTTCTTAACAAACCCGAAGAAAAGCAACTTACTTACAGAGTCATATACTATCCTACATATCAATTGCCAGCATTAGCTAAATCAATTTCAACCAAGTAACAGATCGACAAACTTGTCTTTTACAAAATGTTCCATGATCGAGACCAACACACGCATCTTATACAACATGTGGCATTTCCTAAAACTAGGCATTATCTTTTCAATAGATAACACCCTTTAATGGATACATCGCTCCTACAATAAGGCTGTTATCTTTCCTTTCCAATCTATCATGAGCAACCTCTTTGGAAAGAGAATATGTTGGCTATATGTTTACTTTGTAAGTCAGTCAATTTGCTTTTTGGTTTATCTTTTGTTCCTTTTCCAATACCTATTCAAGACTACCTTGATTTATCTATAATCTTGGTATGTTGTGATGCAGTACGAATTGGGGGCATAGTCATTGCTTTTGTGTGCCGTGTTTGAGGAATGATCTTTAGCATCTTTCTTAGCAGCATATTTATCTTGTGTGTGTTATGACCTAGCATCTTACATATTAATATTCTTCTTGCATTTACATGTATTGAAGTTTATTTTATATTCAAGACTATGGCTAATTCACATGTTCAACAAGGTCATATTATGTCTAAGGGATCTAAGTTCAAACCGCTTTCTTGTAGAGTCAACGTCCACACACTCGGATATCACAGCACCTTGGTCATTTATACATTGTGGAAAACTATCCATGTGCTATATCAAAAATAAGGATTGCTCTTTATAAACATTTGTGAAACCGTTGCAACAAGCTCATCCATTTATCCAAATCATCATATAGACTTTCAAGATAGGATCGATCAACAATCTTTCTTCTTCCATCTCCTTTCTTCTATCTCCAACACAATCTTCTAGTCAAGCGTCAACCCAGTTCTTCTATCACTTTCTTGGCTTCCCTTTCAAGGGGGCATCCTACGCCAGCTATGCAAGGGTAGCTAGCTACACTGGGGCATCAAAATTGTATCATGTCTTCAACAATCATTTTCTTTGAAACAACGCTATAAACTGCATTGCATCAAAGAGGGGCAAAATGTAGACACCCTAAAATGACCATGTCTTTGAATCACTTGCATTTTTGTCTAATCACCTGTATTTCAAACATTAATTAAATAATCTAATTATTTAATTAATTTCATCAAAACTCCATGTCTACTAATTTCATCAAAATCATCAAATTCTTCCAAAACTCCAAAAATCAATATTAATTAAATAAATCCTCTTTATTTAATTAATTTCATTAAATTCCTCTATATTCTTCCAAAATTAAATAATTTTTATTATTTAATTAAATCATTATCCTCTTTCAAATTTCAAGTCTACATTAATTAAATAAATCCAATTATTTAATTAATTCATCACAAATCCTCTCTTATCTACAATTAAATAATTTCATTATTTAATTAAATCAATTATTCTTCTAAATTTAAATAAATCATGCAAATTTATTTAAATGATCTCAATCCTCTAAAAATAAATAAAATCAAGTATTTTATTTATAATCTTCATGTTCCTCTAATCTTGCACAAACAATTAAATAAATTTATTTATTTATTTTATTTTTTCCTCTAAAAATAAATCTTCTAAAAATAAAATATAATCAAATATTTTATTTATCATTCATCATGCAAAATAAATTAAATCAATTTATTTGTTTAATTTATTTAAATCTTCAAATCTATTCTATGTCCTCCAATCTTGCACAAACAATTAAATAAATTTATTTATTTAATTTATTTTTTCCTCTAAAAACAAATCCTCTAAAAATAAAATATAATCACATATTTTATTTATCCTTCATCATGCAAAATAAATTAAATCAATTTATTTATTTAATTTATTTAAATCTTCACATCTTATCTATTCCTCAATCATGCACAATCAATTAAATAAATTTATTTATTTAATCTCAATTATCTTTCTAATTCTTCTAAAAATACCATGTTAACTCATGTGCACAATCAGTCTTATTTTTAGAACTCTAATAAAGGCAAATCTAAAGTTAAGTTAATTGGCTTTAATTTATCTTATTTTCATCAACTCATGAATTAGAAGAAAAAGCATTCTAATTTATGAAATCAAATCTATCTTTATCAAAAAAGCAATTACCTTAATAAAAATACCTTTTTGGAGTGACACATGTCGTGTGCACATTCAACATGAGTTATTTGATTTATTTCAACCATTCATTCTATGGATTTATTTCATCCATTGATCGATCATGTTTGAAACCTATATAAACCCCCTTCATCTCCTTCACAAAGCCTCTTCGATCACTTATTCTGAGGCATCCTTTTACAGTGCTTTGAGCATACATCACATCGTTGAGCACCTTACGATCTTTTGACATCGATCTTTTGAGCACAAATGCACATACATCCGCTTGTTGCAAACATGGTTTCGCAACGTTATTGAGCAATCTACATTCATACAAAGAGAACAATACAATCTAGGTGAAGTCTTTCTTGTTTTATTTTATTTATTCGTTGATATTCGCTTGTTGCAAACATGGTTTCGCAACGTTATTGAGCAATCTACATTCATACAAAGAGAACAATACAATCTAGGTGAAGTCTTTCTTGTTTTATTTGATTTATTCGTTGATTTATTTGTTTTACTTAGATTGATCTCTTTATGTTATGGGTTATTGAGTTGTTATTATCATTGTTGTGATTTTATCATTCGACCTCTCAATTTTCCTCATCCACAATTCCTTATATTGAGACTGTATTTAAAGCCCATTGGTTATGGCTTGCGGTTACAATTCTCTTAATGAACAAGACAACATATATCTAAATGCGCACAGGTCAAGAACACTCTGACCAAAAAATTACCACCATGACTGAGCCTTTGAAGGGAGTCTCTACTTTATGGAACATAGCCCGGGCAGCCAAAAGTTAGATGAATGATAACACTTGTTACCTTCATGTGGTAAATGCCAAACATGAACCATGCAAGGAAGTTTAACCATCAAGAAGAATGGTTTGAGTGCCATCTTTGATTATATGCCTTTCCATATTCCATGTTATCAAAGGAATACATAGTTATCAATATCTATAAAAAAGCTAGATGGAGGGAGTGCTAAAAGTAGAGAGAGAGGGGAGGGACCAACAGAGAGAAGGTGCATGGCCCGAGAGGAGATAGAAGAAAAAAGGTAGCATGCTACCCATACAATTACTGTTAAAAGGAAGGAGTTCTCTGTCAAAGTGTGCGGAGAGGTAGAGAGTGAGAGAGGGTCGCTGCCAAGGAGAAGGAAGTCTGTGTATATGAGCGATCCAAGATATCATAAAATTATTTAGATATGATATAGATTATATTTTGATTTGAAGAAGAAGAATAATGATATTTGGTGTTTCCTTGTGTTGCAATCTGGATCTTTGAATTGTGGATATGGATAAGTTGATGTTATAGTATTGCCTGTGTGTGTGTTGAGTTGTGCATGTTTACAGTAGAGGTGTTTCCCTTCTTGCGTCAATTGGTATCAAAGCTAGTTGTTCCTGAGCATGGAGAGTATCCATCAGGACATGTGGAGTAGTAGAGAAGGTAGTTGTGAGAACTCAAAAGGATCATTGCATATGTGTGAAGTCCTGATCGATTGAGAGTTTGAAGCCGTGAAGGAGAGAGTAAAGATGTGTGAATAGTTGCAGCAGTAAAGAATCTGAGAAAAGATTGAGAGACGGGGTAGGTGTGAAGGAGGCCTACAACGGTGAGAGCAAGAAAGACTTGAAGTTATTGATGGAGAAAATAAGGAAAAGGAAGAGAGGGTTTGTGATTGGTTGGGTTTTGACAATCCTAGTGTTGAAGAGATGGAGAAGACAAAGATGGAAGGAACAAGTTACGAAGATGTATGAAGAGTTATTGGAAGAAGTGAAGAAAGAGTTGTATGAAAACCTAAAGGAGATTTGTGCAGAGAAGAAAGTGGGTAGAGAAGAGTCCCATGTTTCTTTTGATAATTATTTGTTTGTAGGTGACAACATGTGCAGCAGATCAATTTGCAGCCATGGAGTGTGCAGAGGTTACAACTATAAAAGAAAAAGAGAGATGAAAAGGTTCAGAAAATGGACTTTGGGAGTCCTATGCTCGATGGAGAAGTTGGTGAGGATGCTCTCCTGCTAAAAGAGGAGATGAGAAGAATTGAAAGATTCTTGGAAGAGGTGACTGGTAAAGAAGAAGATTTGATGTTACATGATGGTCTAGTGTTCGATAAGGAACCTAATGAAGATCAAGGGTTGCTTGGTGAAGAGATACAGAAGATTGAACAATTTTTCAGTGTAGTAGTGAAGAACATTGCATCCGATGATGTTGGAATAAAGAAGAATGTTACAATCGGTGACGATGGAGCAGCGGAGGAGTATGAGGTAAACACTATTGTTTATGAGTTTTATGATATTGGTTTGAAGTGTATGCACCTGATGAGATGAGTAGCATGGTAGAGAAAATTGTGGAATGTGCAGATGTGGTAGAGTGGAGTATATATGCGTACCTGTGGGTAGAAGTTGTACAAGATGTGACAAGAGAAATTTGGTGGAGGTGGACAGTTAAAGGTGGGTTTGAACCCACAGAGGAGGAGAGGAGTGAGGAAAGAATTTGGTGGAGGAGGTCGGGCTTTAGTGGACATGAGTCCATGAGGGGAAAGAGGAGGAAGAAGTGGTGTTGCTGGAAGAAGGTGGTGTGTGTTCTGGCACGATGCTGGAAAAGGCAGAAGAAAGATTGATTTTCAGCTCTTGGATAGCGAAGGTGTTCACTACAAGTTGATGGCAACCTGGAAGAGTAGTGCAACTACTCAACTCCACTTTTATGAGCCCATGCTCACACAACTTTTGCCTAGGATGTTTGATGCAGGAGCATCTCAAGTGAGTCAGCAATCAGCATGACCAAAAACATTTTCAGCTTTGTTTAGTTTCTATTGATTCAGTTTTCATTAATGTCCTCTGCAATGCAGGCAAGCATTGATGCGACTTGGGAAGTGGGATTTGCAAGTTCACTACAAGTTCAAAACCATGGTGTGTTTGATGGAAGTTGTTTTGAGTTAACATTACATGAGGAGAGTGCAACCATTGTATGCTTCTGTCAGCTAGGAGGTAATGTTATTCCATGGTTCGATTAAGGGAATTGGTAAATAATAATCCTATCTTTTGGACATCTACAGTGACTACCATAGAAATGGTGATGAAGTTACAATGGTGTCGGCATCATGTTCATACAAAAGTTTACATCTATGGCATGTTGCTTGAAATTTTAGTGAAAAAGACAAAGATGTTTTATAGTGTTATCTGTGAAGTTAAATTCCCTCAACTTCAATTCAAGTTCTGGCAGCATAGTTTATTTTAGATACCTTCTTGGAAACACCATATTTGATGATGTATGACATAATAGGCTATACGCATACTAAGAATAGTCTATCCTTTCAATTGTTGGGAGTGTGGCGTCCACGATTCGCACACTGGTTAAGAAGTATAATGAAGGATAAAGTGTTGTTAATGATAGACATCAAAATGAGGGGTTATTCCTTATATTGAGACTGTATTTATAGCCCATGCATTGTGGCTTGCAGTTACAATTCTCTAAAATGCATGAGACAACATATATCTAAATGTGCGCAGGTCAAGAACACTCCGACTAGAAAAATACCACCGTGACCAAGCCTTTGAAGGGAGTCTCTACGTTATGGAACATAGCCCGAGCAGTCAAAAGTTAGATGAATGATAACACTTGTTACCTTCATGTGGTAAATGCCAAACATGAATCACACAAGGAAGTTTAACCATCAAGAAGAATCGTTTGAGTTCCATCTTTGATTATATGCCATTCCATATTCCATGTTGTCAAAGGAATACATAGTTATTGACATCTATAAAGAAGCTGGATGGAGGGAGCGCTAAAAGGAGAGAGAGAAGGGAGGGACCAATAGAGCAAAGGTGCGTGGTTTGAGAGGAGATAGAGCAAAAGGTAGCACACTACCCATACAATTATTGTTAAAAGGAAGGAGTTCTTTGTCAAAGTGTGCGGCCAGGTAGAGAGTGAGAGAGGGTCGCTGCCAAGGAGAAGGTAGTCTGTGTATATGAGCGATCTAAGAGATCATAAAAATGTTTAGATATGAGATAGATTGTATTTTGATTTGAAGAAGAAGAATAATGATATTTGGTGTTTTCTTGTGTTGAAATCTAGATCTTCGAATTGTGGATATGGATAAGTTGATGTTATAGTATTGCTTGTGTTTGTGTTGAGTTGTGTGTGTTTGCAGCAGAGCTGTTTCCCTTCTTACGTCAGTAAATGGTCCTAAATTCCTTTTTATAACCTAAAAGAGCAACAAGCCTCAGGCCACCTACACTTGTCCTAATTCATGATGAAGCAAATTTGATTATCTAACAGATTTCAGGATGAAGCAATTAGATTATCAATTATATGGCCTCGAACACATTGAAACACCAATGATGTAGAGTTATGGTTCATGTGAAAAGTGCTGGCATATAACCATTTCTGGTTCAAATCCTGATTGTAGATGAAACTACCTTAGGACCCAATCAACGGCTATCACTCATCCAACATCCACCACTCTCTTTCTTCAAGGCTCCAAGATCAAATCTTCCACCACTTGATGTGATGTGAAGAGTCCCTGCGAGGACTGCCAAGTCATCATGTGAAGTGCCACCTCAGATTCTGCAGTCCCGCTGAAGCTATTTGGATAGCCCAGCAAAGTGTATGGTCTCCATGAACTACCAAGCTAGCATTTGAAAATGCCATATCAAACGCATGTCTAAGTCCTATCTTAGGCATATCCAAATCTTGAATTCTGGATCAAAACTTCAAAGTATGGATTTTCCCCTATAAGGCCTGCTAAATGATAGAGGATGAAATTCTAAGCAGGTTTGCCTTTTGGATCATGTGGAAATTCATTAAAATCAAGAAGTTATTCAAGGTCAAAGTTGTGGTCAACGATCATATGGATATCCATGTTTACACTTAAGATCTTCACATTTGCAAATATCTAGACAAATTGTCTCGACCAAGAAGCTTATAAAATTGCTAAGTATAAATCTCAGTATCCCGATATCCAGATATGTGCCCGTCAAATTTACCTAGCGGTATGACAAAACCGTCATATGCATTGGATATTCTATGTCCGGATATGCAATTCTTAACATCCATGTCCTTATGCATTTCGACATATCTAGATACCAATGATGTCATTTGACCTTCTCTTATACAAACAGATACTGTCATGCAGATATTTGTTCATATGGATATTAGCCTTATCAAATATCCTTACCTTTTCCAAATATCCTAATCCGGATGACATCACGTCATCTTGACCCATAAGGACTTTTATCTTTGCTGATGTCATACAGATATTTAATTACATCCTAATATGTAGATCCTTTACTTAATGCATACAAGTCCTAATGTCCTGACATTCGTCTACTTAATGTCCATACTTGCAAAACTAATGGACACATCTTGATGACGTGTCCCGGTTGACTTTTCATCTACATATTGACATATGGATATTCGCAAGAAAACCTTAAGGTCTGGATCCTTCAATGTGCACATCCTGATGACATCATCTAGATCCCTTTCTAAAGAAACATTAAACATTGATGACATCATCTGGACATTCCGACACTTGGACATTTCGCAAAGTTAATATCCAGACATTATCTTAATGTCTCAATCTTCCCAATGTTCGGATGACATCATCCTCCTCATGACCAAGAATTACCTTAAAAGAAATGTTGCCACTTTGGATCTCGTAGCGCTCACTAAAGATGCTTAGAAGGCCTCGCGAAGAAGAGAATTTTCATGAAAAAGGAAACGCTGCTATCCTGGAAGCCACTAGACACAAATTAATAGATTTTTTTTCACGCATATGCACCTAAATTGTTTTAAAATAGGGACACACGAAGAAAAACTTTGAAAGATATATGGATCTAAGCTTTGAAGTTTTTAGCAGGGTTTTAGCAGGCTTAGAGATAAAACACCAGGGGCTATAGTATGCATTAAAATGTAGGTCCAAACACATACAACTATAATGAATGCACCATACATCACTCGTTCGAAGTGGGTGACTTGGTCCTCTACGAAAATTAACGCAATGTCAACACTCCTCTAGGTGTGAAAGGAATATTCGATTCGAATTAGTTAGGACCCTACATCATCACTGAAGTATATGGATCAGGTGCATATCGACTCTCTACAACAGATGGTAAGCCTCTCAAAGAATCTATTAATGCTATGCACTTACATAGATTCTATGCTTAATTAGTTTTTAATTTTATGTCCTTCCTTTCGATCTAATATGTTCCTTTCGATGTAGTATGTTAATTCTCTTTTAAAGCACATTGCGTTGG
Organism: Cunninghamia lanceolata; assembly: GCA_027924645.1. Classification (NCBI taxonomy): domain Eukaryota; kingdom Viridiplantae; phylum Streptophyta; class Pinopsida; order Cupressales; family Cupressaceae; genus Cunninghamia; species Cunninghamia lanceolata. The sequence continues at coordinate 16,092,140 of BSBN01000803.1, forward strand.
ATAGTTTAGTATTTAATACTTTTCTTCTCTTTATTTACGCTTTGTTGCTTCATTCTCAACACAATCCCAGTATCTAGGATTGTCAAGTAGTTTTTCTTATTAGTGAAAATTGCTTTTTGTTTATTACCATGATCATCTAGTTAGTTGTGGATGCAATTAATTAGTCTTTTCTCCATTATTTAATTAAATCTTGTATAACATTTAATTGAAGCATTTTGTAGCATTTAGTCTACAACTACTAATGTTATAAGTGTTGAAATGGTTTAGCAAATACAAAGACAGATGATCAAACCATGAATGCACAACTAAAACAAAACATAAAATAATATTTATTGATGATTTCAGGATTACCAAACATTACATTGCAATGGCTTTTTAAAGCCTTACATTTTCCCATAAAAACCAGCTACCTACGAGAATATAACTTCCCAAGAAACTAATTATCATTTTATTTATAAACTAGAAACTAACCTATAAATTAACATTTGCATGTTAATTAATTAATTTATTTCGAAACTATGTAGAACCTTACTTATTCTAACACCCCCCCTTAAGGGTTTACATCCAACATTCCACCCGCTTATTACATCAATTTAAACAAAAGGCAGAACACTGCAAGAGTTGATCACAGTAACCCTTCTGGAAACTTTGATGGATCAAGACTTACTCAATCATCCACCAATTCTCCTCGCTCACCCAGGAAATGCCAAACTGAATTCACTAATAGATCTCCTGATTGTCAAACCTCCACAATACTTGTGAATCAAGACACACTCAACTATTCACAAGTAAATCACCAACCTCCACTGTGAATCGAGACTCACTCAACTATTCACAGTACAAATCACCAATCTCCATTGTGAATCGAGACTCACTCAACTATTCACAATACAAACTCCAACAAACTGCAGATCGAGACTAACTCCAAAATCCACAGTAACACCTTCATTTGTGGATCGAGACCAACCCCAAAATCCACAACCAAATACTATCATGCACTATAAAAATTTGTCAAGCTCTATTAAGCACTACCAAGCCCCCCTCGCTCCATGAAGGGACACAAACTTAATACTGGTCCTTCTCATGCAATGAGTCACTCCTGAGTGAGAAGCTAGCTTAGGATGACAAAGGATCCTCCCGCCTCCATTGCCTCCAACCTCCGATGCGATGTGCTTACACTTTATCCACTTGATGTTACATATGAACCTTTTTAGGATTCATCAAGTGTAGGAAAAATTGTCTCGAAACTCCAAGCGTAAGGTAACATGATAAAAGAAAATTTAATTTTAAGGTGTTGGGTTCAACCGAAATTGTACCTTTATACAATGTGATATAAATTCCCTCTCCAAAATAAACTCCATATACACTTTGGAATGTTCCGTTATACCATACAAAAATACATAACTTGTTTTTCATAAAGCAAGTGAATAAAATTAGGAACCCAAAGTTAGCTCTCTCTCTCTCTCTCAATTTTTCTTTTACATCAACCTATCTACCTATCGCTATTAAATCTTGAAAACAAACTTTATTTTAAACTTATTTAGAAGTAAGCTTTACTTACCAACCCATACAATGTCCCTTTCATGCTCCAAGATATTTCAACAACACCATTACCTGTTGCAAGAGTTTCATAAACAAAACAACTGTGGCATTGTTATGCACATCAAGTGCTTTCTCCCAATGAGCCTTCGAATTTCATATCGAGCACCAAATTTCAACACCAACTAGTACTGTAACCTTTGTGAGGCGAAGTTGTCACTGTGCCAAATTTGAAATCTCGCATCCCAATACTACATTCTTCAATTATTTTATGTCAACTCACATTAAAAGAAATATCTACTAAACCCTAGCAAGCTTTCACGTCAAGTTTCCCATTAATAATAACCAGTAGCGATCACTTCTATAGTCAAGGTCACTTTCACTATTTAATCTAGAGTAGCGCGGCTCTTGTGGCCTACTTAGACATCCACACCCCAATCGTTGGATTCACTGAAAGGAAACTTGCTTCTATCTCATGTAAATATAAGCACTATATGGGAAACTCATGCGGCCAACAACAATTATAATCTAATCTAGAATATACAAAGAAATAAGTTTGTTGTATAATTATAATATGATCTAAAATAATGAAGGGCTTTTTAAACTCTATAAAGAAACTCTACCTGACCCGCTAGAGAAAACAAAAACATGTGGATCATTGATTTCATCCTCACAGATTAAACACCTTTGTTCCTGCACACTTCTTGAATCTTTGGGAAGAAATGAGCATCACACTTTCTTAATGGCACCACCTTTTGTTATTTAAATCTGGTTCTTCCCTTATGCGACCTTCACATATGCAACCTTCATATAACTGATTTGAGTCTTATATTAGGAAGGTCTATCCTCACGTTGTGTGATTCATAATATCCTTCGACCAATTTGAGATTTGAATTTGCACAACTGGGATGTTCTAATCAGCGGCCTTGCATAACATCTCACACAGCTTCCATGAATTCTTCTACCACCACAAATTTGTAAGCTATGGAAATTTAACAACTAAACATAGAAATTGAAATTAAACATATTCCAAAAGTAAGAATTATTCAATCGATAACAGATTCCATTTATCCATAATTAAATATAATATGGAAGAATTCATGAAATGTTCCAATGCCCATATATAAGAATGAATTACCAATACAGTTCCATACACCCAACTTGGTGTTACAGTACATCTATTTCAATGTTACAAAAGGAAGACTACTTCCAACTAATAATGAATCATTTTACAATTTTACAACTTGGCAATGAAGCCATACAAAGAATAATATAAAACAAATATCCATGTCAAATACAATAACTGAACTTGGTTGCCTTGATCCTTCGATCATCCGCTAACCAAGACCAAGAAAGTGGTTGAGGAACTTTTTCCACCCAAACACAAAGCACAAGACTTCCCTGGGTTTCTTCATAACTTGAAGAAAGCACCGACCCTACACAAGGAGCCTAGCAACCCGGAACGGTGTAAGCAAGAGGGAATCACTCGATGCATGTCTATTGCCTGTATGCATCCTAAACCTAGAATGACATAGACTCTTGCAACAGGATGTGGTAGAGACAAAATAACAAAGTTCTAGGCTTTTAAACAACAACCCATCTATTTCAATGTTACTATAGCTTGGCCAAGCAAATAAATAAAATGATAGTTTAGAAAAAGTAAACTATCATCTCTGGAGCCCACATTCGGCATCCTATCCCGAAAGCTCATACTTTACCAAAACAAACAAAACATAGAACAATTTTCTAAGTGTATTTATCCACAATCAAGATTATCCATTCTAGTACAGTTTTCTTCATTCAATGGAATTCTCTAGTTTGCCTGTTGAATAAGTTTACACTTTTCCAATGGTTTTATGTCAATTTCTCAAGGCAAGACATTTTCTAGGTAAAATGGGTAATTTCAGTTTGGTAAACAAAATAAATCTCAAAAGAACACTTATTTTCATACAAGATGTTAGGTCTCAAAAATGCAGGTTGCTAATCCTAAGAGGATGCCAGGCTCTATGTTTAGATTTGCAATGTTTTTGAACTAACTTGACGAAATCAACCTTCAAGGTTTGATGATTTCCTGCATTTCAGGTCCTGCTACACCTAGGCGGGTGAACCTTGGGAATAGAAGTAGACTAAATATAAATGTATTGACTAATTAAATCTATCTACAATGGCAAAGGGTGTAGGATAGATGAAAAGCTTGCTAACTAATTCTATATCTAATGCCTAATGAGTGGTTGGTAGAAATTGTATAAGCAATATCAAGGTAAAAGGGATTTGAATGATGAATTGAAATAAGACCAGTGCCTTGTTGGGTAAATAGAGTCAGATGAAGGGCTGAGACTAGTGGCTTATAGTGGGCAATAATTCTAATTGTCTGGTACGATTTTAGTTTATAACTTGTATAAATGTGCAAGGAGATGACTGACAAACTCTTCTTGATAATCCAACCAATATAATTAGATATCTTGTAATTTACTAGAAGGTATTTTAATCCTTTCTTGAAGGAACCAATTGAAATGAATATGCAAGAATAATAGATAATATTAACTTGGAGACAGAATGGCAATCGTAATTGTATGGCTCTACTTAGTAATCCAAACTAAAACTTCCAGGTTACTGTGACTGATCAAAAGGATTTTAATTCCTCAAATGGAAACCAATTTATTCAATCACACAGATACAGCAAATGTGCATTGACAAATGAACTATATACTTGATAGATTAATTTTGAATAACGAGGAAATACATAAATGGAGACAACCACACAATTGAATAATCTTAACAAATAATTGATACCAAAATAGAACCACTAAATCAGAGAACCTCAATCTACTTCTTCAATAATAATATGCAATATGGTCTTTGAGAAATATTATGAATTATATGTATATATTCTACTGTTGATGCCTTTTAGTATCAAATGTTTGAACTTATATAGAGATTCTTGTGAAGAGACATAACTCTTCAATAAGTCTTTTGGGAAATTAACAAGATTAACAATTATAACATAACCACGATTAGGCTCTATTTAACCATAAGTAAATTTTATCCAAATGGTCTAAATACTCCTGGCTACGATGGGAATCAGTAAGTTCAATGGCATTCCTCATAATTACATCCATTGAGACCATCTTTTCCAAATGTTTGCAGGCTTCCCCGGATGCAGTGTCCTTGTCTTCAAGAGCTCCCAGAGCTTTGTGTAATAGAACTTGGCAGTCACTGCTCCACTCTTCTTTGCTTTTTAGTTCTTTATCACTTTTGAATAATGCGGGCACTCCTGCTTTCGAAGCTTCAGCACATTCCATAGCATCAGTTTTAAGTTGATCGTAGTACTTCTAATGTTGCTCGATCATGTCAGAAGCATCTATACTTTGTATCTCATTCAATTTCTCTTGCACTCTCTATTCAAGCCTTTCATGTTCTTGAATTGCTTTATAATTCTGACAGTAATTATCCCAAAATAGGTTTAACCAATGCACCATGTTGGCATGCCTGCTCTGTAGCACTGTGACAAGTGTATCCATCTAGATTTGTGCTGCCTGATCTGTGGATAGTGCTTGGGTGCTCTGTGAACTTTCACCCTGGGTTAACCTCCTTGTTGACTCCCCAAAGGTGCTCTTAACAGCATCCTTTAAATAATCATTTTCTTTTGTCAATCCCTCACAGCTCAATTTGTATGCATCTCTTTCCTTAATCAACATTTGAGCCTGTGCTTTATTTAGCTTTGCAACATTAATACCAATGTCTACAGTGATCAGAGGGTCAGTTTCCCCTGCCTTTAAAGTCATGACATGACCAAAAAAAAATTCAGTGTCTATAATAGCAGTCTTCTTATGGGGAAGATATAGAGCCCAGATCATCAATGAATTTTCATCATTATTGTATTTTGTACCCATATACACTTCACTAACACCTTCTGGAGTGAGTTTATACTTATCATCTGTATTATTTAGAAAACTGTCAAAAACTAAAGCAGAATTTAAATCAAGGCCAGGAAAAATCATTACCCCTGCATCTTTAAGCAACTGTCTACCCTTGCTAGGGGTCATATCATGTATCTCATTATCCATTGTTGCTTTTAGCATATCTAGTAATTGTCTTTCATTTTCAGTAGAGACATCATCCACTGACTCTCTGATTTCCTTCCCTTTGCATTTATACAAAAATGACTTAAACTCTTTTGAATGAATAAATTTGTCATCAGAAATAAAAGAATCATAAGATATTTGACGTGGGTCTTCATCAGCAAACCCCTCCTCATCATGTATTATGATAGGAGGCTGATATTGTTGCATTTCTCTCTTGGATATTTTTACTATTTTGTCCTATGGCTCCTCTTGCCCTGCCGGTTCTTCATCTCCAGAGGATACAACCTCAATCTCTGCCAGCTGTTTTCTTTTCTCACTTAGATCCCTATTATATTTTTCTACCACCAATTCTACCTCAGCCTCTTCTAGGTTTCTAATGACATCATCATGTGGATAAGGGATGTGTATGTATCCACTGAGGTTTTGCTTCCTCTAAGCAGAGTCAATAAAGCCCTCAGGATCAAATCCTTTTCTTACCTCAGCACACCTCATATTGTAATGCATCAATTTATCTAGGATGAGATTATAAACCTCCTTAGAAACAACAGTGAAATCTCCTAAATGTAAAGTGCTAGGCATAAATGATTGTTTGTCATGGGAACTCAAATGCATTACATTTGAACAGTGCATTTGCCTAACTATTTATAGATAAGCAATTCTGTCAGGGACAGTTTTGGGCAAGATGAACGAAGTGTCTTCAAAACCATACACTCTAACCATGGTGGCATCTTCAAAGCAATACCAATCTCCCCAATTATGAATAACAGTGGGAGGACCGCCAAAATCTTTCGGTCTAAGAAACCTCTTTATCTCATTTGAGATTGAATATTCACAGAGGTGACTAAAATATCTATACAGCACTTTTACACAATACTCTTCAAATTATACATAGCTGGAATGGGCGTATCTGCTATCCCAAACCCTGGTCCATATCTGTATTGGTAACCTCTGTCCCTTATGGTCTGTTGGAACAACCTTAAATTTAGTTGGCCATAACCCCACTTCCTGGACATAATATAGCACCATGTGCATAAGGAGTGAGTAATGCTCAAAAGAAACAGTTGGGGCATTGTTTCTTATTGCAGTCAGGTCAGAGTCAATTCTATTAACATAAGCAGCATAATCAAATTGCCTTGCATTGTGACATTGGATGTCAGTAGCTATAAACATTAAAGGGATTGTCATGAATTCAGGGACCTCTGATCCTAGGACCTGGCCCACAGAATAATAAGTATGTTGTATATATGGTTCAAATATTGCCACATGAAAAGGAGGACCGTCATTCTCATTTAGAGGCACCAATTCTCCTTCAACTCTGGGCCTATGAATAGGCAACCTCCATCCATTGTAGGTTGTATCCATTCTCTAGTATTCCTTTTCTAAATCCTCATAAATAATGGGGACATTGCATAAATCATCCAAATTGAATACTTCACAGATGGCATTTTTTGACAAATGTATAATAGGCTCACCTTGTGGGTTGCATATAGCCTTCAGACTTGGGTTGTATTGTTTGGCAAGAAGTTGGAGGAGTTCAACATTCAGGAATACATCAGGTACAACTAATTTACCCAAATTCAAATGTCATGGGTTTGACACTGGAGCATTCCTAAATCTTCTGTTGTAGTGGAATTTGAAGAGTTCATTCCTTTGATCGGGGTCCAAATGTTTCCTAAATGTTTACATTTGTCTTCTAATTTTTCCACTTCTGCCCTAAGTTGAGTAGATCTTCTAGCCTTGGGAGTTGACCCCGGCAATTGATCAATCAAATCTTGATTGAGCTTTCTGTCTTTTATCTTTTGTTCGGGGGTTTTATCAGTTTTTTGTTTCTTAGGTTTACTTGTTTCTCCTTGTGATTTTCTGCTCTTTCCCTTTCCTGGAGTCTCCATTTTCAACCTTTGACAGAAAATCAAAATACAGGCTATAACACAATGGTTCGTATGGATGTACCTGTCATCTATGGCTGTGATCAAAATCCTCTATTTGCGCTTCAAGATTCCCCTGTATTCTCCTCTCAAACAACTCTGTTAATTTTAATTACAATGATCTTAGAGGATTTCATCACCATTTGCATTTAATTGTTTGAGCAATTTAATGTCCTTCATCGTTGTGAAATGTCACATCGTCATAACTCCTTTCATCGGTATGATTTTCAAAATGTTTGGGCGATTTTAATATCTCCTCATGGCGCGAACAATCAATTGGTGTAACCCTTCAATTGTCTCCCCGACGTTCTATTAAATCATATCGGTAGGAGATGTCCATACCTTTATCCGATGTGAAAGCGGGCGCAACTACCATCAACATGACCTCTTTCATTGCTATGTGATTTATATTTCCTTCCGACATATCAAGTGTTACCGATATAACTATCGGTGAGAGTCTCATCAACATGTGTGACAACAATTGTTATCAGGGTGATTTATGCCATTGGGATAACATATTTATGTTTACCTAATCATCATCGTCTTCCCGATAGCCCTTTATATCCTGGATCGGAAGGACTTTCTTAATGTCTTATTGATATGACTATTAGTGGGACTTCTTATCAATGGGTGTAACCCTCATTTTCTATTAGAGTGAGACACACCATCGGGGTAATCTTTTTTAAGTTACCCGATCATGGTTATCTCCCCGATGGCCATTTTGTATTCTTTATCGGAGAGAACTTCCCGAAGTGTCACCGACACTTTTATCGCTGTGACCTGTGGGTCGGTAAGACATATACATTTCATTCTGACCTATTTAGCTGTGCCGATGGATAAGTATATCGGTATGACTCATACCGAAAGCACCTTTTGTTGTTTCACTAAGACACTGGAGTATCAGAGACTCATTAGTTTTTTACTCCGATGTTCATTTCCTGCTGATGGCTATTATTTCCTTCAATTCGATAGGATGCTCGGTGAGAGTTTCGCCAAAATGCTTCATCGGTATGATATGTACCATCGAGATAATCTTCAAAGTATTACCCGATAGCCCTTACTCATACCGATTGGTGTGACTAATAGATTTTCTTACCGATAAAAGGCCATCGGGATGATTTCCTCCATCGGTGATTTTTGCAATCTTCTCTCCGATCCTTGTTCTCACACCGATAGTTATTTCTATTGGCTTCTCATGGATCGGCATAAGCAACATAAAGTCTTGCCGATGGTATGAAACTTAAGCCTTTTACATTGTTTTACCATGGACCTTTTGTGGGATGTATCAATTTTTTACTATGATGTTGGGATATTTTATGATTTATTCAGATATGGCGAGGTGAGAATACAGAAAAATTTTAAATTTTTACTATCCCAACAGTGGCTCTGTCTGAGATGTATACTCCCTGTGAGTATAACAAGGATTCAGATCTCTTGGGGGAGTAGACCACATGTTTCATTTATTTATGAGAATTGTATGAGAATGGGAAATGAGAGTTGTTAGGGTAAAATAGGATCAACAATGAATATGCAATAAACAACATCAAATACCCATAACTCAATAGAATAGTGAAACTAAGAAAGATTGAATGAAATGAAGCAATGAAGAACACAATGTAAACCTTCCTTGAATCGAAGCTTCTATTGTTGCCTATCAAGATCGTCCTTGTTTGTATGAAGTAGGCCCTCAGAGAGTGCACTCCTTTTCTACTTTCAAGAATGTCGATAGTGAATGGTTGTGGTGATAAATGTGCAATGAAGAGGAGCTTCAAAGCTTTGGGTGATCTCAAGCAAATTGTATTGGGGTGCCAAAGGCGCGCTGGTGAATTTCTGCAGAGTAACAATACAGATAGCCTGGATGATTAGAATGGAAGAATGAGGTTCCATTTATAGACTCAGGGGAATGAGGATCAATGGTTGAGAAGAAGTAAGATGATCAATGGTTGAGGAATGTGCAACCAGTAGGAATAGGACAATTGTCCAAGTTCCATCATGGAAGAGGGGATTTGGCAAAATCGATTGGAGAGTTAACTCCATTAACTGATTAGTTAACAAACTTGATTGATCAGTTAGTAGAATGGATTGAGGGATTGACTGAATTGATTGAAGAATTAACTCAATTGACTAGTTAGTTAACAACTTTGATTGATGAGTTAACTAATTTTGATTAGAGGAGAAATAGGACATGTGGGTGAGGGAATATTAGATAATTAAATATTTAATATATTTAATTACATGTGCAACATGGTGAGGTGGCAAAGGTTAGGTGGAAAGATGAGGTGGATTGGTGAAGTGGCTTTATGGAAATAGGACTTAGGATAGAAGAATTTGGATTAATTAAATAATTTAGGATTATTTAATTATGTGAGACATTAGAAGAATTAGGGGAATTGATTTTATTTAATTTAGACTTGAGAAGAAATAATTAAATATTTTGATATTTAATTAATTAAGAGGAATGTGAATCAAATAAATAAATTTGATTACTTATTTATTGATAGAAGAATTGGAAGGGAATAAATATTAAGAATATTTATTTAGACTGAATCGTGTCATTTTTAGGCATATAAAAGAGTGATAATAATGGGGAACGGGAATGATTCCTAAACTACTGTGCATGGAATAAATTATTTTTGAGAATTGTTTGAGGGTTGTCCATGCACTGGCAACACTCAATCCTCCTTATGCATGATTATGAAAAGAACGGCTTCAAATATTGCCCATGCACAGGCAATCCCTGCTCTTCTCCAGACATATTCTGCAAGTAGTAAGAGTCATCACCTCCCTTACTAGTGATAACAAAAGGACCTAACCATAGAGCTTCAAACTTTCCACGCTTTCCTTTGTCCTGACATCTTGCATTCCACATTAGTACTAGATCATTTATTTCAAACTTTCTATCTTTGGCCTTTTTGTCAAAGAGATATTTTACTTGTGATTGTAACTTAATATTCTGCCTTTGAGCTATTCTTCTTGTTTCATCAAGCTCTACAAGATGTTCAAACCTCTCCTCCATTGGTTCGGGAATGTTTAAATCTTCCTGGAGAATGAATTTGTATACTGGTATGAGATTCTCTAATGATATTCTTGCTTGTGTTCCTTACACTAGCTCAAAAGGAGATCTACCAATTGCCCTTTTTACATTTATCCTATCAGCCCATACTGCCATTCTTAATTTTGAATCCCATGCTTTCTTATTTCTATCCAACATTCTCTTTATGATTTTCAAGAGGCTCTTGTTACTTGTTTCTGCTTGTCCATTTGCTTGTGGATGATAGGGGGCAGCATAAGACACAGTGATGCCATGTGTACCACAAAAGTTTTTGAATTCATCAGATTTAAAACACATTCCATTATCTATAATTAACCTTACTGGAGTGCCGAATCTGAATATAATATTCTCCATCAGAAAGTTAATCACCACCCTACTTGTTGCCTGTTTGGTTGGAATTGCCTCCACCCATTTTGTAAAGTAATCAGTTGCCACTAGAATCCATTTGTGTCCACCACTTGATTTCTCTCTAATTTCACCTATGAAATCAATACCCCATTGATAGAATGGGGCCTCAACTTGCATGGGTTTTAAGGGCAATGCTCCCTGATATTTCAATTTCCCTGAAAACTTCTAACATGCTTCACACTTTCTAGTGTAATGATATGAATCATTAAAAACTTTAGGCCAATAGTATCCAAATCTCAAGATCTTGTGGGCTGTAGTCTTTGCTGAAAAATGACCTCCACACATGCCTTCATGTAACTCTTTCATGATATGTTTTGATTGATACTCATCTAGGCATAATAGTAGAATTCCATCTCTATTTTTCCAGTAAAGATCCCCATTAATGAATACATATTTTGAGGCTTGCAAATTAAGTGTTCTTTTGTTATCATCATACCCCTCTGGACACTTCATATGTTTTAGATAATATATAATGTCAGAATACCATGGAGTATGCTCAATACTAGACCTTGCATTATCAACATCAGCACTACATATCTGGGAAGCATCGAGATTACTTTCAGCCATCAATCTGGCAAGACCTTGTCCTCTCACTAGCTTAGTGATCTGGATTTCAATATTGAATTCCTGAATTCTATTGATCCATCTGCATCTTCTACCAGTGACTTCAGTTTGGACCAACACATCCTTTACTGCAGCATTAGGTACATATGCTATGATTTTAGCTCCCACCAAGTATGGCCTAAAGGTTTTTACTGCCTTTACCAATGCATATGCCTGTTTTCCAACAATTTCATACTTTAACTCTGCATTCTGGAGGGATTTGCTGAAAAAAGAGATAGGCTGTTCATATCCATCATTATTTTTCTACAATAGTACTGCTGCAACTGTATGATAAGAGGCAAATGAAAACAGTTGGAATGGTTTATTGAAATCAGGGGATATCAAGACAAGAGCTTCTTTGATTGCTCTCTTAATAGTAGCAAATGCTTCTATTGTTTCTGTTGTCCATTTCACTTCAGAGTTCTTTTTTAGCATTTTTGATATAGGACAAACAATTTGTGCAAAATTGGATATAAACCTTCTGACAAAGTTGATCTAGCCAAAAAATGACTGTATAGCTTTCACATTTTTTGGAATAGGCACTTGGTCAATGGCTTTTACTCTCTCAGGATCTATTTTCACTCCATCTTTCGAGACTCTGTGGCCAAGCAATTTCCCCTCTATCACTGCAAAATGGAACTTCTTAGGATTCAATGAGATCCCATATTCTAGGGCTTTGATAAATATTTGCTCCAAGTGTGTGCAATGATCCTCAGCCATTTTGGAATATGTTGTCAAGTCATCCTGGTACACTATCATGATCTTATTGATTAACTCAGCAAAAGCCACATCCATTGCTCTTTGGAATGTTGCTCCAGCATTAGTTAATCTGAATGGCATTCTCAAATATACGTATGTTCCCCATGGAGTGGTGAATGCAGTCTTAAATTGTTCTGATTCTTTGACTTTCACCTGATTGTAACTTGAGAAGCCATCCATCATTGACAATAATTCACATCCAGTAACTTTTTGTAATATTGCTTCCATATTGGGGAGGGGATAATTATCCTTAAGAGAAGACTTGTTTAAATTTCTGAAATCCACACATAGTCGAATATCACCATTCTTTTTTCTGACAGGTACTAAATTAGAAACCCAGGAGGAATGCCTGATGGGTTTAATGATAGCTCCATCCCTCAACTTTGTAAGTTCTTCTAGCATTTTAGGAGCTAATGTAGGATTGATTGGCCTCTGTTTTTGCCTGAATGGTTTAGCATCTGGTTTTAGTGGTATTTCATGCTGAAACAGATCCTCCATATATGCTTTTAAATCATCATATGACTAGGCAAATACATGCCTATACTTTCTAAGTAATTTGATAATTTTGCTCCTAATTTTTGGGTTAAGATTTCTTCCAATGTACACATTCTTTGGGGCTGCTTGTGTCCCCAAATTAATTTCTTCAAGGTCATTTGGTATCACTGGTGTGTCTTTCATTTTAAATCTGTCATGTCCATTGAATGCCTTTTCCAATGCTATAAGTCCCTTAGGTATTTTATTTGTTTTCAACTGAACTATTTCTTGGCCAAAAAGGGTTTCCTTCCCATCATGTTCTTCTACAAATGCATTGAAATCAATTTCTTGATTTTCATAATAATCAGAACAATGTAAGAAGTTGATTATATCAGCATCGTTATCGAACACTTGCCAGTTATGTATATTATCTGGGATGGTGGGTTTGGTTTTGAATTCAACCTCTGTAATTCCTCCCAATGTGACATCATCCCTTTTCAATGTGATATTCGCTAGAAAATCTGCCATAATGTTTTTAGACCTATCAATCTAGTTGATTGAAAAGGCATCAAATAATTCAATATTATCCCAGACTGCATTTCTGTACTGTCTCAACCTCTTGTTTTTTGATAGGTACTTTTCTCTCACTTGGGAGGTGACCAATTCAGAATCACCATATACAGCTAAATTTTTTATTTTGTACTTAGTGGCTATGTTCAAACCAATGAGCAAAGCTTCGTACTCTGCTACATTGTTTGTGCATTCAAATGTTAATAGAAAAGAGTATTTGAAAGTTTTACCTCCTGGTGAAATAAACACTATTCCAGCCACATTTCCTATTTTGCTACATGCACCATCGAAATACATCTTCCATAGATCATTTTCTTCTTTCATAGATTTAGTATGTATTGGATCAGTATTATGCACTTCTGGCATATTTTCTCCCACTTTAAAAACTCCCAAATTTGTGTCACAAAAGAAATTTATTTGATGTTGGTCCAAACATTCTATAATATTTTCATACCTTGGCTCTCTGCACAGCTTAATTTCTTTACCTCCCACTGGTATTGTGGCATATGATAAGTCCAATTGGACATTCCCTCCTGCCATTGCAGCCCATTGTCTTGATAGAAGCATTCCATAAGATGGTGGAATGTCAACCACAATAATATCAATGTTATAAGTTGCTTCAGGGTGTGAGGCAAGTTTTATCTCCACATCCCTCACAATACCAACGATTGGGATAGATCTATTATCCATTGCATAACACTTGCCAAATGTAGTGTCAACCCACATTCCCAATTCTTTCATAACTGCTATTGGCATGATGTTCATAGCAGCACCTGAATCGATCATGCAATTCCTCACTATCTTGTTTTTGATCAATAATGTAGTATAGAAAGGGTCTACCTGTGAGGGATTCTTTGTCAGTGTATCACCAAGGTATACCTTAGGCATTTGGAATGTTTCTTGATGGACATTGTTCATTTTATTTTTAGGTCCTTTATGTTTTTGACTTGGTGTATCAAAAATCAGCTTAACAACTGTACTCCTATGTTTATCTATCTTCATCATTTCCAAAAGTGGAACTGATATTTTGACCTGAGACACTGCATGAGCAATGTCAAAAGAATGGGCCGTAGTCTGATCACTCTTTTCTGTCTTTATATTTTCTTTTTCTTGATTTTGTAATCTTTCTTTTGTTTTATCCTTACCACCCTTTTCTGGTTCTTTAAATGATGACTTCGTATTATTCTTTTTGTTATTCTGATCTTTTTATAAGTGTTTTTAGCTTGAACTATTGCAGCTACTGTAAGAGCTTCTCTTTCATCCTCAGTAGGCTTTCTCCATTGATCATATGGCTGATTGTTATAGTAAGTAGGTTCCTCATAACCATCTTCCTGATCTGAGAACACTTCTTGTTCTCCCACATTGATATGATGCCTCTGGTTTCCTACATCATATTCATATTCCTCTTCTTTTGTAGAAGAGTAATCTTCAGTTACCACACATGGTGTGTCTTGCATCATATTTATAGTATGGTTGTCTCTATTATAACTGTATAACATCTCTTCTTGTTGTACTGATTTAGCCACCTCACAGTACTCAGGTAAATGTGGCAGATTGCACACCAAACACCAAGGTTTATTTTCTACCATATGTGCCATATTTCTTTTCAGGGGGTCAGGGGTATCCTTGCCATAATGTTGCTTTCTGTTGTTGTTGATAGGTCTCCCATCTTTCCAATTTGTATTGTAGGGCATATCGTGCAACCTAGGTGGTGCAGGAGCACCTCAAAACTTGAAGAATCTGGAAGATTCCCTACATTTTATGTTATGTCCAAAGTGTAATAATGTAATGCCTTCGTGCCCCATGGAGTCATACATGGCCAAGTAACGGCATAATGTTGAGTAGTTTGTATACGTGTCATTAACATTTGTAACCGAACTAAATGTCTGAAAGGTTTTTAACCGATTGGCAGGGTGGTTATAGGTGATTCACCTTCCACCGTGTGTAACTATCAAGATAAGAGTCTTTATATAGTTGGGTTTCTGTTCGTAGATGGACAGAGGTAGTTAGACAAATTTAAACAGAAGAATGTATATTATTTTTGAATAAAAGAAGTTTGTCTGGTTTAACCGAAGGAATGTAGATTGGAGTCATTCCACTGGTGGATTTCTTTGAAATCAGTGGAATGACCTCTATGTTGTTAGATTTCTTTCTGTTCAGCAGAGTTTTGTGATTTCTATGTGTATGTGTTGTTCGGTTACAATGGTGACAGAGGAGGAATCGTGCAGTTTATGCGTATGTTGAATGTCAAAAGATTTCAGTTAGTAATGCACATTCATATGATGCAAAGAATGATTGACAGAAGCGGTAAAAAGAACTAGCTACAATAAGTTCATTAGTGCATGTGCGTAGTAAAGGTCATCGGCAAGAGGAAAGTACATCGGGAGAAAGTTGGGAAGTTATGCCAATCAACGGAGTCACGCCGATAGTAGGTGCATCGGTGTAAGTATCGGTATTGGAGGATAAGATTAAAGTATGGCTGAAGAAGCGTGTCTGGCCGACAATGAAGTCTTCGTTAGTATATCGGCAAGAGTGATGACATCAGGATAACAAGTATGAAGTTTGCCGATAGAATGTGGTATGACCGACGAAGGCGGTTGTAAGGTTCATTGGGATGACTGAAGGTGTCGGCAGGAGATTCAAGGTGTCTGCTGATAGTGGAAGGTCACGCCAATGGAGAAGTTGGTGTTAAGTGTATCAGTGTGAGATGTGTGATCGGCCGAAGGAGTTTCTAGTTTGCCGACGGTATATTGTCTCACCGACAATGAAGAAGTCAAAGTTGCATAGAGGCATCGGCCTATCGGTCAATAAAGATTTAGACTCACCGATAGAGGGTGGTCTTGCCGATGGTAAAGAAGTTGAACATTTCGGTATTGTTTGGACATTTTGAGAAGGTTTTGAAAGGTGATTAAGTTAAACCCTAGCTTTTTGTGGGTTGATGGGTATTTTACACCCTGTAATGTAAGCATCCGCTGCATGCTCTGCATCACTAAGTCTTTCATGCCTATGCTGACCTTCAGGTTTAGTCTATTGAACATTTGAGTTCTGAGGATTTCTATGGTTATCCCTCTTGCTAACCATACCTGTAACTTTCCTATTGTTTTCAATAGTTAAGGCCACTTTCTGTGCTTCAGCCAGGGTTGCAGGACACCGATTTCTAAGCTCGTACCCTATCTTGGGGTCAAATGCTTTCATATAAATACTCAGTGCTGCTGGGTCAGACAACTTGGATCCATGTGGTACCTTGTTATGTAATTTGGAAAATTTTAGGTTGAAATCATATACTGATTCATTTTGGTACTTCTGTATACTTATCAATTCATGTAATGCAAACTCAGGGACATATTGGTTGCCATACTGCTCCTTAAATTGATTATGGAAATCAGTTATAGAACTGATTGAGTCATCAAGTAAATTGTTGAACCAATCTCTCGCATCTTCAGTGAGGGACATCATGAATAACCTCATTCTAATATCTTTCCAATCCATACCAATATCTTGCACAAAAGCATTGAAACTTCTGATATGATCTTCAGCTGATATTGCATTGTTTCCAGTAAACTTGGGAACCATATTTCTCCAAGTACTATCCATAGGATATGGATACAACTGATATCTAGTTAAATTAAATTGGCTACATATATTTGCAAGGTTTTGAGGTGGAAAGTTCATGGGTGGTGGATTAGGATAGTAATTATATCCACCTGGTGGCTGATGATAGGCATATTGCTGCTGCGGGTTTATGTGGGGATTCATGTAAGGATTTTGTGGTCTATAATACTGTTGGCTAGGGGGTGGGTAAGGATTTGCCATATGTTGAGATGCATTATGTATGGGAGGTGGTCTAGGGTTTTTGGGTATGGTATTTTGATGACTTCTAGATGCATGTGAATTTGAAACTCCACTTGTGTTTTGCTGTGGAATTCTTGAATTGTTTCCTCTATGTGGAGGTACATATTTTGGGGGGGCTATTTTAGCTTTATTTCTCATCTGTTGAATTTCTTGCTATAACAACCTTTTATCTTCCTGTATCTTGAACCTTTCGAGTTCTTCCCGGAGCCTGAGCACCTTCTGCTGCTCTTCACTCATACTTCTTAAATTCTCTGGATTGTCATTTATTTCTTGATTTGAGAATCCATGTCTTACCCCTTCTCCCTGATGTAACGACATCTTGAAATCATGTTTAGCTTGGTTTTGATCAATATCCCTCATGACCTATGCTTCATACGTGAGCTGTTCTTGAGGATCCAGTTTGTATCTAGCCAAAATATCATTAGTTCCTCCATTAAGATTTTTGTTTGAATCATGCAGAGGTGTGAACTTGTTGTGAATTAAAATAGTTTGCTTTGCATTATCCTCTTGAGCATCCTGGTTGTTATCTTGGTGAGAATAATTTGAAGTTCCACTTCTTTTGGAAATGTTTCTAAGTGGTGGAGATGACTGCAATTTCTTGCCTTCCATCTTGGATCTCCTACCATCCATTTGGTATTAAATTTTTTGTTATAACTGTAACTAGAGTCGCCACCTATTTTGTAAATAGGAAAAAAGTTTGTAATTTACCTTTCTGGGTTCTAGTTGCCAGCAGAGTTACCAAATTAAAGTGTCTAAAATGACTCTATAAGAAATGGTTTGTTACTAAGGTCTTTTATTTATATCCCCAGAGGAGTCACCAATTTGTTAGGTCTCAAAAATGTAGGTTGCTAATCCTAAGAGGATGCCGGGCTCTATGTTTAGATTTGCAATGTTTTTGAACTAACTTGATGAAATCAACCTTCAAGGTTTCATGATTTCCTGCACTTCAGGTCCTACTACACCTAGGCAGGTGAACCTTGGGAATTGAAGCAAACTAAATATAAATGTATTGACTAATTAAATCTATCTACAATGGCAAAGGGTGTAGGATAGATGAAAAGCTTGCTAACTAATTCTATATCTAATGCCTAATGAGTGGTTGGTAGAAATTGTATAAGCAATATCAAGGTAAAAGGGATTTGAATGATGAATTGAAATAAGACCAGTGCCTTGTTGGGTAAACAGAGTCAGATGAAGGGCTGAGACTAGTGGCTTATAGTGGGCAATAATTCTAATTGTCTGGCATGATTTTAGTTTATAACTTGTATAAACGTGCAAGGAGATGACTGACAAACTCTTCTTGATAATCCAACCAATATAATTAGATATCTTGTAATTCACCAGAAGGTATTTTAATCCTTTCTTGAAGGAACCAATTGAAATGAATATGTAAGAATAACAGATAATATTAACTTGGAGACAGAATGGCAATCCTAATTATATGGTTCTACTTAGTAATCCAAAATAACACTTCCAGGTTACTGTGACTAATCAGAAGGATTTTAATTCCTCAGATGGAAACCAATTTATTCAATCACACAGATACAGCAAATGTGCATTGACAAATTAACTATATACTTGACATATTAATTTTGAATAACGAGGAAATACAGAACTGGAGACAACCACACAATTGAATAATCTTAACAAACAATTGATACCAAAATAGAACCACTAAATCAGAGAACTTCAATCTACTTCTTCAATAATAATATGCAATATGGTCTTTGAGAAACATTATGAATTATATGTATATATTCTACTGTTGATGCCTTTCAATATCAAATGTTTAAACTTATATAGAGATTCTTGTGAAGAGACATAACTCTTCAATAAGTCTTTTGGGAAATTAACAAGATTAACAATTATAACATAACCACGATTAGGCTCTATTCAACCATAAGTAAATTTTAGCCAAATGGTCTAAATACTCTTGGCTACGATGGGAATCAGTAAGTTCAATGGCATTCCTCGTAATTACATCCATTGAGACCATCTTTTCCAAATGTTTGCAAGCTTCCTCGGATGTAGTGTCCTTATCTTTAAGAGCTCCCAGAGCTTTGTGTAATATAACTTGGCAGTCACTGCTCCACTCTTCTTTGCTTTTTAGTTCTTTATCACTTTTGAATAATGAAGGCACTCCTGCTTTCAAAGCTTCAGCACATTCCATAGCATCAGTTTTAAGTTGATTGTAGTACTTCTGATGTTGCTTGATCAATTATTTTGCATTGGAGGCACCTGCAATGTCAGAAGCATCTATACTTTGTATCTCATTCAATTTCTCTTGCACTCTCTGTTCGAGCCTTTCATGTTCTCGAATTGCTTTATAATTCTAAGAGTAACTATCCCAAAATAGGTTTAACCAATGCACCATGTTGGCATGCCTGCTCTGTAGCACTGTGACAAGTGTATCCATCTGGATTTGTGCTGCCTGATCTGTGGATAGTGCTTGGGTGCTCTGTGAACTTTCACCCTAGTTAACCTCCTTGTTGACTCCCCAAAGGTGCTCTTAATAGCATCCTTTAAATAATCATTTTCCTTTGTCAATCTCTCATAGCTCAATTTGTATGCACCTCTTTCCTTAATCAACATTTGAGCCTATGCTTTATTTAGCTTTGCAACATTAATACCAATGTCTGTAGTGATCAGAGGGTCAGTTTCCCCTGCCTTTAAAGTCATGACATGACCAAAAAAAAATTTAGTGTCTATAATAGTAGTCTTCTTATGGGGAAGATATAGGGCCCAGATCATCAATGAATTTTCGTCATTATTGTATTTTGTACCCATATACACTTCACTAACACCTTCTGGAGTGAGTTTATACTTATCATCTATATTATTTAGAAAACTGTCAAAAACTAAAGCAGAATTTAAATCAAGGCCAGGAAAAATCATTACCCCGACATCTTTAAGCAATTGTCTACCCTTGCTAGGGGTCATATCCTGTATCTCATTATCCATTGTTGCTTTCAGCATGTCTAGTAATTGTCTTTCATTTTCAGCAGAGACATCATTCACTGACTCTCTGATTTCCTTCCCTTTGCATTTATACAAAAATGACTTAAACTCTTTTGAATGAATAAATTTGTCATCAGAAATAAAAGAATCATAAGCTATTTGACGTGAGTCTTCATCAGCAAACCCCTCCTCATCATGTATTATGACATGAGGCTGATATTGTTGCATTTTTCTCTTAGACATTTTTACTGTTTTGTCCTGTGGCTCCTCTTGCCCTGCCGGTTCTTCATCTCCAGAGGATATAACCTCAATCTCTGCTAGCTATTTTCTTTTCTCACTTAGATCCCTGTTATATTTTTCTACCACCAATTCTACCTCAGCCTCTTCTAGGTTTCTAATGACATCATCATGTGGATAAGGGATGTGTATGTATCCACTGAGGTTTTGCTTCTTCTGAGCAGAGTCAATAAAGCCCTCAGGATCAAATCCTTTTCTTACCTCAACACACCTCATATTTTAATGCATCAATTTATCCAGGA
Organism: Cunninghamia lanceolata; assembly: GCA_027924645.1. NCBI lineage: Eukaryota > Viridiplantae > Streptophyta > Pinopsida > Cupressales > Cupressaceae > Cunninghamia > Cunninghamia lanceolata. Next base: position 16,112,904 of record BSBN01000803.1, read on the forward strand.
TGAGATTATAACCCTCTTTAGAAACAACAGTGAAATCTCCAAAACATAAAGTGCTGGGCATAAATGATTGTTTGTCATGGGAACTCAGATGCATTACATTTGAACAGTGCATTTGCCTAACTATTGATAGATAAGCAATTATGTCAGGGATAGTTTTGGGCAAGATGAACAGAGATTGGTATTATATATGGTTCAAATATTGCCACATGAAAAGGAGGACCATCATTCTCGTTTAGAGGCACCAATTCTCCTTCAACTCTGGGCCTATGAATAGGCAACCTCCATCCATTGTAGGTTGTATCCATTCTCCAGTATTCCTTTTCTAGATCCTCATAAACAATGGGGACAGTGCATAAATCATCCAAATTGAATACTTCACAGATGGCATTTTTTGACAAATGTATAATAGGCTCACCTTGTGGGTTGCATATAGCCTTCAGACTTGGGTTGTATTGTTTGGCAAGAAGTTGGAGGAGTTCAACATTCAGGAATACATCAGGTACAACTAATTTACCCAAATTCAAATGCCATGGGTTTGACACTGGAGCATTCCTAAATCTTCTATTGTAGTGGAATTTGAAGAGTTCATATCCTCTGATCGGGGTCCAAATGTTTCCTAAATGTTTACATTTGTCTTCTAATTTTTCCACTTCTGCCCTAAGTTGAGCAGATCTTCTAGCCTTGGGAATTGACCCCGGCAATTGATCAATCAAATCTTGATTGAGCTTTCTGTCTTTTATCTTTTCTTCAGGGGTTTTATCAGTTTTTTGTTTCTTAGGTTTACTTGTTTCTCCTTGTGATTTTCTGCTCTTTTCCTTTCCCAAAGTCTCCATTTTCAACCTTTGACAGAAAATCAAAATACAGGCTATAACACAATGGTTCGTATGTATGTACCTATCGTCTGTGGCTGTGATCAAAATCCTCTGTTTGCGCTTCAAGATTCCCCTATATTCTCCTCTCAAACAACTCTGTTAATTTTAATTACAATGATCTTAGAGGATTTCATCGCCATTTGCATTTAATTGTTTGAGCAATTCAATGTCCTTCATCATTGTGAAATGTCACATCATCATAACTCCTTTCATCGGTATGATTTTCAAAATATTTAGATGATTTTAATATCTCCTCATGGTGCGAACAATCAATCGGTGTAACCCTTCAATTGTCTCCCCGACGTTATATTAAATCATATTGGTAGGAGATGTCCATACCTTTATCCAATGTGAAAGCGGGCGCAACTACCATCGGCATGACCTCTTTCATCGCTGTGTGATTTATATTTCCTTCCAACATATCAAGTGTTACCGATATAACTGTCGGTGAGAGTCTCATCGACATGTGTGAAAACAATTGTTATCGGGGTGATTTATGCCATCAGGATAACATATTTATGTTTACCCGATCATCATCGTCTTCCCGATAGCCCTTTATATCTCGGATCGGAAGGACTTTCTTAATGTCTTATCGATATGATTATTAGTGGGACTTCTTATCAATGGGTGTAATCCTCATTTTCTATCAGAGTGAGACACACCATCGGGGTAATCTTTTTTAAGTTACCCGATCATGGTTATCTCCCCAATGGCCATTTTGTATTCTTTATCGGAGAGAACTTCCCAAAGTGTCACCGACACTTTTATCACTGTGACTTGTGGGTCGGTAAGACATATACATTTCATTCTGACCTGTTTAGCTGTGCTGATGGATAAGTATATTGGTATGACTCGTACCGAAAGTGCCTTTTGTTGTTTCGCTAAGACACCGGAGTATCGGAGACTCATTAGTTTTCTGATGTTCATTTCCTGCCGATGGCTATTATTTCCTTTATTTCGATAGGATGCTCGGTGAGAGTTTCACCAAAATGCTTCATCGGTATGATATGTACCATCGAGATAATCTTCAAAGTATTACCTGATAGCCCTTAGTCATACCGATCGGTGTGACTAATAGATTTTCTTACCGATAAAAGGCCATCGAGATGATTTCCTCCATCGGTGATTTTTGCAATCTTCTCTCCGATCCTTGTTCTCACGTTGATAGTTATTTCTATTAGCTTCTCATGGATCGGCATAAGCAACATAAAGTCTTGCCGATGGTATGAAACTTAAGCCATTTACATTGTTTTGCCATGGACCTTTTGTGGGATGTATCAATTTTTTACTATGATGTTGGGATATTTTATGATTTATTTAGATATGGTGAGGTGAGAATACATAAAAATTTAAAATTTTTACTGTCCCAACACAAGAAACTCATATTCAATAAGTCTAAATAATAATACCATTTTCATCAAAATATTCTCTATGGAAAAACAATATAGTTTACTTCAATCCATTTGTTTCTATTTTTGGGTTTGCAATTTGTCCAAAATAAAACAATTTTCAATGGCTTATATAATCTATCCAATATTTTTATACCATCTCATTCACATTTCAAGTATTTGATAAATAAAGCAATTATTTCACGGGATTTCATCTACTTTGCCTATTAATTGTCAGGGCTACAGTTTTTCTTCTAAACCAGAAATATATTATAAACTGGAAATGCTTTTCCAAAAACATATATATATATATGGATTCAATATAAATGGACTGACTAGAAGTAAAAATTATTATACAGAAAAATATACTCAAATTATAAAAACTCATAATATAAATTATTTGTCTGATGAACACACACACACACACACACACACACACACACACACACACACACACACACACACACACACACACACACACACACACACACACACACACACACACACACACATCTTATCAACAACGATTTATGTCACTCATAGACAGCGAATAAAATTCATAACAGTGAATTAAAATTTATATTCAGCGGATTAAATTTTAGAGATAGCGGGATCTGTGCTAGGGAGGCCAACAACCTAAACAATATATATGTTATATGTATTACATAACTTACAGTTTACAATTTGTGGGGATGGCGTCGGCCATCCCCACAGGCTTTAAGCCTGTGGGGAGGGTCTGCACCCTCCCCACACCCTTCTATGGTGTGGCGACTAGAAAATGATGCCGAATGCATTACACAGCATTTGAAAGCCATTTATTACTGTGGACTAAAGTCTTATTCACTTTCAAGGTAACAATAAAATAGAGGAAGCCGTGGATCTAGGTTTATTGAATTCTTTTAGTAATTTTTATAGGGCGCGATCCCCATATGGGTCGCAGTCCCCATTGGGGTCTGTGGCTCATATGGGTATCGTGACCCACTATGGTTTCTTCTTAAATATTCGATGAAAACAAACTTAAGTTCTCCGTTGATCAAACAATAATCTCTATAAATAATTTCATCTGAAGTTTCAATATGTTGTATTTTTCAGTATGCAAAAATGTTCTATTTTACTCATATCTTCAAATTGATATGTATATATATATGTATATATGCACAGTTACTGAGTGCATATATATATATATGATATTTCTTAGAAAATTTACACAGTAGTAAAGAAATTTACAGTCATATGTTTCCATTTTTCTTTTCATATGAATAGAAAGAATTCAGAAATTGTATTTTAACACACAGAGAATACAAAGTTCTTGTTCACACACAGAATACACACACACACAGTTAGAGATCATAGATCAAATAAAAACCTGTAATTCGCTCACTACCCCTAGTTCGAAAAGCTTGAATCCCAGTCTTTCCGAAGCTTCTAAAGTTGATTGTTCTCACTGTTTTTCTAAATTCCTTCCTCTATCTTTTTAATTCTCATATCATTATTTCTTTTTGAACCCCGATGAGAATGCATTTTTTTTTCTTTTTTTTTTAAGAATGAAATATATCTCCTCTTTTTATTGTTTTTCTTCTAAATATAGTTTTGCTTTCTCTAATTTTCTATTGGTTTTCTAGTTTTCTTTCTTTCTTGTTTTTATTCTCAAAAATCAAGTTTTATTCTCTTTCTAGTTTCAATACTATTAAAATAATCTACATATTTATCATAATGCATTTACAAAATTAAATAAGATATATTTATTCTATATTAAAACAAATTAAATAACTAATTTATTTATTCTATTCCCAAAGCATTCACAATATTAAATAACAATTCAATTAAATAATTTTTAAATAAATCATCATTAACTAACCATGCAAATAAGATCATTTAATTCAAATAAAAGAATGCAATTTTAAACTAAAACTATTAAACCATTCACTATGCAAACTTATGCAACTATATGACACTACGTGAAGTGTGTGAATAATATCCCTCTATCTCAACCCTGCCAGGATGCTAACCTTCTTTACCTCAACCACCCTCTTGTCTTCGACAACCTGCAACTCCAAATAAACTCAAATTTCTCGTCAATAGATTAGTAACCAAATAGCCGAAGCATAGCCGAAGCACTACTAACATGAATATAACATTCATAAATATTCATTCATCTTTTACTAACAATAAATTATCTAACTCACACATTTATTTATCCATTTATTAATTCCACATATAGTAATCACAGATAGCATCAAGTTTGAGACGTGACAAAATTCTTCACAAACACTTCTCTACAGCAAACACTTATCTCTACATTGTAGGCATAAGTACCTTCCTCAAGACCATTTTGCACGGGATCGAATATTATGCTTTGATACCATATTGAAATGGTTGAGAATATATAAATGATCAAACCATGAATGCACAACAAAAACAAAACATAAAATAATATATATTGATGATTTTGAGATTACCAAACATTACTTTGCAATGGCTTTTTAAAGCCTTACATTTTCCCGTGAAAACCAACCACCTACGGGAATATAACTTCCTAAGAAACTAATTATCATTTTATTTATGGGTAAGTGCAAGAAGATGGGGGGCCAAAAAGGGGTCTTAAGAGGCCACTTTTTTCTGACATCAGGAAATGCTAGCCTTGGATGAGAAATTGAGCATAGTTACACTCAAAATTTAGAGTTGCAACCAAAACAATGTTCGTAGTGCTCTGAGTCTACTTTCTAAACTACTATTTTGTTTTGAAAATGGCATAGATTAAGGGGTTCAAAAGAGGGAGCCCAGAAATTGGTGTTGTTTCTGTCAAAAAAACATAACATAGCATGTTTTGTGGCTCCCTCAAAAGGTCAACTTTTTTTTGGTATTTTTAAAATCGCTTTGGTGAGAAATTAGCTAATAGCATGTAGTTTATGCCCAATTTTTTTGATAATTTTTTGATGAATATTTGATTTTTTACTAATTTTCAAAGTGGACACATCCTAAAAAATAGAATTTTGGCCGTGCTACCCCTATAAATTTTGAAAACTAATTAAAAATTATTTTTTTCTTTTTTTAGTAAGTGTAGAATGGAGTCTAGTTTCTAAATATGTATTTTTTTTGAAATTTCAATGAATACTTAATTTACAATGAAAAAAAGACCAAACAGTGGTTTTTGCCCAAAAATGGACACACAAACAAAAGAAATTAAAGATGAAAGGCTTAACATTGTTAAAATATGAAAAAAATCACATCGTCCAATAGCTAAGAGAAAGCCTAACATTACCCAATTGTTCGATTTGTTCAACCTTGAAACACGTGCAAATCTGAGGGTTAGCACAAACAAAATTATGTGAAATCTTGAAGAATATGGAAAAACGCGTATGTGGATGTTGAAAAGGCACTCCAAGCCTTTGGGTTGGAAATCCAAAGCAAATCCAAAGCCCAAGGCTTGGGATTCCCAAAGCAAAACATAACGCACTCGTGTTATTGTTTGCTTTGCATTTTCCCTTTTCCGCAAAAGTTTGTGTTGTTTGTCATGTTTGAAATAACACAAGCGCATTATAACACGCTCGCGTTATGTTCCCCTTGAATTTTTTTATGTTCAAGGTTATTAATCATGTATGTATGTATGTATGTATGCCTATATATATGTATGTATGTAAGTATGTATGTATCTATGTATGCCTATATGTATGTATGTATAGTGTCGAGGGTAGATGAGGGTAGAGATCGGAGTGAGCCAGATAGGGGAGGAGAGGGGTGGATAAGGATTGAGTGATTAAGGTTTAAGGTTGAGGGTTGAGTGTTTAGGGATAGCATTTAGAGTTTAGGGATAAGGGATTAGAGTTTAGGACCTTGAGGGATTAGGGTTTAGGGTTGAGGCTTTAGGGATAGCGTTTAGGGTTAAGGGTCGAGGGATTAGGGTTAAGGTAGAGTGTTGAGGGTAGAGGGATTAGGGATAGGGTTTAGGGTTAAAAGTTTAGGGTTGAGGGATTAGGGTTTAAGGTATAGTTTAGTAGTTCTTGTGGATAGAGCCAGTAAACAATGGGAGATTATTTACCTATTTCATAACAATATACCTCCCCTGAGTGTGGGGTGGACAGCAAGAAACATAGATGTACCCCAATGCAAAGCTTTTCTCATTATGATCATCCTTCTGATTTCAACTGCTAATTACTCACTGTGGATGTACCATACGCAAATCTTTTCTCATAGTGTGTACACCTATTGGCATAATGAACCCCAGATGGGCTAGAAAAAAATGCCATATAACATTACTAACATTAAAAAAGTTCATAGCCATTTTTCTAACATATTATTGCAACTCAAATATCTTTAAGAGAAGAGTGTCAAAAATGATGGGTTTAACAACCTAACATAAGGCAAAGTAGTTTTGTTGGGTTTAGGGATAGGGTTTAGGGTTGAGGGATTAGGGTTTAGGGTTGAGGGATTATGGTTTAAGGTATAGTGTTGAGGGTTGAGGGTTTAGGGATAGGGTTTAGGGTTGATGGATTAGGGTTCAGGGTTGTCGGATTAGGGTTTAATGTTGAGAGTTGAGGGTTGAGGGTTTAGGGATAGGGTTGATGGTCAAGGGATTAGGGTTAAAGTAGAGTGTTGAGGGTAGAGGGATTAGGGATAGGGTTTAGGGTTGAAGGTTTAACGATTGAGGGTTGAAGCTTTAGGGCTGAGGATTACGGGATTGGGGTTTAAAATATAGTGTTGAGCGTCGAGGGTTTATGGATAGGTTTTAAGGTTTAATTTTTAAGGGTTAAGGGTTTAGGGATAAGGGATTAGGGTTTAAGGTATAGTATCGAGGGTTGAGGGTTTAGGAATAGGGATAGCGTTTAGGGTTTAAGGTATAGTGTTGAGGGTTGAGGTTTAGGGATAGGGTTTAGGGTTGATGGATTAGGGTTTAGGGTTGACGGATTAGCGTTTAATGTCAAGGTTAGGGTTAGAGTGTTGAGGGTAGAGGGATTAGGAATAGGGTTTAGGGTTGAAGGTTTAAGGATTGAGGGTTGAGGCTTTAGGGATGAGGGTTTAAGGCTTAAGATATAGTGTCAAGTGTTGAGGGTGTAGGGATAGGGTTTAAGTTTTAAGGGTTAAGGGTTGAGGGATAGGGATTAGGGTTTAAGGTATAGTGTTGAGGGTTGATGGTTTAGGGATAGGGTTTAGGTTTGAGGGATTAGGGTTTAGGGTTGATGAATTAGGGTATAATGTTGAGAGTTAAGGGTTGAGGGTTGAGGGATAGGGTTAATGGTCAATGGATTAGGGTTAAAGAAGAGTGTCAAGGGTAGAGCGATTAGGGATAGGGTTTAGGGTTGAAGGTTTAATGATTTAGGGTTGAGGCTATAGGGATGAGGGTTACTGGATTAGGCTTTAAGATATAGTGTCGAGTGTCGAGCATGTAGGGATAGGTTTTAGGGTTCAAGTTTTAAGGGTTAAGGGTCGAGGGATTAGAGTTAAGGGTTGAGGGATTAGGGTTTGATGTTGAGGGTTGAGTACATTGAGGTTCGAGGGTCAAGGGTTTCAAGATAGGGTTGAGGGTCGAGGGATTAGGGTTAAAGTAGAGTGTCGAAGGTATAAGGATTAGGGATAGGGTTGGAGGGTTTAGGGATAAGGGATTAGGGTTTAAGGTATAGTATCGAGCCCATTGAGGGTCTAGGAATAGGGATAGCATTTAGGGTTTAGGGATGAGGGATTAGAGTTGAGGGATGATGGATTAGGGTTGAGGGTTGAGGGATTAGGGTTTAGGGTTGAGGGTTGAGGGATTAGGGTTTAAGGTATAGTGTTGAGGGTTTAGGGATACGGTTTAGGGTTGAGGGATTAGAGTGAAGGGTTGAGGGATTAGGATTTGATGTTGAGGGTTGAGGGTTGAGGCTTTAGGGTTTAGGGTTTAGGGATAGGGTTGAGGGTCGAGGGATCAGAGTTAAGGGTTGAGGGATTAGGGTTTGACGTTGAGGGTTGAGTACATTGAGGTTCGAGGGTTAAGGGTTGAGGGTCAAGGGATTATGGTTAATGTAGAGTGTCGAGGGTATAAGGATTAGGGATAGGGTTGGAGGGTTTAGGGATAACGGATTAGGGTTTAAGGTATAATATCGAGCTCGTTGAGGGTCTAGGAATAGGGATAGCATTTAGGGTTTAGGGATGAGGGATTAGAGTTGAGGGATGACAGATTAGGGTTGAGGGTTGAGCGATTAGGGTTTAGGGATAAGGTTGAGGGTTGAGGGTTGAGGGATTAGGGTTTAAGGTATAGTGTTGAGGGTTTAGGGTTGATGGATTAGAGTGAAGGGTTGAGGGATTAGGATTTGACATTGAGGGTTGAGGGTTGAGGCTTTAGGGTTTAGGGTTTAGGGATAGGGTTGAGGGTCGAGGGATCAGAGTTAAGGGTTGAGGGATTAGGGTTTGACGTTGAGGGTTGAGTACATTAAGGTTCAAGGGTTAAGGGTCAAGGGTCAAGGGATTAGGGTTAAAGTAGAGTGTTGAGAGTACAAGGATTAGGGATAGGGTTGGAGGGTTTAGGGATAAGGGATTAGGGTTTAAGGTATAGTATCGAGCCCGTTGAGGGTCTAGGAATAGGGATAGCATTTAGGGTTTAGGGATGAGGGATTAGAGTTGAGGGATGACAGATTAGGGTTGAGGGTTGAGGGATTAGGGTTTAGGGATAAGGTTTAGGGATAGGGTTGAGGGTTGAGGGATTAGAGTGAAGAGTTAAGGGATTAGGATTTGATGTTGAGGGTTGAGGGTTGAGGTTTTAGGGTTTAGGGATAGGGTTGAGGGTCAGGGGATTAGAGTTAAGGGTTGAGGGATTAGGTTTTGACGTTGAGGGTTGAGGTTCGAGGGTCGAGGGTTTAGGGATAGGGTTGAGGGTCGAGGGATTAGGGTTAAGGTAGACAAGGAGCGACTGAGAGACATAGAGAGGGGAGAGGTAGAGAGGTGAGGGGGAGAGATAAGTGAGATATAGAACATGAGCTAATGGAACTAGAGGTGAGATATTGTAAAGGTGCTATCGAAGGTGAGATAGGTACAACTATTTATGGATCAATCTATAGCAGGACAAAACGCGAGCGTGTTATAATGCGCTCAATTTTTTTCCTGCTATAGAAATGGTAAAAAAGTGTTGACCCCCATGATCCAGGACCACATGCTCTATTTTCATTTTGATTATGTGCGTGCTCTGACAAAAGAGAAGTGCTTTCATGCTATTGGGAAGTTCACATGCACATTTTACACATTCTACCACCTATGCATGATCTTTCCACCACCTTTTCTGCTTTGCCAACTTGAGAAGGAGGAAATAACATAGTTTTCACACCAAGTTTGATATATATCTATTCAAGTTTCAATTTTTGTAGTGTTGTAATGTTAATTGTGATTCAATTTTAGGAATTTAACATTATAGATTGGTTAATAGTATTGTTGTTAGTAATTATATTTGAGTGTTATTCAATTTAACATTGAAAAGGAAGCAAGTGGTGAAAAACTCAAATTGTTGAGGAGTTTGATGTAAGAAGAAAAAAACACTACATAATTGGGTACTCTCTCCATTCGAATCTTCATTTTTTAGGTATGTCAAGTCTTTACATGCATGTTCTTTACATTTTCCTTAATTCTATTTGAATTACTTTATCATGCTTTATCATACATGTTTAAAATAGACACATTCCCAATCAAGAAAGTAGCCTACAATATAACATGATGCCATGTATATTTTCTACACTTGGGCTCTTTAATAATTATGTGTAATAAACAGACCTTAACATACCATGATGTCAAACTATACAAGAATAAATCCTTACAACATAATAAAAATACAATCCCACTATTATCTTGTATTCATTTCTTAGGAACTAATATTGGTCTCTTTATCATGCTACAGACAAATTCTCTGTCATGCCAAGGAAACGATCAAGAATTAAACCAACACAGGAAGAGATAGAAGCTAAGAATGTAAAGAAAGTAGTGGCTATAAGGGAACTTTGTGAGAAGAGGAAATTGGACACGATAAATGAAGACATGCCAATTGAAGAGGAACCACAACCATCACAAAGAGATATGGTATTGGCAGCACAAAGAGAAAGAATGCAAAAACTTTGTGCTACGAGAGATTTGAATACCATAGTTGGAGACACGTCCTCTACCGCAAGTCAACATGTAGAGACACCATCTACCACATCTCAAGTTGAGAGTACATCATCACTCACATGTGATGAAGGAGGTATGCCATCGTTCCCACCTCAACCTCAAGGTATGTCATCTATTCTATCTTCGATCGAAGGTATGCCATCTAGCCCATCTCATTTAAATATTGATGAAATTCCTAATGTTGAGATGAATTTACCTAACTTAGCACCACCTAGAATTTTGCATAGAAAGCCAAAGTATTTGATTGATATTGATGAGAATATTTTGCAGCCAATGGAAGGTAAGATTCCAAAACGCACTTGTAGAAGATATGCTCATAAGATTTGGAGATTGTTCTTTGAAAAGTTAAATGAGACTACAAGATGTCAACTATTCATTGAAATGATGCGAAGTATAAAGTATAGGTCCATCATGAAGATTCTTGGGTTGAGAACATCAGAGGCTTCAAGTGAAAAATCTATTGTCAAGAATCTAATGAGTGCGTATGAGAGTGTGGGTAACACCTCATGCACAAAAGATAGTAATGCAACACGGCATGTGATTACATCAACTATAGTAAGTAGTCAAACGAGGAAAGCTCGTCTCACTAGAAAGATGAGTCAAGAATAGAGAATTAATAGGAAAACTTTATCAAGAGCTGTTGGAAGATGCCAAAGAATTAAGGACACTGATGCGGGAGCATCCAAGGGGCCACTTTTGAAAAGAGAACCAGGAAGGGTACAGAGAGATGATCATAGAAATGTAGGGGTAAAATGTCGTAAGGGGCCTGATAAGGACCCTAGGACCAAAATGAATGTAATAAACACCTAGGTAGTTTAATTTTGTTTTGTGGTTCATTTTGGTGTGATGTGTTTCCTAAGGTCCAAGTGACCAAGAATGTGATTAGCTGGCAAGAATCGGGATGTAACTGTGAGGTGAGTGGTTACAAAATGGTTGGCATTCCCACCGCTACACTCGCCACCCATGGAGAGTATGTTTTAAGCGTCTTTTGTGATTAGAGGGATAGAGGTGTGTATGTAGAGGAACAATCAGATTTTAGATTGAAGAAATAAGAATTTCCTTTTTGACAGTGAGTTTTATCTCCAGTTCTGTAATATTGTGTATATCTTCTGACTAGCATCAAAGTAGACATTTTCTATTTTGCTTCTGAGTGTAACCACACCTGAACGGACCCATCCATGGATGTAAGAGTCTGGTTCTCATGGAGCGGTCCACAGTAACCTGTACCATATTGGACTAACCCTAACTGTGTGAGGGTGTGCGAGTTTGATGGTGATCACCGTAAAACGTAGAGTCGAGACCTCATAAAGGAGGATGCAATGGTGAAGCAGGGGAGTCTGCGTAGGCGAATGTGTATCAGCGTAAGTTTCAGCATCGGCAGAGGAGGGTGAAGTCCTGCCAAAGACAATAGTCTGGCCGATGAATACTATACATCGGGAGAGATCCCTCATCGGGATAACAAGCTTGAAGGTTGCCGATAGAGGCCGTCTTACTGATAACTAAGTTGATGGTATGCTTTTCAGCGTGAGAAGTATTATCGGAGCGAAGGTGAAAAGTTACACTGATAATTAAAAGACTTGCCGATAGAAGGATATCGGTGTGAGAAGCACCGTCGGTTCAAGCGAATGGTTCAAGCGAACGGTTCAAGCGAATGGTTCAAGAGTTCAAAAGATACGAATAGTTTGTAAGTTCAATGAGTTTAAGAATTCGATGGTTCGAAACTAACAAGTTCAGTGGGTTCAACCACTACGATGGTTCAATATATTTTGTGTTGTTTTATGTTTCCGCAACACGCTCCCTATCAAATTGGTAATAGATAGGGGTTTTTTTCAGGGGAACAATGGCAGGGTCTGGCCGATATAGGCCAAAATCACCATTTTGGATGGCCTGTGGGATTTCCTCTGCATCAAATTGGTATCAGAGCCAACAAAAGCTCTGGGTAAAGTATTGTGTATCTGAGGGAGAAAAGGGATCTAGTGGAAAGATTTAGAGTTGTCAAGATGCCGCCAAAGGATAAGATGGCTAAGGCAAATGAAGAATTGAAAGAAGCATTGGAGGCAAGAGAAAGAGAACTAAGAGAGAGAAGAGCACAGGATGTTGTAAGAGAAAGAGAGCTAAGACAGGTGAGAAGGGAGAATGCTACAATCTTGGCCAGATTGGAAGCATTGGAGAAGAAAAGAGAGGAACAAGATGATGAGGAAGATGAAGAAAAATAGGAGACAGAAGAGAAATCTCCTAGGGATGAATTCGATCCTGAAGAAAAGAAACTTCTAAGATTGCTTAAAACAGTTCAGGGTGGTGGAACAAAAGCAACTATGGAGTTGCCTATCTATCAGGGAAAGATGGATAGTGAGGAAGTCTTAGGGTGGATAGATGCCCTTGAAAATTTCTTTGAATATGAAGAAATCAGTGATGAGAGAAAGGTGAAATTTGCAAAGACGAAGATGAGAGGGACAACACTTACATGGTGGAGTAGTGTGCAGATAGAAAGAGTGGCTAGAGGTGTAACAAAAATCACTTCTTGGAATAAGATGAAGGACATGATGAAGACCCAGTTTCTTCCATCTGATTATACCATTCAGACAAAGAGAATGAGACAGAATTTGAGGCAGAAGGACATGGATGTGATGTCCTATACTGAGCAATTCCATAAGCTTAGTATTAGAGGTGGAGTGGAAGATGAGGATGAGGAAGTAGCAAGATACCTTAATGGGCTTAGGTATAACTTGCAGGATGAGATTGGTCTGAGTATACCAAAAACACTTGGTGAATGTTTTCAGTTAGCCATAACGGCTGAAGAAAGGGTGAAGAGGAAGCAAGAGAGACAAGGATCTGGCAGAGGATCTAGAGGTAGGGGCAAGCCTACTAATGAGGAACAAAATAGCAATGAGAAAGGCAAGGAGTCCACTACAGAACAGAGAGGTGGATACAGAGGTGGAGGCAGATTTGGATTAGGTAGAGGTGCATTCACTGGCAGGTGTTATACTTGCAATGAAGTTGGGCACACAACTTTCAATTGTCCAAAATGGAAGGATGTTGAAAAGGGAAAAGATAAAAGACTTCATTTGACACAGGAAGAGGAAAAGAAAGAAGACAAGGCACCAGAAGTAGCTCTCGATTAAGAAATAGGAGAGTGCCTCATGGTGGACAAAGTGCAGCTAGCACCACAGGTATCTATTTTTAGAACAAATTGTTTAAGCCATGGCAAATTATGTAAGATGATCATAGATTCAGGTGCACATGATAACTTAGTTTCATGGGAGATGGTAAACAAATTGGGATTGCAGACATTTGAGCATCCAAATCCTTACAATGCTACTTGGGTAAGCCAAGGACAACAAGTTAAGGTTAGTAAGAAGGCATATGTTGATTTCTCAATTGGTCCATACCATGAGTCTATTTTATGTGATGTTATTCCAATGACATGTGGGCATATAATTTTGGGTAGACCATGGCAACATTTAAGGAGAACAATTCATGATGGATATACAAATAGTTATTTGGTGCATAAAGATGGCATGAAGTACAGGTTAAAACCTCTATCTTGTGAAGACAAGATGGACCATATTGTTATCTGTTTTGGGGAAAAAGTACAGCTGAATGTACAAGTTAATGCTGGTTGGAAGCAACATGAACAGTTGCAGGGGAAGGCGGATGACAGTCCTAAGGAACAACAAGTTCAGGACTTGAATTGCATCAAGGTTGGGGACATTGATTGTCCTATAGAGAGGTAGGAGAAGGAGGCCAAACAGGAGCCATTGCAAAAAGAAACAAATCAGAAATTTCCAATGAACAGGGTAGGAGAACTTTAGCAGCAGAGTCCTAGGAGAGGACATCAGAATGTGTTTTGTAACACCAACACTGGTTGGAAGAGATATGCAAGTCAGAGAAAAAGGAGGCAGATAACTCTGGGTGAGTTCATGTTCCCTGTCACATAGTAGAGGAATTTTTCAAATAGTTTCCAGACTGGCTGGAATAGAGCACCCAACTCTTGGGACAAGAGTTTCCTTTATCCCGTGGAGTATGATGTGGGAGCATCCAAGGGGCCACTTTGGAAAAGAGAACCAGGAAGGGTACGAAGAGATGATCATAGAAATGTAGGGGTAAAATGTCCTAAGGGGCCTGATAAGGACCCTAGGACCAAAATGAATGTAATAAACACCTAGGTAGTTTAATTTTGTTTTGTGGTTCATTTTGGTGTGATGTGTTTCCTAAGATCCAAGCGACCAAGAATGTGATTAGCTGGCAGGCATCAGGATGTAACTGTGAGGTGAGCGGTTACAGAATGGTTGGCATTCCCACCATTGCACCCGCCACCCATGGAGAGTATGTTTTAAACATCTTTTGTGATTAGAGGGATAGAGGTGTGTATGTAGAGGAACAATCAGATTTTAGATTGAAGAAATAAGAATTTCCTTTTCGACAGTGAGTTTTATCTCTAGTTCTGTAATCTTGTGTATATCTTCTGACTGGCATCAAAGTAGACATTTTCCTTTTTGCTTCTGAGTGTAACCACGCCTGAACGGCCCCATCCATGGATGTAAGAGTCTAGTTCTCATGGAGCGGTCCGCAGTAACCTGTACCATATTGGACTAACCCTAACTGTGTGAGGGAGTGTGAGTTTGATGGTGATCATCGTAAAATGTAGAGTCGAGACCTCGGAAAGGAGAATGCAATGGTGAATCAGGGGAGTCTGCGTAGGCGAATGTGTATCGGCGTAAGTTTCGGCATTGGCAGAGGAGGGTGAAGTCCTGCCGAAGACAATAGTCTGGCCGATGAATACTGTACATCAGGAGAGATCCCTCATCGGGATAACAAGATTGAAGGTTGCCGATAGAGGCCGTCTTACTGACAACTAAGTTGATGGTATGCTTTTTCAGTGTGAGAAGTATTATCGGAGTGAAGGTGAAAAGTTACACCGATAATTAAAAGACTTGCCGATAGAAGGATATCGGTGTGAGAAGCACCGTCGGTTCAAGCGAATGGTTCAAGCGAATAGTTCAAGCGAATGGTTCAAGCGAACGGTTCAAGTGAATGGTTCAAGCGAATGGTTCAAGCGAATGGTTCAAGAGTTCAAAAGATACGAATAGTTCGTAAGTTTAATGAGTTTAAGAATTCGATGGTTCGAAACTAACAAGTTCAGTGGGTTCAACCACTACGGTGGTTTAATATATTTTGTGTTGTTTTATCTTTCTGCAGCGCGCTCCTTATCAAATTGGTAACAGATAGGGGTTTTTTTCGGGGGAACAACGGCAGAGTCTGGCCGATATAGGCCGAAATCGCCATTTTGGGTGGCCTGTGGGATTTCCTCCTCATCAGACACTAATGCCAATGAATTATGGGCATTCTCAGGGAGACTACCACGAAACGATAAACCAATTGTTGAAGCATTGAGATCACTAGTTGAAGACTTTTGGAAGAATTACACAAGGGTATCTCCGAATCAAAGGGATGCGGTAAGGAGAATCGGTAGTCAGAACCGTGAGCCACATCCAAAACATTTTTTGGATGAGACTCAAACACAGTTTTATGGTAAATTTCTAGAGAAGTATCCTCAAATTAAAATTTGTCAAAGATATTTTGAAATGCTAAAACTTTTCTATGTCAAGATAAATCACACACGCACTACTTGTTGTTGTAGATTACATATTCAATTTTCTAACCATTTTGATGTGTATAGGTCTATATGTTTAGATATGCATACTAGCAATGTTTTGCAGGGTTGTGCCATACATGCCCCACCAACATCTTCAAGAGACTTCATATCAAGAATTTTATGTGAAAGAGAGGAAGGTCAAATATTCTACAAGAAATTATGCTTGGATGGCACATGTCATCATTGCGGTGGCTTGCAACATTTGCCAATATGTGAACATATGGAAAGAACACATGCGGTTGGAAATGAACTAGAAGAGTTTGGCAAGTATAAAACAATGGCATACAATACAAAAGATGGTAAAGAAGCAAAGAGGTGTGAATTGGTTATTGAAAAGATTCCAGTGTATCAGTTTATGTCTATATTTTGTGACAACATAGTGTATGAGTATGCAAGACATGCCCATAGAGCTCGATGGTTGGACTTGCAATTCAAGTTATGCAAGGACACATTTCTGGTTGGTAGCATTGTTTCAGTCATCAAATTTCCAGAGAACTACAGTCTACAACCACAACGTGAGGTGCAATCACAATATTACAACTCCACACAGGTTTCTATATTTGTGCACATCGCATTCATTCATGTGAATGATAGTACAGAGGATGATAGAAAGATAATAAGGGAGTATAATTTCTATATTAGTGATGATCATACGCATTCTACGGAGTTCATGCAAGGTTGCTTTTAGGTGTTCTACAATGATTTGGCTAGAAGGGGCATATCGTTCAGTCAGCATATCATATGGTTGGATAACTATGTGTCACAATTCAAGAACTTGCAGAATTTCTATTGGCTGAGTAGGAGGCATAAATTTATAGGTATTCAACATATGTGGAACTTTTGTGAGGCTAGGCATGGAAAGGGGGAGCATGATGGTGCAAGAGCATGTATCAAAAGAGCCATAGCATGAGAAGAGTTAAAGTATAAAGACAATGCAAAGTTGACATATGCAAAATCGATTGTTGAGTGGTGTAATGCTTCCATGGGTCCAGGTAATGAAGGTAAGTCTTCAATTCGTAGATTTTTTTGGTTGATAGATGATACTAACATTGCGCCATATGAGGACTGTTCTACACTGACAGGATCAAATGAGATGCACTCTTTCAGAAGCTCAATTTCATATTCATGAAGTATCCATACGCGAAAGATGTCATGCTTTTGTTCTTCCTGTACAATTCAAGCCTAGGATGAGTGCGAGTCAAAGGAGTGGGTTGACGAATGGCAGTTAAGTTATCTTAGCCCACTTGACACGTATCGACCCCCGACGGCACTGTAACTAACACAGATGGAATCATCAGTTGACTTTGACCACATATCAGATCTAGTTCAACCAGGTAATATAGGGCACGTATATGCATCTAATTTCATCTAGTTCAACCAGGTAATGTCATCTTACTTTGTAGTGTTTTTGTAATGTTGACTAATTTCATCTAATTTACTACACATATCAATGTAGGGCACGTATATGCAGTTATTGCAGATGAAGATAATGAAGAGGGAATAGATTATTACTTATGTCGTTGTGTTGAGGCCAAAAAGAAATTGGAGGCCCCAGTTATAGATGGAGAAAACATCGAATACCCTACAGGCTCAGTGGTTATTACTGGAACATGGCTTAGAAGGTACCCACATAAGAGTGTTAATATTTGGTTGTTTCAGGACTTTGACACGCATCGAAAGATTCTTCATTACTCAAACCTTGTAGTGGCATCCAATGTTCATTTGATAAAGTATCGGGGTAGACCTTTGAACAAAATCTTGTGGAAGGTGCGTGAGTTTGACCATGAAGCAATACTTGACACAATAAAGAGTAGAGCAGACCCAGATGGTTCATTGGATTAATTTGTAAGTATTCACATTGATTTTGTAAAGTCATGTTACATTGAGTTGTAAGTATGCACATTAATTTGTAAGGTTTGTCTTTTTTTATTTCCTACTGCATTTTTATACATATACATATTTTTACATCATCATGTTATGCATTTTTGGTGTCTTGCTCCTGATTTGACCAAACTGATAATTCCAACACGTCTGGATGGGTACATTTAGGCTAGGCATTATTCTATTTTTCACCCAAACATGTCGAAACAGTCCAAGCTACATTGTACCGACGATATCCTTGAAAAGTTTAAAGTGTAAAAAGGCAGCAATCTTTGATGAGATGTTACTCAAAAACTGTGTCACTTAGAAACATTCTATCTAAGGAAACATGATCACGTAGAGTGCCTCTACAATAACCTCTCTCAGTTTTTTATCTCTGAGGCATTTGCCCGTGGTGAAAGGTTTTCTGCTGCCCCAAAAATCGTCAAAAGGAGGCAGTGTAAAGTTACAAAGGGGTGTAACTTTTGTTCTTCTCCTCGTGTGGCCAAACTGACAATTTCAACATGTCTGGATGGGTACATTTACATTAGGCATGGTCCTATTTTTCACCCAAACATGTCGAAACAGTCCGAGCTACATTGTACCAACGATATCCCTGAAGAGTCCAAAGTGCACAAAGGTAGCAATCTTTGACGAGATGTTACTCAAAAATCGTGTCACTTAGAAACATTTTGTCTAAGGTAACATGATCACGTAGAGTGCCTCTACAATAACCTCTCTCAATTTTTTATATCTCTGAGGCATTTGCCCATGGTGAAAGGCTTTCTGCTGCCCCAAAAATCGTCAGAAGGAGGTAGTGTAAAGTTGCAAAGGGGTGTAACTTTTGTCTTGCTCCTGATGCGACCAAACTGACTATTCCAACGCGTCTGAATGGGTACATTTACGCTAGGCATAGTCCTATTTTTTATCCAAACATGTCAAAACAGTCTGATCTACATTGTACCGACGATATCCCTGAAGAGTCCAAAGTGCAAAAAGGCAGCAATCTTTGACAAGATGTTACTCGAAAACTATGTCACTTAGAAACATTCTGTCTAAGGAAACACAATCACGTAGAGTGCCTCTACAATAACCTCTCTCAGTTTTTATATCTCTGAGGCATTTTCCTGTGGTAAAAGATTTTTGCTGCCCCAAAAATTGTCAGAAGGAGGTAGTGTAAAGTTGCAAAGGGGTGTAACTTTCGTCTTGCTCTTGATGAGACCAAACTGACTATTTCAATGCATCCAGATGGGTACATTTACGCTAGGCATTGTCCTATTTTTCACCCAAACATGTCGAAACAGTCCGAGCAACATTGTACCGATGATATCCCTGAAGAGTCCAAAGTGCAAAAAGGCAGCAATCTTTGACGAGATGTTACTCAAAAATTGTGTCACTTAGAAACATTCTGTCTGAGGTAACGCAATCACATAGAGTGCCTCTACAATAACCTCTCCCAATTTTTTATATCTCTGAGGCATTTGCCCGTGGTGAAAGGTTTTCTACTGCCCCAAAAATCGTGAGAAAGAGGCAGTGTAAAGTTGCAAAGGGGTGTAACTTTTGTCCTGCTCCTGATACGACCAAACTGACTATTCCAACGCATCCGGATGGGTACATTTATGCTAGGTATGGTCTTGTTTTTCACCCAAACATGTCAAAACAGTCCTAGCTACATTGTACCGACGATATCCCTAAAGAGTCCAAAGTGCAAAAAGGCAGCAATCTTTGATGAGATGTTACTCAAAAACTGTGTCACTTAGAAATATTCTATCTGAGGCAATGCGATCACGTAGAGTGCCTCTACAATAACCTCTCTCATTTTTTTATATCTCTGAGGCATTTGCCCGTGGTGAAAGGTTTTCTGCTACCCCAAAAATCCTCAGAAGGAGGCAGTGTAAAGTTGCAAAGGGGTGTAACTTTAGTCCTGCTCCTGATGAGACCAAACTAACTATTCCAACGTGTCCAAATGGGTACATTTACGCTAGGCATGGTCCTATTTTTCACCCAAACATGTCGAAATAGTCCGAGCTACATTGTACCGACGATATCCCTGAAGAGTCCAAAGTACAAAAAGGTAGCAATCTTTGAAGAGATGTTACTCAAAAATTGTATCACTTAGAAACATTCTGTCTGAGGCAATGTGATCATGTAGAGTGTCTCTACAATAACCTCTCTCAGTTTTTCATATCTCTGAGGTGTTTACCCGTGGTGAAAGGTTTTCTACTGCCCCCAAAATCGTCTGAAGGAGGCAGTGTAAAGTTGCAAAGGGGTGTAAATTTTGTTCTTCTCCTCATGTAGCCAAACTAACAGTTCCAACACGTCTGGATGGGTACATTTACACTAGGCATGGTCTTATTTTTCACCCAATAATGTCGAAACAGTTCGAGCTACATTGTACCGACGAGATCCCTGAATAGTCCAAAGTGCAAAAAGGCAGCAATCTTTGATGAGATGTTACTCAAAAAATTGTGTCACTTAGAAACATTCTTTCTGAGGCAACATGATCACGTAGAGTGCCTCTACAACAACCTCTCTCAATTTTTTATATCTCTGAGGTGTTTGCCCGTTGTGAAAGGTTCTTTGCTGCCCCAAAAATCGTCAGGAGGCAGTGTAAAGTTGCAAAGGGGTGTAACTTTTGTTCTTCTCCTCGTGTGGCCAAACTGACAGTTCCAATGCATCTAGGTGCCAATGTGAGGTTCTTTTGATGGAAAAGGGTGCCTTGATTCATGATGTTGAATCTCCTTCCTCCTAGGCGCCAAAATGGATAGTTTAGACAAGAAAAGGTGCCTTAGTATACTTATCTCATTTCTTGGCAATTTGATGGCTTCAATCACTTATTCAAACCTATAGGAGACCATTTTACACTTAGGCGCTAGATCTTAGGATTTAGAACATCTTCCTTCAAGGCACCAAAATGAGGTTATTTAGACACAAAAGTGCGCCTCCATACAAGATGCTTATTCTCCTTCCACTTAGGCGCTCATTCATGATGATCCAAATGACAATAGGCACCTAGACTTCCTTTGGTAAGATTTAGTCATTTTGAAGGTTCTAACACTAGGCGCTACAGTTGGAAGTGATTTGAAGTTCATTTTCCTCTAGGCACCCAAAATGGATGGTGGAGACAAGAAAAGGCGCCTAGGCTTCTTTTGACGATTTTCAAAGTCTTCCTAAGTTATATTATGTTATATTGACCCTTAGGCACAAATCGATGATCTAGGATGACTCTAGGCGCATATCCAAGGTGATATCTTTCTAGGCACAATTTGCACTAAGTTTAGACTTCACTTTACATCAAGATGCCAAAATGGATAGTTTAGAGAGAGGCAAAAATGCGCCTAGAGGTATGATGCTTAATTTGATGTGTTTGATCAAATTTGATAATCAAGATGAATTGCCTCCCTTAAGGCGCCCTCCTTTATACTTTGAAACATCCTTTCAATATCAAGGCACAATTTTGAGGTTGTTTGGATGATGAAAGGCACCTTGAGTTCTAGGCAGAGTTTTGCAGTTGTGCAAGTAGAGAAATGCACCTAAGGTCTTAAAATAAATTTGTGCCTAAAACTGAAAATCCCTGAGGTATCACTTATGGAAGCCTATAGCCCCAATGTTATGTTGCATACTAAAATTAGGTAAGACTCAATGTAATCTCATAACCTCGCCTTATATGCAAGAGGAATTGCATTTAATAACCACAATGTTCATCAGGTGCTCATAAGCATATAATTTTGACTATCTTATTCAAAACAACAAACATACTCTTTGCATCCCAATATGGTATAATAACAAGAAATTAAGAAATATTTTCAATTGACCAACTCATAAAGAATATGGATCAGCATACTCATTTGAATATTTTCAATTGAGCAACTCATAAAGAATATTAATATTTTCTGTTCAACATGATGATTCATTTTTTTTAAATACAACTTTTATCTTTTAGTTCCAAAATGAGGTTTAGGTGATACTTGAATAACAATAGCTAGCTTATTGGATCAACAAACATCCTATCTAATACAATTGGACTTTAAATATTTGAAGTAGCCATCTACAAATATCCATTCAAATGTGGATTTATAATGAAAGTATGGATGCCGTCAATAAAAAAGATTTGTATTAACCAAATATCCATATAGGCATACATCAATATCTGTCGATATAAGTATAACATAGATACAAAATAGCCATATAGGCTTACAAGAATGCCATATAGGCATACAATGTCGACTATATACAATACAAAATATATGTCCACAAATGCCATATAGGCATACAAAAAAGGAACACAATAAAAAGTCATTCCCCTCTGGATGGTGAAGAGAATAGATCACGGGTAGCCTTTAATCTTCTAGGGGATGGAGATGTGCATGTGGGTAGTCTACTACGAACCCGAGGGCTGCTCCTCCTATTTAGTTCTTCTTGCATCTTTCGTTGTTACAATAAAAAGTATAGACATTAATATATAGAAATTACATGTTATAAAAAATGAAACATTTAACGAAATAATCACTTACCGCTACCATATAATCTGTCTCCTCACTTGCCTCAGTAGTAGGAATAGGCTGTGGTGATGTCAAAAATAAACAACTATAACAATGAATGTAAATTGAAATTTACTAATCTACCTCATACCCCTATCAATGCCATGGAGCTATGAATCGCAGAGGTCACACCATGCTCCATTGCCCTATGAACATCAGGAGGTGTCTCCGCAGCCTGCATCATCTGAAAATAAAACAACATTATTCAATTACAAAAACTATAATAGTGATGCAAATCATGGCTCCTAACATACACACATGTTCATCTAAACATGGAAGTACACACAATAAAGCACACAAGTCACATACAAAAATCTAGTAAGTACAATTTATTTATTAAACTATTTATTTTATTACCTCTGTGAAGCTTTGAAATCCACCACCGCTGGCAGGTGTTGCCGTGAAATCTCCAATATTAACCTATTCAACATCCAAAATTAGATATTAGAATACCATTCATATAACGATGCTATTCACATGTAATATTTATAATTGTTTACTAGTTACATACCCCGACAGTAGATGATCTAGTGTAATATGTAGGTGGAGAACCACTGAAAACTGCATCAACGCTATGACCCTAAAATTTCATTAAAATCATCAAACTAAATTAGTTAATCTTGCATTTCAAAAATGAAATTTAATAAATTAAATTCAATAAACTTGCTAATATTTACCTGAGTATCAACGCTGAAAGTCTTGAACTCAGGAGGGTATTTATCATCACCATTTGCTCAGCTGCAGATGTAGCATGTGCACCTATGTCCTGACTATCCATGGCATCATAACCACGGGCTGAACTACAAGTCTAACAAGTATGGGGTGGGACCCTACTCCTCGCACTATCTCCCAACCCACTCTATGCTGCAGGACTGGCATGCTCTATGATGCTCTGGGTCAAGGCACTAATGGACTGAAGTGTATCGACCTCAACACTCTCCTTCACAATGGAAGGGATAGAAACATGCTCATGGGCTGGTCTGCTGATTACTCGTCTCACTACCCGCTGTGGGTCAACACGTGCCCCTGGTCTAACTTGTGCTGACCCCCCACCTCTACCCTGGAAGTCCCGCATATCAAAATCATTTGGAACTTTATTGAGGACAAACTTGCAGTAGAGTTTCCTCAAAAAGTATTGCGGGACCTCATTATTATTGCATGGAGGATGGTTAAAAACCATCCACCACCTCTGTCCAAAACTGTCCCTTATCGCTTGGTTGTTGCACCAATGGATAGGGAACCTCTTGCATGTAATGGGTGGAGGTTGATTTGTTTGTGGGTTTGTGAAAATCGAACAAAAGTCTAATTTTGTAATTTGTAATTTTTTCACATCTTGGTATGACAGCTTGTCTACATAATAGTCTCTAAACTCTCTCCTTTTATCCGTCCAACTAGATATTTGCTTGCTAATTGAATCTATATTTGATAACATAGATTCAAGAGTTTCAGCAAGTGTGGACCTATGCAAGGTTGAAGTGGAAGGATCTTTCAACCTTGCAATTATATTTTCAATTTCTTTTTTGTTGTTTTCAATTTGCCCCATTATATTTTCTTGTGTTCCAGGGGCATGTCGAGGAATGGACGGAGGAGGTTGTTGTTCCGCAGGTATTTCCTCCTTAGGATTTTGTGGATTTTGAGGAGGAGGAGGTGCATTAACATTTCTTGACAATTAACGAAATATACATAAAAAATAAACTCAAATCTACCTATTTAGAAACAAATTCAAACAAAAAATAAATAAAACTCACTCCTTTGGCGTGCTCGACGTTGTGGTGGCATTTTGGCGACAAATCAGCAAGATTTTGGTGTTGAATTATCTTTTGCAAAACGCAAGTGCGCTTCCTAGGGTTTGCAGGCCGCGGGTATAGAGGAGAAAAATAGAAATGAAATGAGATGATAAGCTTTTTTTTTATAATAGTTCATAACGCGCTTGCGTTATAACGTGAGCGCGTTATGGTTTGGTTTTGATGAGCCTTAGGCTTGTCATTACCAAACCATAATGCGAGCGTATTATGTATTAAATTTTTTTGAAAACAATTTGGCCACTTTTTGGCCCCCCATCTTTTTGCACTTACCCTTATATAAACTAGAAACTAACCTATAAATTAAAATTTGCATGTTAATAAATTAATTTATTTCTAAACTATGTAAAACTTGACTTATTCTAACAATAAGTTATATCCAGAAAATTGTTATACCATGTTTAATTAGATCATTGTTGTATTTGATTAGACAATATTATCACATTGTTTAATTAGATCACAATTGCATTTAATTAAATATTTATGTATATCAATAGCATCTTGCATCATCATCAGATGGTTCCATTTTAGTGCCCATTGTAACTCTGTATACCCCTTTGTTTTTTAACATGAGCTAAATTTTGGATTTCTAGTCGTGATAAGTAAATGGGGTTAACGGAGAAATAGACTAATTAGACTCCATGTTGCAAGCAATGTGTAAAATAAGGAGACAACACAACTCAATAAGATGCCCTATGATTATTTTGAACACCCCCTAGTTTTGGCACTTTATAAGTAGTGTGTGGGCAAAATTTGCCTATTACACGATTTAAATGCACTTTTAGTTTAATTTGCCAAAAACTATTTGGACAAAATAAACTTTACAGAGAGGAGAAAAAGGCCTTTCAACTATTTAAAAAAGGAGATTTATCTTTAATTTTAGCCAAAAAAAAAAGCTTTTTAAAACTAAATTTAAATATAGCTTTTTAGCAAAAATGAAAAAAAAACCCAAATTTAAAAAAGCATAATTCTGGGTGCATTAGGTAGAAAACATGCCCTAACTATGCAAAATCTACAAGGGAGAGTAAAAAATAGGAAGAGAAGGTTGATTCATTGTGTGAAGGTTGAAATTTGTAGTTTGGAGGGTTGAATTACCTCTGAAAATCCTTCTGTGAACAGATGCAGGGGTGATTTGCTTGATTGGAGGGTTGATTTGAAGATTTCCGGGTGAATTTGATTTCAGTGCTTAGGCCTCTTCTACAAACAAAAACACCCCTCTTTTGATGCCTTTACATGCCTTATGGTGATTTGTAGGGATCTCGTGGTTTGTGCTGAGGCACACGGCCTATCAAAACTGCAAAAAGACTAGTAAAAATGCCTTCTTCAAGAAAAACACCTTCAAGTTCAAAACAAATACTTTTAGTTGCAGAAGAAATGCCTCAGAGCAAGATAAACACCTCCAGAGTAAAAAAAAATGCGTCTAGAGAAGAACAAAATGCCTCCAGACATAGAAATTAGGGAGAAACCTCTATGTGTAAGCCCTATGTGAGGACATGGGCAAGATGCCCTTGACCGACGAGGGTTTTGTGTGGGCTCTATTTGTCACAACAAGAATCCAACAAACCAAAAAAGAGAAGCCCTCCAAATTGACTTTTGAAACTCACAAATTTGAATGTTATACTCAAAGGATTTGATAATACAAATTACCAGATTCGCAACCTTACCAAACATGTTATGATACCATGTCAGAAATGTTGAAATGCACAGGACAACTGAGAGGGGGGTGAATCAGTTGTCTTGAAAACTTTAATCACTTACCAATACATCAAATGCTCAATTATTGTTATTAAGATTTAACCATGAAAACATGAAACAAGAAGCTCAACACAATAACACATTCAACACATGAGACACCAGATTTTTATGTGGAAAACCCTTAAAAGGGAAAAACCACGGTGGGTGTTATCCCACAGATATAAATATGTTATAGCAATACCGAAAAATAGAGGCTCACTACCTTAGGGCTTATTGCTCAAAATGTTCACTGCAAATGTTAGGACTCACTGCCAAGATCGGCTCACTACCAAAAGGTGGCTCACTACCAAGGGATGGTGAACTGCCAAGGGATGGTGAACTAATTTGATAGCATCTACTCCATTCCAAAGTTCAGTTCCATTGAAGCACAATATAACTCCTCTGGTTTGCTCTTCTTACACCTTGACACTTATCTTTTCATTTTTGCACAAGGACATCTTTTTTGCAACTTCATTACATGTTTTTATATACTTCATCAACCTTGGAATGTACATCAAGGTCGGCATTACATTCATCAACCATTGGAACAATCTCCAAGGTCGACATTACAAACATACATAGAAGTAGGTTTGGACCTAAACAAAATTAGCTAAGGGAAAGATGTATGCAGATCATGTTATGCCTTAGCTAGGACTCAAATGCAATCTTCCATGCCACGACATGCTTCCACAATCTTCGATGTATCTCCACAAGTAATGAAAACAACCAAGTTGTCCAAGACTAGTGTTTACATTAAGTCTTCTAAGAATAGTCTACATCCATGATCCAAATTTCTCTTTGCAGACCAATCCAAAGGTAGGAACATAATCAAGAGACATCCACAAGAACATTCTAATCACCAAGAACAACCGCACAATCTCTAACCACTGTCTATAAGATTCTTCAAACTGGAACACATAAACAACACTGTCAGCTATTGTCATAAAGAAAAGATCACTTGCGGACCACCAAATCTTGAACCATTGGAGTTGAAGGCACTTATCATCATTACAAACTTGATTCCAGAACTGCGAACTGAAATACTTAACTATGGAGGAATGTGGAGCATAATACATTCTCCATGTCACCACCAAATATACAAAAAATAGTTTTCACTCTGGTGAACATAACTCACTCAAATCTTCATACTGGAGGCTCAAACTTGGAACATAGCATCTTCGGACATGTCTCTAACTAACTTCCAATCCACAAACAAAGAAATTCATTCTACAAGAAATACGGGAGCAATCTACTAGATTGTTCTGTTGTATCAGGAATGCTTATTATCTTCAACACTTAACTCATTACAAGCAAGCATCAAAACAAGAGCACAATTGACACTAATGACAACACTGATATGTTGACATCAATGACAACACCGGTTAGGCACATACTTGCAACAATCTCCCCCTTTGTCATTGATGGCAAGATATGATGTGAAAAACTGTAAAGACCATCAAGACAAGATACTCCCCCTTTCTTTTTACACATCTGCACTCTTTCTCCTCCTGAGTTTTTCACATGATTTCTCTCCCCCTTTGAAATCAATGGCAAAGGGCACATACTTGCACTCTGCTGCTCTGATCAAATTACTTTTTCATCAATACTGTAACACTTACTGCTCTTTGTCAAGAACACATATCAGGAACACTTGCTACTCCCCCTGAGAGGTAGCTCTCAAAACATCAATCCATATCAAAGAATGAGGCTTTGGACACCACTGGACTGATGCATTATATGCATCTTAGTTTAGAGCAGGAGGGGTAATAACCCCTAATTTTTCTCTGAGATACTCAGAGGTATCCTTAAGCAAAGGCTTAGTGAAAATATCTACAATCTAATCCTTTGTGGACACATATTCCATCTTTACTTCATTTTCTATCACCTTTTCTCTCAAAAAGTGATACCTTATTGATATATGCTTTGTTCTTGAGTGCATCAGTGGATTCTTTGAAATGTTTATGGCACTTGTATTGTCACAAAAGATTGCAATTGGATCTTCATACACAACATCCACAACACTTGAGTGCAACAACATGCTGCTGCAATATACTCTACCTCTGCAATAGACAAGGATATTGAATCTTGCTTTTTGCTCAACCATGAAACCAATATATTACCCAAGAAGAAAGCACCTCCACTTGTACTTTTTCTATCATCAACATCTTTGGCCCAATCTACATCTGTATAAGCACTGAGAGTGAAATCATTATCTTTTAGATACCATAAGCCATGATCTGATGTGCCTTTCAAATACCTCAAGATTCTCTTAACTGCCATCACATGTGATTCTCTAGGATCTTCTTGAAATCTTGCCACAAGACATGCTTCATGCATTATATTAGGTCTGGTTTGAGTTAGATAAAGTAATCCTCCAATCATAGATTTGTACCTTCTCTGATCAGTCTTAGGTGATTCATCAATTTTTCTCAATTTGCAACCAGTCACCATGGGAGTGCATACTAGTTTGGAGTCCTCCATCCCAAACTTCTTCAACAACTCTTTCACATATTTAGACTGAGAAATGAAGATTCCTTTATCTGATTGACTGATTTGCAGACCTAGAAAGAAATTCATTTCACCAAACATAGACATCTCAAATTTATTTTGCATTTCTCCTACAAACTTCATGCACACACCTTCATTTCCTCCAAATATAATGTCATCAACAAAAACTACAACAATCAGGATTTGATTATCATTGATTTTGAAATAGAGGTTGCTATCAACAATGCCTTTACTGAACCCTAATTGCAACAAATATTTGTCTAACCTTGCATACCAGGTTCTGGGGGCTTGCTTCAGTCCATACAATGCCTTCTTTAATCTGTACACCATATCACCTTGGTTTGATAAGTGAAACCCTTCTGGTTACTCAATGTAGACTTCCTCTTCCAACTCACCATTCACGAATGCAGACTTCACATCCATCTGATACACTTTGAAATCTTTGTGAGTTACAAATGCTAGAAATATTTTGATTGCTTCAATCCTAGCCACTGGAGCAAAAGTCTCTTCAAAATCTATTCCTTCAGTTTGAGAATATCCTTTGCACACAAGCCTTGCCTTGTTTCTTACAACATCTCCATTTTCATTCAGCTTGTTCTTGAAAACCCATTTAGTTCCAATGAAATTTTTATCAGCAGGTCTAGGAACCAATTCCCAAGTTTGATTCTTCTCTATCTACATCAACTCTTCTTCCATGGCTTTTACCCAATTTTCATCATTGCAAGCTTCATTTACAGTTTTTGGTTCAATCTTTGAAAGCAAACAGTAATTCACTTGTTCTTTTGCAGCTCTTTTCCTTGTCAGCACACCCTTGCTTTTATCACCTATAATCTAATCTTTAGAATGATTAATTCTTACATACCTGGGAGTCTTAACAACATTTTTTTAAGCCTCTTCTTCATCTTCATTGTCTTCTTGCTCAACTTTTTCTTCATTCACTATAGCCATAGGTACCTCTAATTCATAGCCACTCATATCTGATATGCTTTCCTTGTCTTCATCCACTTTCACATTAGCACTTTCAACGATCTTTTTCAATCTCTTATTGTAGCACCAGTAGGCCTTACTCTTGGTAGAGTAACCAAGAAAAATTCCTTTATCACATCCAGCATCAAACTTGCCTAGTTCTTCTTCTCTTCTAATATAACACTTGCTACTAAAAACTTTGAAATACTTCACGATAGGAAAGTCTCTTCCATACCATAAATCGAAAAGAGTTTTAGAGCTGTTACCTTTGACTTGAACTCTATTTAGGATGTATACAGTAATATGTATAGCTTTACTCCAGTATACTTTTGGTAGGTCAGCTTCCTTTAACATAGTCCTAGCAGCCTCCTAAATTGTCTTGTTCTTTCTTTCAACAACTCCATTCTGTTGAGGAGTTCTAGGTGCAGACAACTATCTCTTTATCCCTTATTTTTCATAGAAAATATTGAATTCATTTGATGTGAACTCACCTCCTTGATCAGACCTTAAGCATTTGATCCTTGCAACTCTAACTCATTCTCAACCATTGCCTTGAAAACTTTAAACTTGTCTAGGGCTTCAGATTTTTCTTTTAGAAAAGTGACCCAAGTCATTCTAGAATAATCATCAATAAGCAACATAAAATACATGTCACCTTGTAGACTTCTTGTTCTTGTGGGACCACACAAATCTATATGTACTAGCTCCACCAATCCAGCAGAGAATTGTTCTTTGCTTTTGAAACTTGTTCTTGTTTGTTTCACAAATTGACACTCCTTGCAAATGGTGTTGGCAGGCTTCACAAGTTTAGGCAGATCTCTTAGAGCCTGTGTAGAACTTATCTTCACCAAATTGTCAAAATTGATATGACACATCCTTCTATGCCACAACCAATTCTCATCTGTCTGAGCCAATAAACAATGATAATTAGTTCCTCTTAATTGGTAAATATTACCTCTGGTCTTTTTATCGGTAGCAATCACTGTTCCAGAGCTTTCCATGATCTTGCACCCATTATCTTTGAATCTCATATCATAACCTTTGTCACACATCTGACCAACGTTCAAAAGATTATGTTTTAATCCCTTCACATATAGTTCATTATCAGTGTTGTGCTTTCCATCAAAAGAAATAGATCATTTTCCACAAATCTTACCAGTTGCATTATCTCCAAACCTAACCAGTCCTCCATCATACTTTTCCAAACTCACAAACTAACTTTTGTCACCGGTCATGTGATGTGAGCATCCACTGTCAATAATCCATTCATCCTTATATTTCTCAACCTGAATAGCCAAAGCACTTTCTTCCACTAATTTTTCTTCCTTCACACAGCTAGTAGGATTAGTAGACATAGGTTTTGCTTTAATTGCAATAAACAAGCATTCATTTGCACTAGTACTAGCATCATCTGTCACACCTTCATCATCAAGATCTCTAACATAGTAGCATTTATGTGGAACCCTAGGTCTATTCTCAAATCTTTTTCTATTCCTTTCAATTCTCTCAGGACATCTAGATGCATAGTGACCAACCTTACCACATGTAAAACAATTGAAAGGTAATTTGCCTTTAAACTTACCGGAACCTCTTTGCAGTCTGTCAACAAAGTTGGCTTCAATTTCAGCAATCTCATCATCAAGTTCCACCTTGTACTTTTCAGCTCTGGAGATCTTCTCTGAAGTACAGGCTTTGAAAGCAGTCTCAACCTTCAGCAGAGCATCACCAAACTCTCTCATCTCAAAGGCTGTAAGCTTTTCAAGCAACTGATCCTTATCAATTTCTTTTATAGTCATTACTTCTTCAATTGCAGCTACCTTGTGACTGTAGGACTTAGGTAATGACTTGGGAATTTTCATCACAACTTCCTTCTCATCAATAGTTCCTCCCATACATTTTATTCCATTGACAAGTTCATCAACCTTTTGCATGTAGGCTATTATGTTTTCATCTTCTCTCATCTTTAAACCCTCATATTTTGCTTTTGGGCCCTACAATTTGGCTCTTTTTATAGATTCATCTCCTTCATACAAATTTTTTAGCTTTTCCTAGACTTCATTTGCAAAATCTAGATCCATGACCTTTACCAACTCAGTGTTAGAAAAGGCACTTAACAAAGCATCCCTAGCTTTTATATGATGCAGGAGCATCCAGGGTGTAAGAGCAATCTTGCATCAACCAAAAAAAATAAAAAATGTGTTGTTTCTTTTCAATAAGGGCTAAATTTGGCAGGGTTACTATTTTTAGTAAGTTTGCATTTGTGCACAGTTGGATACAAAATCTTACACGGACCTCCAGAATGGTGAATTGAAGCTAATGGTGAAGAAATCAATTCAATATCATTTGTCGTTTGTGAGATATTAAAATTTTAAATTCCAAAAATCCTATTGCAATATTCAAAGTCAAATTTGAGGCACTTAGAGGCTCCGGATGGGCCCAAAATTTGGTGGGAAACCCAAGCAATTTACCTATTAGTATTGCTTATGCACCATTGTCTTTTCGAGAGCTTTCCGAAAAAGTATTATAATTGAAAATCCAACGGTTAAATCAAAAGTTATGGCCCCGCAAAGTTGACCTATTTTTGGAAGGAGATGCAAATTTTGAAATTAAGCTGGTGGTCACCAAAAAGGGCTATATATAACCATTTTTGGGAACCCTTAGGGTAGTAGAGTTAAGGGGGAAGGTGTAGAATCAACAAAGGTGGGGAAATTAGAAACCCTAGTTGATTTGGGAATTACAGAAGGCCGAAGATTCTAGAGTCTTGAGAGAGGGAGCTGTAATGTGTTGCAGCCTATAGGGGATTCATCCTCTAATTGTATTTGAGCTTCTGTAATGTAATGTTTTGCTCATATTAATAAAATATCATTCTATTTTCTGTGTGCAATTTCTGTTATTGTGTGTTTTATGATTTACCCCTTTCATCAAGTGGTATTAGAGTAGGGGTTCCTGAGTGTGTAGATAGATCACCGACTGTGAGGCAGTTTGCACCAGGACCTGAGGTTGTGGGTTTGCTGCAGAGATCAAGATGCCTCCACGAAGAAACCGTGGCGGGAGGAATGCTTTGACTGAAGAGGGTTTTAGAGCCCTGCAAAGACAAATCAATGCATTGCAAGAGGAGCTGCAAAGAGGGTTCAAGCCGAGAAGGAGAGAGGAAAGCGAAGATGAAGCTGAAGAAGAGCTATCTGAGCAATCTACTAGACTATTCTATTGTATCAAGAATGCTTATTGTCTTAAACACTTAACTCATTACAAGAAGGCATTAAATCAAGAGCACAGTTGACACCAATGACAACACTGATATGTTGACATCAATGACAACACCAGTTAGGCACATACTTGCAACAAGAAATGAGGATTGAATGAAAGGATACAAGTACTAACGTGAGTCACGAGAGCTTAACAATCACACATTCTTGCAATACCAAAACAAAGCAATAATGAGATGATCTATTAGCTCACATGAACAAGTACATATAGGCACAAGTCTCCTAAGAATAGACATGCCAGAAATAGGAAAGCAAGCTTGAGAATAGTAGTGGCCTAAAGATAGGCATGCAACTACTTAACTCAAGATAAGTGACCCTAGACACCTGTCCTAGACATAGATGTTCTAATTAAAGCACTGAGACTCCTAATCATGGCATATGCTGAAATAGAAAAGCACAAAAGCCAAAAGACTAAAAATAGCCCTATCCTAAGTGAGCTTAATATACACTAAAAAAAAAGGGCTACTAGGAAGAGACAATTTGTCCAACAAGTCACTGGTTATTGTACTTCTTTTGCAAATTCCTTTCCCTCTGCATCAACTTCTTCTCAATTCTAGCAATGACAACTTGCCACAAGATAGATTGAGAAACCTAAAAAGTAAAGGGAATATCCATAAAATGAAAAACTTTCCAATGATCAATCTATTTCCAACTGAAAGAGTCTAACGAGCTAGGTTTAGGAAAAAGGGATTGCCTATAGCACTAGGTCTTTTTCTAGTGAATACTTGAACCAAAGGCTTGACAAAATATATCAAGGCAAAGGAAGGCCTATTTGACATTAATCTTGTCCTCAAAAAGGGTGAGAAAATAATCATCAGCAAAATGACCATTAACTAGTTGGTTAATCGAATTAGGCAATGCAATATTCTTAACAAGCTTTTTGGAGACCGCATGAGCCAACAAATAGCCAAAACCTTCAACAACAAGCACATAAAGTGCAAGGGCTAAAGGGCAACCTTGCCAGATAAATTGAAAAAGCCCAAAAGGCTTGGAGCATTGGGCTAAAGGGAAACAATTAACAAGATTTTGAAGACTGGAAGTGCAAAAATTAAGGTCATAGAGACAAGATCAAAGCCACAAGTGCAAATATCAAAACTGCAGGTGTAGGATTGAACTAAAATATAATGTAGGCAATTTTTCAGTCCATCAAAACTTTACAATTACCTATTTAATAACAAAAACTAAAATTAAATTATAGAGTATGAATTATAATAGATCATCCTTTTATTTTATTTGGGACCAAATACACTTGTCCTCTTCCTCAATTTTATTGTATATTTTAATATTATTTCAAAACTTAATTATTTTATCTAAATAACTCGTGAACTCATTATACAAATTAATAGATTAGCCCAAATCATTTGTCTTTTCAATACAGTAAATGCCCATTCTATTTCCTATTGTGTCTCTCCCGCGGCCAACCTGTCATCTAAAACAAATACATGTCACTGAGTCAATAAATGTAATCTCAACATCATTTTTTAAGCATTTATATTCTTCCACTTGTTATTGTTATTTTCAATTAAGCTGAATACATGTTATAACAATTCCTACTAAACATTTCCACAAAACTAACATCAAATTCTTCCAACCAAAGAAAAGAATGGCCGCTCTAAGACACTTGTTTGAAAAAGACTTGTCTTCCATCTACTTAACATTTTTTTTACTTTGAATCATTTATATTCTTCCACTTTTACTGTTATTTTTCAATTAAGCTGAATGCATGTTATAACAATTCCTACTAACATTTCCACAAAACTAACATCAAATTCTTCCAGCCAAAGAAAAGAATGACCGCTCTAAGACACTTGTTTGAAAAAGCCCTGTCTTCCATCTACTTACTTTTTTTTTTACTTTAAATCATTTATATTCTTCCACTTATATTAAGCTAAATGCATGTTATAACAATTCCTACTAACATTTCCACGAAAATAACATCAAATTCTTCCAGCCAAAGAAAAGAATGGCCGCTCTTGTTTGAAAAAGATTTGTAACATTTTTTTACTTTGAAATATTCGAAAGCTCGGTTATGTTTCACTTGCCTCTATTAAGGTGAAGAGATAGTAACCGTAGTCAAAGTTTTGAAAGCAATATAAATGTCCCATAAATCATCTTGCGCTCTACTGGGATGTAGAAAATAATAGAATTTTGGCATTACCTGGTTGAAAGGCCTTGATTTTTGGCCCATATGAAGTATTATTGGAGTGCTTGATTCTTTCGAACATTTCAGTTTTGTTGCGTAGGTATTGGGTTGAATAACATATAACAATCTTCCATTATCATCTCTCTTTCAAGAGTCTCTCCATGCATTACAAAGGTCACCTTGTCATCCTCAAACGAGCCAACTAACAATACTGAGCTAAAAAGATGGAGCTTTTCTTGTCGCCAACTTGGAAAATATCACTGTTAAGAGTTATCTTCAATGTTTGATTTTTAGTTATTCAATGAGGATAATGACTCTGAACGGAAAATTGGACCACATCAGACGTGCATTTTTTAAATATTGGTTTAAGCCTTACAACAATACAGATTACCAGGCGCGGCAGTCCATGATTACAAGACTACAGAAGTCCATGATACCAAGAATACAGCAGTCCAAAGGAGGACAAAAACAAACGGTAGCTGGCCATTGCAATACAGACAGACAGACCACTACAATACAGACAAACAGACCACATATTTGATGTGATGGTGCTTGATATTATAAATTATACTATGCTGTCTTTATTGCACGAAAGGCAATTCTGCCGTGAGTTAAGTTGTAAGCACAAAGAAATGTGCCGAGTTCGAATCTGTAACACTATAGGCAGTAACACAGTGAAAGATATCCATATAGTTCCAATATGTGGGTAAAATATCGACTTTTAACCTTTATACCTAAAGGTTTACACTTTGTATTGAAAAACAGGATTGATTAAGAAAGTGATTACGACGCCCTAAGGCTTATGTGTTCACTCATAATTTTCGTGAGGGCTTTATTTACATATTTCTTTTAATTATAAAAAGTGGTGTTTTCTCTTAGTGTGGAGATGAAAACTATCCCTCCAAATTTTTTACAACTATTTAGGGATATTATAAAAATAATTAAAAAAAAAAAAGGGATAATCCCTAATAGTAAAAACGAAGAAGAAAAGTATTTAGGGATAAAGATTAAAAAATGTGTTAATTACATTTTAGATAAATATAATTGAGTTGAATAAGTAATTTGATAAGTAATAACAAATGAAATAAAAAGTTAAGAGGTGTTTAGTTTTTGATAATGATTATAGTTGGTATAGTTGATTTGAATTGTATTTAATTGTGAATATCAAACTTGAAGTATCACTTCCATAGCATGAGTCTATGTAGTTGAAGCAAGAGCATATAGGTCCATGAGCAATCATGTGTCACCAAAAATAGCAGTAGGTTATGTTTTTAGTTTCTTTAATTTTGGGTTGTTGTTGTCTAGTGGATCTCTTGTTGACTTGCTTTCTTATAAAGTTGCTATAGGAAGGCTACTAGTTCCCAATAGATTTTAGACTTGTTGCTATGTTATGGGCCTAAATTAAGTCATTACAAGATAGTTTATTGTGTAAATGGATTGCTTCATAAATATTTTATGAACTATGTATTATGCTACAAGATGCCTACGTGTTATTCTATAGTGTTCTACCTTGGTGATAGGTTATGATAGGATCTACTACAGATGGTTATGATGAGTTATATATTGGGTTGGATAGATAATGTGATTATCATTTATTTATGCAATATAATCACTTATAAATGGACGCTCATGATCTGATGCAAGACTCCAATAACTGCTTTCCCTTTTGAAACTAATTTTCTTTCTAGAAAGGGGGTGCTTTTTGAATTTGGTAGCACTGGGTTGATTTATCTCATGCATCAATTATTGCTTTTAGTAATATAGACATTGTGCAACAATTTGAGCCAAATTTATTTGCATGTGGTAGCTAATTTTGGGGTCATGCTATTATTCCTTCTATTTTTTGTGACTACTTTTTTCCTTCTTTGACTTCTCACATTCTCTTGTTTTGGTGATTAATCATACACTTGCATGGGATATTTTTTGTTGGTTGGGCTAAAGTGTGGCATATTTATCCTTTTCTAGATCATTTCATCTCGAAGGGCAATTACATCTCTAGTCATGTGCTATTTCTTTTGGCTAACGATCAAGTCTAAATAATGCAGAGGTGTCAGGTCTTCAATGGTAATCTAACAAGATCAAAAGATTCAAATAACTTTGGCTTCAACCAATAAGGCTTCTCTAGTCTTCTCCTTGCCTTAAACTCCACCAAAGGGCTCAAATTTGGATTCCAACTTCTCAGATGAATTCTTGTACCTTCTAGGGTCCCAACCTACCCCAACCAACAAGATTCAATAGGTTTCATGCACCTTTCTGACCGGTTCTTGACAACTCCCCTTAACCAGGCCTAATCCTTGTAGCCCTGTTTAGCAACTAATTTGCACTTTTCTCCAAACTTTCTCAAAGCACTCCAAAAAATAATGACCGATCTGAGTACCCTCTATTGAGTTCTATAACATACTTCAAAATCATATACTGTTGTTTTGGACGAAATATGACTGTCCTAACAACCCGGTTGTCTTCCTGCAGGGCCTAATCCGCCCACTTTACAAAGGAACCCTATTAAATAATTATCCCCCTCATGCCAAACCTAAAAAAAGTCTTAGGAAAGGACTAAAAACAAATGATTTTCAAGGTTTCAACCATTGGTTTGCTCATTTGCATGTTTAAATACAAAACCCCCCTTTCTAGGCCTCAAAACCTAGGGCTTGCTAGATCTCCCACTTCCAATCACTTCCAGACCTCATTCAAAGGTCTAACACCATGTCCTTGACCATATTAACCCTCAAAAAACATAAAACCATCACCTTATTAAGGCCGATCTCATGCTGCTACAACTAAGCCACCATTTCAAGGCTCTTTCCACATGCAATCTCTGACTTTCAAATGCAATCTCTAACTTTCAACGGTGATCACCTGCCCATTTGCACTCCTCCTACTTTTTCAGTGTTAGAAATCATGTTATACATACAATCAAGGACCTATTCCATGAGAACCAAGATCATACATTCATGGAAAGGTCCTATGAGACATTGAAACTTCTCAAAATGCACAGGACAGCCTGCTGTTCCTTGTGACAGTCAGATAAACAGCAATGAAACTTCCTACAAAAACCTTCTCAGAGCATGAAATTAAGTCTATTAATGTTAACTGAGGTCCTAATACTTTTGCCAACACTCAACAATCAAAAAGATCAACAGAAACAAGAAGGAGGTGCAAGACAAAACTGAATTTTATTGCTATTTGTAGCCTGCCGTACAACTCAAGCTTCCAATATGACTCCTCTATGCCATCTCACGCCTTGGGAAGGCTTATATAACTTTTTCCTAACTCCCACAATCAATTCCCAAAGGTTGGAGATGGTTAAACTTCCAAAACCATTCATTTTTTATTTTCCCGCCCAAATGCATTATTTAAAAATTTGAATATTAAACTTTGTTTTAAGTGACTTTTACTCTACCAAATTATCATGGTTCATCATGGTTGATCTTATTAGGATCATTATTCCTTATTCCTAGCCTTAGACACTTCTAATTGACTCTTATTTGACTCTAGAGGCACTATTGGCCCACTTACATTATTTTTTGGTCCTAGAGTCCTTACTAGGACCCTTAGGACATTTGATTATTACATCATTTTGCCCATTACAATATGCCATAATTGGTTCTAGGATGTTCCATTTGATTTGATTTGATCCATGGGCTTCTCCTTTGATCATTTGTGTCTTCTTGCTTCGGGGTGTTCTCTTAGGTGCTCCTGCACCACTAAAGCATTTTCCTATTTGTTGGTTGTAGTTTTCCTTTTGGAATCTATTTTATCTCCTTCCTTCCATGTGTTGGACCATTTCCTAGGCCATTTACCTTTTCTATTATTGTATAGGCTTTTGGTTATTCTTTTTTAGTGTGGCGGTATTCTAATGCTTTTCATGGTTGATTCATTCATTTGGAGGAGGTTTTTCCAACTCTAATTCATATGGTTAATTTATTTTTCTAGGCTGACAACAAGATCTAAAATGTTACCCTCTTGCTAGGCTAGTGATGGGATCTAAAATGTTTTCTTCTATTGGCGGGAAACAATATCTATTTTCTTTTCTTAAAAAAGTCTTTGGTCAAAAAAAGAGAGAGGGTAGGGGAAAAGTGACATGTATTGAAAGAGGAAGAGGAATGGAACTCTAATAGTAGACTTAGAAGAAGAATTCAGAGTGTGAATAGGG
The DNA here is from genome assembly GCA_027924645.1 of Cunninghamia lanceolata. Taxonomy (NCBI): domain Eukaryota; kingdom Viridiplantae; phylum Streptophyta; class Pinopsida; order Cupressales; family Cupressaceae; genus Cunninghamia; species Cunninghamia lanceolata. Next base: position 16,151,914 of record BSBN01000803.1, read on the forward strand.
GATTGAGAGGAAGGCTATGTTGAGAAGCCTTAGTGAGAGAAGAGACTAGTTATGGGAACTTTTGTAGTTCCCTATAACTTAAAGTGATTTTATAAGAAAGATGTATTTAGCCACAAATAATTAATTTAAAATTATTGTATCTTTGCATAGTTGCTTCCATTTTGTGTATGGATGTATTGAATAAGTGTTGAACTACTAGATTATGTAATCTTTCATTAGACTCCCTAATCTAGTTGCATTAAGTGGTATCAAAGCAATGTTTACTCACTAGGTTGTGTTTGGGGAGGCTCTAAAAATTTGCTACATGTGTGAGAGGAAAACCTATAATTATAGAGAACTATGAAAGAGACAAAATGGTATCAAAGAGGGTTAGTCTTATGTGGGAAAGAGTGTTTTGATTGTCCTCCAACAAAGAGAGTGTTTTCTAGAAGGTGTACAAATGTCCTCCATTGAGTGGAAGTGAGTAGATAGAGTTTTGAGAGTTTATGTATCTTCTAGTGCCATTATTGGGTAGAGGGAGTGTGTGATACTGAATAATAAGTTATGCGTTGTAATGAGTGTGAGAGTATGTGAGTTATTGTTATGAGTCAAGATTGTGTGATTCTTCTAGTTGTAAGTGGTTGTTGTCTTTTTGATTTGTGAGGTGTATGTGTGTGTGAAGATGTCTTCAACAAAGAGGGTTACTGATAAGAAAACATCTAGAGCATGAGTCTAAGTTTATCTGTGTTGTAGTGATCATGCTAGTGTAGTGAATAAGGAAAAGATAAAGTATGTGATAGATTATGAGAATAAGAAACATGCAATATATATGCATTCATACATATATCTCTTATATACACATAATAAAGTACTCAATGTTTCATCTATTGATTAAGTATGCTTATAGTGCATTATCATATGTTCTTCATTACACAAGCTTTATAGTATTTATCATGTCTTCCATCCTCATCTATCTGATATCATATTGCATCCACTCAAACATATTTGTAGTATGAGTATGTCATTATCATAGCTTCTCAACATATAGGGATGTGTTCCTAACCTTGTTCATTTGTGATTGTGCCCTTCTAAATTTGTTGTAAGTTATATAAATGTATTGCATTGTTGTTCCTTTGTCTTGTAATAAGTTTTAATATCTCTATCTATGTGGGGATTGATTATCTTGATTCTAGCCTTTGGTTTTCTTGTAGGTTTTAAATGAGATCTAATGTAAATCATAAAATTAGCTTTATCCTACCAATATCATCCCCTGGCTTAAACCATGTCTTGTCCTCAAGACGTGTTGGATCTTTCCACCAACTACCAAAAAAGAAAATCTATAAACTGTGGTGTGGCATTATCTATCAAAATCCAACATAGCCTACTGGCTCCATCTACTATATTGTTGGATGTTATGAAAATGTCCCCAAAATAGAATGCACCAAAAACATCCCAAGGTAAAATGCTTCGATAGATCACCTATAGCTAGTTGTATGTGTTAGTTTAGTATGCATTGCCATATTGTAGACGATGGACCTAAACATTGAGTTCCATTATAAGGTCTTCTAACATATCTAAATAAGTAGGTGGTTGGACATGGTCCAACATATGCTTTGCATCCAACAAAATTCTAGACATCTATATTAACTAGAGGCTAACTACTTTGTAGAGTTGCTTCATCTAATTGATTATCCTAGCACATTGGTCTTCTAATTGTTAGAATTAGGTGTGAAGAGTTTCAATGTTTCCACATTGTCCACCATCTACATTCTTTGTGACATTATAGGTCTTAGAATCCTATAATATTTGATTTGCTATAGTATCAATCTAGGCCTATAAAGCTTCAGTAGAAGTGGGCCAAGTAAGATAATACTAGTAAAGAGCAGTAATGTTTCTACAAGTATGTTTTGTATTCTTTATTTCTTTGCATAATTATGTCTACTCCATGGTACATTGCACTTTTGTTTGTGTGAGTTTCTCTTGTTCATTTATTTGAAGGAGCCCCACTTATGTCAAGAGATTATATACTAACTCCTCTAATTGTTGTTCGAAAATCAAAATAATCTACATGTATTTGCATAAGTTGTTGCTTGATCATCTATGGTTTTGGTTATTGCTTCCTACATAGAGATACAGATGAAGGGGGGACACTAGATGAATAGAAGGAAATATATTATCATGGCATAGTAGATATAGCAAGAGAGAAATTGGTTTAGAGTACACAAAGTAGTGATGAGTGGGAAGATGAGAGAAGAAAGAACATCATAATTTTGTTTTTGTATCCCTAGGAAAAATCAAGCACTTTATTACTCGGCAGAAGCAAATTTAACTAGTGGTTACCCTGTCACCTAGCATTATCACTACTACACCTCTAGGATTAAAAGTAGATAGTGCATATCTCTCCTCTTGAAATTTTTTCTAGTGGATGATCTAGGAGAAATTTCATGAAAGGATGTTTTGAATATATATATATATAGGAAGCAATATTCTTACTTTTTCTAGCATTGAAATATCATAAGCCATCTTGGTGGATTGCATGGATTCCTCCTTTAATCACTTCTTAGCCTCCTCTATCTGAGATAACAATGCATCTACCCTTTATTTTGACTTCATCTCCATATTTTGTAAAGTTTCCAATTGTGCCCTACTTTTAGGTGACGTTCCTTTCTTGTGTGATCTCTTTCAGAGAATTATGTTTCAATAGTACATCAATTTGAAATGCTTCCTCTCTTTTCTTTCTAGTTTATGTCCTCAATGCTTTTGGAAAATTACTAGTTAACTCTATCATTAAATATGGGCTTTTAGAGATAAAATCAAGTATCACCTCAAGGATTTCTTTTTAATTGTCTGTAGATACATTTTTTATTTTCATAAACAATTGTATATCATTTCCTAGGTAATACCCAACACTTAACAAATTATTTTCTAAAAAATATACGTAATACACGCCTAAAATAGACTTTTTCTCACCTTGTTTTATCTTGATTAAAATGATGCCTTTTCCCATCACTAGCACTTTGTTGTCATTCTCAAAATTCACTTCAAATTACACCCTCATCTAATTTGGAGATATCTTCATGTTCCCTATCTTATGATTTCTACAACCACTATGTAGAAACCAAACATCTTCTAAAAATCCTTATCCATATTGCATGAAAGATTAAAGAACCAACTTCTACATTTTCTTGTGAAAATTTTACATTTTACTTGTTTTGGTTAGACTTCTTTTTCCAATAGTCTTTTTAATAATGCCAATAATTTTTTTGCAATAATTTCATTGAATATCAGATTTATCAAAATTTTGATTACCTCCTTCATAATTGAGCTTGTTTCTTAAACCTTCCCCTCGACCTCTTCCAAAACTTCTTCCTCTAGCTCTAAAACTTCCTCTTGGACAATACCTCTATCTCTATTTGATGTAGATTCACTATCTGATGTTGGTTTCTTACCATTGTTCTTTGGATCATTAATGGAAGCTTGTGATTGCAGGCTTGTTTTAGGGAAGTTTTAGTGGACTTATTTAATCATTGCTCATACATTTGAAGTGAACCCATGAAATCTTCAATTAATAGCAATGCCAAGTTCTTTGACTCCTTGATGCCAATTACAATTAGATCATATCTTGGATGCAAAATTCTTTAAAAAGTAACAATGTTTAGATTTTTTAGTCTCTCCCTATGAAACCTCACTTGATGCACAATTCCTATAACAGTTTAATAAGTTCTCAAATTCTCTTCATAATCCTTAAAGTATTTTCATCTTATTTACAACGCCTTGATACATGCATTTTGATGCATATCCCATGAGCTTATTTTTCTATTTTTCTACTACTATAATTCTTTAAAAAAAAAAAAAAGTCATAGCTTTTTGGATGAAAAATAGTACATTGGATCCTTTTTCTTTTTCTCTTTAAACTAGTTCTTTTGAGCTTGTGTCCATTAATTATAGTTTGCTTGACATGCTAACCACTATCAATCAAATCACATTGATTTGGAAAACAAAAACAAAATAGATTCCTCATCTTAATACTCAATAAGTCAAAGTTTTCCCCTTAAACTAAAGAATTTGTGGCTAAGATTGCAATTATTGATAGCCATGAAATTTTCAAACTCCTCCAACTCTTACTATAGATCCACGTCGTATGGATATAGGACTCACCTCATTAGTGATTATATTACCCAAGCTTTGAGAATCGAAGGATTCAAACTTTGAAATAGGGGAGAAGTAAAAGTAGACAATTCGTGTTCTTTCTTAAGACTTAAGTGGAAGGCCACATATTGGATTAGAGAATATGTTAAAAATATTACTCGTGGATACCAAAAAAATGGAAAGCTAGATCATTTTTAATTGAGCATCCCAGGAAACTAAGGCATGGATTTTAGAGGGTTAAAGGAAGATTAATTTTATGGAGTATGTTATTGTGTGAATCAACCATAGTGGTAGAAAATTTAGAGTGATTATGGTTGAGGAGGTTGGCCTATAACTAATCAAGATTCTTCTCAGTTTCGGTAATTTTTTATTTTTATTATTAAAATATATTAGATTTATTTAAAATTTGATTTTTTTAAATTTAATAATATATTTGTTAAATTGAATATAAAAATTAATTGTAAAATGATATAGGTTTTCATAATATAATGGAATTTATTGTTTATTGGAAGCAAAACATTATAATTTGGGTTTTTTTTTCTTTAGATAAGAACTATTTATGACTTTTAAAGTGTGAACCATATCATAGGTGATTAGTAAATCATCACCTACTTTCTATTATTTTTGACAAAGTCCATAAAATATATTAAATCTAGAATGTATTACTAACCAAGGACTTTAGATTGTTGATGAAGTAAGAAATATGATGTGTGGGGGAGTTTTTAGTGTCAACAATTAGCCTTAAGGCAATACTTTCTTTATAGATCTTTGGATCTCATAAACTGTAGGAGTAATTTCTTTATTGGAGTTCAATTTCTTCTTCACTATGTCCTTTAAGAAGGAATTCTTTATAAATTTAGAAACCCTCTTAGCAATCAAAGAAACTCAATTGTAATATCGAATCTTGTGTAGCTTTGTGTAGCTTCTAGTATTGATCAAATGATCTTCTGCTTTTCTATTAAAACAATCTAACTTATTCATGACTATTGTTGCATTCCTCTTGCCTACCTTAATAATCATAATACCTTTCTTACTATTCAATCTTTTTAAATTGTCGTATTCCACCTTGAAATGTTACAAACTAGCGGTTTTGGCATGCCTCAATGCTACCACACAATCTTGCCTTAGCATGATTATCAAAGCATCATTAATTTCTACCATAAAAACTTCTTTCCAAATATATTATGGAGCAATAACTCAAAATCTATCTATCTCTTTATTATGTTGAAAAGCTATGTCCAAAACAAAATCTATCAAATTAACTACCAATTTACTTTTCCAATTGTTAATGATTACATTTGAAATAAATTTTGAAGCCTCACTTATAAAAAAACAATTAATATTTAGTGATGATTATTTTTCCATTTAATATGTTGTCACAAAAATAAATACTCTATACACATTGTATTATTTATGATTATCTTTATAAGGAGCCCTAATTTATTTACATATCTTATAGAATATGGTCTAAAACATCCCTCAAAACTCTGAACAAAATTTTGGAAGCCTAAAATTTCTCTAATCTTCAAAATATTAAAGCCTGTCTATTTTAGGAAAAATATATAAGAATAATTACATAGAAATTTTGACAGTTTTCCTAAAATCTTCCCTTTCAAGTGATACAATCCTCCAAAAAAATTAATTGTATTTTAATGCTAAAATGACTAAATACGGCCATCAAATTTAGGCCCTGCTTATGCCCACCTATTTTACAACTACACATATGTACATAATAAAATAACAGAATGTATATAATATTTTTTGCAATAATTTCATTGATTATGAGATTTATCAAAATTTTGATTACCTCCTTCATAATTGATCTTGTTTCTTAAACCTTTCCCTCAACCTCTTCCAAAAATTCTTCCTCTACCTCTAAAACTTCCTCTTCCAACACCTCTATCTCTAGTTGATGTAGATTCACTATCTGATGTTGGTTTCTTACCATTGTTCTTTGGATCATTAATGGAAGCTTGTGATTGCAGGCTTGTTTTAGGGAAGTTTTAATTGACTTATTCAATCATTGCTCATACATTTGAAGTGAACCCATGTAATCTTCAACTAATAGTAATGTCAAGTTCTTTGACTCCTTGATGCCAATTATAATTAGATCATATCTTGGATGCAAAATTCTTTAAAAAATTAACAATGCTTAGATTTTTTAGTCTTTCCCTATGAAACCTCACTTGATGCATAATTCCCATAACACTAGTTTAATAAGTTCCCATGAGCTTATTTTTTTGTTTTTCTGCTACTACAATTCTCAAAAAATAGATTCATTCACAGCTTTTTGGATGAAAAATAGTACATTGGAATCTTTTTTCTTATTCTCTTTAAACTAGTTCTTTTGAGCTTGTGTCCATTAATTATAGTTTACTTGACATACTAACCATTATCAATCAAATCGCATTGATCTAGAAAACAAAAAAAAAATAGAGTCATCATTAGTAATACTCAATAAGTCAAAGTTTTCCCTTTAAACTAAAGAATTTGTGGCTAAGATTGCAATCATGAAATTTTCAAACTCCTCCAACTCTTACTATAGATACACATTATATGGATATAGGACTCACCTCATTAGTGATTATATTACCTAAGCTTTGAGACAAATCGAAGGATTCAAACTTTGAAATAGGGGAGAAGTAAAAGTAGACAATTTGTGTTCTTTCTTAAGTGGAAGGCCACATATTGGATTAGAGAATATGTTAAAAAAATTACTCATGGATACCAAAAAATGGAAAGCTGGATCATTTTTAATTGAGCATTGAGATCATGAAAAATTGACATGAAGGTAAATGATAACAGATACAAATAACACAATGCAAACCTCATATCGACTCACGATCCATTGATAGGATTGAGAGTGCTACACTTGAAGCACTCTAGCTATACCCACAAGATTGATTTGTTGGTTGCTCGATTCAGCAGCATAATGGTAAGATAGATGAATTATTGGATGAATACAAGATAGATGGATGAGAGATTGAGAGGAAAATTTGGCAGAGTAAGGATGCTAGAAGACGATTCGTTACAAATGGCTTAGAGAGGCTACCTTTATAGAAAAAGGCAAATTCGAATGGATGGATAGGATTGAAAGTTATGTTGGATGCTATGAATGGTTGAGATCAATTAGGGTTGGATTAGGGTTTCCCACTCAAGGAGGGATTGTAGTCACATGGCAATTGTGCGATGGAGAATGAAAGAAATCTAATTCAAATATTTTATTTGAATTAGCTTGCACATGTGACTTGTATTAAATGCAAGATGTACTACCCCACATGAAACAAAAGGAAAGTGGACAAGTGTTGTCATGTGATGAAAGGAATCTAATTTAAATAAAAGATTGTTTAAATTAGTTTGACATGTGAAGGGATTAAGTGGATGATGTAGTATGTGACACTTGTTGCAATGTGGTGAGAGGTGAGGGATTTTAATTCAAATTTTTGATTTGAATTATGTGAGACATGTGAATGGGGAAATTAATTAAATAAAGTGCATTTATTTAATTAATTAAGAATGTGATTAAGTTGGAAAGGGAATATTAATCAAATAAATATTTTATATTTATTTAATTAATATGGGCTAATGTTAGAAAGGGAAATATATTGAATTAATTAAATTAATTCAATATAGGTGACTAAGGGATTTAATTAAATAAATAAAATTTAATTAATTAATTGAGGATAAATTAGTGAAATGGCTAAGGTTGAGTGACGATAAAATGGTTAGGATATTTTAGGGTGTCTATATTTGCCCCTCTTTGAGATGATGTTGCGAGATGATAAAATTTATGTCAAGTAACATCATTTCAAAGAAGCTAAGAAAACGGATAGAGGAAAAGGATAGGATGATGATGCCCCCTCGAGAGGATAGGTGGGTTGGACAAACATGGGTATGCTCTCGAAATGAAAAGAATGGCAAAAGATAAAGGAATGGATAGAAGAAAGGAATGGATGCGTTATGCTGCAATGAAAGTGAGCAACCATGATGTTTAATATAACACGAGACGTTATGTACCAGGGTATAAGGACCTAGGTGACGATGTGTCTCGTGCCCCAGCATAATACAACCTTGTCTAGATACAAGATATGAATATTAGCTGGGTTGGATCCAGATACAAATGCAAGATAAAAAGATAACACACACAAGCAAGAAAGCAAGCATGCACAAATGATACAAAAACAAACAAGGTATTGCCCCTGTCAAGCTATAAACCAATGATTGAGTGATTGATTGATTGATGATAGTGTTGTCATTGTGGGGAACGGTATATCTCTAGATCAACACAAGGATGCGGGAACAATCTATCCCGTTGATGATGATTGATTAATTTGATTGAAAGGTTAGGATCAAGACCATTGATTAAGATTGGATAATTTGACATGATTGATTAACTTGATTGGTATGGATAAAGTATGACTTGCATTTGAGTTTATTGGATGGATGATGGGAAGAAGTGATTGAAAAATTAATGATGAAGATTGAAGATAGATGATAGAAGAATGATGAAAGAAGAAAGAGGAATATCATCTTGTGCCCGAATCTGGGCACTTCCTGCGTACTCCAGATTGCCTATATACCCTGTATCCACGGGATCAAGGCACTTAACGATAGAGATGAAATGTAGTTCTGATTTGTGTTTTATTGATGGGATGATATGGATTGGATTGATCAAGTTATGGATTGATTGGAATTGATTGGATGATTGATGATATATGATGTTATTTGATTTGCTATTGATTGTTTGATAGATTGGATGATGGATAGATTGGCTTAATTTGATGATGTGATTGGACTTGTTTTGATGGATTTGATGTGATGGATTGAATTTGATGATTGGGATTGATTGATTGGAAGAATGTGATTTTGATGATTTGATGTGGAATGGTTTTTATTGCTTGGATTTTTTTTGTTGGATATTTGATTTTTTTTATAATTTTGGGGAATAGTTTTTTTTTTTGTGTTTTTTGGGAATATTTGTTTTTTTTGGATGTTTAGATGTTTTGATTATTTTTTTGGATTTTTGACATGTTTTGATTTTTTTTGGCTTTTTGAAACATTGGCATTGGATGATCATTTTGATAGCCATTATGCTAGGTACCAATGACAAGGGGGAAACCAAGTCTAGGTGCAAGGGAATGAATGGGATTAGACAAAAGGATGGACGATAGTGGATAGATGAAAGGATCATGATAAATGGATGGATAAAGGGATGTGCGATAGTGGATAGGATGAAAAAGTCACAATGGATGTATGCATAAGGATGTGATCTCCAAAGGCTATGTTGCATAGGAATAACATGCCCCATTCTAGATAGTAGACTTAGGCTTTTTCATGACAATGCTTAGGACAATGGGATGATAGGATGGATTGGATAAGATGGATAAATAGGTAATGACTAGAGGTTAATGATAGGATTGGATTGGAAAGGACCATAGGATAATGTCAAGATAAGGTATGTCAAGAGATACCCAAAATATTTGTCAACATTGTGCCCCTAATCTTTATCAAGATCAAAAGAGGAAGGGAGCATGGATGGGTTTGATATGATAGGAATGTGTATGGATAAGGATGGTAAGATGGTATGGAAAATGATGGGAAGTGGTATAAAAGGAAATGATGGGATGAACGTGATATGTTGGATGAGTCAAGTTTCCCTCAAGTGTAAGTGACATAGAAGATCAACCTACACATGATGCCTGTTTACCAGGTTTTCATCATGGTACTTATCCAAGGCGCCTATTTGCCAAGTTTTCACCGTTGGACGAAGGGATTTATCTTTACTTTTTTGAGTTTTCAATTTTTTTTTTGACTTTTTTGACTTTTTAGATGGAAGAAGGTGGATATGGATGGGTGGGACTCAAGTGTCTAGTTCCATGTAATGTGATAGTCTCATTAGAGAAGGATGTCATCACAAGCATCCCATGAAACTAAGGCATAGATTTTAGAGGGTTAAAGAAAGATTAATTTTATGGAGTATGTTATTGTGCAAATATATTCTATAATAATAATAGAGCTACTTTAATTTTGTGAATCAACCATAGTGGTAGAAATTTTAGAGTGATTATCGTTGAGGAGGTTGGTAATGGTTACGCAAAAGAAAGAGAAGCTTTATTTGATGTTCTGAATGCATTACAACAGGAGATTATATAGATTGTAACAGTTGATGAAATTGTTACCAGTTGGTATAACTGTTGGTATAACTGCAGAACTAATGTAACTATATGTGGTTACGTATACAACAATGTAATAGAATAGATTATGCTAACATTCCCCCCCTTATTACATTATTTTTACAAATGTACCCCCTAAATAGTTCAAATTTGATCCTACCAAGAGATTTGGTGAACATATCTACGATCTGAGAGTCTGTAGGGCAGTACTGGAGCTGGATGTGGTGGTTCAAAACTTGATCCTGAATGTAATGACACTCGACCTCAATATGCTTAGTGCACTCATGGAAAACTGGATTCTTCACAAGTGACGTAACCAAATTGCTTCGCACACAGCTCCTCGTGCGGCGCGATATTCAACCTCAATGGATGAAAGAGCAACAACAGTTTGCTTCTTACTAACCCACGAAATCGGCCCAGATCCAAGATGAAAAACATAGCCTGAGGTGGATTTCCTGTCATCTATAGATCCTGCATAATCCGAGTCTGTATATCCCTGTAAGAAGAACTAGCTATTCTTCTTATACTCTAGACCATAATCTTGTGCCTCGGATATATCTCAACACATGCTTTGCTGCAACCCAATGACACTTCTTTGGCTCCTGCATGAATCTAGTGAGATAGCTTACAGCAAAACACAAGTCTGGTCTAGTGTAGGTCAAGTAGATAAGACTCCCAACCAGCTGCCTATAGAGAGTGACATCTACTTGAGGTGAATCCTGGAAACAGGATAGTTGCAAACCTTTCTCCATTGGAGTGGAAATGGGCTTACAGTTGACCATTCCATATTTTTCTAGGAGTGTCTTGGCATATTTCATTTGGGAGATGAATATGTGGTTCTTCTTCTGCCATATCTCCAAGCCAAGACAATAATGAAGTAGCCCCAAATCTGTCATGTCAAAGGAGTTCTTGGGATCATTCTTGACACCATCAACGAGACTGTCTGAGCTGCCAGTGAGAATAAGATCGTCCACATACAAAACCAGAATGACAATCTTTGTGCCTACCTTCTTAATATACAAATTAGGATCTGAGGGGCTACGGGTGAATCCATGCTGCAATAGGTGACCATCAATCTTGATGTACCATGCCCTAGGAGCTTGCTTAAGGCCATAAAGAGATTTGATAAGACGACATACCTTGTGTGGATGATGTTCATCAACAAACCCTTCTAGCTGGGTCATGTACACTTCTTCTTTGAGATCACCGTTTAAGAAAGCACTCTTGACATCCATCTGTTGAAGCTTCCATCCCTTCTACGCTGCCAATGCACAGACCATTCTAATAGTTTTGATCTTCGCAGTGGGTGCAAAGGTCTCTTCATAACCAATGCCTTCTTGTTGAGCATATCCCTTTGCTACAAGTCGTGCTTTGTACTTGTCGATAGATCCATCTGCCTTGTACTTTGTTTTGAAGATCCATTTGCAGCCAATGGGTTTCTTCCCTTCAGGCAGATCGACAAGTTCCCAAGTATGATTTTGCATCAGAGAATCATACTCTGCATCCATAGCCTTCTTCCACTGAGGTTGGCTTAATGCCTCTCGAACTGTGTCAGGTTCAGTGCTGTCAACAACAGTACTCATGAGCGCAAGATTCACTTCATTTCTTGTCTGACTCCTGGTTCTGACTCCTGATGAAGTGTCTGGAAGTGCAGGTTAGAGTCCCTGATTGTACTTTGGACCCACTTTGGAGGTTGACTGTGTTGCTGCTGGTGTGCAATGTTTTCTAGAGGGCCTAGATCAACATACAACTCTCCTTGTAGTTCACTGTCTCTGTGAGAGTCTTCCATATGCTCATCATCTGATTGTGAGAGCAATTTATGAGAAGTAGGAGGTTGTTGCTCTTCTTTCTATGATAAGGAATCGAATGATGATTCATCACATACTACATCTTGACTCTCATGTATCTTTATTGTCTCAGGATCTATGAGACGATAAGCTTTTGATGTAATACTATATCCCAACAATATACACTGAAGTGTCTTAGGATCAGTCTTCTTTCTCCTATTGGCAGGGACATGCATATATGCAGTGCAACCAAACACCTTTAGATGAGAAATTGAAGGCTTTTGTCTAGTCCATACCTCTTCCGGTGTCTTGTGTTGCAAAATCTTTGTTGGTGCCTTGTTGATGAGGTAGACAGTTATCCGTACTGCTTCTGCCCAAAATCTTTCCTCCAACTTGGTTGTGGAGAGCATGCATCGAGCCATCTCCATGACAGTCCGATTGCGACGTTCTGCAACTCCATTCTGTTGGGGTGTATAGGGAGCAGTTAGGTGCTACTTGATGCCATGATGCTTCAGGTATGCCACGAACTCCTTGGAGGTGAATTCCCCCCCTCGATCTGACCGGAGGACAAGAAGAGACTGGCCGGCTTCTTTGACAACTTGGTTGTGAAAGTCCTGAAAGTTGGCAAAGGCTTCATCTTTCTTCTTGAGAAAATACACCCAGGTCTTTCGGGAGAAGTCATCCATGAACAATTGGAAGTACTTATGGCCTAAAAATGTAGCAGGCATGGGTCCGCACAGATCGGTATGTACCAACTCAAGGCGATGTTTAGCATGGAAGCTACTAGCCTCGAACGAATCCCGGTGTTGTTTACCTGCAAGGCATCCAGGACATATAGGCAATGAATTTGAAATTGGAGGAAGACCTCTTACCATTTGTTTGGAGCTGAGCTGATGCAAGGAGATGATTGAAAGGTGCCCATAGTGATAGTGCCAGAGTCCCATAGATTCTATTGTTGAGGCTGATAGAGCTATTGTAAGGGAGGAGACAGCATCTAATGCAAACAGTCTATCCTTCATAAATGCTCTAGCAAGTATCATACCTTCTCTTGAGATTAGACAGGTCTTGACCCCATCCTTCATCTGGAACTCAACTTTCAGTTTGTGGTTGAGAAGCTGACTGACAGAGAGCAGGTTTATCGTCAAACCAGGAACATACAACACCTTGGTGAGGGTACAGCGGCTTGTCCCAAGAGGAATGATGACCTTGCATATACCCTCTGCAGCATACTCCTTATTGTTAGCAATTCAAACTCTATCTCCAGTAGGTTGTTCTGTCAGTGCATCGAACAGCTCGCGATTTCCTATCATATGCTTGCTAGCACCCGAATCTATCAACCAAATATCCCTCGTGGGCTACGAGGTTTGGGAGACAAGGACTAGATTGTGATGAGTGCCGCAGTTGGTTGTTTCTGGTTCATCTTCTTCTGATGCATCATCTTGTTGGGCCGCTACATTGCCTTTGTGCCTTCTGCGATGATGACGGCATTTGGATGGCTTAGTATCACTGCAACCAAAAAAGCCTTCTTTGCTTGAATTGCCTTTTGTTAAGGCATTGTACCAACAATTGATAGTGTCATGATTGTTCTTGTTGCATATATGACACCATCGGTTTGCCTTTGGAGGCTTCGACTGTTGATGTTCTTGTTGTTTCTGTGGCTGCTTTCCACAAAACTTCTAACCTTTTGATTGTCTGGAGGTGCAACAAGCTCAGCTCGCAGTTCAGATACCTGTCGTAAGAATTCCTCAACTTTCTCGCCAACCTGCATACTTAGTGTATGTAGCTTGGACTGTAGATGGAGGATCTTCGTCTAGTTCTTCACTTGGTAGATTGTGGAGAGAGAATCTCATGCCGCCTTTGATGTTTCTGCATCCAGAATGTGAGGTTGAACTTCATCGGTGATACTAAGTGTTATCAACATCAATGCTTTGGCATCTGCCTTGTCAAACTTCTGCCGTTCATCTGGATCTTCCGGTCTGGATATGTCACCAATGACAATTCCCCATAGCTCCTCAAAAATGAGAATAGTCTGCATCTTTGTCTTCTATGCGGCATAATTTGGCCCTTTCAAAAGTTGAGCATCAGAGAGAAGTAATTTCGAGGCAGACATTTAAAAAATAATAATCCAAACAACCAATTTATTATTTTTTTATTTGATAGTACATTCACTTTCAAGAGGAAATTGTGGCACAGAGATGAGCACGATAGGCCTGTGCTGTGAGACGAGGATGCTTTGGTGTGCGTTCTACCTCATCTTCGTCATCAACATCATAACCCTCGTCTAGTTTTGCTCTAATCTTCCTTGCTTGACATTGTACATCAAATAGAAAGTAATCTATCAATCCTTGCCTAAACAATTCATCAAATTGGAGATTACTGGTGTTTTGCAGGGCATCTAGAAGGGAAAAATAGAAGCCTGGGCTTTCTGAAACAGCATGTCCGCCTCGAGGTGGATCATTCGCATGATTACTGGCCACACTATTGGCATCAGGTGTGGTGGACATCCAATTTTCTCTAATTGTGCTGTTCTATAGACAAATCTTCCTCCTTTCAGCCTCCTAGTCTTCTTCATGTGGGGAGATAGACTGCAGACACCAAAAGTTATTTCTTCCTTCTACTGTTTGGCTGGCAGCATCAGCACTCCATCGCAGGTTTTGAAGACCCCATCGTTGTTTGCCACTTAACAGAACTCAACAGAAGAAAGATGTGTGCGTGGTTAGCATTTCATTCCAGCGCCTATCTACATTGCCACACACTGGAAATAGCACCAAAACTCAATGCCCCAGCAATCAGAATTGCTCTGATACCATTTAATGGTTACGCAGAAGAAAGAGAAGCTTTATTCGATGTTATGAATGCATTACAATAGGAGATTATATAGATTGTAACAGTTGATGAAACTGTTATCAGTTGGTATAACTATTGGTATAACTGCAGAACTAACGTAACTATATGTGGTTACGTATACAACAATGTAATAGAATAGATTATGCTAACAGTTGGCCTATAACTAATCAAGATTCTTATGGGTATCGGTAATTTTTTATTTGTATTATCAAAGTATATTATATTTATTTAAAGTTTGAATTTTTTTTTAAGAGGAGTAAATAATTATTTAATTTTTTTAATTTTATAATATATTTGTTAAATTGAATATAAAAATTAATTGTAAAGTGATCTAATATAGGTTTTCATAATATGATGGAATTTATTGTTTATTGGAAGAAAAGCATTATAATTTGGGTTTTTTTTCTTTAGATAAGAACTATTTATAACTTTTAAAGAGTGAACCATATCATAAGTGACTAGTAAATCATCACCTACTTTCTATTATTTTTTACAAGGTCCATAAAATATATTAAATCTAGAATGTATTACTGACCAAGGACTTTACATTGTTCATGAAGTAAGAAATATGATGTGTGAGGGAGCTTTAAGTGTCAATAATTAGCCTTAAGGCAATACTTTCTTTATGGATCTTTGGATCTCATAAACTGTAGGAGTAATTTCTTTATTGGGGTTCAATTTCTTCTTCACTATGTTGTTTAAGAAGGAATTCTTTATAAATTTAGAAACCCTCTTAGCAATCAAAGAAATTCAATTGTAATATCTAATCTTGTGTAGCTTTGTGTAGGTTCTAGTATTGATCAAAGAAACTCAATTGTAATATCTAATCTTGTGTAGCTTCTAGTATTGATCAAATGATCTTCTGCTTTTCTATTAAAACAATCTAACCTATTCATGACTATTGTTGCATTCCTCTTGCCTACCTTAATAATCATAATACCTTTCTTACTATTTAATCTTTTTAAATTGTCCTATTCCACCTTGAAATGTTACAAGCTAGTGGTTTTGTCATGCCTCAATGCTACCACACAATCTTGCCTTAGCATCAGAACATTATTAATTTCTACCATAGAACTTCTTTCCAAATATATTATGGAGCAATAACTCAAATTCTATCTATCTCTTTATTATGTTGAAAAGCTATGTCCAAAACAAAATCTATCAAATTAACTACCAATTTACTTTTCCAATTGTTAATGATTACATTTGAAATTAATTTTGAAGCCTCACTTATCAAAAAAATCTATCAAATTAATTACCAATTACTTTGCCAATTGTTAATGATTACATTTGAAATTAATTTTGAAGCCTCACTTATTAAAAAAAAATCTATCAAATTAATTACCAATTTACTTTTCCAATTGTTAATGATTACATTTGAAATTAATTTTGAAGCCTCACTTATCAAAAACTTTTAATATTTAGTGATGGTTATTTTTCCATTTAATATGTTGTCACAAAAATAAATACTATATATGACTATCTATATAAGGACTTTATATATATAGAATATGGTTAAAACATCCCTCAAAACTCTGAACAAAATTTTGGAAGCCTAAAATCTCTAATCTTCAAACTTATCATGCCCACCTACTTTACAACTTCACGTATGTATATAATAAAATAACAGAATGTTTGGGAATGGGTGATAGACTGATTGGGGGACACTAAGTGTTTGCTAGCAACTCAACAACAGTTTGATTTCCGCTAAACCTGGTGAATCCACCAATCATAGTTAACTCCAAGTTGAGCTAAGATTTATGGGGACAGCCCTCCTTAACTTTAACACACAGACTCTCAAACTATGACAGGATAGTTGCCAATTACTCTAAATTCTAATCCACACAAAATTCATTTCTATTCAACTAACATTTAAGAATCTTATAAAAGAAACACAAACATACCTTTTATTCTTCCTTTTGGTTGTGGTCCTAAGAGACTGACTACTCGTAAGTTGTCACAGTGCATCGTATTTGTTGGCCTGTAGCCAGCAAAAATAACATTTGCAATTCTAGTGGATTTGAAAAAAACGCAACTGCATTTTTGGCTGTGGCTCCGCGGAATTGTCGGGCAAAACGATAAATAAATACCATACTGAGCAAAAGAAAATCAAACTAAAATGACAGTAGCTAAAAAGAGCAGGATAAAATGAAAACAGTGATATACTGTGGATATATCTGCGATAAATGGAGAAGTATAAATGGGGTCCCCGGCCCACCGTCTTCAGAAAGGTCAAGCAAGAGTCGAAAAAAAACACGTTCTCACGGATTCATAAGTACGTGACTTTTGGTAGTAGGGTCCCACCACGGCATTAAATTATTGTATTTCGATATCAACGGTACGAATTTCACCCTCTGGGAGGAAATTTGAGAGAATATATCTGACCCAATCAATGGGCCGTATTTAGGATAATGTGTTTACGTGGATTGAAGGCAAGGAAAGCAGCCAATAGAAAGGCCCCGAGGTGTCAGATAAGGGGTAGGCCTCGGCCACGTCAGCGACCGGGAAAAAAGGAAAGAAAAGAAAGCGCTGTTGAGAGTTGCTTTGAGTTGCTTTGATCTGGTAGTGGTGAGGCTCTTACGAAAATTTAATTTTGAGGTTCAAGATGCCAGGCATGCTTTGAATTATTTTGAGCTGGCGAAAGAGAGCTCGTTAAAATTCAAAGCATGGGGTATTCGATACAAGCAGGAAAGATTCTGTAATTGTAGCAAGTTTTCAAGTCGAAGATCTGAAAAAAAAAAAAGGAGGTTTTGGAAAAAGTGTAGGAATCGTGAATTGCGAATTGTGAATGGAAGAAGTGAAGGAGATGGGAAAGGCCATAAGCGGGCGCAGTGCGCGGCCATGCGATTCGTGTGGGCGTGAGAGAGCACGGTGGTATTGCGGTGCAGACGAGGCGTATTTGTGTGACCCCTGTGACAAGTCTGTTCATAGTGCCAACGCCGTTGCGCGCCGCCATGAAAGGGTGAAGTTTGTTGGCAATCAGATTCAGGAGCCTTTGCTTGAGTTACTGAGTTCAGGTGCCAGTAAGAAACGGCGCACCAGTCGTCCTCATCCGCAACTGAAAGCAAAGGTGAAGGAGGAATTGGAGTCTCCGCCTGCACCTGTGCCTGATCCTCAGAATCTGCTCGTCGATTCGGATGACCATGACGAGGATTTGCTGCCTCAGGTGCCGATCTTTTTGCCTACGCCTGAACAATTTGGGGTACTCGCGGAGACTCGAACCGCGCTGGTCCAGGAAGGAGTGAAAATGAAAGTTTGTGATTTTTCTTCGACCTCCAAGGAGTCAAATTGTGAGCCAGTGGTTGTGCCGGAGAGCGATTTGCACCAGTTCTTGGACTCTGAAACTGATCTTTTCGCTTTGGATATTGATATGGACGTGGAAAGCATTATCGGCCAGGGTTTGGGAGAAGATGGGCTGGGCGTGCTCAGAGATTTCGATGATTTTGCAAGGGACGTGAAGGAGGAGGAAGATCGATCCGATGAGCTTGGCTTGTCTGAGAAAATCGTTAAATTGGAGGAGGCCGAGCCTGACCAGTCGTGGGACACGATCGAGATAAATATTGACTATGACGAGGAGGAAGTGGATGGAGTTACCAGGGCTCGAACCCCTGACCTGCCTGAGGAAAGAGGACATTGTAAGATCGAGCTGGACCTGGGTTCGAATCTTGGGAAGGTGGAGAAAAAGATCTCGCTCAAGCTCAATTATGACGATGTGTTAATTGCCTGGTCTGATCGGGGCTCGCTTTGGGCATCCTATGATGATTGTACATCCGACATGGTACGTTTTTCTTTGTAAATTGTCAGAACCTCGTATTTCTCTTTCCATTAGACACTTATACGTTGTACTTCCATCTACATGAAACTTGTGTATATTAACTGCTTATCAATTTTCACTCGGAAGAGCAAAGATCTTTTTACGTCTAAATTACAGCAATTTGTGTTTAGGCCTAGATTTTGTATTTTATTTATAAGCCCGGGACAATCATATTATAGTTTGTCCTCAGATTCCTGCAGACTGCAGTACATGATGCTATTTCATGTACCTCACTGTCAGACTGAGCAGCCTTTCTATACTTCGTTCACGGGCATGCATTTGTCCACACTTTTCCATTTAATTTTCCGTATTCATATGTAAGCTCATAAGTTATGGCAATTGTATAATCATGTCATTCAAAGGTAAGCCTAACGTAGATCTTCATTGCCACTGCATTTAATAATTAGCTTTTCTGAAATTTAAGAAAGCTATGCTTCGGTTAAACAGCAGGCATACGAACTGTGTAAAAGAAACACATGCAGTACATCGACAATTCTAGTGAAGGAAAATAAATCATCCGTTTAACCAAATTTTAGTGGTGGTTATTTTTAACTTCGATGTTAAGGCCTAGATAGTTTAATATTATTGTGGAACCAAATTTTGTACAGGTTTCCTTGGAACATAATTTTGTGCAGCTTTTCTTACTTTTCTTTAGAATAAGATCCTATATTAATAGGAAGGATGTTAAACAACGCCCACCGTAAACAGACGAATTTTTCAACACCGTTTCATGTCGACCTTGCTGTCAATTTGTTCAATACAACTCCCTCACCTGTTCGATCATGTTTTTTTTTTATCAAAATGTGGAAAATGATTTTGTCCATTAGATTTCGACTAACTGGCTGTTTTACAACTTTCCGGCATTAGAAATATATTAATAGGAAGGATGTTAAACAAGGGTATTGGAAATAGATTACATAGAATTTTCAGGTGATTTATAATTAGGATTTGTTATAAGTGCTTCTTAGATTTTTAACTGTGTAACAATTTTTATATCAATATTTCAGATCACACTCCATATTCATCATCAAAATGAAATGAACAAGAAATAAGAATATGGAAACTTGATATTTCTTTTATAATTAAAATGTTCCATGGTGTTCACTATAATACATAGTATGCTTAGAGATGTCTATATATATATTTTTTCTCACAGGTTTTTCATAGACATTATTTTTATCGTTATGCATGTAGAAGCATAAATCATCAATAAGCTTCTAATTTTTAGACCAACATTTACGTGTAAAATTACAAAACACATCAAACATCCAAGTTCATATTACTAATAAGGAGGAAGATGTTAATCTATCAATATGTCAAGTTTACTTTCAAACATAAAAGCTATCTCAAACACCTACTTGAACTTATTTTCTTTCTATCAGTAAGTTCATCCCAATTACTCAATTGGTCTACTACTTGTTAGATTTACTTTCTCTTGTTAATATATATTCTTAGAATTCTCGATACTATTGTTATTTACTGGAAGAACCCACAATATCGTTCGCAGCTTTTTCTTGATAAACAATCTCTCCAACAAAAGATCTGGATAAACAGTTCCTCTAAATCCTAATAATATTGGTTTCTTTATCGTCTAACCAATTTTTATGTCTGTTTTGGTGCAGGGTGGATATCATAATAATCCTGATGCGGGGGTTGTTCCAGACCTGGGGTTGAACGGCGGGCATGTTGGAGGCATGGTCGGAATGATCAACTGTGGAGGAGATCAAGAGTCTCGCAGACATGGAGGAAGAGAAGCTCGGGTTTTAAGGTACAGGGAAAAACGTCGTACAAGGCTTTTTTCCAAGAAAATCAGATACGAAGTACGAAAACTCAATGCAGAAAAGCGACCAAGAATGAAGGTATGATTCACTGGGCTTCTCTATGATAATTAATAAAACAGAAACAGCTCTTCAAAATATGGACTAATCTTATATCTTATACAAAGGTATAAAACACACGAAACTTGTAAACAAGGTTTGCATATGACTGTTCTGGTTGGGTATGACTGTTTTCTGCTATTGTCTGTAATCTTCAGCTTATTCTAATATTAAAAAAAGGGTTTGATATGGTACCTATATTGTCTGTAATCTTATATAAGAACTAATGATTGTATTGTATTTTGTTCCAGGGTCGATTTGTGAAGAGAACATCCGACATGTCATCTGACTGAAGAAGTAGCCTTCAACCATTGCTAACCGTCAAAAAATAAAAACACTATTGCCTTTAATTTTAACTGCAATCTAGAGTTAGAAAATGTAATATATGATATTCCATTATATGTGAACTTACACCTAATCTCATTAACGTGTGAGATATATTGCACTATATTTGTTGCATTTATTTATTCATTAATCAATCAATTTTGGTAGTACTAGAACTAGAATTAGACTTGAAGTTGTGTAAATGCCACAAAAGTGTTTCAGGTAACACTATGAGTTTGTAAAAAAATTTCCCTAGACTTGAAGTTGTGCAAATGCCACAAAAGTGTTTTAGGTAACACTATGAGTTTGTAAAGATTTTTCCCTAGTTTTGTATGTATAAATAAATTGAAATTTAGAGCACAAAATGAAAATTGATTAGTTTTCAGGAGAAAAGGGGTGTATAAGAAATATTTTTCCAACTAAAGTGATGCGTTTGGTGGCACTTAATTAACTCTAGTGTAGATATTTTTTAATACTAAGTTGGCACATCATTGAATAGTACATAATTTATTTTTATTGTAGATTTTTTTATATGGTAAGGTGGACTAATTACAATTTGTAATAAAGTTATAATACATAAAATTTATAAAATGGGATTGTAAGTTGGTTTAAACTTTAAACACTACCTGACACGTTTTCATATATGTTTGTAATACACTTTAACTAAAACGTAAAAAGTTTACAAAAGATATGTAAAAGAAAGAACCATTGACGGCAATAAAAATCTACTAATACAAATACAAAAAAGGTCAATAATATCACATTCCTTGTCCCTAGCTTTTGATCTCAATAATTTAGTACATGCTTACATTGTTTGAGATTTTTGTAATAATACCTTCATAGATTGAAATATTTGTGCGTGTTAAATCATCTTAACATTGATTAATTGTTTTCTAAATGCTAAGATAAATATAGCAATCTTTACATTTAAAAGATTATATTAATTGAATTGAGATAAAGATTTGTAAGATATTATTATTGAGCAAAAGAATTTGTCACCATTTATATACTATAAAGATACAACTCCTCATAATTAAATAGTACAAAACCATATTAAAACTAAACAAAGGATATTTTCTTAAATTTTAATATAATCATTGTCCCAAAATAATATCCTCAAATTAAAGTATTAAAATATAACCTTCATTTATCTCTATGTACGTGTGACTTTAAATAAATTTATTTAACATACTTAAAAAGTTTGTTTCAAAGAAAGTATATATATATGACACATTCTTATAACTTTTCACTTGATTATTGCTGGAAAAATTGGCATATGATAGACATACAACTCTTTGTTGTCCATGCATGTAGCCATAGATTTTACTCGACATGACTTTGAATAAACTACTCTAATGCCAATGTTAGGCACAAAATTGTAGTGAAAGAAAATATTGTCAGATGAAATGAATGGGGCTGAGACAATCAGACCAATATTCACTTAAAATCTTTTCATTCATTCAAAATGTATATATTTAACAATAGGAAAATGACTATTTAATTCAGCTTCTAGATGATTATTCAGCTTCTAGTGTAACTAGGAAATATAAAATATAAAATATTATCCTGTACTACACTTAAGATTATATAGTTATTGTTACAGTTTCATTTTCTATTAATATATAAGTAGGAGAATTTTATAAGTGTAGAGTATTTTTTTCTTAAAATACCAAAAAAAAAGGAACAATATGTAGTTTTTTTAATATTTTTTGTTTTAAAATTATTGTTAAAGTATAAATAATTAAAACTGGTAAATTAAGTAATTTTCTAAATGAAAAAATTGACCAATACAAATTCCAAGATGACCTACATATAATCCACTTAAAAAACCAACTACTGAGGAAGAAATATTAAGAAAATGAATTACCCATAATGTTTTTAAACTTGAAGATGGAATAAAAACCCCACATAACCCCTCATCTATGTGACTTTGTGAATATAATACAAATCATGGTAGATTTAGTTAGAAATTTAAATTCCCAACTTAATAGATTTCATGAGACAAGGGAGGAGAGGAGAGTATTTTACATAGATGGGTTAACATACAAATAAAGTAAGCATTTACATATAACACAAGTAGATATTACACCCTATTTGTAATGCCCTAAAATTATTGTCTAATAATTAATTAATTATTATTATACATTAGGATGTGAACCCAATTTTTTTATTATATAGTAATGCAAGAGATGGTGATTAGAATAATATTATTGTTATTGAAACAATAATAGGTTGGATGCACAAAGTTGCAAACCAAAAAATGGAAGTGGGTGGGAACCCAAAATAAATTAGCAAAACTGTTAAGATATTTCTTGGAAATAAATGTAAAAATCAATATAAAATAGCAAACCATTTTAAGGGGGTGACCTCCAATAATCAAAAAATAATATTATGAATTCAATATTCAAACTTATGATGGTTTGGGAGAACCTTACTCTTCCTTATTTATAGGCATAATTACATGTAGGGACACACCCCTTCATCTTAATTAAGTTGGCCTAAGGAAATAACTAAAACTAATAAATGAAAATATTAAGGTTAAGCATGTAGTCGGTCATAATTGTAGTCGGTTGTAGTCAGCCAAGTAAATAATCATGAATTAATTAATGTTGTGCGTAGTTAAGTTTAGCAGTGTTATCGGTTAACCCTGACGGTTCGATAGTTATGGAGTCGTTGCCAATGGTTGGTATCTCAACCAACCTTAGCATAAGTTATATATTGAGCCAATACATGTAATCGAAGGAAGCATTGTGACATTGTAGTGTGATACTGATATATTCAATGAATGGAACAATGCTTTATCCTGTGCAATTCTGTTCAAATTCATGTTCTAGGTGATGCACTATACTACATAATTTTGTTTACTCTATGTCTGTATGAAATACCACATTGCTAGTAAACATTTGGTGTCGTTGCTTGTTCGAAAACAGATCAAGGGTGACAAGTCCATGACAAGTTGAGTCATCAGAAATGGATCGAGGGTGACAAGTCCATGACAAGTTGAGTCATCAGAAATGGATCGAGAGTGACAAGTCCATGACAAGTTGAGTCATCGAAAATGGATCGAGGGCGACAAGTTCATGACAAGTTGAGTCATCGAAGACCATCGGCCATCGAATGACAAGTTGAGTCGTCAAAGACCATCGGCCATTGGATGACAAGTTGAGTCATCGGAGACCATCAGCCATCGGATGACAAGTTGAGTCGTTGGAGACCATCGGCCATTAGATGACAAGTTGAGTTGCTGGAGACCATCGGACAAGTGGTGTCATCAAGGACAAGCAAACTGTCGAGTATACTCAGGGTCGAGAAAAAACACAATGAAGATGGCATCATGATGGGGCAGCCTATTGAAGAGCCAGTACAAGAAAACGAGGATCGTGAAGATGCTCTAATAGAAGACCTCTGCAGTTTGTGGGAAATCTCGTTGAGAGAACCAAGCGGGAAGAGGAGGAACAAGATACAAGCTGAAGATGTGCATTTGGCAACTAAGGCGCATACAAGTAGCAATTAATGCCCATACAACTCAATAAGGATAAGAACCAAGTACCAAGTGGGCAAGAAACACCAGAGGAAAGAACACGAAGATCATTGAGATTAAAGGAACAAGAAGAACGAAGGAAAAGGCTGAGACAAATTACTAATGAACATTGTCATGAAATAAATCAAGATACCGAGTTGCACCAAAACCTCGTCGATGAAACTGACGAAGGAATTTTCAAGACATTGCTGACAAATAAAGAAAAGGGAATGAAAATAAATTAGCAGAAGAAATTGAAAACAACATACGCCGCATCGAAGAGTTATCCATATCGTACGACGAAGGGCCGAGAGTTGGAAGATCTGAGCCTAAGACCCCAGGGCAAAGGGAGTACCGAAACAAACCTGAGGAGACTCGAGGTGTAGAGGACACCAACAGAGGATGCAGGGAAGACTCAAACGTGGCCGAGAGTGCAAGTGATAGAGCAGGACATTGCGAGAGAACCAGTCCAGTCAGGTCCAAAGCACACGGAGGGCATTAGGGAAGGATGGTAACTCTGCCAGCCGAGAGGCAGAAGCTGCCAAAATTTATGAGGAATGGGTCAGAAGATCTAATACAACATTGCAAGACGTGCGAGATGATTTGGATAGCCAATGGGTAGGAAGATGAAGACTATTGGCTAGGAGTGTTCCCAGCGACACTGAGAGATAGTGCCATAGACTAGTACACAAATCTGGAAGTAGCACAGAAAGCCTCATGGAAAGAACTGAAGAAGGCATTCCAGAATGAATTCAAATTGTTGAGAGATGACAATGAAATTGTAGCAGAGATATACAACACTAAACAAGGAAAACATGAGAATGTGAGAGCGTATAATCACCGACCCAAGGAGTTGTTGGGGAAACTAAAGACTCAACCAGCTGACAAACTGAAGAAGAGATGGTTCATCGAAGGATTGCTCCCATCATTGAGGAAGAAAATGAAAGTCGTACCTCCGTCATCGTACGCTGAAGCGTACAATTGGGCAATGGAAATAGAATGTGAAAATAAGACATCCTCCTGAGGAAAGAAGAAGACCGACAATGAGGAGGGTACCAATGACATCAGTGATGGGGAATCAAAAACCATCCAAGCATTAAGAAGAGATATGTTACACATGATAAAAGAATTCAAGGCCGACAAAGAAATGGTGAAAGAGGGCCAAGAGTTGTGGTGCACTGACTGCAATGGAAAAGGAAATATAAAAGCAAATTGTTTGAAGAAATTGTTTTACGATATTTGCCAAGTAATGGGACATTCCATCAAGGAATGCTCATACAATATGAAAGCAAGGTGTACGCAAGTACTCTTCACTCAAGGAGAACCATCAACACCGCTGAACACACCGCCAAAGCCCCAGTACAATAGCAATGCATCTCCTGGAGGTTATAGAAGTAACAATAGCCCGAGGAATAGAATATAGTACAACAGTAAGGGGAGGCCCATGATACAATGTAGAAAGTGCAATGAATGGGGTCGCTTCACCAGGGAATGCCACAATGGTCAAGGTTTGGGGGGAAGACTGTGCAAATGGTGTGGACCGGGTGATCATGAAGACAACGACTGCCCAAAGTAGAAAGGCAATGTGGAAGAACAAAACTAAGAGGTACTAGCGGTCACCACTAGAGCCCAGGCAAAGAACATTGTCTACCCAGAGCCACGTACAGAAAAGCAAAGAATGAATGAAGCAAAAGTAGAAGTGGAACGAGCGATGACGAAGGAAGAGAAGACCGCTCTAGATATTCCAAGTACCTCTTGGCGATTAGAGGTGGAGAACAATATTGTTCAGTAGATACTGCAAACCACTGTACCTATCAAGGTCATGGACCTTCTCTGAACTATGCCACAACTCAGAATGGCAATCACAAACGTAGTCGGTAATGACCAACGACAACGACAGGATGGTCGAAGGAAGGAATTAAGAGTAGAACCTACACCACAAGGTGAACAAGTCATTGACCCAATGTTACTGTCGGTAAACATCAGAAAAAACCCAGCGATCATACAAATGGAGATTGGAGGGAAAATCCTAAACACAATCATCGACAAAGGAGAAACAATCAACGTACTACCCGAAGATACATGGAAGAGTCTAGGGAAACCTACATTCTGGCCATCGACATTCCAATTGGTGGGTGTCGACCAGCATGGCATCAAGCCATTGGGAACATTGATGACGCAGAAGGTGACAATCAGGACATAGTTGTTCTTGCTAAACTTCATAGTCATCCCAGTGCAAAAGAGGGGGTACGACGCATTGCTCAAAAGAGGATAGTTGGTGGCAGTGAGAGCAAATCACAACTGGAAGAGAAACATGTTATCCATAAAGAGCAATGGGAAAAAATTTGCGATTGACCTAGTAAATCAAGCAGTGAATGAAGAGTTGTGAATGAAGAGTTGGCATCATCAGATTCAGAATGTGAAGAAGAATGTGGAATGGAGGGAGAAAGAGGAACCATAGAGCCAAATGAGGAAGGTATTCTCGACCTCCATGAATGCTCAGAGGATGAGACGAATTCACCGAACGGGTTATTTCATTGGCAGATGGAAGACTATGAATTCTTCTAACCAGAGTGTAACATGATTTCAATAAGTGAAAGTGGCGAATACTCTCAGACAACTAGTGAAACACTCGACAATATTGGGCCTAGTGAAACATTGTTGATTAATGAAGCACTGGATGGATTGACAAACACTCGACCACTTGGCAAGAAGGAACCAGTAATGAGTGACAAAGGGGAGGAAGGTAATAATCAGCCAGAAGTAACAGAGCAACTAGTGGCAGAAACAAGTCAACCAGAATAGACAAGTCGACCAGGAGAGGCACAGAAAGAATATACAGAGGATGAAGCCAAGATAGATGATACACTTGCACATACATTTGAACCAGACAAGGTGATCAGGTATGAAGAGTCATTGACAAGCAAGGTGAATCAGGGTGATGAAACTAACGACGGGAACATAACATTGAAAACATCAGCCAGAAAGAGACCATACAGAAGGAATAAGGACTATAGAGTATTTCTGTCGACTTGTAATGTTTTGGCGATCAATGACAATCAACACAGAAAAAATGATGTGAAAAAGTTAGACAGTTTATTTTCACCGAATGTAGAACATCGCTTCCAAAAGACAATAATTCTAGTTCCAAGAAAGACAACAGTTTCGGTCCTTGCCGACGATTACAAAATTAATAAAGGTACGTCGCTGAATAATGAAGTTAAAATAATTAAATTGGAGGATATGGTACAGAGAAATATTACGAGACAATTTACGTGACAAGAAAGTTTTACAGTCATAGTTGTAGATCGAACGTGGACCCCATCAGAGAAAAATAGAAAAATTTGATTCAGGTGGACATGGATGAAAATTTGGAAAAGATGAAAAAAATAAAATGTTAGAAAATTTTGGAAAAAATTGAAAAAAAAGGGGGAAAGAAGAGTACGACGTATGACCAAGTCGTATGGCGTACGATCGACCCCCGTCCCCGCATAAAAAAAAACACTTTCAAGATTTTTTTTCCATGATGTATGGGAGGAAAGAGGCAGAGTGGAAAAATCTCTTAGTTGTACGAGTCATCCAAGAGAAGTTAGCCAATCATACGAAGTTGTTATTACCTGAAGTGTATTCCTTCGTACTAATTCTTGTTCTCAGCCGACTATATGATTTTTTGGATTGCAGATGAGAGTCCAATTTGGTCAAAAAAATGGTGTGCGCCATGAAGGTCTGAATGGTTTTGAAGGTTTTAATTTGGGCTTGGCGATGGGGGCTCTGCCCCTCGACCCCACCCTGTATCACGACAGGGAGCGTGCCAAGGGCGCTCTCTCCCGACCCCGCGAAGGATGCAATATTGTTACAAATTCATGTTCTAAGTGATGCACTATACTACAATTATGTTTACTCTATGTCTGTATGAAATACCACATTGCCAGTAAACAAAGCATGCCACAAGGGTTTATCCTTATTACACTTAGGAATATAGAAGATTAGGGTCATAACATTCCCATCCCCTTCAAAAAAGTGTTTCCCTCAATGCTTAGCAATTCTAGATGCTTTTGTATGAATTATTTAGATTTCATGTTTTACTATAGATGAGGATGTCATCAAAGAATACCAACACATTTTTTGAAGAAATGGACCATGGAACACTAAATTCATAAAGCTTTAATAAGTTGATGGGGAATTGGTGAGAAAAATGACATAACCAAAAATTCATAATGATCCCCATGCATGTTCTAAAGGTATTTGATGATACCCTAAATGTAAATCTAACTTAGTAAAGAAAAGTGCATCATTCAATTTATCTAATGATTCATTAATATAAGGAATAGGAAACTTATGTTTCAGAGTTAACTTGTTGAACTCCTTGTAATCTAGGTACATTCTCTATGACTCATCCTTCTTCAGATTAATCATAACCACTAGTGATGAATAGGCACTTTTGTTGGGACAATAATCCCTAAATCCAACATTTCCTGATCATTTTTTTTTACTTTTGTTGATGGTGTTGAATGATCTTTTGAGACTTCAGTTGATCTTGATTTTTCACGTCTTGTGCTTATACAAAATTTAGTTATGCCATTGTGCCATAAGAACGTTTCTTAAGTAATTTATCCACTTATGGGAGCTGATAATTTGACTTAGTGATAATTGTATTCCTATAAGTTTATACTTTTATCCATTTGTATAGAAAGCCATGAATAAGTCCTAAATATTGAAGGACACTATTCCCAATTGTTCAAGCCACTATACACCTAGAACTACAACTTCTCCCCTAATTAGGATAGCAAACATTTATAAATCTATCTTATAATATCACATTGATATTTTTATATGATGGCATTTACCACCACAAGAGAGTTGTTTCCCATTATCTATCATGACCTAAAAGTAGAAACAAGATACACAAAACAATTAAGCTCATTAGCGAATCTTCCATCTGTATAACATAGAAAATGAGCACAAGAAACAAGTTAAAAGAATAACATATTTCACTCAAATCCTAAGCTACCTTAGACTGAGAAAAAGGAATGCAAAACAAAGACAAGAGGGTGAAATTTCAAAGTTGTGTCACACTTTTATAAAGGAAATGATCAACACTGATCTGACTTTTTAACTTGAATCACTACGAAGTGCCATATATGTTTTGAATTTTAAAATGATGTAAACTAACAAAATATAGATTTTTTAGTGTATTTTATGCTTGTATTTTTTTTTTTTAAATTATTTAAATGTAGTATTTTATAAAATTGACACTATAATTTAGTTGCTAATAAACTTTTAAAAAATAAGTTTGAATGGGATGTCACACTTTATATAGTAAATTTCATTTATTTTCCTTCTATATTTTTTGTGTATTCATAACTCAAAACTTTAGTGCATGGATTAATTTTTTTCTCGATTTCATAAATATATATTTTTAAATAAATCTTAGAAGTTGCGTGTAATGAAAACACAATTGTTTCAATGGGACATCAACTTTTATCTTGATTATTTATCCAATATAGGATAAAAATTATATCATCTTGACAAGGAATCTCTCCTCTAGTGCATCACATTTTTTTCAAATTTTTTGATAAACTTTACTATTTTTTCTTAAGAGGGAAATCAACACCATATTTTTGTGTTGATGAGCTACTTTTAGTAGAAATAAAAAATAAAATATAAACACTAATTGAAATGTTTAAAAAATTATATTTTTACAAAGTAGACTTATAGATCTACAAAAGGGTATTTTTATATTCTTTTAAAAAGATTATTTGTATGAGTAGGAGTTGTTAGAACATTATATTTTTTAAATAATTTCATTTTTTTGGTAAATGAGCCTCAAAGTGATGCTACATATGTTTTTAGTGGATGGTTCTAATTTGAAAGTTGTGGCCTAGATCTAATTTAGCTAGAATAAATCCAGATAGAACACAAGTTTCACCAAAATTCACTTTTAGTTGGAAATACTTCAATTTGTTTATGCTGATAAGTTGGCCCAAACTATGACATGGCTTTGAACTTTTACCCAAGAAGTTAAACAATAAACCTCGTGTGCAAACCTTGTTATGTTGGATGTGCTCCTTTGATGTTGGATGTGTGGTGGCTCCTCAAATGGATAGCATTTTTGCAATTCATGGAGTCTTCGAAGAAAAAGAGGTAGCATTTAGTTGCATCAAGAAGTGATATGATTTGTGGAGGGGTGGGCTCCAATTTATAGATTTTTGGAGACTCAATTGGATGGTTAGGATTTGATTGAAAGATTAATGCTGGAGGATTCTTGAAAGGTCTCAAGCAAGGAGAGCTTGCCAAGTGTCGTGATGAGATTGGATGAGAGGAGATGTCCTTGCATCAAGGAGGAATCAAGGGTTGAGATTTGACCTTGGGAAGATGGATGGATGAGATTGTCTTGATAGATGGGAGCTATGCATTGGATTTGATTTAAATTTTAAATTGGGAGCATGGGTACATGCCAAATTTAAAATTGGAGGAAAAGGGGAAGAATTGGATTTGATTTGAATTTTAAATTGGAAGCATGAGTACATGCCCAATTTCAAATTAGAGGAATAGGGGATGGAGGACAAAAGGACCTTTGTACATGTGTAAAGTACACATTCCATCACTAAAGTTACTGAAGTAAATAATTCACTTAACTACATCAACTCAAGTAAAAAAGATAAATCTCATAAAAATTAATCAATAAAGTCATTAAATCTTACAAATCACGTGCTTAGTCCAGGCGTTAGCACTATAAAAGAATATACAATGTCCATTAGCTTTCATGCCATAAGTCATCCAATGATAAGTATAAGGTACAATAATCATGTACAAATAAGAATAATAAATCAAATCAAACTTTCCAGCCGCCATGAACCCACATTGTCCTCTGCAAGCTGAGAGACGAGAACATGGCTCAGGCGCTTTTCCACCCAACCATAAAGCAATAACACTTCCCCAGATCCCTTCATAACATGAAGGAAACCCAGCCCTACACAAAACGTCTATCAACCTAGAAACAACTGGCAGGAGGGAACACCTAATGCAACCTAATGTTGAAATGCAAATCTAAATGATGATGTGCAAATGTCTCACAACAGGATGTGGCATCTAGATATATATAAATAAAGTTTTACTAGACAAAATTCATCTATTTCAATGAATTCCCATCTTGGCCAAGCATATAAAATAGTTTAAGGTCAAATCCTGAAAAGAGGAAAAGCTATCTCTGATATTCCACATTCGGCATCCTAGCCCAAAAAGTAACCCCAAACACACATAAAAGATAATCTACTTTCTTTTCAAAATAAAAAGCAACCCATGTTCGCCTAAAATCTATTTCTAATCCCTTTCTTTTGCATAATTAAAGAAACATACTTTCAAGCAAGTAATAAATAGGAACATCATTTATTCATATATATATATATAATTCAAAGCAAATAATTGTAACAAGGATTTAATAAGAGGGTATAAATATTGTCAACAACACATTATTTAAAATCAACGGCATAGTTAATAATCAGAAAATGTACTATCTCTGTTCTAAGTAATAATCTAACTGCTACAGGAAATATTAAATCAAGTTACAGGAACAGAACATGTCTTTGGCGACAGGAAGAACAGTATGGTGATAGGGATAAAATAATTGTTGCGATAGAGGTAAACTACACAACAACTACAAGATTAAATCTATGACAAAACCATCTAACTGCAATAAGAAGTTTATACTAATTGCTACACCATGTTTAGCTTGCTACAGGGATAGTAGTCTGCAGTGACATAACAACTAACAGCTTCAGGTTTTAAAATAAAATTATGACAAAATCCTTCTAACAGTAACAATAAGAAAATAAATAGCTACATGATGAAATAAACAACAGTCTCAGCATTAAGTAACTGCAATAGAGATTATATACTATCATCTAAAGTCAAAAGAGGTCGTTACCTATAGCAAGGCCACCCAAATCAGGTCGATACGAAGAATACACAAGCCAATATAAAAAGTGGTTAAAGATTTTAAGCAACCCTTACTCTATGTAGGTCATTAGGGTGCAATATAGGTTGACAAAAATAAGAAACAGGGTGATTCTTGAGCTGCAGGCCGTTGAAATTACGATTGACATTTTTCAAGAATAAACTCAAGCTGCTTACAAACAAGGCCAGTTCATAAATTTGCAAGTCTATCAATACCATATATAGAGGTTGATACTAAGGTTGCTAGCCAATGAGTTTAAAGTTGATGCCAACCAAAAAAGAAAATTTGATTGGAAGAAGATTTAGGCTAACAACAAATGAAGGGCTGATTTAACTCAGATCGAATAAGGCATAGAGGCGGCAGTCCTTAAGTAAATACAAAGTAATAAATATTAGGCATAAGCTAACCAATAACCCCAACCAAAGGAAAACTCAGCCCAACGCCAATAGAGAAAAAAAGGCAAGCGACAAGAGAAATAATTCAAGGCATAAGGCTGTTGGCAAGAGACACTATATGGATTCATGGTTGTTGTCATTGATGGCAACAAAGGTCATCCCACATATCCGCAAGTCATAATGTGTCTCTACCGGAAGTCAGAATAAAGATTGTTGTGGTCCGGTGAACAAGAACAGAGCATGTGGCAAGGTCCGACAGATTGATCCAGATCTCTCAGAGGAAGTGTCTTGGTGCAGTGCGGATTTGGGGAAGTCAAGAGGACTACCTTGAGTGGTATATTCCAAGGATTTAGCCTCCGGTGATGGACAAGGAGAAAGATATGAATAGTTGAGTACCGGATTCCTGAGAGACAGTGAAAACAGAGGAAGAACTGACTGACAGAGTATCAGACTACTTTCCGGATGTGTTACTATTGATGATAGAGGTTGTGAAGGCATGAATCATGTTTGACCGACATGATTAATGATATCTACAAGTATATGCTTGATCCGCATTGCTTGGTGAGGAAGGATTCAGCCGACAGAACAAGAGTTTGTAAGAAACTAGACTGTTCCGGATGCCGACTAGAAAGGTGATGAAATTACTTGTGCGGATATATATAGAGGATGGATTTAGTTGTGAAGGGTGTGATGGTGTGAAGATATATGCGACTAAGTCCAGAACAGAGTAGAAGTAGCAAAAAGGATCTGGTATGTGAAAGATAGCAGAATAAAGAACAGAGGAAAGATGAAGTGCAGCAGATCAGTGTACTGAGCCTAACCGGAACTGAACTCCAGCATATGCAGATGCTTCCAATCAGTTCAAGACTGTGATTCTTATCACTTTGTAGACAGTGTGTCTTCTTGTAGGCAGTGGGCCTCTTGTGAGCAGTGTGCTCGAGCAGTGAGCCCTAATTGGCAAGTGCCATTTTGTAATTTCCTATTCTTCTAACAGAGAATAATTTTGGGTTAATCACCCCGTGGTTTTCTCCCTTAATAGGGTTTCCACGTCAAAAATACTGTGTCATGTGTTTCTTATTTCATGATTAATGTTTTTATGTTTGATTCAATGCTACATCAATTAAAAAGAAAGTTCAATAAGGGAAATAATTAGGATAACTGATTCACCCCCCCTCTCAGTTATCAACAATTGGTATCAGAGCTAAGTTCCTCCTAATAGAGCCTAACAGCTTGAGGAAGATCTGGGATCTCAAATGGATGCATATGGTTTAAGGGAGCAACTCAAGACTGCCCTTGAGGATCTTGAACAGTCAAATTCTGAAGTCAATGAATTAAAAGAAAGACTCAAACAGGCTGATGAATTCATGAGAGAATTAAAAGACAAATTAAGTCTCTCTATGAAAAAGAGAAAGGAGCTGCTCCAACAGTTGGCAAGACAAAGTGAAGAAAGCAATACAAATGAAGAATTGACTGAGCAAACCAAGTTATGTGAAAAGTTATCAAAAGAAGTCATTATGTTAAGACATGAAATGGAATCAGGAACTATAAAGTTTACTCAAGAGATTGAAGAAAAAAGAAAGGCTGAAGACAATCTAAGACAATCTCTTAAAGAAAAATCAGAAGAATGCCACTAGATGGACAGGATTATCAGACATCTTGAATCTGATCTTGAAGATGCCAAAGATAATGAAGAAAAACTTGAGGATCAAATTGCCTCTCTCAAAAGAGACCTTCAAACAGCAAATGAATATAAAGAGAAATTCAAGATAAGTTCTGCTCAACTTGAAGTTCTTCTTGGAAGTCAAAAGAGGACAGATGACAAGTATGGTTTGGGATATGAGAAAGGAGAAAGCTCCGGATCCGGTCAGAAGAATCTTGGATCAGAAAATCCAAGAAGCAGGCCTAGAAGACCTCCGGTAAGACAGCCAAATGCTCAAAGATATCCATCCTTCAATGGATACTGCCACAGCTGCAACCACTTTGGTCACAAAGCTAATCAGTGCAGAATGAGAATGAATCAGATTAATTCATCCTTCTCCGGACAGTGCTTCAACTGCAAAAGGTATGGACACAAATCCCATGAATGCAGAATTATGCAAGTAAACAAATCATTCAAAGGTAGATGCTTTACATGCAATAGAGTAGGTCATATGGCTAATCAATGCAGATCAAGAGGATATCAGTCAAATATGCAAAGAAATGTTATTTGCCAAATCTGCAATAGGTCCGGTCATAATGCTAAAGTCTGTAGAAACAAGAATCAGGACAAAAGAGGTCCGGTGTATAATCAGAATCAAGACAAGGGTAAACAAAACATGAATGCGGATGAAGTTAGGAATCAGATGAGCAAGATTTGGGTGAAGAAAAGTTCAGAGAATGTAGAGGTTGGATCCGCACCAGACTCTGGTGCTGATATTTCTTCCGAAAATTAAAAAGTGAGCTCAGGCTCAGGGGGAGACTCAAAGAAAATCCTGTTCCCCCAGCCAAACAAGTGGTGCCGGATGTGGCACAAGATGCAGATTAAAGGGTTTGCAGATATGAGTCTTGAGATGCTTCAGTCAAGATTTCAGAGGTCCGCATGGAGTTATGAAGAAGCTGTGATCGATCAAATAAGACCTGTTCAGGGAGATGCTCCGGTATGACAAAGGATTACAAAAAGGTCCGGAGAGATCCGGAAGTGCACTATCTTGTTCTACGGTTTGGACAGAATGCTTGGGATGTTCTTGTAATATGTTACCTCGATTTATTCATGATTGAAAGATCCGGATGATATTCACAGATCAGGACTAATCCGAGATACTCCAAGCTATCCAGACAAGGCAAACCGGATTAATGTAGGTGAAGCATTTATTGCAGACAGATATTAGGGTTCGCGGAGCAATATAAGGGATTTCTCAAAAGTCATTTGCTCATTCTACACTCAAGAAGAAGCGAATAGTGGAGCTCTGCAACAAGATTCATCAAGCACACCAAGGATCTCCTGCCGAAGTCATTGCATAAAGAAATCAATCCAATCACTCCGTGCAAATCGAAGGCGCATAAGGTATTCTCTGTTTTTCATTACCTCACTACAAATCTTTGAAGAATGGCTACTCCAAATATAGTTAAGATCTCTGATAGACCTCGCCCCTCATTCAAGAAACATCCTTACAAATCATTGGAGGTAGATCCACTAGGAGCCTTCTCTAGTGTTCCTCATGGTGTATTGCATATGGAAGATATTAGGGTTTACATCCATGCGAATCTTGAAGACTTTGGAGAATCAAAACTGATGGATATCTATCACAAACAATTGATAGATGACTCCTTTGAGATCAAACCTCAGTATAAAGCCATCCAGGACAAACACTTTGCACAGTGCATTCATTTCCCCTGTTTTGAAGAAGATGAATGGGTCCGGTATGTACTAAGTAGAGTACATGACAACTTCCTATGGTTGAACAAGCCCTTCAAGATCACCAGGGATGCAATTAGGGCTGTAACCGGTCTGCACTCATCCGGTGGATTACCTGTTCTCAAATCTGTCAAAAATCAGACAGTCAGTGATGCAACCGGATCCAAGTTTGACAAGAGAGCTATGACAGTTGATGACATCACTGAACCGGATGTCAAATTTGCAGCTATGATAATTGGTTACAAAATCTATCACTCCAGTAGGGAAAATTCAGTACCGGGAACTGCAATCTACACAGCCTATCAGATGTTAAAGGAGAATGCAGACTATGACTTGTGCGAACTTCTAGTAAACCAACTCTTTGGAAATCTGCAGAAGATTAAGAAGGACAAGAAAAACTCCTTCAAATATGGCAATCTGATCCTTTGTCTCTTCTTTTACTACATGAATGAGCTTCCCGGATCCAGTGGATGGATATGGCAGAATGACAGACCGGTTGCCATTCAAATCAGAGACTATTTGCATGGACTTGGGGATGCAAAAGCAAGAAATACAGCTCTATGGGGTTACTTCAAGAACTTCCAAAGCATGATGCATGCAAGAGAAAGAATACCCCAATCCCTTGTTGAAAAATACAAAGACACAGTATGCTTCATGGTAGAAACAGATCAGTGTCTGATGGAGGCAGTGGAGCCAAGGACTGTCTGGATCATGCCTATGGGGTATGAAGTGGATGAACAGATAGTAGAGCTGCATGTTCAACACATGCTAAGCCAGCCCAAAGATCCTAAGGCAGAAAGGTTTGGAACCTTTGAGGAACTGAGTGTAAAGTTACATGTAGAACTCAGGGAACCGGAGATAAAGAGGAAGGTAAGAAAAGAAGTTGAGCATATTGCTCAAGGCCTAGGCATCTCAAAAGAGGCACTTGATGCCAGCCGGGAAAAGAGGAGGAAGGCTGAGGAAGAAGAGAAAAGTAAAGAAAGTGTTCCGGTTGAAACTCCCACCCGGACCAGATCATCAAAAAGATCTGCACCTCCCTCAACCAAAAGTTCAAAACCGGAAGTCCAGGCATCCGGTAAAAGATCCAAGACAAAAGCCACAAGGGCTTATTAAAGCCAAAAGGATGAAGAGGAAACAGAGTCAGATGAGGGAGTAAAAGAAATAAAGAAGCAGAAGAAGAAAGGATCTGGTAAACCCTCCTCAGGACAAGACAAGGATGAAATGGCAGAGGTATCTGTTGAAAAGCCCACTCTATCTCTAGAGAGTGTAATCAAGTCGGTCACGGTGGATGGAAACCTTCAACCAATGACTGAATCTTATGATGACTTCAGTGAGGCTGACCAAAAGACTCTGCAGGAAGCCACAGTCAAATATCTGAACATATATAATAAGGCTTTCATTGAGATCATATCTCTTATTCCTAAAAGCCTAGAAAAGGAATTGGAAGTAAGAAAGAACAATGCTCATGCAAAAGATCTTGAGATCCGGGAGCAGATAGCTATTCAGCTATATCCTCAAATTGATCCCAAGACAATGAACATAATCTTCAAGGACTGCAAAGATGAGTTCAGAAGTAAAGCCAGGATGAATCAACTCATGCTTGGTGAGACTGACAAAGTGGCCCAAGAGACAGAAGAGATCCTCCGGAAGGCCTTCAAAAGGTTCAATCTTCCTGTTGTAGAGGACTTAGGTACAGAAACAGCTGAGGACTTGGAACCCTCTGCTCCAGAAGAAGTGGCCTATGAACAAGCTAGCATCTCTCCTCCGGTTTCCCCTACAGTCTCCGGATCCAAAGAAGAAGAGAAATTACAGGAGAAGGAAGCAGTGGTGAAAGATAAAGAGGTTGACAGTTCCAAGACTGCAGAAGAAAAGAAACATCTGTCTCCGGCAAGAGACACTGCACAAACTGTTCAACAATTTTTGAGCAAAGAAACTTTAGAGATTGATGAACCGGAGCTTCTAAAAGGCCCATTCGACTTTGACTCTCTCTCTCCGGTACAAACAATGAAGATAGCTTCATTTGCAAATGCCAAGGCAAATGAAAAACTCCTGAAGTCTCATATGGAAGACTGTGAGTTGATAGAGGCTGCTTCCGGAGTACTTGTAAAGATTATGCCATCAATCCAGATAGATCCGACAGCCTCCTCTTCTGGTAATCTAAAAACCTTAGTCAGCAGTGTTGATACACATTTTGATTCTCTAGAAAAATCAGTTGAAGAAAAGGTCCGGAAGGAATTTTTGGATAAAAGATTTTCAGAAGTATTAGAATTAATCTCTAAAGATAGGAAGATTGTGAGCATTGGAATAAAGAGCTTAGAGAATGCTCTTAAGGATGGCGGTGACATCTACAAATTTTGTATATCCTGGCCAAAGGCAACAGCAGCAATTGATAAGAAAATAAAAGAGGAACAGGACAAGCTACAAAGCTTATCTCAAAGTTTTGATCCTCTCTCTTCCTCCATAATAAATCAAGAATGTCAGACTATTGCAGTCTTGAATGAAATAAAGAATCTTGAGAAGGAAAGGAAGAATATCACTAACCGGATGGGAGAACTTAGAAGGATTATAATCCCTAAGTTGGAAACTATGCATGAGGCCATCAGTGATGCTCAGACCACCGCCCAAACAAAAGATCCGACAGATCTCAAGCGGGCAGAAGCTTTTGCATTTTTGTTGAGTGGTCACATTTCAATTTTGGACAGAATGAAGCAAAGTTGGGCTACAGAAATGATCCAATTGCAGACATCCTTTGCAGACATTCTTCAGTATATGTGAGTATGTAAATATGCGGCTATGTATAGAAAATTTTTGAAAATTTTGGTGTGCGGACCCTACCCTTTGCCATTGATGTCAAAGGGGGAGTGAGGAGCAGTGAAAAATGAGGAATCCAACTAAGGGGGAGTTCTAGAAATTGTATATAAAGACAGAGCATCAGCAAAGGGGGAGCATAGTGAAAACACTTAGTCATTTTTCACTAAGTGTTGCCATCAATGCCAAAGGGGGAGATTGTTGGCAAGAGACACTATATGGATTCATGGTTGTTGTCATTGATGGCAACAAAGGTCATCCCACATATCCGCAAGTCATAATGTGTCT
The DNA here is from genome assembly GCA_027924645.1 of Cunninghamia lanceolata. Classification (NCBI taxonomy): domain Eukaryota; kingdom Viridiplantae; phylum Streptophyta; class Pinopsida; order Cupressales; family Cupressaceae; genus Cunninghamia; species Cunninghamia lanceolata. The sequence goes on from BSBN01000803.1 coordinate 16,191,226, forward strand.
CTACCGGAAGTCAGAATAAAGATTGTTGTGGTCCGGTGAACAAGAACAGAGCATGTGGCAAGGTCCAACAGATTGATCCGGATCTCTCAGAGGAAGTGTCTTGGTGCAGTGCGGATTTGGGGAAGTCAAGAGGACTACCTTGAGTGGTATATTCCAAGGATTTAGCCTCCGGTGATGGACAAGGAGAAAGATATGAATAGTTGAGTACCGGATTCCTGAGAGACAGTGAAAACAGAGGAAGAACTGACTGACAGAGTATCAGACTACTTTCCGGATGTGTTACTATTGATGATAGAGGTTGTGAAGGCATGAATCATGTTTGACCGACATGATTAATGATATCTACAAGTATATGCTTGATCCGCATTGCTTGGTGAGGAAGGATTCAGCCGACAGAACAAGAGTTTGTAAGAAACTAGACTGTTCCGGATGCCGACTAGAAAGGTGATGAAATTACTTGTGCGGATATATATAGAGGATGGATTTAGTTGTGAAGGGTGTGATGGTGTGAAGATATATGCGAATAAGTCCAGAACAGAGCAGAAGTAGCAAAAAGGATCCGGTATGTGAAAGATAGCAGAATAAAGAACAGAGGAAAGATGAAGTGCAGCAGATCAGTGTACTGAGCCTAACCGGAACTGAACTCCAGCATATGCAGATGCTTCCAATCAGTTCAAGACTGTGATTCTTATCACTTTGTAGACAGTGTGTCTTCTTGTAGGCAGTGGGCCTCTTGTGAGCAGTGTGCTCGGGCAGTGAGCCCTAATTGGCAAGTGCCATTTTGTAATTTCCTATTCTTCTAACAGAGAATAATTTTGGGTTAATCACCCCGTGGTTTTCTCCCTTAACAGGGTTTCCACATCAAAAATACTGTGTCATGTGTTTCTTATTTCATGATTAATGTTTTTGTGTTTGATTCAATGCTGCATCAATTAAAAAGAAAGTTCAATAAGGGAAATAATTAGGATAACTGATTCACCCCCCCCCTCTCAGTTATCAACAAAGGCATGAAAGGAAATTACAAACTAGCCGCTCAAAGTATAACACAGACCAAAGAATCAACAAGATGCAGGCCAATATTTAAATGTGGTTTTAACAGTAAACTCAACCATAAACTTTTGTAAATAAATCAAATAAAAATACTTGGTTTCCCTTGCTTGCTCAAGGTAGAATTCTACCCCCTAACATCAATCTCTCCTTCACCTCTTGTCACTGGTTGCAGACCTCCTCCTCTCCTTCCTCACGCTCCAAAATAATGGGGATCTCTTTTCTTTTTGATGTTGGAAGCAATGGTGAAGATTTTTCTGCCTTTCTTGAATCTCTTTTATTCCTCTTACCTTCTCTATTCCTATCATTGCAAATTTAGAACATGCTTTTTATTGTTTTCACTTCAGTTACCTCCAGTTTACATGCTCCTTGGCATTCAATACCCATGATTTCTCTTTTGAAATATTAAACTCTGTTGTTACTATCGCTCTCCAGTTTTGCATGACAAAAGCTTTTTCTTTTATTATTTTATTTAGATATCTTATTATAATATATATTATTAATATAATTTATTTATCTTTAATAAAACATATTTATTTTTAGTCTAACCAAGATATTGTTTTCATACAATAATATATATTATATAAATAGGAAAACACTTTTATTAATTATAATTAAATAATAGAATATACACAATTCCATTAAATATAAATCAAAGGAACATAATATTTTCATAACTAATTTATGCATTCAAAAGGACTTATTGAAGCAACTAAAACACATATTTATCTACTCATAAAACATCAATCACATTTATTGACTATAAAAATGCATACTAGATCCATTCAAAAATGCAATATGACATGAGACTATGTGAATTTGTGTGTGCATCAGGTTTATCCATCCTATCAGTTCTTTCCGGGCAGCAAGAACATCTCTACCTCAACCAAGTTCTCATCTTTGATGAGTACCTACATTCAGTCGCACTCAACTCCACATCAATAGGTTAGTTCCTCAAAATCATAGCCGAAGCAAAACATAATGTACATCCAATTCGTACCAGTAATATACAATTATTAAATTGACTTCCAAAATCATACATTTATAACATTACGATAATTACTTTCACACACGTAGAATCACTCATAATAAAACAATCATAGTAAATGTCCAATAATCTAAATTAATAATATACTCCATTAAACGAGATGTGACAACATGAGTCATTGACCATGCCTTTTGTAAGAAGACCATATGGGCATGTACAAGAGGCCATGCATTTGTACATTTGGGGGAATGGGGAGGATTTGACTAATATTAGATTGGGATTTAGGTTGTATAAGTGGGGGATTAGGTTAGTTAATTAGGTTTAGGTGACCTAGTCAAAAGTGTAGAAAATAGGGAATTAATTACATATAAATATTTATTTAATTCATGGGATGGGAAAAGGGGATAATAGATAAATTAAATTATCTAATGTTTGGACTATAGAGGAAGGGGATAAATAATTAATAAATCATTTTGGCTAGGGATAAGTGCCAATGAGGTACCGATACGGGTACAGATGAATAGTGGATAGTACGTGAATAGTGACTTTGATAATAGAATATTGTAAAATCATGATTTGAAGGGGAATTGGTTAATTAACTATCTAAACATGTGTTTATTCAGTTAATGTGGAAGAAACAGTGATTTAGGAACATTTAGGGATGATTAGTGATGGTTTAGGAATGAATAGGGGTGGATTAAGGATGTTTAGGGATGAATTAGGGATGTTAGGGATGAATCAGGGATGACATGAAGAGTGGGCAATTTTAGGTGTCTACACTATCAATAAAGTTGTGTGTACTTCTTATATCAACTGACACTATCACTTTTCACTTTTTGATATAACCAATCACTTTAAGTGTTTAATGCATGTAGGGAGATAGTAGTGCTTTCTTCCTCTAAATTCTCATGCTCAAGCTCCACATTTGGTTCTTTTGTTGCTACTTCTCCCTCTTCTTCAACCTAATTCTTAATAATCATTAGTCTTTTCTCACTAAATTAGCACACTTATGACCTCTAGACTATTTTCTATCACATTGCCAACATAGACCTTTTACTCTCTTCTCTACCTATTGTTGAGGAGAGAACTTAGTAATTTGTCTTGGGTTAAAGAAGTTGCCCCCATTTTTGTTGATAGGATTAGTCACATTTCTTTCTTTCCATCCTATGGTTTGACCTTATGTGGAACTTGTTAGAATATGAAAAGATGAATAACCCAAAAAACTAGTACAAACTAATAGATATTAAACTATGAAAGCAAATGATACAAGATCAAAATAGAAACATAGAGTTAATCTTCATGAGAGTAATGTAAATTCTAGAAGAAAAATAGCATTATGAGGATGCAAAAGCAAAAGATACAAAATACAAGCTAGGTAGCATGTTTATATATAAAAGGGAGAGGGTGGAGGTGGCAACACCAACCAATAGGAAGCAACCATCTATCGATCTAAAGATAGCAAAGTATCTTCTCAAGATATCTATTGGGTGCTCCCTTGTAGAATGGTGACACCTCATAACCCACTCACTTAATTAAACATAATTTAAGAACCTAAGCAAGATTAATAAAAGGTGTAGGATAAAACCTACGAATATAGGAAAATAAATAGCCCAACTAGGAAATAAAATCCTACTCTAACAAAACTTATGATGGTAGAGTTCCATTGCTCAATATGCAATGATTGTTGCATAGCTTTCGTAATAGTGCGAGGTTGCAACTAATGAACATCATTCTTAATTTGGTCATTAAGTCCATTGATGGAGGGTTTTAGCCTCTAATAAGGTGTCACATCCTAAGTCTTGAACACCAATCTCATATGCTTAACATTATATTCAACTACATATCCTATTTATTTTAAATTTGTTAGTTGGATGAAACAATTTCCCTTCAATGGTTACTCATAGTGTACTACTAAGTCATTACTCAATTATTTCAAACTAAACACTTGCCCTTGATTGCCATTCATCATCCATTGGTACCATCGATAAGGTTTAGATTCTAAATGTAGCAAAGCTATGTCAAGCATTAAATTGTATAGTATATTATGAAGCTTAAAATATTATTCCATGAGAGTTATCCATGAATTCACATTTGTACCATCAAATTTATGAATGTTAACTTAAGGTAGGTTCAGTTTTAGACCTTGAAAAGGTTACTCTATCCCTTGGTTTTGTCTATTAGGGTTGTACCTACATAGGTGGTTTAGCTAGGGATTTAATTCAAATAATAGTTCTTGTTTAGACCTACCCAAACCTTCATTTTAAAATGTTATAAATGGGACAAAAAAATTATCCTTGATTAAATGTACCATTGTTCCACATCCTATTGGGATATTTCCCTTGACTCTAGGTGGTTGACAGTAAAGAGAATCACTAGACTCAGTATTTGTAGAAAAGTTCTCATCCAAAAAATGACATAGATTTTGATGTGCTTTTTTTAACTCTATATTTTTTAATTATTTAGGGGAGGGAAGTATCTGGTGTGATTTGTAACCATAAAAAAATAAAACAAGAGCTATAACTGAATCTGATGTCCCTTTTTTATCAAACATTCACCTCTAATTTATGAAATTTATTTTTCTCCAATTAGAAATTATAAAGAACTGGTCCTACATAATTTTGTATGAGCTTTCAAAAAAAGTACAAAAATCTAAAAATTCTAAAAATTATAGCTTATAGAGCAAACTAATGAAAAACTAAAATTATAATAACTCAAACAAAAATGATCACAGAAAGCTAATTTTTTACCCAAATCTTCCTTGATTATATATTTCAAAACCCGAAAAATTTTAGGTCAAAAATCACAATGGTTTGTAAGTTATGGCGAAAATAAAATTATTTGCCCAAATCATATCTTTGATACCACTTGCTAGGATATTTCTTGGAAATAAATGTAAAAACCAATAAAATAGTAGACCAATTCAAGGGGGTGACCTAAAATGATCAAAAAATGATATTATGAATTCAATATTCAAACTTATGATGGTTTGTGGGAGTCTTACTATTCCTTATTTATAAGCATAACTATGTAGGGACACACCCCTTTATCTTAATTAAGTTAACCTAAGAAAATAACTAAAACTAATAAATTAAAAAATTAAGTTTAAGCATTCCACAAGGACTTCTCCTTATTACACTTAGGAATATAAAATATTAGGGTCATAATAGAAACCCAATATCTAGTCAACCTAGATTAGATATCTAGTTAGGCTTAGATGTCTACACCAAATTGCATATTTGATTAGACTAGATATCTAAGCCACCAAATATCTCAGCTGTAAGATAATCTATAGTAGCTTCCATAGCCACCCTATATCTCATAGAAGGCATAAATATCTATGTGTGTCACCCTATTGAGTGTTGTGGTGAATAACCCATCTGTACTCGCTACTTGGCCAACCCAGTAGGTACTATGACTGTTATGACACAACCCACAAATTTATGCCATGCTCAGGTACCAACTATCAAAAATAACATAAAGATAAAATTAATATCTCATTAAAACATATATAAGCATGACATCATCATAATCAAATAACCATCAAATTAAAAATAACATCATTCTCACCTAGATCACCATCCTGCCAATCAGGATCAGATAATGAAGTCACCATAGCAACACATGTAGTCATGCATGTAGTTAAGGGCATAGATGTGGAAACACCACTCATCTCCGCATGCTCGAACTGACTTAGTACTCCACTAGTAGTAGATCGTAGACCATGACTATGAGCCCTCGACCTAGGTCTCTCCTCGATCTCCTTGTCATCATCCTCCACCTGTTGCCCTCGCCATGGCCTCTCCCTGAAAAGGTAGCGCGATGACACATCCTCCTCATCATAATCATCCTCATCATAGTATCCACCAAAGTGACTAAAATCAAGCTCATCCCCTGAATCATCCCCACGATCCACCCAAGATCGAGGATCGCATGTGAGATGATCAGCAGGAAAGATTGGAATAGGTCGCGTCGTGTCCCACCAAGTAGTGTATGCTCGGTTCACACCAACGTCATCTGCCTCAAACACTGGCTTTGAATCAACAATACCATCATCATCACTATCAATAACCTCAGCGATAGTAGGCCGTAGAGCATCATTGGCCCTAACTCCACTGCATGATTAACGTACATAGTTTGGTTGCATGCTAGGAACACCTTGCACATGCCCAAACTATCACATCACTCTATTAAAGTAGAAGCAAACGACGATGCGATCTCAGTGATTGGGCTAAAAGTCAATCCCTCTACATCCTCGCCAACTACCTCCTCTGTCTCATCCATGGCCTACAACCACGATATGGTCTCCATCTAATGTCGTTGGGTTGCAGTTTGTCACTCACCACTCTCCAATACAATAGGTCACTGTGTCTCCAACACCTGATAAGAGGATACACATGTGCTCATGGATGCGTCTAGTTAGGCTCTATCGAATACCCGGCCGGCCACGTGTACATGTGATATGCTTGAACATCCACACCTGAAGACGGGTGCATATCATCAATCCATGTGCCTCATAGTGCACATACCAACCTAAATCTCGATAAAGTTGTGCAAGCATACTGTACCCCCGAGCATAAACTATCCTCTACTCCTCCATTGCTATGATAGTATGAACAAGGCCCCCATGAAGGTGAACACCTCATCCATCTGGTGTAACAACAAGCGTGATGGTAGCGATCATGATGCAACGAACAAGCGGGATGTTCTCACAACATTTCTCTAACCATCAAAGAAGAATGTGACCACATCCGAGAGGTGTAACCACACGACCTAGATAATGTATGTGGCTCACACGAGTGTAATCCTCAGATCACTGCTCCATGACCCACATTGTCTGGCCTCACACTAGAAGCCGAAGGATGTGATACACATACTCGAGGGTAACTATCATCTCGCATGTGGGAAGATGGAAAGTGAAAGTATCTGCATCCCATCGCTCCATCAAGACCATGAGCATACAGATGTGATATCTCGTCATGGACATGGTAAACACCCACCATAGGCTTACATCCTGAAGGAGAACCATGTCTACATCAGAAAGTGTACATGTGTGGCTCCACAACAATGTGAGGAGACGACTACTAGTATGCTCCCACATCCGAGGGATATTCTGTAAATCACACAAACCTGATTGAATCATAAAAGTACTCATCAAAGATCAAATAGTTAGCCTAAACATCAAAGAATGCCTTAACTCTTGCGGCCTATGAAATTATGAGGACATGGGCACCCTAGGAGGACTTGGGTGCCTAGGTAGGACCACTGCACTCCAGAAGGACCTAGACACCCCAATCAGGAACCCATGTCCTAAAGGCCTAAAAGACACAATAAACAAGAAAAAAATAATAAAAAAGCAAAAGAGTAATACATTGAAGACAAAGTGAAGAGACCTACCTCCCGCTCATCCTGTTTGTGTGTCGCTCAGTATCGTAGTGCATCCAGCCTCAAGGCTTGATAGAGTAGGCGGGTCGACATGGTAGCTCTATCCCTCTCCTTCTCTCCTCTACAAATGAAAATGACAAATGAATAAAGAAGTGAAAACTCCCTTTACTAATTATAGTAAATGGACAAGAATTCATAATTACTATCTACGAGTAAAAATGCAAATATTGTTAATCTAGCCTTATCTTTGGCTTTCGAACTCCAATTTTTATGCCATTTGTTGTGTTAGATTCCTCATTCTACCCTTCATCAAATCTAATTCTTTGTGTCTTGGCATTATTTGCAAAATTAACCCTAACCAAGCATTTTTACCAAAGACCTCTTTGAAATCAGTGTGGCAAGATTACCACCATGTTTCTACATTTCGAACTAAGAAAGCAAAAACATGGAGAATATATCTACCCGCGATTTCTGCGCCAATCATGTCTCATCTCTCATCCCCTTTTAGTATTTATAACTAACTCATTCATTTATTGTTCGCAAGTTGATTTGAATATTTATCTAACATATCGTTCTTTATAGGTTGTGGTTCCTAAACTTTGTGATCTTTCAGGATTCCTTCTTCTTCTTGCTTGGCAACATTCGACCTCCTCTATAGTATCCTTTTGCGTATCCTTTTCATGATTACAGTATTTACTTTCCTTTAGTTGCAAATACACATAGTATCATATGGCCACTAAAGTGGAGGCTACATGTTATGTCATAAATTGTTCTCCTGCCTGGATTAGCACAATTTCACTACATTTAGCTCTTACCCTTTAGTGTCCCTTAACCCTTTTTCATCTTTGGACCTATCTAAATCTTGATCGACACTTATCCTTTCAACGAAATCTCATATTTCAGAGTAATTACTAACAAAACCTGAAAAGAGATTGTGGATTCCGGATGTATGGGCCACCCTTAAGCTTGTTCCAAAGTTTAATTTAGGGGTTGGACCTAGGTAGTACCACCCTAGTCCTTCCCCGAACCTCGGGATTGCAAATTAAAATTTTGTGTCAGCTTTTGGCTTGTGTTTCATGTTTCTGAATTTAAATTTCTTCTCTCGCTTGATGTCAACCTTTTATTTTGATGTATTTCATTTCTAAGGTTGGATATTTATGGAGATCTCAAAATCATTTTATCATATGCAATTGTGACGTAAACTTGTTATGCCAAAATTTTGCTATAACTATTATCAAAGGTCTGCAAAGTGTTGAAGCTCATTGAAGATTTGGATCTTTGTTATCTTGGAAGGATGTTGTGAAGATTAGGAATCAAGATCTTGAGTCTATCTTTCTCTTCCTAGGGTTTGTGAAGCATTTTGTATGATCGAGAGAAGGGTTGAAGCCTCCAACTTGAGTTTTGGAACATTATCCTCTATGGATATGGCTGCCTCACCTTCTTGTTCTACAAGTCTTCATTGATATCATCTCCTTGAGGTGAAGTTGTTTGTTTCCGTGAGTGAAACATCGTGTAGATCTATTTCCTAAATGCTTGAGTCATTTAGGATCTTGGATTTGATTGAAGTATTGCATTGTTTATGCTCTCACTTAGGGTTTTTTAACACACACAACTCCATATTTTGACATTGGCTATCGTTGAGGTAGGAATACAGAAACGGGGTTTGACTGAAGCAAACTCCTATAGCCACAACAAGATTTATCCATCTTTTTGTTGTGCAAGTCAAGTTTAGGAAGTTCTGATGGAAAGGAGCCAATAAGAAACGGTCATTACTATCACAGTTGCTACACAAGTTTGAGATTCATCACCAAACAAGTACAAGGACCTCGACAATCCTACCCAAGTCTATTGTACCCTCAGATCTTGGATCTGTGACCTTCATTAGAGACTCAACAAGCTAGTACAGAAAGTGCACTGTCAGGAGATCTTCAAGGACCTAGGCGATACCATCCTGGTCCTCTAGGAATTCAAATTTTAGGTGCACACTCTTTGTCACTGTCTACTTACATTTTTGTGTTCGTTTTGTCATTTTCTGCTTTCAGAATCTGTCTGTCTGAATAATTCTTATCAACTAGGGTTTTACTTGATCCATTCATTTGGTGTTTGTAAAAACTTAGTTAAACATATTTTCATATACAGCATAAAGGAATAAGACACTTGTAGCTTACCCCTTCTGTGGAGTGGTGATTAAGCTCGGTTCATATTTTAAATGTTTGTGTGTGGGAAAGGAGGTTTGACCTAGTTTGGTTATGGTAGTTGTCCTTCTCTTTTCACCATCTAATAGGTAGAAGACTCCTCATCGTCAAGAAGCTGCTTAGGTGAATTTGACTCAGCAGAATATCTGTCATGTAGCCCAAGTGACTTCAATGTCAAAGTAAAAGGAGGTGGAGAAGTGATATGAAGTGATCTTGAAGAGTCCTCCTCAAACTAAACACTCCTCTCAATAAACAGCTCATGTGTACTAGGGTGGAGCAACCGATAACCCTTCACACCATCAGGATAGCTTACAAATATGCAAGTCTTGCTCTATGGATCCAAGGCCTTACATTTCTTTGCAGGAATGTGGGCCCATGCAGGAGAACCAAAAACTTGAAAGTGCTTAATTGATGGTTTTTGGCCGCTCCAAGCTTCAAAAGGAGTAACTTCCTTCAAGTCTCGGTGAGGAACACGGTTCTAGATATAACAAGCAAAGTTAATGGCCTCTGCCCAATACTATGGTGCAAGAGATCTGGAGTGTATCATGTAGTTCGTCATTTCCTTCAAGGACCTATTCTTTTGTTCTACAACATCATTCTACTAAGGATTGTATGGAACTGAATGCTGCAAATCAATCCCTTCTGAACAAAACTTCTCAAAATGATGGTTGACATATTCACCACCATTGTCAGTGCATAAAAATTTGATGGCTTTCCTGAATTGCTTCTCTACAAAAGTTTTTAAGTCCCGAAAGTGATCAAATACTTCATACTTTTGTTTGAGAAAGTACACCCAGGTATATCAAGAAAAGTCATCAATGAAAGTTAGAACAAATCTAGCCTTGTTGAAGGATGGATGAGGAAATGGACTAGCCAAATCACTGTGAACTAACTCCAGTATCTATGAAGCTCTTCATGCCTTAAATTTGTCAAATTTTTCCTTAGGATGCTTACCAAGAATGCAGCCTTGGCAAACACTACCTAAAAACTGAACTAAAGGAAACTCTATGACCATGCTATGTTGGTTGAGCTGCTACAAGTAGCAGAAGTTAAGATGGTCAAACCGGTCATGCCGTAACTTACTCACATCATCAGAATGAGTGAGAAAAATAATCGAAGGAGGATCAATAACAAAGTGAGAAAATAGATAGAGTCGTGACTAATGATCTGCTCTCCCAACTGTAACTGTAGAACCACTATGCAACTCACAAATCTCCACTGAATTAGGAGTGAACTCAACCCACTTTCTTGAACCTGTGTGAGTGATCTGATATACTGACAAGATATTATTTTATAATGAGTGCACACAAAGAACATCATGGAATCTACCATCCTCCACATCAACAAACCCTCTCCCACACACCTTAACAAGAGTGTCATCGCCCATCAAAATATAAGGCATAGTACATAGCTACAAAGATGCAATTTCTTCTTTAGATGAAGCCATGTGGTACAAAGAAATCAAATCAAGAACCCAAGTGGATTGTTGTGAAGCAACTGCTACAAGGGCCTAGCCCTTTCCTTTCTCCTTGTTATTTTCTTTTGCCTTGTTAGACCCCTCATTAGAAATCTGTTTGATAGACTCAAAAACATTGATATTATTATTTTCAAGAATGTGTGTTAAGTGATCAATTTATTTCTTCAAACACTTATGTTCATCATGACCAAGTCTTTTACAATAGGCATATTAGACCTTCTCTTTCTTAGGCTTGTCGCCTCTAGAATATTGGGTCTCATTAGTTGCTTTTGAAGCAACTAGTATGTGATCCTTCTTCTCTTTTCTATTCTTTTGTTTCTTATCCTTATTGTTACTACTTTTTCCTTTCTGTTCTTTTGTGCCTTGGTTGGTAGCTATGGCATGTGAATTAGAGGATTTAAGAGTGCACATCTAGATTAGCTTATCTTGCTCTCATGTGAGAGAGATAGCAAAGTTATCTAAAGATGGCATAGTGAATTGTGTCCCAAGTGCACCCTTAGTAGCATAGAAGGTAGAAACAAATACAGAATATTCTGAACTTAGCTTAGAGAGTATACTAAGAATCAATTGTTCATCTTTCTTTTCAATTCTACGTTGTATTAACTGCAGCCTTAGTGATTTCAATTTTGTGAAAAAGTCCTGAATTGTGTTGAAGTTGCGTGGACTTAAACTAATTAGTTCATTTTCCAACATGTGACCCCTCATTGAATCTTATGTGTCAAATAGTGTTTCTAGCTTTGTCTAGATTTCATTTGGTGAATTTAAAGACTCAATGTGAAAGAGTAAATCAGGAGAAATAGACAAACACAATGTTCCATAGGCCTCATCACATTTGTTAAATCATTTAGGCTTATCTTTATCTTTAGCAGGTTCAGTTTCAAGTCCCGTTGTTATCATATGTAATCCATCTTTCATTAAGTAGATTGTCATGTGTGATTTCCACTCAAAGTAGTTGTAGGGAGTTAAGATGGGTATTGTTGTTTGATCCATGATGATGAAATGCAGAAAAGAAATGTCGAAAAGAAGAGAACACACACAGGACAACCCCCCATTTTCACTCAATCAAAGAACCCCCCAAGAAAGGATGATTTGGCACTTTATAATTACTGTGTTTACAAATGCCACTAGCAAGAATACTTAGTGGTCTTGATCTCAATGCTTTACAAAATCCTCACAAATTTGGTGTATGTTGAAAGTACAATATTGGAACTGAGCCAAATGAAACTAACAACACCACTGTGATCTAATCAAAAAATCATGCACTTTCAAAACACGAATCATCTCAATCCAAGGTTATATGAGAAAGTTATGAGTCTCTAAAGTTCCAAAAATGAGAACTCTATAGCATCACCTATGAGAATCTATAATTTCTAGGAAATCCATGCACCAGAATCAAGAATCATTTGCACCACCATGAAGAGCACGAAAAAATAGCCAAAATTAAAATAAGAATCTTGGAAATCGAAGGTCGTGAGCCCGAGTTAGAAGTCTTCAAAGTTTATCTTCAAAAATGAACTTGCCAACGAAGAGGGGGTCAACTTGCAGAAGTGAGTTTGTCGCCAGATTTGGTAGAAATGCTGCCAAGTTTAGTGGTGCCACCAAATGTAGAACCTACTAGCAAAAATAGACCTCTTCCAGAAAAGTCAAATCTCCAGATAAAAATAGGCTTTGCTATTTTTTACAAATTCGCTAGATGTGGTAAAACCTGTCAAAAATAAATGTCACCTTTTAAAAAATAGATATAGCACCAAAATAGAGGAGGCATGTTTTTCGAGGCCAGAGGGCAACTTACAGGGTCGACCAGTGTTGGTTTATAGATTTTGCCACCTAAATCTATATTCCACATCCACACAAGTGACAAAAGTACCAATAGTTAAATCAATTGTAATGATGTTTTACAATGATTCTCTGCTTGTTTAACAAGGTGTATCTACCTTCTTATGATATACAATGAATGGAAATTTGATATGCTTTTAACCAGAAAGCATAAAGGCAGGGTATCTCAACATCAACTAAATTTAAAAGAAGTACAAAGACTTTGATAGCAGTAACCTCAATCAATTAATAAAGAATTGCACCAATTGTTATACAATCACTATCACAAACCATTCATCGAAAGATAAACATTCACAACAATGAGCAGGAATTTAAAATATTCAATCACTTCAATACAGAACCAATAACCAACCACCAGCAATATATTCAACATAGGAAGAATAAGCATTCAAATAACCATAACACAAAGTCCATGATCACTGAACTCCCACTATACTGATTTCAATTCATATATCAAAGTAATTGAACAGAAACTTCACACCAAAATTGATCTCTAACTAAAACAAAGTTTGCCAAAGATTCTAAACATAGACAAGCTAATAGAATGTATAGCCTTGTCACCATAACTGTCTTTTAAAATAATGTCTTCTTAAGGATAGCCGATTTAAAGAGCTTTTAAAGATAAACATAACTTAAAGAAACAACTCTCCAAAGCCAATAGTTTTTGCAATAAATGAAAATACTAAAGCATCAGAAAAATTATTCAATTAATGATCGCCATGCCATAATCCACAACAGTCTCCCTTTGTGTTGCTTCCTTCTCCTTAGCTTGTCCATCTTTGATACCTAAATCCACTTGAGTCGCTTGATTTGCTTGTGCTCTCAACTTTGCTTTATATGTTCGGTACCTGCCAATGATTAGTGATAAAGTTTGGCCGCTTGGACTATCAGTCATACTAGCTCAGAGTTTTCTCTTGCTTATCATCCTATCAGCATCTGTCACCCTTTTATGCACATCACCTATTTCACTTTTGAATGTTTTGATATAGATGGAAAATCTCCCAAGCTTTCCAAGTGATTCACCGTTGATCACATCAACAGCTACTATTTCTTCATCAATCATCTTCTTGAAATTTTGTTTTATCTCCTTTTATCTCCAGTAGCTTGTCTTCATCTTCACTCAAAGCTTCTGTATCTAGAATCGCAAAGTTGCCCTTGAGATATCTTAAATATGTGAAATAGCTGGACAGGGTACTCCTTATTTCTTCCTCAACTGCCCCCATGACAGACATTTTCCATTCCAAAGTATCCAACCACACAATAATCTTCATTTCAGTAGGATTATTCAAAATTTTCTCAGTCGCCAGAATATTAATGTCCATTTCGGCCATCTCCTGTACTTCTTTAGAGACCATGAAAAGGCTACCATTATCTTTTCTTACACCCTGCAACTCAGTGGCTAGTACTTCTCTCTTGCTAGAAATAGAATTAAACAATTTAGCAAATTCCTCTATGTAAATCAAGCCATCAAGAGTTACCTTCTCTACCCAATGTTTGACAGCATTGTTCAAAGCTTGAGATTGTTTAATATATTGCAACAAGCTAGGATCTGGTCCATCTGCACTCACACTTGGCAACTCTTTTGATGGTTGAGCAGCAATCTTTAAAATGAACTAGATAAATAATGTCAAGAAATTTGCATGTGCTTGTAATTTGACATTCTCTTGTTGTTCCTTCTTAATTCTCTTTGTCAAAGTACTAACTGAGAATTTGGCATGGTAAATTTATCCTTCCACTATCGAGGGTCTCATATTAACTCGACTTAAATTAAAGTCAACTTCAGTTACTTCATCTTCATTTTTTATCACCCTTGGGATCTGCAATTTCCAATATGCGGTGCCCTATAGAAGGGTCTGCTACCATTCTTGACATTCTTCTTGCCCTTTTTGGTTTGGGCTTTTCTTGCAAGAGTTTAACCACAGTATCAATATTAGTATCCACCATTGGAGTATACCTTTTCTTTTTCTCCACTGCCTTCTGTAACCATGCAGGGGATGAGGAAGAAGAAACATCAGTATTCACAATGGCATTCAACATCACACCATCCGAGTGCACAGGAGGGGAATTGTGCTCTAAAGGATTCTTTGAACTGGGAGAAGTTGGATGACTAAACAGAGATTGAAGCATATTATCTTCCCCAAGCTGATTAAAAATCAAAGAATCACCATCTATAACAAGAGGATTTGAAAGGGGCACATGGTCTACTTCTAGCCATCCTATTCACAAGTCGTCTTTAATCTCCTGATGCCCAATGGTTGCTCACCATCTCCACCTGATTGTGAGCCAGCTCTATGAAGAGTTAGATCCAAACTTGATGAGCTACTAGGAGTGTGAGTAGCTTGGGATTTATTCTATTCACGAATAGCTGATTCTTTTGGAACTGCAGAATCAGCCTGTTCCCTAAATTTTCCATTCAACCATTTCTCAGTTCTCCTTAACATATGAAAAGAGAGAACTATTACATTTGTGACTTATTTTTTTGACCATCGCACTAGAGGCAGAGGTTGCAAAGAGGCATTATGATAACCTTCATCCAATATGTCTGAATTATCATCCACCATCTCCGGGACCTGTAATGGCAAGTCGAAAGCGCGGACTTGGTCAATGGTCAACCACATCCAGCTTCTCCTTTGCACTTTTCTCTTGTCCAAGAAATCCTCCCAAAATCCTCAAGTTGAGGTTTATGCGAATACAAATCACCTACATGCAAATTTCTTTTTACAAAATTCTTGCTATCAAAAGCTATCTGTGTAGGTAACCTGTGGAAATTATACCCTACCAATAGCTTCTCTACATTCTTTGTACTGTCATTGCTTTTATAGGAAAAGAAAGAGATGGACACATGGAATGAATATCCCTTCTTCTTCATGATATTTGATATTTGATATTCACATCTTCCATTTGGTGGCAAACTTTTAAAAACACAATGAAATCTGACGGATACCTTGGCAATTTTAATGGGGCATTTCCATAACCCCCTATTCTCATATATGAAAAATGGTCAAATTGAATATAAGAGCTTCCAAAATTAATTACTAGCACGGCCGCTTAAGGAGTGAACCTCCTCTCTAAGGAACCTTCAATTCTCTTCACAGTCAACTTGGAGAAAGCATCATTCACCATACGTAAATCTTTCATCCCAATACTCCTCTATAATTGTGGGAAAAGTCGATACATGTGTATCTGGGGTGGGAACTCCTTGAACTCTTAAACTAGGATAGACAACCTCTCTATTAGCTAGCACATACACCAACAGGGAACACATATGGAAACTCACCTTCTACAAAAAATTTATCAATTGTTCATGCATGTTTTTGCTTATCAGTTTAGCCCAATCTATGTGATGGTCACCACAAATGAGTAAAATGAACTGACACATCCAATATTTAAAAAAATTAGATTCTGCACTTCCAATGACACGATGCAGCAAGGTGATCATATCAGAGATTTCCTCCTTAAAGTGACCTCTTTTTAGATTGGTAGGGAGTCTGGACTTCCCTTTCTTCTCGACTTCTAGCCAACTTTTGGCAATGCATCTTTGGCACCAATCTTTCTTCTCTCGATAAAATCCCCAACCAATGGAAATAGATACATCATCAAATTCCTCATAATCAACCAATTTCAAAGTATGAGAAATAGCTTCAGAATCAATTTTAGTTATAACAGAGCCATCCGAGCCTCATATCTCTTTATGAATCAGGAAAATAATTATTAGCACACGCAACGACCAAATCAAGACAAGGTACAGCAGGCAGGAAACCTCTAGCTCAGTCTAACCCACTACTTACAATTTTCTCTGCAAGACAAGACCTAGCTTCCGACTGCATTCTCTTCCAAAACTCTTCCAAGTCTATGTGACCGAGGTCTGTATCTTTCACTCTCGATAGACCATTCTCCACAATGGGAATAATTGGAGCCCCTTGAAACTTATACTTCATCTTAACCAGTTTGAGAAACCAAAAAGCAAACAACTCCGAAACATACAAGGATGCAAAGGAGGTTCGCAATATATTTGCAGGAAAAGAATTATCCAGATTCATGAAAGAAATATTGTTCTTACTACCCATTAAATAACAATTACTTTGTCACAACAAAGAGAGGGATGGAAGAAAAAATCCAATTGAGCTCACCTATATGCGAGGAGTCATGTGAATTCTTTATGAGTGGCTGAATTGGAAGCTCTCCTCAGTATCTCTCCGCAATAAATTATGAGACTTTCTTTATGGGGTGATCAATTTATCCAAGTCTCATATCAAATCTTATTAATTCCCTCATAAATTTTATTTATTACTAGTGGCATATCATACTTTGAAATTCGTAAATAGCCCCCTTTGTTTCCCTCTGAAAAGTGTGCCCACTCCTTTTCCCACATTCCAAATTTATTACGAGATGATAGGTCTCATTTCTTCGTACCTATCACCATCTCAGAAGGAGGCGATGTGGGAGTTATTATTGCGTTCAGTTGGGAAGTCAGATATTTTGAGAACTTTTGAACCCAAAGACTGAAGGTTCAGAAGTTCAAAGAACTTCCAACCCTTTGACGATGAAGACTTTTCTTTAACAAGACAACACAAGACCAACAGAATAAACTTTATGACGCAAGTTTTGTGACTAGTCAAGGAGTCGGGAGGTTCATGAACTTTTGAACTCACCGACTAAGGTTCAAAAACACAAAGGATTACCGACTGAGCGTAAAAATGACTAAGTAAGAAGGTGGGGCTTAAAAACAAATTATGAATGATGATGAATAAAGAATGGGAATGACTTAAGACATGAATGCTTTAGAAAATTTTCAAAAATATGGGGTAACAACAAGCTCTAAATAGGGACAAGGACTAAGTAGGACGTAGAGAATCTAGACAAACTTGGCACAAGGCCTTATTCCAAGGGCCACAGAGTCACACCAAAAACAACAACACAAAAGAAAGACAAGGAAAGAGACTATAATATAGGAAAGACTTAGGAATATCACCAATATATAATTTGAGATCTTGCCCATTGTAGGTAAGAGGCAACGGTGTCCCATCTAGATATGCTAGTAGGAAGGCATTCTCACCAATAACTTGTCTGATCATGAAAGGTCCCTTCCAAAGAGAATCAAACTTCATATGTGCTCCCTTTGGTTCTCTTCTTATGTCCCATAAAAGTACAACATCTCCCACTACATAATTTCTTTGCTTGGCCTTTTTGTCAAAAATTTTCTTTGTTGTCTACTAATGTCTGGTAATTCTATCCACAACCACTTCTCTATGTTCTTCCAAATTGCTCAGATACATAATCCTCTTCTCAAGTGTTGGTTAGAATTGCTCAACTTCAATTGCCTTTTGTAGATTAAGCATTGATAATTCCAAAGGAATGGGTATTGCACTATCAATTCCATATACCAACTAGAAAGGAGACATACCAATTGCTCTTTTATATGCTATTCTATCATCCCATAGAGTATCATAGAGGTTCTTATGTCATCCTTTCTAGTTTTCATCCACCAAATTATTAACAATTGAAATTAGATTCTTGTTACTCGACTCAGCTTGCCCATTCCCTTGTAGGTAGTAATCATACGAGTGAGCAAGGCTAATTTCGTAATCATAGAAAAATAAAGAAAACTCAAAGGAAGAGAAACTACTTGTAATATCTACAACAATCTTCTTAGGTATACCAAATCTAACTAGGATATTCTCCTTAAGAAAATTACAAACTACTTCTGAAGTGGTATGTTTCACAAGAATTGCTTCTACCCACTTAGTAAAATAGTTGGTCGTAATCAAGATGTGTGTATGGTCAGCACTTGAATAAGGATTAATTGGCCCAATAAAATCCAACCCCCATTGTTGAAACGGTTCCTCAATTATTATTGGCCTTATGGGCAATGCAGCTAAGTGAAGTCTGCTAGTAAACTTTAGGCACTTCTTGTTGATAACTGAGAGGGGGGTGAATCAGTTATCTTAATTATTTCAACTTTCTAAACTTTTTTAATGATTAATGCATCATCAATTCAAATAAGCAAATATAACCATGTAATGGAAATACACGACACAATATTTTTGACATGGAAACCCTATTAAGGGAGAAAACCACGGGGTGATTAACCTAAGATTATATTCTCTGTTAGAAGAATAGAAATACAAAATGGCACTTGCCAATTAGGGCTCACTGCCTGAGCACACTGCTCACAAGAGGCTCACTACCTACAAGAGACTCACTGTCTACAAGTTGTAAGAAGAATAACAAGATCCTTGAACTAATGAGAAGCATCCACATATGCTAGAGTTCAGTTCCGGTTAAGCTCAATAAACTGACCTACTGCACTTCATCTCTTCTTTTGTGTTGCTATCTTTTCACATACTGGACCTTCCTTTCTGCTTTCACACTATTCTTCTATTTTTCTTTGCACTAGCATTACACCGCACACCACTTCACATCTAAATCCATCTTGTATATATATCCACACAAGTGATTTCATCACCTTTCTAGTTGGCATCTAGAATAGTCAATATTTTCCTCAAACTCTAATCTGTCGACTAAATCCTTGCATACCAAGTAATGCGGATCAAGGATATACTTGTAGAAGTCATCAATCATGTCGGCCAATCATAACTTATGCCTTGAGAACCTTTACCATCATCAGTAACACATCTGGAATAATGTTTGATGTTTTGTCAGTCAGTTCTTCCTCTGTCCACACTGCCAATCAGGAACCCGGCACTCAAGTATTCATATCTTTTCATCCTTTCAACACCGGACGCTAAATCCTTGGATTCTATTAGTCAAGGTACTCCTCTTGACTTCCCAAAATCCACACTTCACTGAGATACTTCTTCTGAGAGATCCAGACCTTTCTGCTGGACCTTACTGACTGCTCTGTTCTTGCTTACCGGACCTCAACACTTCTTCAATCTAACTTCCGGTAAAGACTCATCATGTCCTGCGGATGTGTGGGATAACCTTTGTTGCCATCAATGACAACATTCATGAGTCCATATAGAGTCTCTTGCCAACAATCTCCCCCTTTGGCATTGATGGCAACACTTAGTGAAAAATGACTAAGTGTCACACTATACTCCCCCTTGGCTGATGCTCTGTTTTTATGTACATTTTCTGGATTTCTGGAGCTCCCCCTTAGTTGGCTTCCTCATTTTTCACTGCTCCTCACTCCCCCTTTGACATCAATGGCAAAGGTTGGGGTCCGCACAAAAAAATTTCTCAAAAACACTTCTATACTTAGCCGCATAAGTATTTAAACATGCTATACTTTACATAAACTGAAGGATATCTGCAAAAGATGTCTTCAACTGGACAAATTCTATCACCCAACTCTGCTTCATTCTATCCAAAATTGTGATGTGACCACTCAACAAGAATGCATAAGCTTCTGCCTTTTTTAGATCTGTTGGATCATTTGTTTTGGCTGTAGTTTGAGCATCACTTAAGGCCTCATGCATGGCCTCCAACTTAGGGATAATTATTCTTCTAATTTCATTCAACCTACTGATTCTGTTTTTCTTCTCTTCTTCAAGCTTTTTAATTTCATTAAAAACTGCAATCGTCTAACATTCTTGATTTATTATGGATGTGGTAAGTGGATCAAAATTTTGAGAAAGTTTTGTTAGTTTGTCCTCCTGTTCTTTCACTTTCTTCTCAATCTCCATTGTTGCTTTAGACCAAGATATACAAAATTTGTATACATCTCCTCCATCCTTGAGAGCATTTTCCAAGCTCTTTATCCCAATACCCATTACTCTCCTGTCATTTGCTATTAGCCCTTGCAACTCAGAGAATCTCTTATCCAAAAACTCTTTCCTAACCTTATCCTTAGTAGATTTCTCTAGAGAATTGAAATGTGTACTAATACTATTAATCAGAGATTTGAGATTACCGGATGAGGAGGCTGAGGGATCCTTTGGAAAAGATGGCATGATCTTTTCTAACACTCTGGATGCGGCTGCTATAAACTCACAATCTTCCATGTGAGACTTTAAGAGTTTTTCTTTGGCCTTTGCATTAGCAAATGAAGCTATCTTCATTGTTTGTACCGGAGAAAGAGAGTCAAAATTAAATGGCCCTTGTAGAAGTTCCGGTTCATCAATTTCCATTGTCTCTTTGTCTAAGAACTTTTTGACAATTTCTGCAGTGTCTCTTGCCGGAGACAGATTCTTCTTCCCTTCTGCAGTCTCAAAACTATCTCTTGGAGCTTTTTCTCCTTCTACAACCTTGGTACTGTCATCTTCTTTTTCCTTCACCTTTGCTTCTTTCTCCTCTATTCTTTCTTTTCCTTTGGATCCGGAGTCAGCAGGGGAAACCGGAGGAGTGATGTTTGTTTGTTCATGGGCCACCTCTTCCGGAGCAGAGGATTCCAAGCCCTTATCTTCACCAGTGTCCATTAGTTCTTCTGTCATTTCCTCAGTGGATTCCTTTTCAACACCTGTGGCTGAAGGATTAACACCCAAGTCCTCTATAACAGGAAGATTGAATCTTTTGAAGGCATTCCTGAGGATCTCTTCTATTTCCTTGGCTATCTTGTCAGTCTCACCAAGCATGAGCTGATTCATTCTGGCTTTGCTCCAGAATTCATCCTTGTAATCCTTGAAGATCATGTTCATTTGCTTTGAATCAATTGAAGGATATAGATGAATGGCTATCTGTTCCCGGATCTCAAGATCTTTTGCCATGGCATTATTCTTTCTTATTTCTAACTCTTTTTCTAGGCTTTTGGGAATAAGAGATATAATTTCAATAAAAGCCTTGTTATAAATGTTCAGATACTTAACTGTTGCTTCCTGCAAGATCTTTTGGTCTACTTCATTGTAAGCATCATAGAATTCAGCCATTGGCTGAAGGTTTCCATCCACAGTGACTGATTTGATGACATCATCTAAAGACAGAGTGGGTTTTTCTAAAAATTCTTCTACCTTTTCTCCTTCACCTTGACCGGTAGAGGGTTCACCGGATGTTTTCTTCTTCTGCTTCATTTTCTTTATCTCCTCATCTGATTCAGTTTCTTCATCATCCTTCTGACTAACATAAGACCTTGTTCCCTTTGTTTTAGTTCTTTTCTCTCCTCTACCGGATGATTTTGCTTCCGATTTTGATGTCTTTGAGCTTTTGTCTGTGGTAGGTGCAGACCTCTTAGAGGATCTTGTCTGGGTAGGAGCTTCTACCGGATCACTTTCCTTTTCAGCTTCTTCCTTCTCTTTTTCTGCTCTTTCCCTCTTCTCCCTATTAGCATCAAGTGCTTCTTTTGATATGCCAAATCTTTTGGCAACATCTTCTACTTCTTTTCTCACTTTTCTCTTCATCTCCGGTTGTCTAAGTTCCACATGGATCTTTACACTCAACTCCTCAAAGGTTCTAAACCTCTATGCCTTGGGATCCCTTGGTTGACTCAGCATGTGCTGGACATGCAGCTCCACAATGTTCTCATCCACCTCATACCCAATTGGCATGATCCATACTGTTCTTGGTTCCACTGCCTCCATTAGACACTGATCAATCTCTACCATGAAGCATATTGTGTCTTTGTATTTCTCAGCAAGAGATTGGGGAATTCTCTCTCTAGCTTGCATCATGTTCTGAAAGTTTTTGAAGAGACCCCAGAGAGCTATGTTTTGTGCTTTGTCATCACCAAGTCCATGCAAGTAATCCCTGATTTGTATGGCAACCGGTCTGTCATTCTGCCATACCCATCCACTAGATCCAGGTAGCTCATTCATAAAGTAGAAGAATAGACTGAGTATTAGGCCACCAAATTTGAAGGAATTCTTCTTGTCCTTCTTTATCTTTTGTAGGTTCTCCAAGAGTTGGTTTAGAAGGAGCTCACAAAGGTCATAGTCTACATTTTTCCTCAACATTTCATAGGCAGTGTAAATAGCAGTTCCAGGTACTAAATTCTCCCTGCTAGAATGATATATTTTGTAGCCAATGATCATGGATGCAAACTTGACATCCAGATCAGTGATGTCATCTACTTTCATTTCTCTTTTTTCAAACCTAGATCCGGTAGCCTCACTTACAGTTTGATTCTTGACTGATTTGAGAGTAGGTATCCCACCGGATGAGTGTAAACCAGTAACTGCCCTAATGGCATCTTTTGTGATCTTGAATGGTCCATTCAACCACATGAAGTTGTCATACCATACCGGACCCATTCATCCTCAGCAAAGCAAGGGAAATGTATATACTATACAAAGTGCTTCTCCCGGAGGGCCTTGTATTGGGGTTTGAGCTCAAATGAATCATCTATTAGTTGTTTGTGGTAGATATCCCTCAATTTGAACTCACCAATTTCTTCAATGTTTGCATGAATGTAAACCCTAATATCTTCCTTATGCAAGACACCATGCGGAACATTGGAAAAATCTCCTAGGGGATCTACTTCCAAGGATTTGTAGGGATGTTTCTTGAATTTGGGGCGAGGCCTACCAGTGATCTTCCCGATATTCAGAGTAGTCATCTTTAAAAAGATTTGCAAAGAGATATTTAAGAACGGAAAATACCTTTTGCGCCTTTAGGTTTTCACGAAGTGAGCCAGATCGATTTCTAGATGAACTGACTTCTGCAAATGATCTTTGATGGGCTTGAGGAAATTTGTTGTAGAGCTCCTCTTTTTCTTCTTCTTAAATACAGAATGAGCAAGTGTTTAATAGGAAGAAACCTTTTATATTACTCCGCAAACCCTAATACCAAGTTGTAATAAATGCTCGACCGAAGTCATTCTGGTTTGCTTTATTCTGATGATTTGAAGAACCGGATCAATCTTGATCTAGACATCTTGCGGATCTTTCAGATCTTAACCATAGGTTATTTGGATGCTTCTCTTATGAACCCTTTAATTCGCAACACTCCTTGTGCCAGTTCCAGTACCAATTGGCTGGTTGGGGGAAAATGGTTTTCTTGTGTCTCCCCCTGAGCCAGGGCTCACTTTTTAATTCTGGAAGGAATATCAGCACCAGAATCTGGTGCGGATCCATCCCCTACGTTCTCTGTACTTTTCTTCACCCAAATCTTGTTCATCTCACTTTGAACTTCATCTGCATTCACTTTATGTTTTCCCTTGTCTTGATTCTGATTATGATGTACCGGACCCCTTTTGTCCTAATTCTTGCTTTTACAGAATTTGGCAATATGACCAGATCTATTGCAAATTTGGCAAACAACATTTCTTTGCACATTCGATTGATATCCTCTTGATCTGCATTGATTAGCCATATGACCCATTCTATTGCATGCAAAGCATCTACCATTGAATGAACTGTTCATTTGCATATTCTTACATTCATGAGATTTGTGACCATACCTTTTGCAATTAAAACACTATCCGGAGAAGGATGTATTAGTCTGATTCATTCTCTTTCTGCACTGATTAGCTTTATGACCAAAGTTATTGCAGTTGTGGCAGTATCCATTGAAGGATGGATATCTTTGAGCATTAGGCTACCTTACCGGAGGTCTTCTAGGTCGGTTCCTTGGATTTTCTAATCCAAAATTCTTCTGACCGGATCCGGAGCTTTCACCTTTTTCATATCCCAGGCCACACTTGTCATCTACCCTCTTTTGGCTTTCGAGGAAAACTTCAAGTTGAGCAGAGCTTATCTTGAATTTCTCTTTGTATTCATTTGTTGTTTGAAGATCCCTTTTAAGAGAGACAATTTGATCCTCAAGTTTTTCTTCATTGTCTTTAGCATCTTCAAGATCAGATTCAAGATATCTGATTATTCTATCCATCTTGTGGCAGTTTTCTGATTTTTCCTTGAGAGATTGTCTTAGATCATCTTCATATTTTCTTCTCTCTTCAATTTATTGGGTAAACTTCATAACTCCTGATTCCATTTCATGTCTTACCATGATGTTTTGTTTTGATAACTTTTCACATAGCTTGGTTTTCTCTTTTAGATCTTCATTTGTATCATTGGCTTCACCTTGACCTGCCAATTGCTGAAGTAGCTTCTTTCTCTTTTTCATAGAGAGACTCAATTTCTCTTTTAGTTCTTTTATGAAGTCATCAGCCTATTTGAGTCTTTCCTTTAATTCATTGACTTCAGAATTTGACTGTTCAAGATCATCAAGGGCAGACTTAAGTTGCTCCCTCATACCATACACATCCATTTGAATTCCCAGATCTTCCTCAAGCTGTTAGGCTCAGTTGGGAGGAACTTAGCTCTAATACCAATTGTTGATAACTGAGAAGGGGGGTGAATCAGTTATCTTAATTATTTCAGCTTTCTGAACTTTTTTAATGATTAATGCAGCATCAATTCAAATAAGCAAACATAACCATGAAATGGAAATACACATGACACAATATTTTTGACGTGGAAACCCTATTAAGGGAGAAAACCACGGGGTGATTAACCCAAGATTGTATTCTCTGTTAGAAGAATAGAAATACAAAATGGCACTTGCCAATTAGGGCTCAATGCCCGAGCACACTGCTCACAAGAGGTTCACTGCCTACAAGAGACTCATTGTCTACAAGTTGTAAGAAGAATAACAAGATCCTTGAACTGATGAGAAGCATCCACGTATGCTGGAGTTCAGTTCCGGTTAGGCTCAATAAACTGACCTACTACACTTCATCTCTTCTTTTGTGTTGTTGTCTTTTCACATACCGGACCTTCCTTTCTACTTTCACACTATTCTTCTGCTTTCCTTTGCACTATGCATTACACCACACACCACTTCACATTTAAATCCATCTTGTATATATATCTACACAAGTGATTTCATCACCTTTCTAGTCGGCATCTGGAATAGTCAATATTTTCCTCAAACTCTGATCTATCGGCTGAATCCTTGCATACCAAGTAATGCGGATCAAGGATATACTTGTAGAAGTCATCAATCATGTCAGCCAATCATAACTTATGCCTTGAGAACCTTTACCATCATCAGTAACACATTCGTAATAATGTCTGATATTTTGTCAGTCAGTTCTTCCTCTGTCCACACTGCCAATCAGGAACCCGGCACTCAAGTATTCATATATTTTCATCCTTTCAACACCAGAGGCTAAATCCTTGGATTCTATTAGTCAAGGTACTCCTCTTGACTTCTCCAAATCTGCACTTCATTGAGATACTTCTTCTGAGAGATCCTGACCTTTCTGTCAGACCTTACTGACTGCTCTGTTCTTGCTTACTGGACCTCAACACTTCTTCAATCTAACTTCCGGTAAAGACTCATAATGTCTTGCGGATGTGTGGGATAACCTTTGTTGCCATCAATGACAACATTTATGAGTCCATATAGAGTCTCTTGCCAACACTTCTCACATTTTAACACCCATTCATAGGCATCTTTGAACATACATGGCCAATAGAAGCACTGTCACAAGATTTTAAAAGCAGACACAGAGGCTAAAAAGTGCCCACCACAGGCTTCATCGTGAAAAGTCTTCAGTACCTTCTTCTATTATTCTTTATCAACACATCTCAAAAAAGTCCCATCTACTCCTTTCTTATACAGATTTCCCTCCTAGAGGACATACCTGTTATCCTTGATCTTCAAGTTCCTTTTCTCCTTAGTGGATAAATGGGAAGGACATTCACCATATGTTAGCAGATAAGAAATGTTTGAAAACCATTCATCAATGGTACTTGCAAATAAGACAAGGGGCAGTTCTTCATCTTCAGTTGGTGTACTCTCAGTAATGACTTTGCATAGACCTTTACCTCTAACCAGATTAGTAGGTTTGAGGTTGATGTCATATTCATGTACCTTCGCCACCCAGGCTCCCCTTTTGTTACAGCCAATCTCTTGTTGGGTGAGGATACTCTTGACAGCAGAGTCATGAACATATACAATAGCATGGGAATGCAGAATATAAAACCTGAAATTCTTCAATACCTTCACCACTACATACGCATGCTTCTCTAGGGGAGAGTACTTCAACTCATGTTTCTTTAGAGGTACACTCATATAAGCAATGGGAGCTTCGATCCCTTGTTCATTCTTCTGTAATAAGATAGCTGAAAGAGTGTGCTCGGATGCATAACAGAAGATAATGAAATCTTTTTCAAAATCAAGGTGCACTAAGGTGGGCGCATTAGCAATGGTTGTTTTAATATCTTTAAAGGCTTGCTTAGCTTCTTCACATCATTTAAAAATAGGATGGTTCTTCATCATCTCTGAGATGTGTCTTGTTAATTCAGCAAAATTGGAGACAAACCTTCTTAGAAAATTAACCTGACCAAAGAACAATCTGGTGTTGCTCTTAGTCATTGGGAGGCTCAGCTATTGAATTGCTTTGACCCTTCCAGGATCAATTTTAATACCATCCTTAGAAACAATGTGACCTAAAAGTTTTCCTTTGGTTACTGCAAATATAGACTTTTTTGGATTCAAGGAGATACCATGATCTTTGCGCCTTTGTAGCACCACTTCCAAATCGTGAAGATGATCTGCTCTCTTCTTTGAGAAGACTATTAAGTCATCTAGGTAAACAGCAATGATCTTATTCTTTAGATCACCAAAAGTCAAATCCATCGCTCTTTGAAAGGTGGCCCCTGCATTAATGAGGTTGAATGACATCCTATTATACGCAAACACACCAATTGGAGTGGTAAACGTTGTTTTGTGTTGATCTTTGTTGGGTGAATATTTTGTCGTTAAGTCACTAACGACAAAATGGTTATATCAGCCACAGCTATGATGAGACAAAGTCTCTCCTCTCAGCAAGGGGAGGTTCCCTTTATCACAAAGTAAACTTTTCTTATAGTAAACTATATAGATGATGGTTTCATATCACAATATTCTCTTTTTTTAGAATATGTGTTCATTCTTCACAAGAATAACTTTCACAAAATATCACTAATTCTAGGAAATATGAGTTACCTCGAAGCTCATGAAAATCCAAAGTTTTCCATAACTCCTTCCACTTGAATAACAATAAACTAATTTGAAACAAAATGAAGCGCAAAGTCTTCACCTTATATCAACTATGAAGTATAACTATGTTGAAGACAACAATTGACAGCACAAAGTCTCCAATCTGTATCTCCTTTAATAACTAAACACAATCTCCTTTAATGATATAATAGCATAAAGACTATTAAAATCAAAATCAAAACACTCTCTCAATTGATTAATAAAATATCCACAATTCAAATAACTATCCAATATAATGTAATATTAATGACATAAGAACATCAATATCACAATATAATTTGATTCAACACAAAGTTTGATACTCAAAATGCCTTCTTATATTAATAATTGCTTGAATAATTGATAAACACAATAAAGCTCAAAGGCTTGATATGCTCTTCAATTCGGCAAAGTTTTCTTGCAATAGATAAAAGATCCTTAATTACAAAGAGGCCCTCTTTATTTATAGGGAGAGGCCTAGAGCAAAAATAGGAAATCTACAACTACTTTGACTTATTCCACAAAAGAGTCCTTTTTGACTTAGGACTTCCTTTGTTCCACATGTAATTACATTTTGGAAAAATACATGTGGATATGTCCAGAACTAATTAAAAATTACATATGCAAAACTATGAAAAATAAACTAAGGCATGAAGAAAGAATTTCAGCTGCCACCATCATTCTTCTTCAGGAAATTATGATACATAGCCTTCACTGCTTCCATCTCATAGACATCAGATCCAGCTATATTTTCTAAAATAGCACGAGCCTTGACAATCATATCTTTCACTTATTTGATTGCCTTCTCATGTTTCCCAAGATTGTCCTTCAAATTGTCAAGAGTTGACTGATAATCATGAAGCTTTTCCATTGAGGCAATTGAAAACATTTCATCCTCAAAATCCATTTGAATCATCTTTTCAAATGCATCAATCATTTTCTTTGCAAAAAGAAACTTGTTATTTTCACCTGTCAAGGTGCATGGGAATTCTTCAAGTCTATGCAAAAGAGTTACATCATCATCCTCACTGAGTTCCTGCACATTTTGCAAATATTCAAGCACACTCTTTGACACATTGATGTGATGGATCAAAGATTCTTTAGTCTTAATATGAGACTCCCGATTTGATACAACACCAATTGCTATCAAATTCTTTATCTTTATCTTCTTCATTTCAATCCATTCTTCTAGAGTTTCCTCTAGATCTTGGAGTCCCTGAGACA
The DNA here is from genome assembly GCA_027924645.1 of Cunninghamia lanceolata. Classification (NCBI taxonomy): domain Eukaryota; kingdom Viridiplantae; phylum Streptophyta; class Pinopsida; order Cupressales; family Cupressaceae; genus Cunninghamia; species Cunninghamia lanceolata. The sequence continues at coordinate 16,220,237 of BSBN01000803.1, forward strand.
ATGAATCAACAAGTTCATCAAGCTCAACTCTTGTCTTTCCCATTTTCTCCTTTCGTTCCACTGTAGTCTTCAAAAGAACTTTTCCCTGCATGAGAATTCTATCCATAAATTCACCAACAACCCTTCCTCTAGCATTAACTTTTTCAACCTTTTGAATCAAAGGGTCTTCAATAGAAACTGCCATAGGCTCCACAATCTCTGAAGACATAGTTATCTTTTGAAGAACCACTGCAAGATGTTCAGCCTTGGCTTTGTATTGTTCTTTCTCTTTCTTTTCTTCATCATATTTATTAAGCAAAGAACTGGTTGTTCCCTGAAAATCTGACTTAATACCCTCATGGGTAAGCTTGCCCAACTCAACTCTGGAAATAATGTAATCATTTACATTGAAGGTATATGTTGTAGCTTCAGGAGGAGGCCTTGCAATCTCCACATATCTGACTCCTTTATCATCCACAAGCCTAGAAACAGTCTTTGGCTTTTTCTTTTGTGCCTTTGGCTTGGCAAGCAATAGCTTTTCCAAATCAATATCATCAAGGGAAATGGCCTGCTTCTTTCTTTTTGGAGTATATGCAGACAACCACAGAGGCAATGTTGGAACATTTACATTTGGAGGTGGATCAACTGCCTGATCAGTAGGATTCATACTAACACCTGTGATGGTAACAATTAGAGAAGTGGTAGTAAAAATTGTACCTATAGCATCAACATTCTTCTCAGAACTATTAAGAATTTGATCTGACAAAATTTGTTCTCCAATATCAAATGAAGGTGAAGATAAACTTGGTAATGAATCGGAAGAATCAAACACAATTCCAAAACCAGTCTTAGCAGAAGTAGGAGTAGAATTAGAAGATACAACAATAATAGGAGAAGTAGGAATATTGGAAACAACTGGAGTATAATTAGAAATAGAAATATATGGAAAGGTGGTAGAAACTTGTGGTTCCTGGGAAGTATCTTTCTAAGGGGACTTATGCAAATCATCAAGTTGTTCTTGTTCTACACCTGTTTCTATTTCATATCCCTTGTCTTTTTCATCAGTTGATTTCTCACCCATTTCTACATCCTCTTTATAGGGCTCTTCAACATCTTGTTGCTCTGCTTCCACATTTTCTGCCTCCACATTGTCAACATTCATCTTATCTGAACCTGGATCTTCAGTATTTGAACCTTCTACAACTTCCTTTGCTTTCCCTGCTTTAGAAACAAACTTAATATGTGGTTTAGATACCTTGGATGAAGAAGGAACATCACTTTTGTTTGTTGGTTCTATTTCCAACCTTCTTCCATGTTTGTTCCTAGATTTTTATTTCAGACCCAGTAAGAAATTCTTTCAAACTGATTCCTTTACTCTGCAACCATTTATTGGTGTTGGCCAATATGGGATGAAATCTTTTTCAGAGGGAAGTTTCCTCTTTTACTAACCATTTGATTTCAGGTAAGGCTGAGGTCTCAATATTTTCAATATCATATGTAGGATCTAAAACATCACCCTCATCCTCCATGCCTTTAGGAATATATGCCAACCCAAGTTCTTCTATTTGGCTCAAATGCAATCTGCAGTAATCCAACTTACGTATTTCATTATGAGTCCTCAAATCGGCCCAGACATCCTCAACCATAGGAACATGGAATATGGATTTCCTTTTGATTTTATCCTATACTCTGCAGAAATCAAAATAATTCCTCTTCTTGAATTGCTTCATAGTGACCAGCTGCATTTCAGTTTCAATTGCTTTAGCCTTGGTAGCAGATTGAACTGAATATCTCCGAATTTCCACAGGAAACTTAATTCTAGACTTCTTCAATTCCATTTGCTTATTGTGAACAACAATCAATTGTCTGCACAACTCCATTAAAACCATCTTGTCATTTGGATATCGAGGCAACATGTATGGATAACCTTGGTAATATCCAACTCTTAGATATGTAAAAGTAGGGAATTGCAAAAATAAACAACCAAAAGAATTCACAACCTCCCAAGCCTCATCAAACACCCTCTTCTATTCCAACTCATTATTCCACAAACACATGAAGACTGAAAAGAAAGCATCATTCGCCCTCATGAAATGGTGAATGGATCCTTTGAGAGTTATCTGAGGATAATATTGAAAGACTGGCACAACTCTCTAATCTCCTTCTTGGGTTAAACCTGGAAACATCCTCATTGATGCAGCAGCATACACTAGATAGGAGGTCATATAAAACTTGAAAGTAGTATTAACCTTAAGCAGTTGTTCATGCAAAGCATTACTGATTTGTTCTCCCAAAAATATCTTATGTTGCCCCTTAAGAATGACCCTAATGTATAAATGCATCCACTCATGGAATGTAGAAGAAGAAGAAGAAAGACCTCTGACTCTGCTTAACAAAGTAATTAAATCACTAACTTCCTCCACAAAGTCACTCCTTGGAAGTCCTCTGGGCCATCTAGATGGGTTAGTTCGAGGAGTTTTCAACCACTTGTTATTAATATGCCTCTTGGCAGATTCAACATCACTATCAAAATCTTGTTGGCCTTTGGCAAAGTCAATTTCTCCAACATTCTGAATTGGTGGGCACATGAATACTTTATCTAAGAACTCTGCATCTAATCTCATGACAATGTTTCCATTGGAACCAACCACAATTCTAGTGTCTTTGTCATAATGGGTTGCCACTTGAAGGACAAACTCACAATTATGGGCTGCAACTGGGAATGAATCCACCAAGTGTATGTTACTATCAATGATCTTTTGCATGTGACGCGGAGGATTTGGTTGCTTGGTTCTTTCCACAAACTCTATCATATCAACATGGCCTATTTCTGTGTCTCTGATCTCATCAACATTTGACTGTACTAAAGTAATAGGGAAAACTCCTTGATACTTATATTTCATTATTTTAGCCTTTGATGGAGACTGCTCGGACATTGGCTTTGAAGAAATCACTGGATGCGGTGTTGATCACAGCTGCTACTTGAAGGAACAACAAAAATTCATGATCTCGCAATTAGGGGAAAAATTGGCATTATAGGGAAATTGTGTAATGATGATCATGTTCATAGGGATGCGCTTAAAATGGCTAGAGAGAGAGCAAGTCAAAAAATTTAGTGAAAGCGGGTCAAAGGTATTATTTTTCATAAAATTCCCAGTGTTAGGAAATTTTGAGGGAGTCATGCACGGGCGGTCAAAATCACTGCTCCTGCATGTAGGTAGGTATGATTTGCAAAAGATGAAAAGGCGGTCAAAATGGCCACTTTTGTATTAGGAGGAAAAACAACATGATGTGTAGAAGCGGTGGAAAAGGCCGCTTATGCATATTGGTAGATATTAAGAACTTTCATGTATGAGCGGTCATTTTGACTGCTCCTACATGTAGGTTAATTTTTGTTTAAAGTGCATGGGCAGTCAAAATGACCTCTCCTACATGTAAGTTGTGTTTCTCATGTCATGCATAGTCAGGGTTTTTTTTACTGACTATGCATATGGGTATTAAAACTCTTTTGACCAAATGGGTAAAAACCCTGACTCTTCACTTAGTTTTGAGTTGAGTCGGATAGATGTGTTTGGGCGGCGAAATTCGTCACCCTCGCACTTGGGTTGGAAAAACAGAATATGTTCGGGCAGAGAAACTCACTGCCCTCACATATTGGGTATTAAAACTTTAAAGAGGCATGAGCGGTGAAATTTGCTGCCCCTGCACATCTCTTAAAAGAGTAGCAAACATACATGGACAATCTTTCTACCACCCAAGCATTTAGGGTAAACACAATAAACAAAAACACTTTAAAATTTAACACAGGAACATGAAAGAATGGCGAAAAATGTCGATTATACCAGACACACGACAAACTCAGAAGAAAAAATGAAAGAAGCGACTTGTAGATTGAAACCCTAAGTTTTAGAGTAGGATAAATCACTTGTAAATAAAGAAAATCACAGGATTCCTAGAAAATGTTTTAAGAAAAAAAAAATGAAAACATTTTAAAACCTTAACATATTTAATAAACAAAAGAAATAAGCAAGGAGTCAAAACTCTACTCGGAAAATAATGGTGACGACGGCAAGAGAAACCTTCGACGAGATCCAGAAATCACGCACCAGGAACGATTGAAGATAGTCACGAGGGTTTCAAATGAACCAGGAGGAGTGCAGAGTCAAGTAACCAATAAAAATGAAAACTAAAAAGTGATTAAAAACAAATAAAGGAACGAATTAAACATTCACACGAAGTGTAATAAATGCACTGCGTGTGAACTTAAGATGATTGGGCGGCATTTTTTGTTGTTTTCACATGTCTTAAGAAAAACATGTATGGGCGGTGTTTTTGATCACCTTTACATGTAAAAACTAAAACACATGCATGAGCGGTCAATTTAACCGCTCCTACATGTTAAATGAAAACACTTGTCCGGGCAGTGTTTTTGACCGCCTTAACATATAGGAAAACAAGTCACATGCAATGTCGGGGTTTTTGATTGACTTTGCATGTGAACTATTTAAAACTTTTTAACACCCTAAAAGTTCAAAAAATGATATTTTGACAAGCTTATAGCTAGCCAAATTTCACAAACTTTGAGGAATCAACCTGGGGAAATGTTCCAAGATATTCTTAGGTGTCAAAGGACTACGCATGAGGTCGAGGAGATTTGCCTCGAAATGCATACTTAGAGTGTAGGCTACGAAATGGACAAGTTTCGTAGGGGTCATCCTACAAAATGAGCACAGCTCATTTTGAGGACAACAATCTTCTAGGGCTACCTCAATGTGATTGTACCCCAAAAAGCCATTCAACATGGACATCATCTTCAAGCCTGAGACAGTTTGTAGAATGTGATCCATCACCGACAGAGGTTTGTTATCCTTTAAGGACGCCTAGTTCAGATTATGAAAATCAACACAAACTCTGATCTCCCCATTCTTTTTCCTTACAGGCACTATGTTGGCAACCCACGTAGAGTGGTGAATGGGGTAGATTATTTTTGCTTTCAGCATTTTGTCAATTTCATTAAATATGGCCTCAAACACTTTAGGATTATATGTCCTTTGCTTTTCCCTGAATGGCGAAGTGTCGGGCCTCAATGGGATGTGGTGTTGCAATTCTCCATTTCTGAACTTTTTCAAATCTGCATAGCACCATGCGAAGACATCTTTGTAATGAATCAGCAAAGAAATTAAATTCTCTCTCCTCGGTAGAGCAGCATTTCTCAATATAAACAATCTTAGGGTCCTCCTCAATACCAATTTTAACCCGATCATAATCAGCTGACGATCTAATGGAAATTTTGCTCTTTTGCTTTATGTACCGATCATGTTTGTTAAAGAGGTCCTCAAGGGAGACTGAACCCTTGGGAATCTTGTTCCCTTTTAACTAAATTACTTCAAACCCCTGGCCATTGTGAGAACTGGCCTCTTCTTCAAGAATATTGTTACTCTCATCAAAACTTCCTTCAAAGAAAGCATTTGCAAATGACTCAATTTTTTCAAGAAAAGAGATAATTTGCTAGTCATTATTAAACACTTTCCAGTGGTTGACATTATCAGGTACGTTGGGCCGATAGACTACCTCAACCCTATAAGGTTTGTCCTTGAAGTCTGGGTGAGGTAAGAGAAGAGATGCAGAAATAGCCAATGAATCAGCTCGAGTATGGTCTATGGGCATAGCTTCTATCGAGAAGGCATCAAAATCCTCAATACAGTCCCACACCTTGTTCCTATAGTGTCTTAGTCTCCCATTTTTCACTATATATATCTTCCTCACCTGTTTAACAATCAATTTGGCATCACCCTTTGCCTTTAGCTATTTGATGCCCTTCTCTTTAGCCAATGTTAATCCCAACAACAAGGCCTCATATTCGGTTGTATTATTGGTGTTATCAAACTTCAACTTATAAGCAAAGGGAAATCTATAATCATCAAGGGAAACTAAAACAACACCGACACCTGACCCAGTAGTAGAAAAACTCCCATCAAATTCTAGGGTCCATACCTCATTAGCCAAATCGGGACTGATTATGTTAGGTTCTTCTACAGTCGAGGTAAACATGTAGGTGCCCGATCCAGTCTCTACATATAATATGTTTGCCCTCGGGTCTCCTGACTTCAACACAATGAATTTTGCCTTCAGTTTAGGGTTCAGGGGAACTTTCTTGCCATCCATTGGTATCCAAGCATGAGACCAATCCATCTGTATTTCTCCTCCCAAGTCTCTGCAGAAACTTCTGCTCAAAATCATCCCATAGCTCGCAAGAATATCAGCCACTAAGATAGTTAGCTTCAATCTTTTCTTAGGATATGATGCAAGTGCAACATGTGCATCCTTAATCTGACCTAGGATTTGCACTTGCAAACCATCCATGGAAAAACACCTACCATGAGAGGAGGTAAATGATAGACCTAGGGCTTTAGCTACTTGGGTAGGCATGACATTATCTGAAGCCCCATAATCAATAACACAGTTACTTTTAATTTGTAGCTAGCAATATACAATAATATGTAAAAAGGTTCTAGCTTTTCGAATGGATTCTTGGGATGAGAATCTTTGGAGTGAGAATTCGTACAATTTTGGGTCTCGGTGTGAACTACATTCTCATGGGACACTTGAGCATTGCAGTAAGAAGGGGAGGGTTCTTGTTTGACATATCTAACAAGCTTAACTAGCTCAGAAGGATTGAGTCTGAGACACTCGTCTTAAGAGATTTAAATTTTAGTATTCTTGCAAGACTCAACAATGTCAAAGGAACTGGAAACAATAGCTTCAGAAGAGGAAGTAGAAGTTACCTCGACAGACACAACTTTGGGTGTAGCATTTTTTGTCTTCTTAGAATTAGCGCTAGTATGTCTTGACAGAATATATTTTGGAGTAGGAGAGGAACCACTGGGTTGGCCTTTAGAGTCCTGCCCCTTCTATGCTTATTGCCCTCTAGGAAACATTGCATAATTGGTGTGTTCCAACTCAGTATATACATTTTCTCCAGCCTCAGAATCTGACTCATACTCAATAAAATTGACATTGGCATCTCCATACTAAGAAGGTTCTTCTACATATGGTTCCTCTGTGTGCTCATTCATTGGAAGTATTTGCATGAACCTGACCATCTCTGGGAAAGATGCACCATCATGGTCTATAGTTAGATGGAAGTTTTACACCATATGGTTGCTTTTACTAGTAGAAGGCCCATTTTCAATTGCCAGCCTCCGAGTCAGGCCAGGCAAAGGTAAGGCTCTATTATAACCCACTTATGAACCATAATCTTTCTGAAGCACGTCCTAATAGAAGGGTTGTTGAGAGTTTTGGGGCATTTGTCTCTTCAAGGTAATAATGTCATTAGCCAATCTTTGAATGACATGATCAGTAGAATTAACTGTTGAAGGCTTACCTATCTGCGACTCCTTTTTCCATTTGCTAGCAATTATGAGATCATCTTCAATGGAGATGGCCATAGTCTGGGCTACAACTAAATCTCCAGCACCTTCTCTCTTTGTGGGAAATCTGACATCAAGAGGAAGAGCATTAATAAAGAAGCACTTCAATAAGCCATCACCGGGTTTCACATCATCAAGAATTCTATTTACAAGCTTGTTGAATTTAGCCACAAACTCTCTCATCTGCTCATGCACCTCTTTCTTCATGGAAGAAAGTTGAGCTACCAAGGTATGTTCATTATCTGCAGTCTTAAATCTATCCTCAAAGCGTTGTCTCATGGTTGCCCAATCTTTGATAAATGCATTGGGTAAATGATAAAACCATTCTGCTACTGCATCAGCAAGGGACTCAACAAACAGCCTGATAGATACGTCTTCATGTTGCATGCCCAAGATAGAACAGGCTACAAAGAAGGCATTTATGTGCTCATCTGGGGTGACTTTCCCATCTCCTGTGAACTTGGGTACAATTTTTCTAGACCCTCTAGGCAAATCATGCAATTGTGCTCCTAATCTTAGAGGACCTATGGCGGCTCCCCACGGTACAAGAGGTGGCTGGGCCATATTGACGGTATTATAAATTGGGAAGTTAACTTGTAATGGCAAAACAATACCGTCAAGAGTGAGGATTGACAAGAGGAACTTGCAGATTCTCTTTTTGGAGGAGGAGAGGATGGTCTACTTAGGGAATTGACCTTACGAGTAGGAGGAAATGGAGCAAAATCCAAACATTGTAGCAAATCAAAATCAAAATCAGAGATACCTTTCTTCTATCACCCCTAATGTATCTTTTTGAAGCTAGTTTTCACAGATATACAAATTCAAAGAGTAGAGTCGCCAAACCATTTACTAGTTGTTACGAGGATGAACTTGTTGGTTATGCACTTGATTCCTTGGTTTGTTAATTGGGTTTCTTTGTCTATTATAAGGGACTGCTTGAATTCAAAGGGGTCTCTCTCTCCTAGGCACTAGGACTATGCCTTTGACAAAAACAATTTCCTGAGCTTCACCAAAATATCTTATGTTTTCTCTTATGATGTCTCCAAGTTCTTCTTCAAGCACTTCGTCAACTTGGTGATATTGTTGGTTAGTTCTCCTTATCTGCCAGGCTAAAACTCATAGACTAGTTATAATATCTTCTTGGTTACCAGTAAGCCAATCCATGTTAGGTTGCAGAACAGGTGCATGTCTACCACAGAGAACCATTAAGTCCAATGATAAAGCAACTCAATATATATATAAAGTTATTTTTATATACTCCCCAGTAGAGTCACCAAAAATATGTTGGTTTACAGATTTTGCCACCTAACTCTATATTCTCACGCCCACACAAGTGACAAATGTACCAACAGTTGAATCAATTGTAATGATGTTTTGCAATGATTCTCTGCTTATCTAACAAGGTGCAGCTACCTTCTTATTATATACAATGATTGGAAACTTGATATGCTTTTAACCAGAAAGCAAAGAAAAGGTGGTGCTTTTAACCAAAAAGCATAAAGGCAGTGTATCTCAACATCAATTGAATTTAAAAGAAGTACAAAGACTTCGATAGCAGTAACCTCAATCAAATAATATAGAATTGCACCAATTGTTATACAATCACTACCGCAAACCATTCATCGAAAGATAAACATTCACAGCAATGAGCAGGGATTTAAAACATTCAATCACTTCAATACAAAATCAATAACCAACCACCAACAGTATATTCAACATAGGAAGAATAAGCATTCAAATAACCATAAAACAAAGTCCATGATCATTGAACTCCCACTGTATCGATTTCAATTCATATATCAAAGTAACTGAACATAAACTTCACACCAAAATTGATCTCTAACTAAAACAAAGTTTGCCAAAGATTCTAAACATCGACAGTCTAATAGAATTTATAGCCTTGTCACCACAACTGTGTTTTAAAATAATGGCTTCTTGAGGACAGCCGATTTAAAAAAGTTTTAAAGATAAACATAACTTAAAGAAACAGCTCTCCAGAGCCAATAGTTTTTGCAACAAATGAAAATACTAAAGCATCAGAAAAATCATTCAGTTAATGATTGCCATGTCATCGTCCACAGCAGTCTCCCTTTGCGCCATAAAGCAACTCAATATATATATGTATATATATATATATATAATTATTTTCATAGACTCCCCAGTAGAGTTGCCAAAAATCTGTTGGTTTACAAATTTTGCCACCTAACTCTATATTCTCATGCCCACACAAGTGACAAATGTATCAACAGTTGAATCAATTGTAATGATGTTTTACAATAATTCTTTGCTTGTTAAACAAGGCACAACTACCTTCTTATGATATACCATGAATGGAAACTTGATATGCTTTTAACCAGAAACCAAAGAAAAGGTGGTGCTTTTAACTAGAAAGCATAAAGGCAATGTATCTCAACATCAACTGAATTTAAAAGAAGTACAAAGACTTCGATAGCAGTAACCTCAATCAAATAATATAGAATTGCACCAATTGTTATACAATCATAAACTTATACTTCAGCTTAACCAATCCGAGAAACCAGAAAACAAACAACTCTGAAACATTCAAGGACACAAAGGAGGTCCGCAATATATTTGCAGGAAAAGAATTATCCAGATTCATGAAAGAAATATTGTTCTTGCCAACCAATAAATAACCATTACTCTGTCACAGTAAAGAGAGGGATGGAAGAGAAAAGCCAATTGAGGTCACCTGTATGTGAGGAGTCCTGTGAATTCTTCGTGAGTGGCTGAACTAGAAGCTCTCCTCAATATATCTCCTTCACAATATTATGAGATTTTCTTTATGGGGTGATCGATTTATCTAAGTCTCATATCAAATCTTATTAATTCCCTCATAAATTTCATTTATTATTGGTGGTATATCGTACTTTGAAATTCATAAATAGCCCCCTTTGTTTCCTTTTGAAAAGTGTGCCCACGCCTTTTCCCACACTCCAAATTTATTACGGGATGACAGGTGTCATTTCTTCGTACCTATCGCCAGCTCAGAAGGAGGCATTGTAAGAGTGATGAGCACGTTTAGTTGAGAAGTCAGAGATTTTGAGAACTTTTGAACTCAAAGAGTGAAGGTTCCAAAGTTCAAAGAACTTCCAACCCTCTGACGACGAAGACTTTTCTTTAACAAGATGACACAAGACCAACGGAATAAACTTTATGATGCAAGTTTTGTGACTAGTCGGCGAGTCGGCAAGTTCATGAACTTTTGAACTCGTCGACTCAGGTTCAAAAACACAAAGGATTACCGACCAAGCGTAAAAATGACTAAGTAAGAAGGTGCGGCTTAAAAACAAAGTATGAATGATGATGAATAAAGAATGGGAATGACTTAACACATGAATGAATTAGAAAATTTTCAAAAATATTGGGTAACAACCAGCAAGTACAAGGGTTGAGGAGGAGATTTAAAGCCTAAAAAGGCCAAACATTCAAAGGCTTTAAAGGCCGATTTAAATGGAAGGGATGGGGGCCATAGGCCATGGCCACACCCTTGGGGATTGCGGCCCAAAGAAAGGACCGCGCCCTAGTATGGGGCCTACGGCCTATACTAAGGGTGCAAGGCCTATAAGGGTGGTATGCCACGTAGGTACCTATGACCTGGTACAAGGCACGCATGTGCCTTAATTTTTTTTTAAACAAAACCTGTAATTTGTAGGAAAATTAAAAAGCTATATATATATATATATATATATATATATATATATATATACTTTTTACAAACAATGCCTCGAAAAATGTGTTGTGAGGCCAAAAATGGCCTTGAGCAAAAAAAATTTGCCTTTCCGACTCCCGGCACCAAAACTAGGTGTATTATATATGAAAATTCACCTGCGAGGCCTCCTCGATGCAATGAAAAGGTCCTTTTGGCCTAAAAATGCTTCAATTGAAAATTGACTTCCATATCTAAGTTCAAAACTAGGGTTCTACAACTATGTCAAATGATCTCCGAAATCGATGAAATGAAAGCCAAATCTGACTTTCTTGAGCCTCTTGGATGCGTTGGAACAGTCAAAAATGCTGCCAATATAACCATAAATGCTGCAATTACCCAAATCTCACAAAACACATGCAAACCTCAAAAATTAAAATGTTTCCATCAAATTTTTCTTATTCTCCAGATCATCCAAAGATGCAAGAGAAGAGCATACTGAGTGTTTGAGAAAACCTGCAACAAAGCTTATTAGTCCCCCCTCCCCCTAAATCTTTCAAATAAGGAAACTATAATCTATTTTGCACTAGAAAAGTTCTGATACCATATTAGAATCTGAAAATATTAATAACCCAGAAAACTAGTGCAAACGAATAGATATAAAACTGTGAAAGCAAATGATGCAGGATCAAAATAACGACATAGAGTTAGTCTCCATGAGAGTACTGCAAATTCTAGAAGCATAATAGCATTATGAGGATGCAAAAGCAAAAGATGCCTAATACAAGCAAGGTAGCATGTTTATATAGAAAAGGGAAAGGGTCGAGGTGGCAACACCGACCAATAGGAAGTAACCATCTATCAGACTAAAGATAGCAAAGTATCTTCCCAAAATAGCTAATGGATGCTCACTTGTAGGAAGGTGACACCTCATAACCCACTCACTTAATTAAACATGTTTTATTAACCTAAGCAAGAATAATAAAAGGTGTAGGAAAAACCTACGAATAAAGGGAAAATAAATAACCCAACTAGGGAATAAAAACCTACACTAACAAAAGGAGACTCTACCCTCTCATATAGTCATCATGCAATAGTGTGTAAGTCTTCTACTTGTGTCATTATGCTTTGTGCATTGATGTCACATACTATGAGTGTTATTGCATTATGTCATGGCATCTCTAGTGTGTAGGTGTGCATTGTGGCACATTCATCTTATACTTGTGTTGTAAATAAATTGTTTATTCATTCATTTACTATTAATGGCTTGGGCAAAAGTTTGGAACATTACACTTCTTGGCTTTGTACTTGATACCAATTGGCACTAGTGGACACAAACCTTCTTTGTGAGCATTTAATCTAAACCAAGTCACTGAAGAGGATAAAAATGAAAAGCTTAATAAGACATCATTTTTTAACTAGTGGTATTTTGGGCTTTGTAGTGGCACTCTATAGGTTGTCATAGTAGTCATATATGTTTAAGACAATATTAGATAGGGAATTGGGTTTGGGATCCCTACAATTTCTATGGATATAGTGATTGCCCTATTTTTGTATGGGACACCATTTTACAAAAATAAAATTCTTGGAGGAGCCCTATAACTTCAATTTTGTAGGTTGTTGCTTTTGTAAGGATTAGAAAGAAAAACCTTCCTTCAAACAAAAACTTTCTTTATGATAGTTGGAATCCAAATTCAATAAAATCAATCCAAAGGCTACTTTCTTACCCTTCTTCTTTACCAAAGTATCCTACCTATAATCATAGTTGTGATTTGTATGGGAAACCCAAAAGTCTCAATAGGCCTAGGGTTGAATAGTTGGTAGGGGTCCCTTACCAAGGTCACCTAGATTTCAATCTTATAAATTTATCACCTACCAAAATCTATATGAAAGATCCTTGATGTTGTATGTGAACTCACTCCGATGAACTAGAGCTACTATATAAGTCAACCCATAAATTCTCATGTACTATCAAATATGTGAACTCCCTGCAATGAATTGGAGATACAATGTAATTGAACCCAACAAAAATCTTATGTTGCATCTAAACTCCCTATAATGAACTAGATGTAGTGGAACCCAAGTTTTTGTGCTGTGTATAATCCCACTATGATGAGTGTAGGGAGAGAAATCATAGGCCCATTAGAAGCTGCAATCTTCCCTGATCTAACCGAGAGCAATCAACCACAGAAGAATTTGTAATATGAGCCAGAAAATTGTAATTTTGATTGATATTTATAATGAATACTTTACAAATGTATTATATTGGCTTATATAGCCTTACATTTCCCATAATAAACTACTCTAAATTGTTACGGGAATAAATTCTCAAACCTAATTATAAATTATTATGTGCCTAAGTAAACTTAAGCAAGTAAATAAGTAAAATCCTATTTACTCTAACAACCCCCTTAAGTGCAACTTAGGGAGAAGAATTATTATGCAAGACTAATATGCAGAATGCAATATATGGGTCCCGACAACTAGGCCATGTTAGGTACCCACGCACAACTAATCATGAAACTAAATCTCTCACAAACGAAGAAAAGGAGAAAACCTTGTGGGACAAAACTCCTCTCCAAAAAAGAGATAATGCAAGTGATAGATCATGTGATGTATGGAGGTATCCACAATACCCCCCAAGAACTACATCCATCATGGGAATCCAATCAATAGCCTCCCAAAAAGGAGGGAAAGAGAGAGACTATATAGCCCCCCCCATAATAGATAATCTCCTGCAAGAATGGTAAGTGTATGAAGGCAAAACATAATCCAATGCTTACAAACCACTTGTCTCCCCTTAGGAAGAAACAAAACCATGTATAGATGCAAGTATGCTTCCCATTCAGGATATGCTTTGAAAGATGGAAGCATGAAGAATGATGATGATGTCTCTAAAAACTGCTCATGTGTCTCCTTGTCTAAGTAGAATGATGCTGCCACAATCCAATCAGGTACATTCCCAATCAAGAAAGAAGGTGACAAACTGGAACTATGTGGAAACTAATATAGAACAAACTCCAAAGATGAAAATACAGAAATGTGTCCTCCAATCAAATCTGAAAGACAATGATGGTCCTGTTGATCAGGAATGATGGAAGTCTCAATCAATGACTCTGGATAAGAAATCAATGGGAGTGAAGGTGGATCAACTATCTTTGAAGAAGAATTAAGAACCTCTGAAACAACCTCAAGGGAAGTGTCAAAAGACTCCAAAGCATCACAATCATGGGTTATCTTCTCTGAAGAAGGAAGAGACACAATAGGATCCTCTAGGAATGGCTGAATATTAGGATCTCCATACAACTCCCATATGTGAGTCCAAAAAGCATGAGGGCACTCAAAATCAACAATAGATTCCAAAATGTCATCATCAACATGCATAACAATGACTCTTAAGACAAGATGCCTATTGTGTTTCCAAGCAAATTTCTGACAAGGAGTGCCAGGTTCGGGAACAAGATTATACAAATATGGCAACAAATGAATCCCTCTAAGATGAGTAATGATGCCATCTCTCCATTTTTCATAGTTCCCCCTCTTCCAGATGATCAAAGAAGAATGAAATGTAGAACCCATAGCTAATTATGAAAATTCTTAAAATCTCAAAGATAGAACCATCACATGAACGTATAAACTTCCAAATAAGATATGCAACTGAAAACGAAGTGCCCCCACAAATTGTACCTCTCCAAGTGTCAAGATATCCAAGTTATCAAGCAAATGCCCAAAAAGCACAAAACTCAATAGATAGTACCTAGTCCTGAATTGGAAAAGCGCATGGACTGGATGAAAGAGCTCCTCAATACCTTTCTGATGCCGCAAAAATGATAGAAATCGGAGATCGAGGCACCAAGTTATGAGCTAGGGAGTCTAAAAAACAAGGTTGACTTTAAGCTGAAATAAATATTGATAGACAATGAAATTAGGTGGATTGACCTATACCACTGCAAGGTTGGCGGAATCACCTTTCTGGCAATATATGGAACTCGAAATTTTGACTTCGGATGCCCAAGATATCCTCCGTGGAAAAAAATCGTTGATATGGAGCCCACTGAATAAAAGAGGGGGCCAGATTGAGCCCTAGGGCGGATTGACCCTTGGTCACCCACATGACCACCTGCAGCCAATGAGATAAAAAAAAGAGGGCCTGGATAGGGCATGTTGGTGGCAAAATAAATCCCTTCTGGGCGATAGCACGATCAGGTGGCGGGTGCCCCGCACCACGTAGGTGCCACGTCACCACAAGCCAAATCACCAAACACCAATTGGGCCCGCTCAAGGGTGGAGCGCATAAGTCACAAGGTTCCTCCACATGCGAGAGAGACTATCCACAACCACGTGAGCCTTGCTCACGGTTAAGAAGTGAGTGAATGGCTATTTCAATAGCCAAATACTACCTTACAATGCCAATGTGGGACTAAAGTCCCTGTGAAATGCTTGAAAGTCTGAACTGCAGACCCACCCTTACGCTCTTCATGGTGAAATAAACCTAAATTGATAATATATTTGTCGGAGACTTTACAAATATCAAAGTTTGCACACAAATGTATCAGCCCACCTCTGTTTTCCTCACACAAACCCTAAAATGGCAGGATTGATAAGCTTGTTTGTAAGACACTCAGCAATTGTTTTGATGTTTTAGAATGCACTTTCCCGGGCACCAGTAGTAAGAAGATAGATTGCCTAATTGACACGTCTCAAGGGAGATATATCAACTGCTTGACAAACTTCCTCACATCCTTTGCTTCTACTACGCACAAGGGCAGATCCAAATCATGGAGGTTCCTGACATGGCATTGAGGTTGGGCCCAGATGAGGGTGTCTCAACCCAGTCAGGGTGAGGTCTTTTTGGCCCTATGAGGGTGTCTTCCCTCTGCCTCGCCTCTATGAGGGTGTCTCGTCACTATCAAACAAGCTTCCCCCTTGAGTTCCTGCACCTCGATCACATTCACCCGCAGATACCACAGCTTGGCCGACAAGTGCACTTTAGAGTGCATGTGAATAAGCAAGCCTCCTGTATCAGATTGTCAGGCCTCAAGAAATGCCTTTGACAGTAGAAAATGTAGATACTGCTAAAAAAAGGAATGGCGCCCTGCAAAACTCCCACACCTTCACAAAGGCCTAGTTGGGTCTACAACCATTTAATACTCTCCATTCCTCATAGCAGGAATGCTGAAATCGATCACATTGATTTGTTGAAGACAATGATTGATGCCTTCCACAATGCTGAGCGCCACCAATTGGACCCGCCAATCAAATAATGCCGATCACAAAGAACAATGCCAAATACGGATGAAATCCGCCACAGGCAACCAACTTGCCTCCAATTGATGCAGATACAGACGTTGGCCACAATAGGCGAAATGGAAATTTAAAAAAAATCAAATGCCCAAAAAAATAGTTGCCTCTTTGATCGGATGAAGTCATGGACAATGAATATGCCAACCACCAATTCTTTGATACGGGCAGAAAACTCCTTAGTTCAACCCATTAAAAGTTGCAGTCTTCCTTGATCTAACCAAGAGCAATCAACCACAGAAGAATTTGTAATATGAGCCAAAAAAATGTGATTTTGATTGATATTTACAATGAATACTTTACAAATGTATTATATTGGCTTATATAGCGTTACATTTTCCGTAAATAAACTACTCTAACTTGTTAGGAGAATAACTTCCCAAACCTAATTATAAATTATTATGTGCCTAAGTAAACTTAAGCAAGTAAATAAGTATAATGCTATTTACTCTAACAATGAGCAAGAGGTATGCCTCGTATACTATGGATCATTGGTGTTGGGTTTACTATGTCTTCTACAAGAATAATTCTCATACACAAAAGTGTGTCTTGTCTTAGTCATGAACTAAACAACCACCTTCAGCTTTTTTACTTCATGTTGTACGTTAACTCCTTGTGATGATATAGAGCTATTGTATAATTGAAGTCAAAAAATTTGTGGTGTATCCATTTATGTGAGCTCACCCAAATGAACTAGTTCTATAGTAAAATTGATAAGTACATTTTTGTAATGGTGCTATTCAAGTATTTGGACAAAGCAACCATAGTGGTGGAAGCCTATGAAGCCAACAACCATACAGAGGGACACAAGCAACCAAATCCATGGAAGCTGTACACAACAACTCAAGTAGAGGAAACCAAGCTTATATTTAGGATGGCTCTCTTCTTTTTATGTTGCATGATCTTTGGAATCATATTAGTATAGAGCACAACATTCTTCATAAAAACAAGGCAACACCATGGACAAAAGCATGGGACCCCACTTTCAGTTCCCACCAACTTCCCTTCTAGCATTTCCCACCATACCATACTTATTTCCATTAGTATATATGACACTTGGCAAAGAATCGCGAGCAATGAAAGAGGGATAAGTATTCTTCAAAGAATTGGCATCGGAATGTTGTTTTCCAATCTATGCACAATAAGTGCAACTTTGAAAGAATACAAAAGGATCCAAATAGCAAAGGCCCATGGCTTGCTTGACAACCCCAAAATTACAATTCCCCTTAGCATCTTTTAGTTGGTTCCATAATTCGTTTTGATTGGAACAACATATATTTTTACTCTAGCAAGACTACAAGAATACTTTTACAATCAAGTGGTTAACAATATTAGAAGCTTGGGTATATCTTTATATCTAACACATTACTTTATATGTGAAAATCCCTATCAATGTAACCATTGCATTTGTGCTAATAATTAGAAAACACCATGGTGAAGATCAATTGTTGTTCAATAATGCCCCAAACTCGTGTCGCTCATTGAGTCAACAATTTTGCTTTCCACATATTCAAATAAACAATGAAAAGCAAACATTAAAAGATATAGTATTTTTAATCCCCTCCATTCCAAGATAAATTTGATCCACCCAAGAATCCAAAAACATTTAATCATAAGCTGCCTCAAAATCAAAACCTAGATTTGTATGAGAATCTATTAGCTAAAGCATGTACTTTCTCACTGGACGAATTGATAATGACTTGAATAGCAAACAATTTGTCCATTGCGTAGAAGCTCTTCTCACAAATGACTTGGATGTTAAATTATCTAAAAAGGCACAAAGTATGGAGAACCATTGTTGGCCCAAAACGGTGATTAGGGCTAAGCTAAGTAGAAGGAAGAACACGTGTATGAAAAAGAACAAATGGATGAGTAAATGGGACATTAACATGCAAGAGTGTCCAAACACTAATGAGGAAATAAAAAATTATATAACAGAAAAATTCACAAATGCCATGTGGGCAAAACAAATTGGTTGGAAGAAAGCATACTATATCAAAGAGTTTAACCCCACATAGGACCATGATGAAAAAGCCTACATAGGAGCAAAAATTAAGTGAAAAGTTAAAATGTTGATGGCCCAATTAAGGAGTAATGTCATCTTAGATGCAAGACTAATAGGTGGCCAAACCTCAAGGAGAGGGAAATGAGAACGCGTCTATTTTGCAACAAGGGGGTGATGGAGGCAAAATAGCACTTTATCATGGAGTGCACAGTCTACAATAATATTCATATCAAAAGTAGGCATGAGCTTTCCACAGTCCATAGAATTTAGAAAGAAGTGCTTTTTGAATTTGACTATATATTCATATCAAATACAAAACCACCCCGAAAATGGACAAACTAACTACCTTATTTAAAAAAGTAAGGAAAAAGAAAAACAACAAAAATTTTAATCAAAATCCACAATAAAAAAAAATCAATATAAAAAAATTTAAAAAACTTTTTAGACTTATACTCACATCGCATACTTTTATTGTGCTCTTAGTACCATGGAGTCTTGGACGTTCTCTTAGTCTCCTGGACGTTATTAAAATCTTCAATTTAATTAATATTTCCTACCTATAGCAAAATTTAACTTCGTTTCCGTGCACGTCTCTTGATTTGCGACGTTGCCACGTTTTGCACAAAAAGTCAAATTAAAAAAATGATTTATCCAAAACATCGTGTAATATAATAACTCTCGAATGTGAAAATTAGCGCCTAAAACGAACCAAATCATTCCATCACGAATCATACAGATCTATCCTTAAGCTTTCTAATACGAAACGAAGACTGTAAAACAACAAACAATGCGCTGGCATACGTTTCAGTTTGGGGCACTTTCCGAAGCTGTTGAGCCGCTTGACATTATTGAGAATGCAGGAGACCATCGCACTCCGTCTGGGCATCGGTTCGATTCTCATTCTCACTCTCACTCTCAGCGAAATCAATCCAATTCCTCTTCTTGCATTCCTTCATAAAAAAATAGCCCAAAACACCCGCCAGTGTGACAGAGAAGCTGAGTACATAAACAGCCCAATCAGCCAGAGTCATGACAAAGATGAGAAATGCCACGGGCACCGCACACATGAAGATCAACCCAGGTATTCCCACAGGAACCCTGTACGGCCTCTTCAGGTCCGGAAATTTCCGCCTCAGCCACAGAAATGACGTGAATTCCAGCAGCATCCCGCAGCTGTAGAGAAAATTGGCGGCCGAAATAATTGTGGTGAAGCTCAAATACGATAAAAGGAGCGTGCAGCTGCCCGAGATCAGAATGCCCAGGAACGGCGTATTGTAAGACGACCTTTTGGCCATGGCGAAGGGAAGGAGCCCTATTTCCGCCATGCCCAGAAGCTGAAACGATGCGCTACTCAGCTGAGCTTCAAAGAGCCCCACAGTCGACAAAACGGCGCCCAGCTCGATCCAATACTTTAGCCACGATCCGGCAATAAGCCCCGCCGCGTCGGCCAAGTAGCCGTCAGTCCATAAATCCCGATTCAATTCCAGCGCCCCAGTGGCCGCCATTAGCGGCAATATATAACCCAGGCAAGCCAAAACCCCCGCGCAAAACAGCGCCCTTGGAAACGTCCGCTGCGGATTTTCTACCTCACCGGCTAGAGTACTTGCATTGTCCCAGAAATTGAGGTTCCAGAAGAGCGTATTGAAGTAGAGCGACCAGTCCATGTGACCCTGGGGCGAAACCCCCCACCGTGGGGGTTTCAGCTTCGGGATGGAGAAGAAGAACATCAGTACAAACGGCGTCAAGGAGACTAACCCTAGCGTAACGGCCGTCCAGCCCACTATACTGAGCCCCATGAAATTCAGATAGCTCAGCGCAATTGTATAGAGCAAGATCGCTACGCTTCTAACAGGGCCGCCGCTAAAGGCCGTGAAGATGATCTTCAGATAGTCGACGCAGAGAGCAGGGTAAGCGGCGTTGTTAATGACGCCGCTCACCCATTTCCACCATCCCATGAGAAACCCCCAAAATGGCCCAAATGCCGCCCACGCCCACACTACGTAACCGCCATTGCCTGGATACGCCGTTGCTAGCTCCGCCGTTACCAATGCCTCTGGTATGCTCCATACAAAGGGGAATATTATAAACCCTAGCAAGGCTAACAGAGGTCCAGCAGCTTTCACGGCCGGCTCTTCGCCGAAGGGGCCGCCTGATACTTCGAAGTAGATGAGGAATATCAAGGGAACAAGCTTCAGCTTCTTCGATTTCGACTCCGTGGGTTCGATCCGCAGAACGTTCGTTGGGCCGCTTAATTCTTCTTCGTCGCCCAATTTAACAGTTTCCGACGATTGGCCCATTCATTCACGGGCTTTTCTGCAATCTGGGTGGACGAAATGTTTTGTCGCCCACTTCAGATCTGGATCCAAGTTTTGGAGGAGCCGCCAATGTAAAGATGAATTGTTTGTGAACCCAATCAATTAAAGATTCGATCCTGTAAATTGGGTAGCGTGTTGATGCAATGAACGCACGTCTGACGTCGTGGGGAGGAATTATTCTGGGTGAAAGACCTAGACTGTAGACTTTGAAGCGTCTGACCAAAAGATTCTTCATCCATTTTTTAGTTTTTAAAATGACTCTGAAGTCGGGGTTAATACGGTAGCTTGAAAGATATTTTCCGGCTTTCAGTTCATTCACTCAAGTCACCTGCCAAAAGCTGCAAAAAACAGATTGTAATATAAGAATGTTATGTTTGTTGAACTACTCTAGCATTACCGAAGGTGTGTAGACTGGTAGTTTAGTTAAAAGGTGAAAAAAAACTGGTCCTCTGTTGAAATCTTTGTTCATTAGTGGACCGCAGAAGATGCACTATTTAAAGCCACAATGAATAAGTTGCAAGTGAATCCATAGCTTAAAGACATTGATTAGCCTATGCAGAAGATGAAAGTTCAAGTCATAATGGATAAGTTGCAAGTGAATCCATAGCTTGAAGACATTGATTAGCCTATGGAAAAGTTGCTCATGTCCCAACACAAATATAGGGACCAAGGTAACTTTAAAGGAAAAATTGAGTGGAGTTGATTGAATTTGAGAAATAGGAATTCATAAACATCCTAGACCTTGAATGAATGAATGAATGAGTTTTAATAACGTCTACGAGACCAAAATAGTCTATGGGACCAATTGACCAAAGCACTAGGAATTCTTCAGGTTCCTTTCGATGTCATCCCGCCTTCTATGGATCTTTACCAACAATCGGGCCATGTTGTGAATCCTCCCTTCCTCAAATAATTCACTAAAACTGCCAACATTCACGCTGTTAACCTGCTGCATACGGATATCCTTGTACGCACCTTGTAATGGCATATAAGACTTCAAAAATGCAAAAAAATGATTTAAATTGAACAAATAAGAAATAGTTTTTAAAAAGACTATTCTCAAGTGAATGGGCCCAAGGCCTAAATTTGATGGCCGTATGACCGCATTTAGGCTTTTTTGTCGTAAAATACAATCAAAATTTAAAAATGATTGTATCATATGAAAGGAGAGATTTTGGATAAACTGTCAAAATTTATATAGAATTGTGGTGATATATATATATATATATATATATATATATATATATATATATATATATATATATATATATATATATATATATATATATATATAATTTTACTTATATTAAAGTATGTCATAGTATTTTAAAGGCACCTTTGAATAGATAACCGTCATAAAAAATTTGCTTGACAGGGAGGGTCGACCGTCAAATTTAAGCCCTGAATAGGCCCAATTAAGCAAATAAGAATAAGAATTAAAGTTAAACTAAATAAAGAATTATATGAATCTTATATTTTATTAATTAAAAATTCATCTTAAAATATACTACTCTTAATTTAGAAAGGGAAACTAAAAACTAAAATAATGTCTTGTATTTTGATTATAATATTTCCAATCAAATTAAAGTAAATCCCCATCACCTAAATTGGCCCTTACCTTCTAGTAAAATAGAATTTTGTTAATTGGGAATATAAAATATTTGACCAATTCAATAGTTTTTTTTCATTTTTTTTTAAAGAAGAGAGACATGTCGTTGCCTTACAAAACAAGTATCTGAGAAGGTGGGTAATGCTAGGCTTGAAGAGAGTTGTTGATGTTTTGGAAGACACCAACAATGCAAGTGTCATTGTATAGGCATTTGACAACTATTGATGTATTTGAAGGACATGAAGCAACATAGGTGTAATTTTTTTAATACAAGGGACATTCCAACCACAAGAACTTTGTAGGATGCAATGGCACCATCAAGGCTAGCAAAGGTGTAGGTATTGAATTACTTGTTCTCCACTATAGTATGTGTAACAATAATTTACATAATCCTAGGGGTAGTAGGATAATATTTTATGTTTTTGTATTTCTTAGCTACACTAGAAGCTAAACACTCATCTAGAAGATGAACTAAATAATGATTTTCATATTGTCAAATATGTACATTTTGATTGAATGGAATAAGCTTTCATTGAATATTTTTCTAGTTGTCTAAGTCTCATACATTTCATTTGTCAATCTTTTATCCATTTCATTCCTGGGTCTAACACAATTATAATGCTCGACTTTTTTATTATATTAATATAATCAAAAAGTTCAAAGGATTACATTTTGTGTATTACAAAGGCCCATGACCAACTAGCTGATCCAGCACTACCCATCCCTACTCTTATCGCTATACCTAGAGATGCCACGCAGGGCTCAAAATACTAACAAAATGCAACCACACAGGGCCTGACATTGACTGTTTCAAAGACTTAGAAATATACTTAACATGGCAACCATATCCATATAACAGAGGAAAACAAAGAGAAACTATTTACCCAAGACCCCATAGATGCCATTATCACATAAAACCTAGATTATGAGCCATCGCCTGAAATTCTGCCACCCAACCATACTCCCCACCAACCTATTCCATGTACAGCAACCTTTTCAGGAACCTTACCCCTACTTCTACTTGCTCATGGTGCTCGAGAAGAGCCGGCCCCTTTAAATCTAGGAGAAAAGGGAAGTATTTAACCACTTCATCACCATCCTGTAATAGTGGGAGATCCTTTGGTCTTGGAATCCCAATTCCTAGTGCCACCGCTTCTATGATTGCATGCAACCCTAACAACAAATATGATTTGAAAGTCTTCCTTACCAGTAGTTCAACTTCCTCCTTTTGCATTCCCCAATCCAAAATAACTACCAAGAAATGCAAAGCAATGGAAGTATCTACTCTGTATCCTTCGTTGTTTTCCAGAAAACCTCTGCCCATAATGACTTTTACTGCCGCTAAGGTTAAGCCATCTATCCTGCAAAGAATCCTTCTTAGTCTTTGGTTTGTGACTTCCCCCTTAAATGCCATCTATCTTACTGAACTCTCCAATTGTATAGGAGTGTCCAAACCCAAGTTAATTAACCCTTTTGGTGCGATTCGCACCACAAACCTCGACCTCCACACCATTAGCAACAGAGAAAGGATTGCTGTAGTCTCCAAAAAGATAGATGCAAGCCAAGCTAGAGAAAGAATGAAAAGCAGGACAAAGCTCGTTGTACTAGGCTTCTCTTTATTATGAGTCCCTTCCCCTGTCCTCTTAATGATTCTTCTCTACTAGATGTGACGTTGTATTATGAACACAATCGTCCCGTCCCTTTGCATGTGAGACAAGATCAATGTGAGGTGATTTTAAACTGCCATTCCATATCATTCTGCCAATGCTACTAAATTGAGTTGTCTGTTCATTCGCTGGTGATGTGACTCTATCTATCATTACCAATATATTTGTTGACATGTCCTTATGAATGAAATAAGATCCTTCCCCCTTGGCTGACCAAGCTAACATGTCGATCCCCTAGACCTTCCACACCCATTTATGTGGAAGGTCTCCCACCCTAGCACCCACAATCTTGAAATTGATTCTCAGAATGGACTTCCCATATCGAAAGTTTCTTTTACCTCCCTCCCATCTGCTCCCAAATTAGAAAGAACATCCACTTCTGAGTTACCTTCCCTCAATATGTGTTTTATCAGTACCAATTCAAAAAAATCTAGGAGGGTAAGTGTTTGTTCTAGCATAGCATTCAGTCTCTAATTATCCATCCTCTTGGTTCTAAGACCATTTATTGTTACCAGAAAATCCCCCTCAATTTCCAATTTTTTTATGTTGAGTTCCTGGCAAAATCTTAGTCCTAGGATTAAGGCTTGCATCTCTGCTGCATTGTCGTTTGGCCATTCCAGTCTCGAATGATGCAACCGGCTCCTGAGACCCCTAGGTTGCCTGTTGTTGCCCCGTCAAAATTTAGTTTGAACCATCTGACTTCAAGAGGGCTCCATTGCACTGCTTGCCTTTCTGCCCTTGAGTTCCTCTGATCCACCACTTCTATTGTAGGTAGCTTCAATCCTTGCCATGATTTACACATCTCTGCATCCCAACTGGTGAACTTTCTATTTCTATGACCTCCTTCCTCTTTTCTTGCATTCATAACCTCTACAATATTTGCCTCTACCTTGTTCAGAAATGAGTGGAGGGGCCTCTCCTTCTCCTAAAAAATTATTCTATTTCTTTCCTTCCATATCTCCCAAATTAGCATGGAAGGACTAATGACCCATAGGCCCCCAAAAATGGACTCCTTCTTTAGCAGTGGCTAAGAGATAAGAAAATCTAACATATTCTCTGGATATGTTGTAAGCCAATGAAGTTTGGTACATACCCATAACCAACTCCTTGTTGCAAATTCACAGTTGAGGAAAAGATGATTTCCTGTTTCCTCTGCTTGCTTGCATAGAATGCATCTAGAAGGTTCA
Organism: Cunninghamia lanceolata; assembly: GCA_027924645.1. Lineage (NCBI taxonomy): Eukaryota > Viridiplantae > Streptophyta > Pinopsida > Cupressales > Cupressaceae > Cunninghamia > Cunninghamia lanceolata. The sequence goes on from BSBN01000803.1 coordinate 16,245,397, forward strand.
GCAAAGCCCATTTTCCTAAATCCGTCTGCTATGAGCACTCTTCCTCTAGAAGCTACCCACATGAAAATTCCTGCCTTAGGGAGGCAAAACTTGTTCCAACACAGCTTGATCGGAAAACTTGATTCCACCCCTTGATCTCCTTTTAGAACTCTGTATCCTTCCCTTACATTCTACTGCCCTGAAGGAAAGGTGTTCCATCTCAACACATTTGCCCCTTCTCTGAAGCTTATTCTACAGTTCCTCAAAACTTCTTCAAAAGCTTCTGTTGCCCTGTCCTCCACACCAAGGTCCCTAACATTTTTCCATTTTACAGCTGCTCCAATAGAAGATGTAGGGGTTATAATATAATTTCTAACATTGTCTCCCCACCTTTGCTTTGTGACAATTTCAACTTGTTCTAGTTCCTCTCTTAATGCTAATCTAGAGTGTCCATCCCAAGAGTTCTCCCAAAAGAGGGCTTTACTCCTATCTCTAATTTCCCAAGTTAATTGGCTTAAGATCATATTTTTGCAGCTTCTTATAAAATTCCATATTCTTGATCCCTTTGGCAGCTGTCTAGATGTGAAGATATTGTTTTCATCTTCCTCTAAATACTTCGCTTTAACAATCTTCACCCATTTGCTGTCCTGCTTTGAGTGAATAGCCCAAACCAGTTTTGCACCTAATGCTATATAATGTGAAAGAAAATCCTTTAAGCCAGTACCATCTGCTTCTTTTCGCTCACAAACCTAGCTCCAATTGATCAAGGAGTATTTGTACTGTTCTGAATTACCTTGCCAAAAGAAAGTTTTCATTTTTTGGTTTAAATCTCTAAATGTTGCTTTTGAAAGTGGAAAACAAGACATTGTGTATGTCGAAATAGCATAAATTACAGCCTTAAGCATTGTCAGGCGACCTGCCCAAGAGAGCTACTTACCTTTTCAGGAGGCTAATTTATTCTTGACCCTTTCTATTACAGCATCCCATAACTTCCCAAGCCTGACCCCTTTCGCAAGTGGCAAACCCAAATGTTTGCAAGGTAAATCCCCTTTTTTGAACTTCAAAATTCTAAGAATGCAGTTTTCTTTTGCTGTGTTGATGTTAAAAAGGAACACCTCATATTTTAGTTGACTAACCTCTTGGCCCGAAGCAGTGGAGTATTGATCCAGAATAGCTTTGAAATGCTTAGCTTCTCTTTCTTTAGCCATCCCAAAAAGCATGGTGTCATCAGCAAATTGTTGATGAGTAACTTCTTGCACTCCACTTGTGATATGAACCCCTTCAAGCTGCCCTTCTGACCTTGCCTTGTGGCAAGTTCTCCCTAATACGTCTGCCATTATAATTAATAAGAAGGGTGACATTGGATCCCCCTGTCTGAGTCCTCTTGAACCACTGAAAAAGCGTTCGGGGGAGCCATTGATCAATACTAAAAACCTCAGACTAGCTACCCACTCAAAAATTTAGTTCAGCCAAGGTTTATCAAATCCAAATGCTTCTAGAGCCTTAAAAGGAATCTCCAATTTACCTTATTGTAGGCTTTCCTGATATCTAATTTGATGAACGTCGCCTATTTTTTAGTTCTTTGAACTAAATGTATCACTTCTTGAGCGATAATTACTCCATCTAAAATTGACCTTCTAGGTACAAAACCAGTTTGTTCTTCTGCTATTATATCTGGTAGAATTAACTTCAATCTATTGGCTAGTGCCTTTGCTAAGATTTTATAAAAGGTATTGCACAACACGATTGGTGTGAAATCTTCTAAAGCTTCTGGCTTTTCCTTTTTAGGGATGAGTGCTATAAAGGTGTTATTAACTTCTCGTAGAATCTTACCTGTCCTTCTAGAATCTTTGATTGCTTCTGTCACTTCCTTACCCAGAAACTCCCAACATTTTTGGAAAAATGCTGCTGGGAACCCATCGGGTCCAAGTGCTTTGTCCAGATGTAGACCAAATAATGCTTCCTTAATTTTTGCTTTTGAAAACTTTTTGTTCAACAGCTTGTTCTACTCTTCCGTTACAAGTTTGGGAATGCTTCTTAGTAATTTTTGTTGGCTTTCCAAGTTTGACCTCTCCCAATCATTAAGTAAATTTTGGAAGAAATCTAATGTCACTTTACTGATTTCTTCCATTTTCTCAATCACTCTTCCATCTACCAATTTGATTGATGATATTCTATTTACTTCTCTCCTAACCTTTGTGGAATTATGAAAGAATTTAGTATTCTTATCTCCTGCCCTTAGCCAAGTTTCTCTGGATTTTTTGCTCCAAAAAATTTCCTCCTTTGAGAGAAAATCCCCCAACTTGCCCAACAATTCTTTTCTAATAGGAAGTTGTTTGCATCCATACCTTCTTTTAAAACTTTTTCATTAAGAGCCTCAAGTTTTGATTTTGCTTTCCTTTTTTCCTCAAAAATATTCCTAAAACATTCCTTATTCCACCGCTTAATGTTCTGCTTGATTAATTTTAGCTTAGTGACAATGTTGAAAATTTTGGATCCCCCAGGGTCAATCTTTGTCGACCACCGCTTCACCAATTCCAAAAAATTAGGGTCTTTGAACCACATATTTTCAAACTTGAAAGGGCATCTTACTGGTTTCCTTTCCCCGACTATTTCCAGACAAATGGGGTAATGGTCTGATCTAGATATAGAAAATATCTTGCATTCCATACTAAAGGGGAATTGCCTCAGATCTCCTTTGAATAAAAATCTGTCTAGCTTCTCAGCAATATTGCTAAAACCTAATCTTCTATTTGTCCACATGAAAGAGCCATTTCCCATAGGAATTTCAAATAACAAGTTCCTATCCACAAAATCTTCAAAATCTAATTGTGATTGCAACTTCCTTCCAACCCCCCCTCTTTAGTCCTATGATTTTAGAATAGCATTATAATCCCCGCCCAAGAGAAAGAAATCAAAAGCTTGACTGCTACATATGATGTCTAGTTCTTTCCAAATTTGTTTCTTTTCCAAACAAGAGTTGGGACCATAAATGTTAATTAATAAGAAGCTTAAGTTAGAGGCTAAGCTCCTTACCTTGCTTGCAATCCACACTCCGCTTTTGGCTACCTCCTCTATTAGCACCAATTGTGGTTGCCAAAAAGTGATAAGGCCTCCAGAAGCACCATTGGAGTTGACCCCTAGGGATTTCCATGTACATAATCTCTTGCAGAACTTATCTCTTTCCTCCTAACTCGGTTTAGATTCCTAGATAATGCATATGTATGAATAGAAATTCTCCAAAAAATGCCTAAAAAGGCATCTTTTGTTAGGGGCGTTTAAGCCCCTAACATTCCAGGATATGATTTTCATTGTTTTTCGGGAAGGGCTCCCCCCCTTCCCTATTTTTAGCAAATCTCTAATTTTTAGCTGTCCACTAGCTTCTCCGTCCAATTTCAATTTCTCCCTGTTTGGAGTGCACCCTCTGCCTTTTGTTTCTCCACAATTTGGCACTAATTTTGTTGAGTCCCTCTGCCCAATTCCTAATGTTCCTTTGATCAAAGAGTCTCCTACCACAATTTCTTCTATTTGATTATGATCCGTCATATGCTTTAGAGAGGGCGGTTCATCCTCTAAATCCAAGTCCTGGTTTTCCTCCTCTTTTAACTCAATTCAATTCTCCTCTAGACCTCCTTCTCCTATCATAATGGATCCAGCCTTCACTGCTTCAGCCAATTCTGCCAATTCCTTACCTACTTCAATTATGGAATTGAGATCTTCCTTCTGAACATTTGGTTGTAACATTTCCAAAGTAGCTAAAATTTTCTTGTCCAAGCTTTCCACTTTTGCCCAAAATGTCTTTATTGTATCTGCCTTTTCCAAATTTGTATTTGTGTCATGCTCCTTTGGCACTAGCCTATTATCCTTCTTTAGGGGATCCTTTGGAAGTTCAACCTCTTTCTCTTTTCCTTCATTATGATTTGGCACCGATTTGTTGTATTCATCTGCAACCCTAGTTTCTTTTTTGCTCTCACCTTTATGTTCTAGGTTTTTGTCCCAAGAACGCATCCTAGAGTTTCCAATAGTTCTCCCTTCAGTCTAGGTTCGAAAACCAGTTCTTGTTTCAAAGTCCCCCATTCAGTAAAGATTTCAATTTCTCTCCATCGCAAGGAACTGGGCTTGTTTTCCACACAAAGCCTGACATAAGATCCATTCCTCTCCTTTTCAGACCATTCTTCAACGTAGATGTATTTGCCCAAATGTCCGCCCAGTTTTTCCAGGATCACGGGCTGCCAAAATTCTAAAGGCAGGTTTGGCAGTTTATACCAGTCATGAACATAATCTAATTGATGTTTGGATGGGTCAAAACCTATCTCCCAATTTTTTATGTAAAAACCAAAACCATCCAAGAGCCATATTCCATCTAAAATTTTAGCTTTAATTTTTGTCGATGGACAAACAACCACAAAGAATCCATTCGATAAATATTTCATTTTTAAATCATGTCCCCATCGCTCTTGTCACCACTGGACTAAACCTTTCCGATCTAAATTTGTCCCGAACCATTTACCAATCAACCCTAATTTTTTCATGTGTTCTATTGAAGGTCCTAGCAAAATAGGTGGCATTACCATGGAAATTTTATTACCTTGCCTCCAGGTGCTTCCCTGCTCTGTCGTGTTCTTCTTACCAAAACTACCATTTCCCTCTGTTCTAGGGTTTCTCCACCTATTCATTGGTGGCCTTCTGAAATTTAAATTCGTTCCCTGAAATCTTTGATTAAATCGCCTCTGTGAACGAAAATCTATGTTTCAGTTCTATCATTCGCCATGATCGTGAAAAAGTCCTTGTCTTCTATTTCTTTCTTCTGCCGCTTGATTTCTCCATTCTTCCTTGCACGCTCTTTCTTGTAGGGTTTCCAGAGGGATTTCACTTTTCGCATCTTCGACCCAGGATGTCGATCCGAGTCCTTCCTTTTCTTCTGCTCGATACCTTTTCGCTTGTTCTCTTTGCTCGACAGGTTTTCCAGACCTTTGCACCTCACCTGAAACTGTATTTTCGCCCTTTTCGCTCTTCTGCTCTTCTTCCATGACCGAATTTTATTCTATAATGCTCGACTTTTATTTTTGCATTTTTTCTTTTATTATATCATGGTACATACTAGGTTGATGTATGTTTTTTTTTTAATTCAATTATTTTGTCAGTTTCCATATTAAAAAAAGGTGCTTCCAACATGGTAATGATTTCTATGATGGTGAACTTTCGCAAAAACATTTTTGTATATGGTTTTCCTTTTGGTGTATTTTGGTATTGATGTTTAAAATCACCTTGTTCTTTAAAGTAAGGTGCAAGAAAGGTGTAATGTTCCCAACCAAAATAATATTAAAATATTCTTAGATCTAAAATACTCGAATTATTTTTAACAACCAAATATAAAATTTAGTTGAAATCTAAAATACCCACAACCATTAAACAAAGACCTACACTCAAATCACTCAAAACCTAGACATGCATGTTAGGATTAAGGTGCCATCAACCTTGTAAATCCTATGTAATTAAATACTCCTAATATTGTTTGTAAATCACCCACAAGGGATGAAAGGTTTCACCAATAGCGGTCTTGTTTCAGCTACATGTTTATTATTGTGAATCTAGACCGTTCGTCATTATGTCACAGATCTGACGGTCGATATTTTGTCGATTATCTTGCCCTAGAAGGCAACCTCCTTTTATAAGGATATTTGTACTACATTTTTTTATCAGATTGGAGAGTAATAGGCACCTTAGGATTGAAGACTGAAGAAATAGAGGAAGTGCATGTATTGTAATCTCATATATTTAAAGATAATATAACTTGGAACCTCTTTTCTTGGTGGAGTTTTTTACCCAAAAGGATTTTCTCCACGTTACATACTGTGTTATGTGTTCAGATCTTAGTGCATGTTATTGTTATCACCCAGTTTTGCACCCTTGCATGAAGCTGTTAAAGCTCTGCAAACTGGAATAACATGGGATTGATCTCTAAGTGTGGGACTTTGCTAAATGAGATCAAACCTCCAGAGAAGGCCGGCTTCCTTGTCTAGCTATCACTTGAAACTACTAAATTTTGGGGGGAAAAGGGAGAGAGAATGCTTGTAATGAAAACGAATAAAAGCTTGAAAACATAAAAGGGTGATACACCAGATAGAATTAAAGAAACTTCCACAGAACTGAAGGATGCACAACACAATCAGAATATGGCAAGTAGGCATACACAGGTTAGATGACTCTAGCAGAGGCGAGAAGCAATATGATTGAGAGGAATACAACATTCACAGACAAACCACATGCAAATTCACATAGAACCAGAAAAATCAGTAAAGAGGTAAAAATAACTTGCATATATTTGACAGAGAGGCAAGGTTACAGTATATAAAAACTCTATTTGGAAACAGAAAGACCAGGATGCCAAAAAATTTCCAACCCTATTTACAACATTCGAATGCATATGTATAGCATTCCAAACAAACCTAAGTCGGTTACAAAATTTGCTCTAAAAGCTGTCATAGAAAAATATCTCAATCGATGACTGTCTAGCTGCATCAGTTATGGCGTCGAAATCTGGAACTGGGCGGATGGGGAGATATTTAGAGTCTTTATTGCAGCTACTTACTCATCGCCAATCTTCAGCCAACGCATCAGTGAGGAGATATTTTGATCATGAATGCGAGCAGCTTCCATACCTGCTGAAATGAATGCAAAAAAAACTATCTACATCTCGTTCAAGAAGTCGCTGAAACGTCCAGTCGCCCAAAATATGCAACTCCAAATCTAAAAATTGAAAAGTGACAAAAGCTCCTGAAAACCCTTCCAAACGAAAGAGGGGACAAAAACATGCATCTTTGCCTCTTGAAGCATGTCGAAATTTGCCAAAATGGAGGAGATACAGGTGGTCAATGTTCTGGTCAAATGCCTGTATATATCGCTTCTGCATCTATGTATATATCACTGCATCTTGGCGCCTGAATCGGCATTCAAAAATTCATTCTGCAACTCCTTTTCATATGCATGGCGCTTTGTATATCGAGCTTGTATATGCTTTGTATTTTCAAATTTGCATATGCATACAATTCCCCTTATATGTGTGGGCCCCACCATTTGTATCTCCTCCTCTGCATATGCAAAATATACAAGCCGCGGACCCCAAAATGACTATTAGCTGTATTTGATTGTGTGGCTCGGGTCTGGCTTGTATATTTGACCTGCATCCTTCTTTGCACATCGCTGATATACAAACCCCTTTGTATATTTTCCTTGCGGCACTACAGCAAATGTACATTTGCACCTTGTATGTTAAATATGCAAACACAATATACAAACCCACATACATGCAAACAGAGAATCTTAACGGCATATGCCCGCGATGTATATCTGACTTGTATATCACAATATACAAGCACCACATACATGCAAGCCGCGGATTCCAAACCTTTTATGAAGCAGATCGGAAGCATTTTTGAAATCCGGCTTGCATATGTATTTGTATCTGTTCCTTTGTATGTCAAAACATACAAACACCTTTCAAACATGGTAGACCCGAAAACAACATAGAACAAATTGAAACTTATATCGGGTCCGGACTGTATATGTTAGCTTTGTATATCAGCTTGTATGTGCGAACATACAAACACAACATACAAACCCCTTTCATACAAATGGGGAATCTTTGAGGAATATTCCCGCAATGCATCTTTTGATTGTATCTTTCCGCTTGTATGTGTGAACATACAAAGCAATATACATTCCTCCCATATACAAATAAGGAATCTTTATGGAATATTCTAGGAATGTATAACCGATATGCAAACCTTACCTTGTGTTAGTGCCTGAATTGACTGACAGTTTTTGAGCAAATTTTCATGCAGGCACCTTCCCTAAATATCCAAAAAATGTTCTAAGTGTTGGACCTCCTCAGCATTTTTCAGCTGCAGTATCATATTTTCCTGAGGAGGAGGTCATCATCATCATGTTTGCTTCGATGGTGGTCAGCATCATCATGTTTTCTGTCGACTTGTTTTTCATCAGGATCATCATATTTCAATATCGGGTGATGTTTGGATATCATCCTGATCATGCTGATGAGCTACAGTGTGCCCTGATTTGTTTGCGGGGGTGATTTTTCAAGTATCCGGTGATCTTCCAATTATCACCTTGCCCTTTTATGATGATGATGTCACCCCGATCTTCTGAAGGGGTTATTCTCTGAGTTGTTCGACTTGACTTGTTTTTTCTTAAGGGTCGTCATCATCATCATCATATTTCCAGTTATCGCCTTGTTGCTTGCGAGGGTCATCATATTTTCTGCCTGCATGATATTTCGCCGGGGTGATATTTTTATCATCAGGTGATCTTGGTTATGATCATCCTGATGATGTTGTTGAAGAGTTCTAAGTATGACCCGATATTCACTGGGGTCATCATATTTTGAACGTCAGGATGATCTTAGTCAATATCATCCTGATGTTGTTGTATCACTTTATGTTCATTGTTTTATCATCCTGATGATGCTGACGTCATTCTTATGTCAGGGTGATATCTATTTCTCTGCCTATCTGCATCATGATATTTCCGAAGGAGGGGGTGATATTTTCATTTTTGAATATCACCCGGATGTATGTTTGTTCCAGCGTCATGATGATGCTGATATCAGGGAGATATCCGCCTGTCGGCTTCGTGCATTATCTAGTGGGGGTGATCTTTTCAAATATCTGGCATATTCATTTATCACCCCGATCTTATAGTGGAGCTACAGTGCAACATGATATTTGTGCATCAGGATGATATTTCCAAATATCCGGTAATCTTCCGAATATCATCCTGATGTCGATATGATGATGACGTCATCAAGGTCCGGGGGGGTCATATTTCTAACACAGATCATCTTGTGGAGATCTCCCGATATTTGCAAACATGATGATGACGTCATCCGGATATGAGGAGGAGCGCAGTAGGCAGATATGCTGATGACGTCAGCAGGATATGACGGTGACGTCATCAGGATGTTCATCGGCCAGACTTTTGGTATAGGCTCAGCAGGAGGATGTTCCTCCGATGGATCAGGTTGTGTCGATGAAGGCGATTATCATGCACGTTATATTGCGATATGATGCTGACGTCAGGGTGATATTTCAAGCGACAGGATATCATGCTGTTGGAGGATGATGATGAAGTCCTATACTAGTGTCGTCAGGAGCAAAAGCACCGACATTATATATGCTCGTGGCCTAGTATATAAAGTGTTGAAAAGGTCACCACGGGGTGCATGTGGGATAATTGATATCCTGCATATTTGAAATATCATGACGATGAATCTTGGCGGGAAATGGTTGCGATCGACTGTTTGATGTTTTTCCCAAGGCTGCGGGTTGGTGCGCCATTAGTGGCGAAGGTTGCAGAGGTATGGGCAGATCTGGTACCCGATTGAAGGTGTACATCAACGGACAGTGGCGCAGGGCTCGAGATTTCTTCCTGTCTCCTCCCCTACCTACTGCATTCATGTTTGGGCGCCAATCTGGTAATGCGTTGAGCGCCATTTTTTTGAAACTGTATATCTGGCGGGATTTCTGGTCAACCATGTAATTAATTGCTGTGGTACACTACCTGGCTGTTATAAGCAGGAAGTGTTACTTATTTTTGGTTGTTAAAAGTTGAAGATTTTTGGCTCTGTAATTCAAAACAAGCTGATCTGGTTGCTCTGTACAGCTTAACCTGTGAGTTTATGTATCTCTTGTTGTATGTTTTTGGCATGAACCCACTGATTTCATGATTAATCTTATATGAGAAATGCTATCTTAGCATGTGTTTTGTTAATTCTGTCTCCAGTATTGCATGTATTCTTCTTCTGAATCTGGATATTTGGGTAATGTTTAGATTCTAGAGCATAGAATTCCTATGTTGAATGTCTGATCTTTTAACTTCTGCTCAAGGGGTAGATTAAACTGTTTTCAGGTTGAACATTGGGAAGGGTATACTGCAGTAGGGATGCCATAAGTAGAGATAACTTAACACTCTATATTGGGAGATATTTGCAAGGCAGGTATCACATATATCCCCCTGAAATCCAGTTTTAGCTATTCATGTTGATCATTCACAGGTGTATGTCTACTGACTCCAGGCCCTGGATAGGCACCAATCATGCTTTGTTTTTGTGTTACAACCATGTCCAGCTTTGCATCCAAACTTAAAATCCAAATCAAAATCTAAAACAACCATTAGGACATTAGAATTAGTTTTAGGATCCTCAGTCCTCTGTCTACAACTGCAAATAGGCCCAAAGCTAGCCCCTTTGCTCTTATCTTTCAGTTTTGGTCTACTTACAGGAGGACTTATCTGCTTTCTGTTAGCATCCCAGCCTTGTATGCATATCCTCATGGATGTTGAGTAGGGAATACCCCCCTAGGTCTTGCAGAGCCTGAAGAAGAAGAGGAGATAAAATATAGAGTCTATCTCCTACACTGTTGGCCCCTGGCCCAGAGATCCTGTTGATCACTGATGGCTACCTTGTAGGGAAATCTGGGAATAAGCATCCAGTCTGGGAAAAAACCAACAGAAATTGGCGACTCTGCTGAAGAGTCTTTCATGTGAAAAATGATGCTCTGCTGGTGGAATGAACCTGGAAAAAAATAGCTTTCAGCTGCTGTAAATTTTGTCCTCTCTGGAGAGGTGGCGACTCTGCAAAAAAGATCTAAATGCACATGAAAGATAGATGTACGTTATTGGTTGAAAGATGTACATATTTCTGCATCTGTATGAGAAAAGGTACCTTGTTACTTCCCCTTTATTTGTTGTTTTACTGCATAGGTTAGATGCCAGGGGAAGCCTTAGGTCTTAGGCAGACAGAGGATGTCTAAGAGTAAGATTTTTATGAATCCAAGTATGAATTATCCCATACTCAGTGGTGAAATGTTGAATAAAAGAATAGAAGAGATAAGAAATAGGTTCATATTCTTAGAGGCTGAGCAGGCCCAGTTAAAAAGCAGTAACCCTATTGTGTCTGCCAGTCAGAAGGCTAAACCTCTTCCCAGCCCTTTTGATCCTTTGTATGACCAACTGGATTTGTCATGGGTGGATTATAAAGTAGAAACTATGCCTGCTAGGATATACTGTCAGATGCCTAGATTTAGTGGTCACAATGTATGTGATGGGAATGCACATATCCAAAATTTTCACAGTTTTATGGGAAAATATTCATTTAGAGATGAGGATATGTGGATGAGGTTTTTTGTTAGGTCCTTTGATGCAAAAGCAAAAGACTGGTATTTGAGCTTTCCAAAGAAATCCTTTGCCTGTTGGGATGAGCTTGCTGACTGTTTCAAGGAAGAATTTGCAAAAGAACCGGCTGATCTTGTTGCAGAATTGATGAGAATCAGAAAACAAGATGAAGAGCCATGTGTTGATTTCAGTCATAGGTTTGCAATAGCCCTTTCACAGATCCCAGAAGTCTTCAGACCTGATATTTCAGCCTGTGTTGGCATATTCTTTGAAGCTTTTGAAGAGGGCTTTAGTGCAATACTGAGGGATTTCAAGGTGACAAGTATGCAGATGGCATACAAGTTCGTAGAAAAAATAGAAAAAACCAGAAATGTGCACCTGCTGAAATCCCTGTCCCCAGGCCTTGGTGTGAGAAATGGTTGTGAAGCTGCAAATGACCAAATGATTATGGCATCATGTGCAGATAAAAATGAAAATGAAAGCATAGAGGTTGAGACTGCTGTGTTTGAACATAATGCTAACAATACTGCTCAACTGGATTGTTCACCAGTTGAGGATGCCAGTGAAAGGACTAGTGAGGATTCCCATTGCAATGATGAGGCAGCTGACCATGAAGACAATAACGAGGTTGTGGACAGCAATGAGCAATTTTTGGAATGGACCTATGGAGACAATTGTGAGTATTGTACTCAAGACAGAGAAGATATAAGCAAACAGAGAAGCAGTCCTATGTGTGACCCATTGCCTACCTTTCAAACACATGGAGATCATGAAGAGCAGTCAGAAATTGAAATAAGTGCTAGTTCAGAGCATGATTGTTTTTCATTTGATGGCTGTTTTGCTTATGACACACAGGCTGATACTCCTCCAAAGAGTGAATCCATTGGTGATGAAGATGTGTGCTCTGCTGCCCATGAACAAATGGCATACTATGATCAAACTGATGCACCTGGGTCACCCATTTATGACACATATGGTGATGAGGATCTGTCTGAGTATGGTGAAGATCTAGACACTATTTTTGGCTTGGATTCTGTTTCTCATCCTGATGAAAGAGGAAACAACATGCATCAGGTAAGTGACTGTGAAAATGTGCCTGATTTGAAAGAGATGCCAGAGCCTGATCTTTTCCAGCTTGGTATGCCAGATGGTTGTGTACATGATGTACACAATTGTGATTTTGAAAGCTTTTCTTTTGATGTGCCAGTATATACAATGAGCTCTGATCTTCCTAGCTGTGTGGTGGACTTTGAGTGTTTCCTATTTTCAGTCCAGCTAGGAGATCATGTTGCAATGCATGATGATGATATAGATGATAAGTGCTATATGCCATATGAGTATGCATTGCTTGATACATTCTACACCCACATGTCACATGATGCTGAAGGTTATCTGCACAGGTTTGACAATGACAAGCCAAATCAAAGGGTTGAGTGTGCAGATGACAAGGTTTGTTTGTGGGTGGATCCTAACAGTATCTCCAGGCTTGACCCAGTGCATGCAGATGAAAACAAGATATTTGACAAAGGGAGATACATGTTTTTCTTTTCTTGGTGGCCTTAGGCCATCAAGTGTGTTTGGTGATGCAGGTCGGTGTAGTATTTGACTCTGTGCCCAATGGATAAGGGACTGGTCTGCATCCCAGAGATCTGGGGTTCTCGCTGCAGTCTTGCACCTGCACGTCCCCAGACAGAGCCAGTGTTAGTGCCTGAATTGACTGACAGTTTTTGAGCAAATTTTCATGCAGGCACCTTCCCTAAATATCCAAAAAATGTTCTAAGTGTTGGACCTCCTCAGCATTTTTCAGCTGCAGTATCATATTTTCCTGAGGAGGAGGTCATCATCATCATGTTTGCTTCGATGGTGGTCAGCATCATCATGTTTTCTGTCGACTTGTTTTTCATCAGGATCATCATATTTCAATATCGGGTGATGTTTGGATATCATCCTGATCCTGCTGATGAGCTACAGTGTGCCCTGATTTGTTTGCGGGGGTGATTTTTCAAGTATCCGGTGATCTTCCAATTATCACCTTGCCCTTTTATGATGATGATGTCACCCCGATCTTCTGAAGGGGTTATTCTCTGAGTTGTTCGACCTGACTTGTTTTTTCTTAAGGGTCGTCATCATCATCATCATATTTCTAATTATCGCCGTGTTGCTTGCGAGGGTCATCATATTTTCTGCCTGCATGATATTTCGCCGGGGTGATATTTTTATCATCGGGTGATCTTGGTTATGATCATCCTGATGATGTTGTTGAAGAGTTCTAAGTATGACCCGATATTCACTGGGGTCATCATATTTTGAACGTCAGGATGATCTTAGTCAATATCATCCTGATGTTGTTGTATCACTTCATGTTCGTTGTTTTATCATCCTGATGATGCTGACGTCATTCTTATGTCAGGGTGATATCTATTTCTCTGCCTATCTGCATCATGATATTTCCGAAGGAGGGGGTGATATTTTCATTTTTGAATATCACCCGGATGTATGTTTGTTCCAGCGTCATGATGATGCTGATATCAGGGAGATATCCGCTTGTCGGCTTCGTGCATTATCTAGTGGGGGTGATCTTTTCAAATATCTGGCATATTCATTTATCACCCCGATCTTATAGTGGAGCTACAGTGCAACATGATATTTGTGCATCAGGATGATATTTCCAAATATCCGGTAATCTTCCGAATATCATCCTGATGTCGATATGATGATGACGTCATCAAGGTCCGGGGGGGTCATATTTCTAACACAGATCATCTTGTGGAGATCTCCCGATATTTGCAAACATGATGATGACGTCATCCAGATATGAGGAGGAGCGCAGCAGGCAGATATGCTGATGACGTCAGCAGGATATGACGGTGACGTCATCAGGATGTTCATCGGCCAGACTTTTGGTATAGGCTCAGCAAGAGGATGTTCCTCCGATGGATCAGGTTGTGCCGATGAAGGCAATTATCATGCAGGTTATATTGCGATATGATGCTGACGTCAGGGTGATATTTCAAGCGACAGGATATCATGCTGTTGGAGGATGATGATGAAGTCCTATTCTAGTGTCGTCAAGAGCAAAAGCACCGACATTATATATGCTCGTGGCCTAGTATATAAAGTGTTGAAAAGGTCACCGCGGGGTGCATGTGGGATAATTGATATCCTGCATATTTGAAATATCATGACGATGAATCTTGGCGGGAAATGGTTGCGATCGACTGTTTGATGTTTTTCCCAAGGCCGCGGGTTGGTGCGCCATTAGTGGCGAAGGTTGCAGAGGTATGGGCGGATCTGGTACCCGATTGAAGGTGTACATCAACGGACAGTGGCGCAGGGCTCGAGATTTCTTCCTGTCTCCTCCCCTACCTGCTGCATTCATGTTTGGGCACCAATCGGGTAATGCGTTGAGCGCCATTTTTCTGAAACTGTATATCTGGCGGGATTTCTGGTCAACCATGTAATTAATTGCTGTGGTACACTACCTGGCTGTTATAAGCAGGAAGTGTTACTCATTTTTGGTTGTTGAAAGTTGAAGATTTTTGGCTCTGTAATTCAAAACAAGCTGATCTGGTTGCTCTATACAGCTTAACCTGTGAGTTTATGTATCTCTTGTTGTATGTTTTTGGCATGAACCCACTGATTTCATGATTAATCTTATATGAGAAATGCTATCTTAGCATGTGTTTTGTTAATTCTGTCTCCAGTATTGCATGTATTCTTCTTCTGAATCTGGATATTTGGGTAATGTTTAGATTCTAGAGCATAGAATTCCTATGTTGAATGTCTGATCTTTTAACTTCTGCTCAAGGGGTAGATTAAACTGTTTTCAGGTTGAACATTGGGAAGGGTATACTGCAGTAGGGATGCCATAAGTAGAGATAACTTAACACTCTGTATTGGGAGATATTTGCAAGGCAGGTATCACATATATCCCCCTGAAATCCAGTTTTAGCTGTTCATGTTGATCATTCACAGGTGTATGTCTACTGACTCCAGGCCCTGGATAGGCACCAATCATGCTTTGTTTTTGTGTTACAACCATGTCCAGCTTTGCATCCAAACTTAAAATCAAAATCAAAATCTAAAACAACCATTAGGACATTAGAATTAGTTTTAGGATCCTCAGTCCTCTGTCTACAACTGCAAATAGGCCCAAAGCTAGCCCCTTTGCTCTTATCTTTCAGTTTTGGTCTACTTACAGGAGGACTTATCTGCTTTCTGTCAGCATCCCAGCCTTGTATGCATATCCTCATGGATGTTGAGTAGGGAATACCCCCCTAGGTCTTGCAGAGCCTGAAGAAGAAGAGGAGATAAAATATAGAGTCTATCTCCTACACTGTTGGCCCCTGGCCCAGAGATCCTGTTGATCACTGATGGCTACCTTGTAGGGAAATCTGGGAATAAGCATCCAGTCTGGGAAAAAACCAACACCTTGCATGCAATCTCATTTGAACTTGCGGGCCCCACCACTTGTATGTTCACAGGCACTGTAGCAAATGTATATACTGGCCTTGTATGTCGAAAATGCAAAGGCAAATATACAAACCTCCCAAACATACAAATGGGGAATCTTTGAGGAATATGCAATGAATGCACATTAAACCTTGTATGTTTCACTTGCACCTTTCCTTGTATATCACCGATATACAAACCGGGAATATTCTAGGGGACCTGCAAAAGATTCCCTAAATGTATATGCACCTTTGGAGCCCGATATACATTCAGAAAATGCATATAACCTAATTTTTTCATCATTTTCTAAGGCCGATGGAGATTTGCAAGCCCGCCAAATGAACATTTGAACTGTATGTTGACCAAAACTTTGACCATGAATAACTTCTTTGTTTGGTCGAATTTTAGGGTGATGTAAAAAGCAAACCTACCTATTTTTTCAAGCTCTTTCCAATGGTAAGGTTTTTTAGGCAAGACTTCTGGGAATTTTGGCACTTTAAGCTTTATAGGAACATTTTCCAAAGGATTTTCAAGGAAAATACCTGGTGAACTATTTAGCTCTGTACAAAGGAAAATGGGTCAACAATTTGGCAACCTATATGGGATGTTTGCCTGCTAAACATAAGATTAGTGGCCTTATTATATCCATTGGGCATGGAGTCACACAGAGACTAAAATTCAAATATTTCTGACCTTAACAAAACAAGATAGAAGCAATGAAGAACACTTGGAAGACCAAACCAAGACAAAATGTTGAAAGCAAAACCTTTCAACTATGCTAGACAACATTTAGGGAAAGTAAAAAAGATCTAAACTAATGTGCAGCAGCACTTATTGAAAGCATAGAAACCTAATTTATTGATTTACAAGGCACTCATACCTCAAAACACCTCTTTAGGTGTATCCCATTGACTGGGATAGGTAGATTTTGTCCATCCATATTTGATAACTGAAATGCATTGTGCTCCTTACATTCAGTAATGAGAAATGGACCACTCCACATGTTGTCAAACTTGGAATGTTTTCCTGGTCTGCTCTTCAATTCATCCCATTTGAGCACCATATCACCCATTCTAAAGTTCCTGGGGGTGACCTTATCAAAATTTCTTTTTGTTTGAAGCTGATGATATTCCATGGTCTTCATAGCCTTGTCTCTGATCTCTTCACGCTCCATAAGTTGAGCATATTTGACAGCCATGGGATCCTCTTCTTCAAACATCTCCAGCTAATTCGTGATGTCCAGTGCTGGCAGTTCTACAGAGATAGGCAATCTTGCTTCCTTCCCATATACTAACGTGTATGGAGAATTTCCAATGGACCTCTTAGGAGTTATTTTGTCTACCCATAAGGCATACTTCAAATTAGTGTGCCAGGTCCTCTGGTTATCTTCCATTGATCTTTTAATAATTCTTATGAGATTTTTGTTCGTAGACTCAGCCAAACCATTACCCTGTGGGTAATAATTGGAAGAAGTATTCAAATAAATCCCATTCTTAACAGCCCAGTCAGTTATCTTTAGGCCAACAAAGGCTAAAGCATTGTCAGAAATTATTGACTCAGGCACTCCAAATCTGAAAATCAAATCATGATAAAATTTTAAAACAACACTTTCATTTGATTCCTTTAGAGCCACTGCTTCAGTCCATCTTGTGAAAAAATCTATAGCTGTAAGAATCCACTTGTGGCCTGCACTTGATGGTGGATTAATGGGTCCTATGAAGTCAATACCCCATCTCATGAAGGGTTGCTCTATTTGAATTGGTCGTAGAGGTAAGGCTGGTAGCCTTTCTTTGCCGGCAAAGATGGCACACTTTACACATTTCCTCGCCCATGCATGGGCATCCTTAAATAGGTTGGGCCAGTAATATTCAGCTCTCATTATCTTCCAGGCAGTAGTCTTTGGGGTGAAATGACCCCCTACCGTTCCATCATGAAATTCATGCAGTACCTTATCAGTCTGATCTTCAGTAATGCATCTCAACAATACACCATTAAAATCTTTCCTGAAAAGAGTGTCATTAATTAAAACGTATGGAACGGACTGCAGTCTATAATATCTTCTCCTGGTTTTATCTAGACCTGCTGGACATTTGCCAGTTTGCAAAAATTGAGTCATATCAGTAACCCAACTTGTGCCCACCACCTCTGAATTATCTTGAGGTGCATCCTCAATGGTCAAAAGCGTCTCATCCCCTTTTTTAGAACTGGTAGCGAGTTGCTCACTGAGCCCTCTGCCTCTGACAAGCTTGGTTACCTGGATATCCACGTCATATTCCATGACCTTGGTAATCCAACCATCTCTCTTCTCATTAACATCTTTGCTCAACAGGAACTCCTTTACGCTGGGATGAGCCACCATCAAATGTATCTTGTTATTAGAAACAAGATGCCAAAATTTCTTGAGGCTCCTTATCACTGCAAGGATGTGCTTCTCAACAAAGCTATACCTCTGCTCATATTCTTCCAGCCCTTGACTGAAAAAAGTGATTGGTTGCTCAAAGCCGCTACTCTACTGCTGTACCAAAATCACAGAGATTGTATCTAGGCCGCCATAAGCATATAGAATAAAATCTTTGGAGAAATCAGGGTTTACCAGAGTTGGCGCAACTGAAAATGCTTCTTTTATAGACTCAAAGCTTAGCCTGGCCTCCTTCGTCCAACTAAAAATTGTATTCTTCTTTAACATGGCTGTCAAGGGTTTCAAATGGTTCGCAATATCAGGGATGAATCTTCACAGAAAATTAATTCTGCCAATAAAACTTTGCAATCCCTTCTTATGACTGGGTAAGGGCAGCTCCAAAATGGCCCTTACTCTTTCAGCATCAATGGTAATGCCTTCCTTTGAAACAATGTGTCCTAACAGCTTGCCCTCATGGACAGCGAAAATGCATTTGTTTGGATTAAGGGATATCCCAAACTCTTGGCATCTCTCAAAAACTTGCCTTAAGTGGGATAAATGCTCAAATGCATTCTTGGAAAAAATTGTTATATCATCTAAGTACACCAGCACTAGTTTGTACAGTAAACCCTTGAACGCCATATCCATGGCTCTTTGAAAAGTCGAGCCAGTGTTAGAGAAACCAAAAGGCATTCTCCTATAGGCCATGGTCCCCCATTTGGTAGTGAATGCGGTTTTAAATTGATCCTCCTCTGTGACTAACACCTAATTGTAACCAGAAAATCTGTCGAGCAAAGAAAATCTTTCTGAGCCAACTACCACCTGTAGAATCTGCTCCATTGACAGAAGTGGGTAGTGGTCTTTAAGGGAGGCTCTATTTAAGTCCCTGAAATCAACACACAGCCTGATTTCTCCATTCTTCTTCCTCACAGGGACAAGGTTTGAGACCCAAGAAGTATGCTTGATGGGAAAAATGATCTTTCCCTCAATCAGTTTAGTCAATTCTTTAATCATCAGGGGCTCCAGCTTTGGATTTAGGGGTCTCTGCTTCTGCCTTACAGGCTTTGTACCTGGTTCCAACTCTATGGTATGCTGGGCAATATGAGGATCGAACCCCTTCAGGTCTAAATAATCCCAAGCAAATATCTCCTTAAATTCCTGACAAAGAGCAATAAAAGCTCTCCTGTCCTCAGCTGAACAAATTTTACCTATTTTGAGGAGTTTTCCCTTAAAAATTTATAACTCCTCATAATGTTCCTCTTTTATTTGCATACCGGTCTTAGTCTTCTTCATCTGATCATCGGTGTCAAAAATAGACTCCAAAGTTACCAATCTCTTGGGCAGCTTGTTCATCTTCAGCTGAATAATCTGATCATTGCCATACTGCTGTTTGAGTTTATCCTGATTCATCATGGAAAACTCATCTTCCTCTAATAGGAATCTCAGAATCTGTTCATCACTTTCAAAGACCTGCCAATGAACATTATTGTCAGGGATAGGGGTCTGTCAACTATTTTTACATGAGGCTGCATTTTTTCTTGTTGGATATCACTGGGAATATCAAATTATGCCCCAATTGCAGCCAATCTATCAGCATGGGAGTTCTGATTCCTTGGAATGGATATCAAGTTAAAAGCATCAAACTCCTCAATCATGTTCCAGACCTTATGCTTATAGCACTTCAAGGTATCATTTTTGGTAAGATGCAGTCCTCTTACCTGATTTACAATTAGTTCACTGTCTCCAAACACTTGCAAACAACCTATTTTCCTCTTTCTTGCCCACTACAAACCCTGAATTAGTCATTCATATTCAGCAGTGTTGTTTGTACATGCAAAGGCAAAATGGAAAGAAAAAAAATATTTTTCACCCTGTGGGGATACAAGCATTGCACCACCACCAGATCCATTTCTGCTCCTAGAGCCATCAAAATACATTTTCCATATTTCATTTTGCTGCTCTGTGTGTTGTCCTGCATCCTTTACCAGATTTGGAATTGTTGTTTCAGGCTCATGTAGTATGTAAGTTCCCATACCAGTCTCTTGTATGTGTGTCTGAGGATCATCTACAACATTTGCTGAGGCCCATTCCCTTAAGAGTACCTCTTGTATGCTTTCAGCTTGTAGTTCTTGGGCAGCAACAAGTTCAGGGTCATCAGAAATAATGTAATTTGCATTAACAACACTGGGTGTGTAAGGCTCTATGTGATGATTTAAAAGTAACTCAGATTTTTAAGTTACTTTGGTGCCATATCTAGTCCTAAAAAACATGTGGGACCAGTCTGAGGATAGATATCCTCCTATTTTGGCTGTGAATTCTCTTAATAGGCACATGGCAAAATAGGGAGGCAAATCAATAATGAAGACCTCTTGGAAGATGGAAACATTGGGACAGGTATGTAGAGTAAGACCTAGGTCTTTTATTACACCCACAGTATTAACAGATGTGCCATCTAATTGGAGAACACCTTTCTCAAGAGGCTGGTATTTGAGCCCCAATTGGTCTGTAATCTATTTAGGCATCACAGAACTGCTTGCACCACTGTCCACCATACAGTTGTGTACTAATTTGTCTCCAATTATCAATGATATATAAAATGGGAGTGGCTTGGCACTTTTGTTAGGCTGTTCGTTGTTATCTTCGGATGAATTGGTAAGGACAACCTTATTTGGGTCAATAGTTGTATCATTGGATACTTTCAAATCAGATAAGGCGGACTGCAACATCTTCTTTTGGCCGGGGATGGCTAAGGAATCCCACATGGACATTGTCACATTCATCTTTTTCATATTTTCAATAATATTGAAAGGTGGAATGGCACTCACCTTCTGATTTAACTTTGTAGCAGCAACCTTCGCTTGCAAATTAGGCATCTCCCTTGCTTTTGCTGAGTCACTTCTTTGTAAAATGTGGGGATTATGTGATGTTGAAGCACCAACATGTCCTTTCTCTTTATTTGCTACTTGCTCTACCTCATATCCTCTCTTATTGGCCCTTGTACTTGCTTCCACCGGTGTATCCTCTCTATCCATGCCACAAAATTTGCCTTGCTGCCAATTCATGAAGGCAGAATCACTCTGAGGTTGCCCTTGTTGTTCAGCTCCCTCATTTGGTGTATTTGTATGTGGGACTGCCACATTTTGAACCATTAAAGCCTGATTTATAACCCCATTTGAGCAAGTTGCCTAACTGTGTGGCTGATTGCATGGATAGCACCATTCATATTTAGCAACAAGGTTATTCTGAGTAGGGACAAGGTCCCTCATTGCATTAACAGGTGCCAGATTATAAGGCTGAAAAGGTCTTTGATTCACATTTTGCCTGGCACCTTGATAGTTGCTTTGATAAGGTGGCCTATTATCTTGATACGGCTGATTTTGGCCTTGAAATGGTTGATTCTGCCCCTGACTAGGTTGCTGATAAGGCTAAAAGGGCCTCTGGGATTGTTGCTTCTTTATGTTTACCAGTTCATTTCCAAAAGTTTGAAGGATGCCCTCAATCTTTTGTTGATTATTTTTAATCTCTTTCAACTCTTGAGATGAACTAGAGGCAGCAGGTTCAGAATTGGCAATATTAGGTAATGCTGTGATAGTAGGCACAGGGGGAAAACATGGAATTGGCAAAGGCATAGAAGCCTGAATCTCAGGAAAAATAGGCACTGGTGGTCTGGGTGCTATTTTTCTAGCCTGAATCAGATTATTCTCTGCCCTAATAGCTAATTCACAAGCATCTAGTAAACTATTACCTCCTAATGATTGAATCATTACTGAAACATCACTATTTAGGGCTTTTAAAAAATACAAGAATGCATATTCAGCTGGAGGTCTTACCATGGCAGGGATTCTGTCCCATGTCTTTTGAAATCTAAAGTTAAAATCCATCATTTGCTCTTGAGGAGCTCTCTTTATAGTGGTCATCTGTTCAACCAATGATAGATTATCTGATTTGTCTTAGAATTGTATGTTCAGTTTCTCCCCAAGGTCATCCCAGGTTGTAATAGTCTGTACTGGTAGACTCTTGAACCATTGCAATGCCTTCCCTTTGAAAGAGGCAGCCAGCAGCCTGATGGTTACATTCTCTTGGGTAACTTGATGTACACCACACAGAGATGACATGTCTCTGATGTGCTCAACAGGGGTAGTCTGATTTTCCCCTATGAAATAGGGCAGATTCTTCAAAGCTGCCATGGGTATAACATCATGTACCGTTACATTTAAAGGGATGCCCCCATCAAAAGTCACGAATGGATGATTCCTTGCCATCTGAACTGCTGGAGGTAGATTTGCTTGAGTTACAACAGGAACTACAGAAGCAACTGGCCTAAAATTTGGTGGAGTTGATTGTATTCTCTTAGAAACTGGAGTCCTTATTACAGCTCTACCTTTCCTTCTAGGTGGAGAGAGCTGCAAATATTCAAATGAGCTTGAACTCCTGGTTGCTATATTTCTCATAAAACATGTATCAGCAAAACTAGTCTATTTGTCTTTCCTCAGTCTGAGTTGCCAGATGTGTAAATTTTAACCTCTTAAAGGTCTGTAATCACTGGTTGCACATCAAAACCAGCAATAATGATTGTTAATTTGATTGTTACTCTAACTCTCGGGTCCCACCAGGCGTGCCAAAATTGTTATCACCTAGTTTTGCACCCTTGCATGAAGCTGTTAAAGCTCTGCAAACTGGAATAAGATGGGATTGATCTCTAATTGTGGGACTTTGCTAAATGAGATCAAACCTCCGGAGAAGGCCGGATTCCTTGTCTAGCTATCACTTGAAACTACTGAATTTTGGGGGGAAAAGGGAGAGAGAATGCTAATAATGAAAATGGATAAAATCTTGAAAACATAAAAGGGTGATACACCAAACAGATTTAAAGAAACTTCCACAGAACTGAAGGATGCACAACACAATCAGAATATGGCAAGTAGGCATACACAGGTTAGATGACTCTAGCAGAGGCGAGAAGCAATATGACTGAGAGGAATACAACATTCACAGACAAACCACATGCATATTCACACAGAACCAGAAAAATTAGTAAAGAGGTAAAAATAACTTGCATATATTTGACAGAGAGGCAAGGTTACAGTATATGAAAACTCTGTTTGGAAATAGAAAGACCAGGATGCCAAAAAATTTCCAACCCTATTTACAACATTCGAATGCATATATATAGCATTCCAAACTAACCTAAGTCGGTTACAAAATTTGCTCTAAAAGTTGTCATAGAAAAATATCTCAATCGATGACTGTCCAGTTGCATCAGTTATGGCGTCAAAATCTGGAACTGGGCGGATGGGGAGATATTTAGAGTCTTTATTGCAGCTGCTTACTCATCGCCAATCTTCAGCCAATGCATCAGTGAGGAGATATTTTGATCATGAATGCGAGCAGCTTCCATACCTGCTGAAATGAATGCAAAAAAAACTATCTACATCTCGTTCAATAAGTCGCTGAAACGTCCAGTCGCCCAAAATATGCAACTCCAAATCTAAAAATTGAAAAGTGACAAAAGCTCTTGAAAACCCTACCAAAAGAAAGAGGGGACAAAAACATGCATCTTTGCCTCTTGAAGCATGTCGAAATTCACCAAAATGGAGGAGATACAGGCGGTCAAAGTTCTAGTCAAATGCCTGTATATATCGCTTCTACATCTGTGTATATATCGCTGCATCTTGGTGCCTGAATCAGCATTCAAAAATTCATTCTGCAACTCCTTTGCATATGCATGGCGCTTTGTATATCGGGCTTGTATATGCTTTGTATTTTCAAATTTGCATATGCATACAATTCCCCTTATATGTGCGGGGCCCACCATTTGTATCTCCTCCTCTGCATATGCAAAATATACAAGCCGCGGACCCCAAAATGACTATTAGCTGTATTTGATTGTGTGGCTCGGGTCCGGCTTGTATATTTGACTTGCATCCTTCTTTGCACATCGCTGATATACAAACCCCTTTGTATATTTTCCCTATGGCACTGTAGCAAATGTACATTTGCACCTTGTATGTTAAATATGCAAACACAATATACAAACCCACATACATGCAAACAGAGACTCTTAATGGCATATGCCCGCGATGTATATCTGACTTGTATATCGCAATATACAAGCACCACATACATGCAAGCCACGGATTCCAAACCTTTTATGAAGCAGATCGGAAGCATTTTTGAAATCTGGCTTGCATATGTATTTGTATCTATTCCTTTGTATGTCAAAACATACAAACACCTTTCAAACATGGCGGACCTGAAAACAACATAGAACAAATTGAAACTTATATCTGGTCCGGACTGCATATGTTAGCTTTGTATATCAGCTTGTATGTGCGAACATACAAACACAACATACAAACCCCTTTCATACAAATGGGGAATCTTTGAGGAATATTCCCGTAATGCATCTTTTGATTGTATCTTTCTGCTTGTATGTGCGAAAATACAAAGCAATATACATTCCTCCCATATACAAATAGGGAATCTTTATGGAATATTTTAGGAATGTATAACCGATATGCAAACCTTACCTTGCATGCAATCTCATTTGAACCTGCGGGCCCCACCACTTGTATGTTCACCGGCACTGTAGCAAATGTATATATTGGCCTTGTATGTCAAAAATGCAAAGGCAAATATACAAACCTCCCAAACATACAAATGGGGAATCTTTGAGGAATATGTGATGAATGCACATTAAACCTTGTACGTTTCACTTGCACCTTTCCTTGTATATGGCCGATATACAAACCAGGAATATTCCCGGGGACCTGCAAAAGATTCCCTGAATGTATATGCACTTTTGGAGCCCGATATACATTCAGAAAATGCATATAACCTAATTTTTTCGTCATTTTCTAAGGCCGATGGAGATTTGCAAGCCCGCCAAATGAACATTTGAACTGTATGTTGACCAAAACTTTGACCATGAATAACTTCTTTGTTTGGTCGAATTTCAGGGTGATGTAAAAAGCAAACCTGCCTATTTTTTCAAGCTCTTTCCAATGGTAAGGTTTTTTTATGCAAGACTTCTAGGAAATTTGGCACTTTAAGCTTTATAGGAACATTTTCCAAAGGATTTTCAAGGAAAATACCCGGTGAACTGTTTGGCTCTGTACAGAGGAAAATGGGTCAACAGTTATTTATGTTTAATGGGTTTTAATTTATGTTGCAATCTCCATTGATTCTACATTGTTTAGAGGATAATAAGGTTTGAATCAAATTTCCATTGTGTGGTTTGCACCTTCATTTCTAACAATGCACTCGTATGTCCCAAACAAGTTGATTTTTCTAAAATGTGATTTTATACTCAAATGAAATCTACAAAAAACCACCCACAAAAAATATTAATTATTTTCTAATCACCAAGATCCCATGAAGACACGGGGAGAGCATACATCAAAAAAAATAAACTAAGCAAATTTGCTCACAAAAACTATGTCAGAAAGATAGATAATCTTTGCACACATAAATAGAAACTTCATAATATGCTAGAGTTGATTCTTATTAATCAAATGTGTAGCGAAATACCGAAACATATTAGATATTATAGCAATACAAATGATGGATAAATCTGAAATAATATTTTGTATGTTGGAGCTCCCTTCTATCTACACAATCCTACAAATGCAAACTACTGAAAACATGTTGAAATTAAAAATAATCTTTGAAGTACAAATACAACCTTTGTATGAGATTTCCCTCAAGAAACCAAAGGGGTTTCATTCTCTAATTTCTAAGAATCCAAGGGTTTTTGTCCTCAAATCCCCTAGTTGAACACAACTACTCAAGTGGTGAAGAAAAATGATAAATTGGTAGAATATGAGAACTAAAGAAGCAGACTGACTTAAATAGAAGTTGGAGAACAAATTACAACATCCCAATATGCCTATAATTAATACAAAATTACAATATCCCCCCTCAAAAATAAGCTTCATAAAGAGTTATCATAACCTCCTCTTACATCGAGCTATATTTAGCTAGTCAAAATTGCTCTGCTTACACCCACTTACAATTATCATAAATAATTATGAAGATGCTTCTCAAATAAGTAAATTTATAACTCCTCATTAATTTTCTTGTCATAAAATATTCCTCCCACAAAAATATACTTGGTTATAAAATCCATCTTATAACTCCCTAATAATGGGCTTCCATAAACCTATCATAGAATATGTCATAAAATAAGATGCCAAATAATTTAGGAATTGCATTATCCCAAATCCATGAATTATCACACCCCTTTTTGAGAAAATACTCAAAAATAAGAATATTGTATTAATTACTTGCCCCCCTTCTTTATCAGTAAGTTGTGGGGTGAGGGCCCACTCCCATGTATAGCAGCATAATCAAAATAATATAAACCTACACATCCGGGAGCAAAAAAGAATAGAATTAGAGAGGACAAACAATCTCTATAAAAAATGGGAGAAAAACCAGAGAGGACGAACGGAGAAAAGAGCCTCAAGCTAAGATCTACCCAAACCAAACTACTCAAGTAATAAAGAAGAAAAACTCATCTAGGGGCATTGACTCGATATCTTCATTTTTTTTCTTTTTGTTTACTCCTAGTGAGGAGAGCCTCCATGGCCCACTATGTACCATTGTTACCATATGTCTAAAATGTTACTAAAGCACCCATGCCTTAGAAAAATTTTCATCCCTTATCCTCCACTTTCCTTTATTTTCCCCGAGTCGGGTTTTACTTAGTCATTTTCTGCATTGTTAGAAATCCCAAGTGTGTTTTCGAACCAAAGTCAGCAGGTTCAAGAGTTCATGAACTGCCTGACTTCTTGACTTGTATTTGAGCCCGGTGTCTAAAGTTCTCCCTTGCGTCGGTCTTAGTTACTTTGTGATAAGAAAGTTCTATGTTGTCAGGAGGTCGAAAGTTCCTTGAACTTCTAAACTCTCAAAGTTACGGTTCAAAGGTTCCAAAAGTCCCTGACTTGTCGACTTCAAGTGCTTACTATTCCTGTGGCGCCTTTTTTGAGCTGGCATGTGGTACAACGAAATGACACTTGTCATTCTGCATTTAATTCGAAATACATGCGAGTACATTGGCACATTTTTTGAGGAAACTCGAGGCAGATGTTTACGAATTTCAAAGCTTGATCCACCGCCAGAATTTAATGTTCTTTATGAATGAGTTTATGAGAAGTGACATGAAATTTCAATAAGTTGCCTATCTCACCTGGAGTTTCATCATTTCGCTAAGGGAATACATTGCAGAGTGAAGAACAGCTAATCCACTACGTGCGAAAAATCAATAGAATTCCAAACTTACAGGTTAGCACAATTGGTCGTCTCTATCTCATTTCTTTCTTTCCTCTGCTATAAATACACAACATTTCTCTTTGGTAGTGGAAATTTTCTATTTTCATGTATCTGCATAGAGAATCCCCTGTAAGTGCATTGCATTTTCCTACCTTGTCTGTGAATGCTTCAGAGTTTCTGGCCGTATGGTTTCTTAAATTGGTGAAGATAAAGTTCAAATTTCAAGGGACCCCTATGGTTCTTGTTGTGGAAAATGGTTTATCCAGTGTGAGGGATACAGAATTGGGTCATATCAACTTTGAGGATTTCTGGAAGAGGATGCAGTCCGAAGGCCAAACCACCCTAGAGGGCAAAATTATTAGCAGTGGATTAGACAGAGCTGGGGGCTTTCCACTTGCAGTGCATTGTTCTGAATTGGTAGTAGCTTATGCCAATAATTACTTTGCGGAATCTTAAGAAATCAGAGCCTCAGATGGCTCTGTTGTTGCTAAAATTGATTCTGAATCGATTGCCCTCGCCTTGACTTTGGATGAGTATGAAGAAAATGTCGATGTCTCTATGTCTTCTGCATGGATGTACTATAACAAAAGGAAGGACTGGTGCCAGAATTGTATTGCCAGAACCTGGCTGGAAGTTGAGAAAAAGGAGAAATCACGACTCCCTATCAATCTAAAGAGGAGTCATTTCAAAGAGGAGATTTTGGACATGATAACTCTGCTAAACCACATAGTTGGGAGCTGGAAGTTATATACTTTCGCCTTTTGGATGTGTAGATTTATCTTGCTAATTTGTGTAGACCATCATATCGATTGGGAAAGAATAATTAGCAGAAATATGCATGAACAACTGATAAATTTCTCGCGAGATGTAAGGATTCACATGTGTTCCCAACTAGTTTATGTGTTAGCTCATAGTGAGACTGCTTGGCCTGGCTTAAGGATTCAAGGAATTCCTACCGCCAGTACGCATGGGTATCAGATTTTTCCTCAATTACAAAAGAATGAAGGTATGAAGGATTTTCGGAGAGTGAATGATGCCTTTTCCATGTGGCTGGCTAAGAAAATTGAAGTCTCACTAGAATGAAGGTTTTCTATAGAAGTGAATGCGTTGGTTATGAATTTCAGAAGTTTTTATGTCCAGTTTGATCGCTTCTCTTATTTTAGAATTGGGGTTATGAAAATGACCCGTTGAAATTGCCACAGTACCCGTTAGATTATCTCATGTTTTTAGAGGTATGTCATCAAATGGCGGCTATGAATACAAGGTACCATGCTATGAAAAAGAAAGGTTACTCTTTTCCTATGACGCTTTCATTTTATTCTTGTAAAAGTAATGATAGTTCCAGAAGTGTGGATAAGTTGTCTGAATTTAGTCTCCATAGTTTGTCGGATCATGTAGACTTTGATAGTAAAAATTTTGTGAAAGAGAACATGCATGAAGGAGGTTCATATCTGTACAAACCCCAGCTTGAGGCTTCTGGGAAGATTGTTTGGATGAGAGGGAAGTGCAGAGAAGGAGTTGGATGATATTGACCATTGACCAGATTCACATTTTTGAGTTGCCTATTCGAGTTCCTGACATGGTTGACGACAACTCCAATATTGTAGATGAAGGTTATCATGATGCTTCATTATGGCCTCTACCTCCTATGAAGTGGTTTGAAAAGGAGATCACTAATGTGAATTTCTGTTCTTTCCAAGTGATAAGAAGAACAGAGAAATGGTTGAACGGAAAGATGAAAGAACATGTTGGCTCAGCAGCACCTAAAGAATTAGCTTCTTAGGGTCAAAATAGATCCCAAACTGCATACCCTCAGCGAAGGTCATCTAGTTTGGACCCAACTCTCTAGAGAGTTGGCTCACAATCGAATGGAGATGGTGAACGGTCCCCTAAAGAGGTCAGTAAGCTAAAGACAACATGTGAACATGATAGTCAACTAGTGAAGAGCAACACCAGATTGACTGCTTACCCATCAAAAGCAGACCATGTGCCACTTATCAGTAACTTTATAAGTGATAATGATTCATTGATTTTTACTCAACTAGCATGGCACCAGGGCCCCTTTTGGCCCCTCTCCATGCCCTAATAGGGAAATTATTTTTGAGAGCCATAACTTTTCGTCATGGTATCATATTTTCACAAATGAATAGGCATCAAAAAACTAGTTCCAAGAACTTCACAGTGGTGAAGGTATTTTTTTATTGATTTTTCTATAGGTGCTTGATTTTGATGTTTGAAGTCTAGATTGTCGTTTTTGGCTTCCAAGATCATAACTTTCACCCACGGTGTCAAAGTTTCAACTTCTTATAGGCATTGGAAAGGCGTTTCTGATATCTACAGATCTATCCATGACATTTTTCTAGATTTTTCCTTAGGCGTCATATTTTTAGTTTGAGGCCTATTGGGTACTTTGCACTCATTGATTGGAAAAATCGTTGAAATTAGTGGTTGTTTTTTTCTTAGGGGGATTCAATTTCAATATTGATTTAGATTTGGGAGGTTTCATATCAAATCATTTATGTATATTTTCTATTTTTCTATATTGGTTTTTTTCTCTCATGGTTGATACTAATTCATTTGAGCTCCTCACACCTCATAACTTCATTCATGGAAACACAACATGCAATGTTTGCTTCGATCTCAAGGTTTATGGTTTGCATTGGATCAAGATTAACCTGAATTTCATAGGGAATATGAGAAATTTGATCAAGGAGTAAACTTGATAAGGCTATGGGATTGGTTGCTTTACATGTTTTTGATAGTTTGTTGTTTCATATTGAGGATTGTGAAACACCTAAGCAAGTATGGATTAAGTACAAAGATCTATTTCGAAAAGTTAGTAATTTTTGTGCTTTACAAATAGAGGCAGAATTGAATTCTCTTTCTCCTAATACATTTCGTTCCATTGAGGATTATTTGGTTAAGTTCAAAGCTTTGACTGGTATTCACATTCCTAGTGTGGATTGT
Source organism: Cunninghamia lanceolata (assembly GCA_027924645.1). Taxonomy (NCBI): domain Eukaryota; kingdom Viridiplantae; phylum Streptophyta; class Pinopsida; order Cupressales; family Cupressaceae; genus Cunninghamia; species Cunninghamia lanceolata. The sequence continues at coordinate 16,275,656 of BSBN01000803.1, forward strand.
ATTCATGAGGAGAAGTTTGCTCACTTGAACCTTGGTGTTCTTTCATCCACTTTGGTTCTTGAGACTTGTGACAACTTCCATCTCCTCCACTTCTTGCTTCTTCAAAGTTTAGTGTTGATTCATGTTTTAATAATTTAGTATAGCAAGATGTTTATTGTCTTTCAGATTTAGCTTTGTGGGATGAGTACTTGACAGGTATTTCAGATTTTTTTTGTGAGTCCTATCTTGTAGATTTGGAGGATACATTTGAGGGTTTATCTCTCCTCTTTGATGACAGTTATAGCACGAATGTTGTCCCATCATATTTATATTTGGAGATTGATGATCTTGTGTTTAACTATTGTCTTGGATTGTCACATTCTTTGATTAGGCATGGTGTTCATAATTTTGTGGCATCTATTGGCTGTGACATGTGGACACTTGAGAAATTTTTAGAGGAATAATCTTTCATGAGACTTCTTCCCTCAACTCTCTTTTTGGAGTTGGATTTTCTTCTACATACACCAGTGCATTGGTTTCTTCCCAAGGGGAGAAATGGTTTTTGTAGGCATTGGATAATTTTTTTTATCTTCGAGCATTCACCATTAGCATAGGAGCTACTTCTTTATGGGGGATTCATAGTCTCATTATTTCCTTCTTATGGGGATTCTGATTGTATATTCATGATGTATGTATTACTTGGGGGGTTTTTGTGTTGAGTCCTTCTTCAATCACTCCATCACTTGTGCATACTTGTTTGCTTGTTTCTCTCTTTTGGAGAGGGGTTTTTTCCTACAATTTTTTCTCTTTTACTCCATTTGTGAGAGATTTTTTGTACATGGGTACTTGACATGGCCTTGTATCCAAGACCCATCTTTGTAGATCTTCGTATTTTTCTACTTCTCCCTAAGTTTCACTTAAGAGGGGTGTTGGTGTGAATAGGGGTATTACCTATCCGGTTTCCCCTTTGTAGTATGAACAAGGCGCAAGTGTGTAACTATTTATTAGTTAGGACCTATTCACACATGTTCACATGTTACATTGACTTAGGAATCTTTCTAGATGTTTCTAGTTGTCATGTGATCTTATCCTATAGTTGTCATCTTATTGTAGACACCCAAATTTGTCCCAACTTTGTCCATGTCCTACAACACCTAGTCAAATACATTATCCTAGACACCATGTAACATTTTGTCCTAAATCCCACTCTTAATCCCACTTATTCCATTAGCCAATTAATTAAATAAATTTTATTTATTTAATTAAAATCTCATTCAATCCCATCCTTATCCCACTTAGCCAATTAATTAAATAAATTTTATTTATTTAATTAATTTCCACATCATATCCCAATTAATTCAAATATTTTATTTGAATTAAGTTCCCCACTATCCAATTAATTAAATAAATTTTATTTATTTAATTAATATCCAACTCATATCCCAACTAATTCAAATATTTTATTTGAATTAAGTTCTCATCATAAGCCGACTTTCCAATTAATTAAATAAATCTTATTTATTTAATTAATTTATCTTATCATTAAGCCGACATGTGTGCCTCTTTCATTTAAAAAAGATAAGTGGTACTACAGCCTTTTATTTAATATCTTTTATATGTAGTACTTTTTATGTACACAAGCACACATGAGCCCTATTCTCCTTGACACTTGTCAAATGACTACAACTCCCTTGAAGAGTGGGATAACCGAATCAATCCTAGCCATCCACATCAATCAATTAGCTTTTTAATCTCAGCCATCCATTTGAGCCAAGCCTTTTCTATAAATCAAACCCCTCATAAGCCATTAGCATGCATTGAGCTTCAAGTAACATTATTCTGCCAAATAATCATTAGCAGGCATTGAGCTTCAAGTACCCTTATTCTGTTGAAATATCATTAGAGCCTTTGCATCCTTCATCTATCATTCATTCTATCATCTTCATCTTAATGTTATGCTGCAGAAATGAGCACCCAACATTCTTCCAACAATAATCCTTCAAAATCTTGCATGCTCATGCGAGGTGGAGAAGAGCAATGGAGATAAATCAAGCATAGCATGGAGATCGGTTTGCATTTGCATTTTTTATTTTGATTTTCATGTTGTCTTGTGCTTCATTGTGCATTGCTAGGGTTTTTATCATTGCTGATTATACATTTGCCCTGATTTGCAATTTTACCCTAACTACATTTGGCACGCCCGGTGGGACTCACTTCGCTTGATCTTTTTTGCAGGTTTTTGTAGTAAAAATTTGCATTCATATAACCCCCATTGTTGAGTTTTGCAGGTTTAATTAACTTTTTGTTGCAGATCTGCTACTTTTTGGACAAAACCCTAGGTTTTAAAGATTTCATCATATCTTCCAAACGGCTACGAATTTTTCTACAAGATTTTAGCACAAGTTTGTCCATGATATAAGAAAGCTACAGCAGAAAAATTTTGGGTTTATCGCGATTTTTGCGGGATTTATCACGTTTTTATGTTTTTTCATAAAATCGCAATTCTAGGCGCAAATCAGCGAATTTTTCAGAAATTTTTACATTTTTGGAAATCTCTTGAAATTATAATGAGGGTCTATGTTTTGCAGATTTAATTTGGAGGTCGTTTACTATGCGAAAAAATTAGATCTTTGCCGACTGTACTGTTTTCATAAATCCGCATTCCTGGGCGCAAATCAGAGAATTTTTCTGATTTCTTTACATTTTCGGAAAGCTCTCTGAAAATTAATGGGGGTGATCATAAGGAGCTGGAGCAACATTGACATCAACATCTACAACAATTTGGATAGTGAAATAATCAGGTGCACTCATTCTAATCTTTCATCTCTTTCATCTTCTAATCATTGTTTGCAAACACATTTAGATTTTGGGCATAAAATGAACAATTGTTTGCAAATTCACACCATTGAAAAATTGGGCTAAAACGAACCATTGTTTTTCATCACATTTGGATTTGGGCTTTAAAACAAACAAGTGCTTGCATTGTCTTCCACACATTAAATTTCTAAGGTTAATGAACCCCATGCGAGTGTGACCAAGTAAATGTGTATGCCCTCTCCTCGCGTCCCAACACGAACTTGGAGATCAAAAACATTTACTTGTGTTGCTTTTGTTTAGCCTTAGAGAGGCCTGCCTTGGTATCCACCCCAAGGGGACGACCTCAAGCGGTACTTTCATCCGGTCCGCTATAAAAATTAGAGGATAAGGCGAAAGCCAAGTCTAACCGGTATTAGCGCTCACCATACAGTGCTAACTCGAAAGGAGGTGTACCTTTGTGTATATTAAAACTCCTAGTAGGGTTAGTTAAAGTCTTAAGTGGCTTGCTGGATGCTCGTGGGGTGCCGGTCCCCCGGATTTTCATTAGAACCTCCTTGTGATAGTGGCCTTGCCTTAACTAGGACTTGTTGAAGTGTCTTCACATGCTTGCTTAACCATCATCACATTATTCCAAACTAACAACTTGCTTATGTGTCTTGCGTGAGTGATTTATGTGTGTATATGCATAATCATTTGTTTGAATATTGCCACATCAAGCTATAAACACCCAAACACATAAAGACAAGTCATCCTACACATTCTTCCAATAACATTCAAACCCAATCACTTTCATCCCAAACATAACCAAGTCATCCAAACAATCCACATCATCATCCAAATCCCTAAGCAAGCACTTGTTAAAAGGACTTAAGACAAACACTTGGTAACAACATGTCTACACTAGAAGACCTAGAAATCAAATTCCAAAGATTCCTCCAAAATATTTATCAAGGATCACAACCCCTAAACCAAGACGCCATTGAAATATTACAATTCTTCATCCAAAAAGCTCAACCCCATGCAACCCAATCACCTCAACTACAACACTCCATAGCCCAAGTCCAACACCTTTTAGCCACTAGTCAAGCTCGACAAGTACAACAATCCTTAGCCACTTCCTATCAACCTAATCCACCTTATAGCCACATGTCATATCCATCCACTTCTTATCAACTTAATCCACCTATCCACCAAGTCAATGCCACATCAACCTATCAACCTCCACCTCAAGCTTATCCAATCCCTCATGCCACCATTCCAATGCACTATCAAGCCCATCCACAAGGCAATCAAGTGATATTACAAGAACAACATCCAAGTCCCAATGGCTCTTTGTACATAAATCAAGTAAGTCCAAATACACCTTTTCAACAAGACCACCAAGCACCATTGATAGATTTAAATCCACCTTTCCAACAAGAAGCACATCCAAGTCCAAGTGGTCCCTTGTACATAAATCAAAGCCTAATTTATCCTATGCCAGATCTAATTACCTTTGACAAAGGAGATACCAATCTACAGTGGCCTTCATCATCCAATCCCATGCCAACACATGAGCCAACTAGTCCTATCCCAACACCACCATGTGATCCTACTCCTAGTACATTGGTCCATCAACCTTCCAAATCATCAAGCCCTTCATTACCTTCATCACCATGGCATTCTAATCGTTCACCAAAGGATGTGGCTGAGAGAGTTTTACAAAGGATGCTTGAAGCAAAACTCATTGAACTTCCCCCCATCAACCCATGTGAAGAAAGTCCATATGATGAACATGATTATTGTGCATACCATAGGACCAAAGGCCATAATACAAATCAATGTCCAATATTTGTCTCAATTGTTTACAAGGTGTACCCACCTATAATGGGAAATCGTGCCACATCATTACCCCCATCTAGTCCACATCCTAATCCATCAAACTCCATTATCCTTCCATCTAATCAAAATCCTAGTCCTACACTTACAACATCATCCTCTATTATTGCTCATCCATTATATTTCCCATCCACCCATACCCTTGCAAAGGATGTGATCCATTGGCTACTAGCTAGGAATAAACTACCTCCATGTCAAACACCCATTCATGAGCCTACCAGAGAACTTCCAAAGGTTATAATCCCATCATGTGGTTCACATATCCTTGAGCCTCTTCAAGAGCCTTCCATTAACATTCTTAGCCCTTCAAGCCCATCATGTGACCTACAAGACATCAAGCCTATTTGTGAACCTTCTATCATTAATCCAAGTCAAGAGTCATCATGTTCTCATGTTGTTGACCAAGAGCCTATCCAAGAGTTATCCACTTCCATTCAAGCAACCCAAGAGGTATGTCAAAGGTTTAATCCTAAGCATGTGGAAACATTAAGCCCTAGTCCAACTCAAGATCAAAACACTTTCATGCAACTCATCCATAACATTTACCTTCTTTATGATCAAGATGATACCTATGAAGAAGCTATCCATGAGCACCTTGATCCTATCCATAATCCCATATCTATCCATGACCAAGATATCCACATTGCTCCTAGTCATCTACCATCTAGCCCTATCCATAATGAGCAAACATCCACTTGTCATGATGAGACACTTGTCCCCCAAGTAAGCATAAAAGATCATACCAATAACTTGGATCAACATGAACATAAGCAAGATCCTAATGATCCTCCTTTCACATCTACCATCGATTCCACTTCAAGTCCACCATCATGTCCTATTGGTTTTACCACCTTTGTCCATGAATGTTCTTCCTTAGGACAACAACGACCTTTATCCACTTCACCTTCTTCATCCAATAATGAGCTCAAGTCTAATGTTCACAGCACACCTAGTCCCATAGTCAATCACATCCTCCAAAACATGAACTACCAAGGCAAAGGTCTAGGCCTTTATGAACAAGGTATTTTGGAGCCAAACCATGTCAAAATCCCTCCATGCTCATATGACTTTGGATACACACCCCAAGGTAAACAAGGCCAAGATGTTGGTAATCCCTTCATGCATCCTAAACCTACCACTTTCCATCACAAACCACATCATGTTCCCAAGACATATGTAGCCATTCCATCTCCATCATCCTATAAATGTCAAAAGCATGTGACCATACACCTTCCACCATCCACTTTGCCTCCACTTTTACCAACTCCTAATATCCCTCCATCCACCTTGCCACCATTGCTTCCAACACCTAACATACCTATCATTCATAAGTATCCTTACATCCCTAATCATGACCAACAAAAACACACATCGTATAAGCATAAAGCTTCCAATCATTCCATCCCCTCCACCCACCCCATGGGATTCCAAAGAAATTTTTTTGATGCCTCTACCTATAAAGCTAAAAATCCTACCAAAAATCCTAAAGGTCTTTATACCTTAGGACATAAAGAATCAAACTCAAAGCAAAGTTTATCTAAGCAGCCATCTAAACCCTTACCTTCAAAAGAAAAGCCCAAAAGCAAAATGGTTTGGGTTCCTAAGCAAATAGCTAGCAAGTCAAATGAGGCATCCTCCTCCACATCTCAAGAATCCCAATCACCTATCTCCATTCAAAAGCCTACTTCCATCCAAAACTTCCATTCCCTTCAAAAATCCCACAAGCAAAGAAAAAGCACTAAAAATACTAAATCTATGTGGGTTCCTAAATCACTTCATCAACCATCCCCTAAGCAAACATCTCCATTGCTTCCTACACCACCATCTCATCAAAAGCTTCAATGTTATCATGGTGTGTGCAACCATTGGTCATGATTCCCTTCCACTCCGCAGCACCTCCACATAACTACATCTCCACATCTTCCATCCATTATCCTACATATCTCCCCCATGCTATCCGTATGGTCCATGCTTTGGCATAAACTTTTCATCCATCTTCATTCCATAAGCTTACATGAATCCACACCATAAGCCACTAGCCTACCCTTTCATATTCCACATCATCATCCACTATCTACCTAATCCATCTCCCATCCATGCAATCCCTTATCAACATCTATGAGCATAACAACATGGTCCATGCGATGACATCCGTATCCAATGGGACTAACAACATCCATCGAACTAGCCACTTGAGTCCCTCCTATCCATTACCATGGTGAAAAACTGACAAACAGGCGCCATGTGTAATTGTCAACCCATCTAAAAGCAAAAAAAAAAAAAGAAAATAAAAAAATCAAAAAAGTAAAGAGAAATCCCTTCATCCAATGGTGAAAACCTGGTAAACAGGCGCCTTGGATAAGTACCATGATGAAAACCTGGCAAACAGGCGTCATGTGTAGGTTGATCTTCTATGTCACTTACACTTGGGGGCACATTGTCTCATCCAACCTATCCATTTCCAAACTACCTATCCCATTATATCATTTTCTATCCTATCTTATCCTATCTTGTCATCCTACCATCCTTAGCCATTACATAAACATGCCTATCCTATTGAGCCCATTTATCCTCCCTTTCCTCCTTTTGATCTTGATGAAGACATAGGGGCAAAATGTTGAAACATGTTTGGATATTTCTTGACATACCTTCTTTCCAAACCAAGTCCTATCCAATGACCATTTATCCATCCCATTCAACCCAATCTATCATGTCATCCCTTGGTCATAAACTTTGTCATGTAAAAATCCTAAGCATTACCACCTAGAATGGGGCAAGTTTTTCTTCCTATGCAACATAGCCTTTGGAGATCACATCCTAGCTCCCTTATGCTCCATCCACTATGGCATATCCTTATTACGAGCTTTCCATCTTATAGCTTATCCCCATCTGTCTAGCATGAGCTTTCCACTATAGCCTACCTATCCATTTATCATGAGGCATGCATCCATTCTTTTTATGGCCTATCCTCTTATCTATCCATCTATCATCAGCCTTTCATCTTATCCACTATCATCCATCTTTTTATCCATCCAATCCCATTCATCCATCCTTTCACCTAGACTTGGTTTTCTCCCTTGTCATTGGTATCTAGCACAAAGGCTACCCAAATTGTAAATCCATTGACATCCCAAACATTCAAAAAAAAACACAAAAAAAAATTAAAATATTCAAAATTCCAAAAAAAATCAAATATCCAACAAAAAATCCAAGCAATAAAACCAATCACATCATCCAAAACAATCCCCTTCATCAACATTCAATCAAAATCAAATCCTCATCATCATCAATTCTTCCTATCAATAACATTCATTCATCCATTTCAATCAATTGATTTCCAATCATATCAATGAAATCAATCTAAGCAATGATCTTAAATCCAAGTTACACTAATCCATATCAAGCAAGCCAATCAATCAAGGAACATTATCCAATCAAATCAACAGGTTTTGATCCAAATCTTGTCATGATCCCAATCAATCATCATTAAACATCATCAATGGGATATAGCGTTCCCACATCCTTGTGTTGATCTAGGGATATAGCTTTCCCCGCAATGACAACACTATCTATCATCATCAATCAAATAATCAATCATTGGTTTATGACTTGACAAGGGCAATACCTTGTTTGTTTTACATTCTTTGAGCACACTGAGAACACTTGCTTATGCTTAGATTGAGTGGATACTCCAATCATCACACCATCACTATCATCAATCAAAACAATCCAATCATTAAAACAATCAACCCATCAATAGCAAACATCAAAACCAAAGCACATCAAGCTAACCATCAAAACAAATCCAATCACTTCAGCAAATCAAAAGCAGCTCAATCCACCAGATATCATCACATCATCAACCTTTCATTAATCCATAACTTGATCAATTCAACCCAATCTTTAATCATCATCAATCAAACAAAAATCAGAACTACATCTCATTTCCATCGTTAAGTGCCTTGATCCCGTGGATATAGGGTATGTAGGCAGTCTGGAGTACGAAGGAAGTGCCCAGATTCAGGCACAAGCGATTTTTCTCTTTCTTCTCTCATCATTTCTTCTATCATCTATCTTATACATCATCAATAAACAACTTCTTCCAATCAATCTATCATAGCACATCAATCCAATCATCACTTCATCTAATCATCCTTCAATCATCTTCCAGTCATTCCAAGCAATGATCCAAATGCAAGTCAATCCTTAAGCCATACCAATCAAGTTAATCAATCAAGCCAAGTTATCCAAGCTCAATCAATGGTCTTGATCCTAGCCTTGTTGTAAGCCAAAGTAATCAGTCAATCAGCTAACCAACTCAGCAAACAACTTTGTGTTGATCTAGGGATATAGCTTTCCCCGCAATGACAACACTCTCAACTATCAACAAATCAATCAACAATTAATCATTGGTTTACAGCTTGATAGGGGCAATACCTTGTTTGTTTTTGAATCATTTGTGCATGCTTGCTTGCTTGCTTGTGTGTGTTATCATTTTATCTTGCATTTGTATCACATCTGTAACTTTCCAGCTAATATTCATATCTTGTATCTAGACAAGGTTGTATTACGCTGGGGCATAAGACACATCGTCACCCTGGTCCTTCTACCTTGGTGCATAACGTCTAGTGCTATATCAAACATTATGGTTGCTCACCTTTCATTGCAGCATAACGCATCTTCATTTCTTATATCTATCCCCTTAACTTTCATAGTCTAAGCCATTTCTTTTCGAGAGCCTACCCGTGTTTGTCCAACCCACCTATCCTCTCGAGGGGGCATCACCAACCTATCTTTCCATCATCATCATCATATCTTTTCATCATCACTATCCTTTTCCTCTATCCATACTTTAACTTCTTTGAAATGATGTTACTCGACATAAAGCTTATCATCTCAAACATCATCTCAAAGAGGGGCAAAATGTAGACACCCAAATTTGTCCCAACTTTGTCCATGTCCTACAACACCTAGTCAAATACATTATCCTAGACACCATGTAACATTTTGTCCTAAATCCCACTCTTAATCCCACTTATTCCATTAGCCAATTAATTAAATAAATTTTATTTATTTAATTAAAATCTCATTCAATCCCATCCTTATCCCACTTAGCCAATTAATTAAATAAATTTTATTTATTTAATTAATTTCCACATCATATCCCAATTAATTCAAATATTTTATTTGAATTAAGTTCCCCACTATCCAATTAATTAAATAAATTTTATTTATTTAATTAATATCCAACTCATATCCCAACTAATTCAAATATTTTATTTGAATTAAGTTCTCATCATAAGCCGACTTTCCAATTAATTAAATAAATCTTATTTATTTAATTAATTTATCTTATCATTAAGCCGACATGTGTGCCTCTTTCATTTAAAAAAGATAAGTGGTACTACAGCCTTTTATTTAATATCTTTTATATGTAGTACTTTTTATGTACACAAGCACACATGAGCCCTATTCTCCTTGACACTTGTCAAATGACTACAACTCCCTTGAAGAGTGGGATAACCGAATCAATCCTAGCCATCCACATCAATCAATTAGCTTTTTAATCTCAGCCATCCATTTGAGCCAAGCCTTTTCTATAAATCAAACCCCTCATAAGCCATTAGCATGCATTGAGCTTCAAGTAACATTATTCTGCCAAATAATCATTAGCAGGCATTGAGCTTCAAGTACCCTTATTCTGTTGAAATATCATTAGAGCCTTTGCATCCTTCATCTATCATTCATTCTATCATCTTCATCTTAATGTTATGCTGCAGAAATGAGCACCCAACATTCTTCCAACAATAATCCTTCAAAATCTTGCATGCTCATGCGAGGTGGAGAAGAGCAATGGAGATAAATCAAGCATAGCATGGAGATCGGTTTGCATTTGCATTTTTTATTTTGATTTTCATGTTGTCTTGTGCTTCATTGTGCATTGCTAGGGTTTTTATCATTGCTGATTATACATTTGCCCTGATTTGCAATTTTACCCTAACTACACTTATCCTCTAGTTGTCTCATGTCATAGGATTAAGACACTTGTCATCATCCTAGTTAGTCCTATCTTATCACCTTGCCTTTATAAGAAACGTATATCATGTACATTTTGTATGAGTGTGTATCATAATATCATTATTCATCTTGCATCTAGCAATTCATCCTCTTTCTACTTTCTTTTCAAAGGTTTGTTTTTGGTCTTGTAGGTGATCTTGGGAGCTTGAGTTCATTGGTGACTCTCACACAATGTTGATTTCTTGTTAACTTCATTACAACAAACACTTTATTGATGTGAAATCTCATTAGAAATTATTGGAATATTTTTTCAATTAAGGAATCTTTACATTCAACTTCTAATGTGGACACCTTCTACTCTTTTTGGGCTTGGTGTGGCTCTAGTTCTAAAGTCTCTCCTTTCTACAAGAACATTTTCTCTAATTCATGCTCAATGATTTGTTCTTAACAACTTCCTATAGATTTGGTTCTAATTTTCCCTCTTTCTGTTTTGACTCTCTTATGCATTAATATAGGCATCTTTTGTTTTGACACCTCTTTTTGAGTACCTCCAAGTATTTATTGAAAGGTAGTGCAACTTTTAAAGCTTCAGATTTACCTTGGTACTCCTCAAAGATTCTGGTATCCTCAAGCTTGTTCTTACGTTGTTCTAGAAACATGTTGTATTTTATTTTATCTTTCCATAATTTCATTAGTTCCTCTTGAAGAGAATCTATATGTTTCTCTCAAAGTTTCCTTCATGATACCAGATCTCTCTTTCATTAAGAAGCATCAACAACTTGGTTTACCCTACAAGCTGGCAAGATCAAAGCTTTGATACCACTATAATGTCCCCAACCAAAACAATATTAAAACATTTTTATATCTAAAATACTTAAATGATTTTAAGAACCAAACATAAAATGTACTAAAATCTGAAATACCCACAATAATTAAACAAACATTTGACCTCAAATCCACCCAAAAGCTAGGCATGCATTGTTATGTCCCAAATAAATTAATTTTTCTAAAATATATTTTTATACTCAAATTAAATCTACATCAAATCATCTACAATATATTATAATCACTTCTTTATCACCAAGATCCCATGAAAATGTGGAGACATCATATGGTGAGAAAAACTAAATAAACTATACAAATTTGTTCAAAAAACTATGTCAGAAAATAGATAATATTTGCACACATAAATAGAAACTTCACAATATGTTGGAGTTGATTCTTATTAATCAAATTTGTAAAAAAATACTAAAATATATTAGATTTTATAACAATACAAATGATGGATAAATCTGAAATAATCTTTTGTATGTTGGAGCTCCCTTCTATGCAATCTTGCAAATACAAACTACTAAAAACATGCTAAAATCTAAAACAATCTCTACTACAAATACAACCTCTATATGATATTTCCCTCAAATAACAAAAGGGGTTTTATCATCTTATCTCTATGAATCCAAAGGTTTTCATCCTCAAATCCTATAGTTGAATGCAAGTTCTCTAGTAGTGAAGAAAAATGAGAAGTATCCTGGCTTAAATGTAACTTGGGCACAAATTATAACATCCCAATATTCTCAAAAATAATAAAATATTGCAATATTCTCCCTCCAAAATAGGTCCCATAAAGAGTTATCATAACCTCTTTTTACACCCAACTATATTTAGCTAGTCAAAGATGATCTTCTTACACCCACATACAATTGTCATAATATAATTATGAATATGCTTATCAAATAATAAAATTTATATCTCCTCACTAATTGCCTTGTCATAAAATGTTCTTCCCACTAAAATATATCTCACTTTGTCATAAAATCTAACTTATAACTCCGTAATAATGGACACTATCATAAACTTGTTATAGAATATGTTATAAAAGAATATGCCAAATGATTTGGAAGTTACATTATTCTATCTCCATGAATTACTACACCCCTCCTTGGGAAAATACTAAAAAATAATAATATTTTATTAATTCATTTCCCCCTTTTATAAAAATGAGAAATAATAATTAATTCAGGTCCAATAGATTTATTTCCATAGCAATTACTCCTTAACCCATAGGAAATATAGGAATGAGCATTTTGACCATAAAATTAAATTAATTAAAAATAGGACATTATAAAATTCTTTCAAAAAAGAACATGTTCTAGAATAAAAAACATACTATAGTTTTTATTCTTAATATGAAGCCACCTTATTCTTAATTACTCTCATATTTTGTGTTACAAACATCACTCCAGGAAGGTTAGTTTTCATACTAGAAAGAATTCTTGCACAACCATCATTAGCTAGGTACATTTGTTGAAGAAATGCCACCAATTTTTTTTTTATGGCCTAGACAAGAAGTTGGATTATAGCTTTGGATTTGATGATTTGAACAACCTATCACACTTATCCCATTCCACCATTGTCATTCTAAGGGAAAATAAAAAAGCATTGTAGCCTTCCCAATCTATATATTTGTTGTGCCAAATCAATTTTTTTGCTTCATTAAGGCATTTTGTAAGAATCTAGAAAAATTTTCATCAAAAAGTCAAAAAGTCAAAATTTCTAAAAATAGACGTCAAATTAGGTTTTCTGGGTTTCTTGAGATACGGATGTTGGTAACATTTTCTAAAAATAGAATCTCTAATTCAAATGTCATGTCTGATTCTGATTGGCTGATTTCGCTTCATGATCAAGGTAGTCTAGACAGAATCTGCAAAAGGTCATGTTTTCCCTACTGGGTCAGTTTTGCTTTTTCAATTGGAAAAGCACGAGCTCCGGAGCCATCAATGGAGTAATTTCAACTGCCAAGGATCAGTTTCAAGTTTTCTGGGTTGTTCAGACAACGCAGAATTGTTAAGCAATTGTTGACGGATGAAGAATGGAGAACGGAGCAGGATGAATCTGAAAAGTGAAGAAAGGTAAAAAATCCTCAAAAATGGTTAAGTCTGGATTTTCCAAGTGCCCCTAGAGGCTGGGGACACTCATCCCACTTAGACTTAGATTTTTTTTGCATTTTCTGAGAAAATGTCAAAGATACCTCTGTTGGTCAGTTTCAGGGTGGATAAAAGTAGTCATTCTGGCCAACAGGGCCTAAAAAGCTGGAAATCATGTCAGATACTCCTGGTCTATCTAGTCCATCCTTCATCTAGTGGCAGTCAACCGACAAATCATCGAAATCAGTGACAGGAGTGGTTGCCGGCGCAAGAAACGAGGTAAAATGCAAGCAGAAGTTGAAAATCATGAAATTGACTAAGGCACATATTTTCAGGCACCCTTGGAGGCTGGAGGCGCCCATCTTTTCTAGTGTTAGATTTTTTTTCACTTTTTTCAAGAAACGTCAAAAAGCCTCCGTCAGTCAATTTCCAGGGGGGTCAAATTCAGTCAAAACTCAGTCGAAAGGCTCGTAAAAGCTACAAATTCATCTTAGGTATGTTCAGACCACGCAGATCACCTCCCATCCTGCTTCAGCAGTTAATTGGATGACTGGAAACGAAGATCAAACAACAGTTGCCGGCACGAAAATTGAGAAATAAAATAAAAAATTCAAAAAAAAATCTAAGGCATTAAATTCCAGGTGCCCCAGGAGGCTGGAGGTGCCCAAACTCACCAGACTTAGAATATTTTCAAGATTTTTAGAGAACGTACAAATCCTCCTCCGTCAACCTGGTCAGATTCGTAGAAAACTAGTTTTGGCTCAGTTTTTGAGGCAGATAGGGGGTACAATTAGTCTAATTTTCATCAGACTTGCCTAACTACCTAATCATTAGTCTCAGTTTTGATCTGGCAATTGAGATTCGACATCCAAATTGGGTCCTACAATCACCAGAATGCGCTCAGAAAATGAAAATTTGAAAAAGTTAAAATATCACAAAAAATGGCTAAGGCATTGAAAACCAGGCGCCCCTGGAGGCTGGGGGCGCCCAAGTTTTCCAGAGTTAGAAATTTTCATGCTTTGCTAATGACACCCATCAGTTATTTCCCAAACTTCGTCCGTCAACAGTTTCTAGAAGTCAAAATTGCAGTCGAGCCTCGTCGGATCGTCAGTTCGAGGTTGGGGATGAAATCAGAGTTGATAAATTTTTAAGGTGCCATGATCAATCAGCTGTTTCAATCAAATGGTGACCGTTTTCCATCTCGTTGAAGTCAAAGGCAGGCCATGCATGAGTCAAAATCAATGCAAAAAGTTTCAAAACGAAGGAAAAATTAGCTAACACTTTTGCAAGCTCACGTGTTTGATGACATCATCAAAGAAGATATTTTTAATCATCTCACACAAGAAGCCATAGGCAGCTATAAAATAGGGATTCTTCCTATTCAAGTATATCTACTTGGATTTGTGCTTTAAAAGATGCTTTCTTCATGGATAAGACTCAAGTTTTATTCTTTCACAAAGAAAGTTGCTTTTTTGCCCTAAAATTCTATAAAGACAAGCTTTTGGCTTCTTTATTCATTACTTTTGCATGTTGCATCCGGAGGAGGAAGATTTTTATTCTCTTTCCATGAAGATTCGAAGACCCAAATAAAGTGCTTTTTCAACATTCTTCATAATTTTAGGATGAGGAAGCACGGAGGCACGCTTTTTCAAGGTCCTTTTTTCTAAGGGATCATTTTTCAGAAACAGGGCCGAAGCGTTTTCAATTTTCATCGAGATGGGTCCATCCAGAATTTCATCCTCTTGAAGATTGGGAAATTTTTATTTTCCAGGAATTTGCTTTTTTGCTGCTTTTTCAGGAAACCCTCCACTTTTTCAAAATCTGACAATCTGGGTTACTTCAAAACAGAATTGCCTACAAAACCCATGTGCCAACTTTTTCACTCATATTCTGCTTTTTAGAAGAAATCAACAAGTAATTTTCAGTCTTTTATCCAAGATTCTTCCGACATAGGTGTACCACAGTCATTCTTCAAGTCTTTCAGTATGCAGTACTCTTCAATTAAGATCAAGCCTAAAATGGCATTGGTTCATGATTACCTGAGAACTTTTGAGATGGATTTGTATAAGGTGCTTCCAATGTTCAATTTGCATCCTTTGGAAGATGTAGGAAATATAGCTATTAGGAATCTGAGTCACTCCGGGTTGCTTGTAGCGGCTTCGTTCCCCATCACAATGCAAAGTATCGAATTCGTAATTGTTTGTACAAAGCATTACAATTCAGTCACAAGAGAAATCCAATCAGCAGATGGACGACTACTCTGTAGCCTCAGGCCAAATCATATTAAGAAGTGTTTTTCAATACCAATATGGAAGGAAAACTTAGTCATTTCAATTGAAGAATGCAAGAGGGTGTGGCATAATGATAAAGAAATGTATCAGAAAAAGATTGCTCAGAGATGGTTGAAAAAAAAGCAGAACATTATGCCAAAGAACATTGGACGTGGAGAGTTCAAGGAAGAACATGCAATAATGATTACTCTGCTAAGCTGAGTCACAGGTCAAGAAGATGCTAACAAATTTCAACCTTAGATGTTTAACATCATGTCCTAGATTATTAATGAAACTGAATACTATGATTGGGCAGCACTCGTCAGTGATAATCTCCACCATTAGATAATTGATTTTCAAAGGGCCCATGAATTCCACATGATGTCATATCTCTTATATCTAATGGCTTTTCAAGGTCAATTTAGAGGTTCAAATATTGTTTGAACTCTAGGCATTCAACATGTATATCATCATTTCCCACAGTTAGAATTTTCTAAGACTGAGCGACATTATAGGCGGGTAAATGATGCATTCCTTATGCATACGATGCAACATCTCGATAATGAGTTGCATGTATGATTCTCAGTTGACGCCAGATTGGTAATGGCGGAATGGGCTGATTGGTTTATCTAGTTTCCCACTTTCTCCTACATCAGAGTATATGGCTTCTCAAGAGAGCCAACCATGCTGTCGAGATATCCTACATATGAGGTAGTGTTCGTGGAATTTCTGAGGCAAGTCTATGAAGTTCATACATTTCTGCGTAGCAGGCGCAAGACAGCTTTTAGTTTTCTGATTGGGATGGGTATTTATAGATGCAGATCTGGAGTAGATGCCAAAGTAATTGGTAGTGAATCGTCTAAGTATGGTCTTAAGTTTTTCAACAGGAGGTCTTCATATGATCCTCGTGGTGTTTTGCATCACACCTTGGTAAAAATTGTGTACATGTACTTGCAGTTGAAGATTTATGGGCTAATTGTGCAGATGAGTTTGAAGTGCGGAAACGTAGTTACAGCAAGTTTACTCTTCAGCAATTGGTTGATATTTTGTCAGAAGATGTAGAGGGCTTGTCAGATGATGGTGAAGTTCTACTTCCCACATATTTTAGAGATCAAGTCGAGCAACAACCATTGTCACCAGTTAATTGGTCAACCAAAGAAGACACCTTAATCAAGGAAAGAACAAGCCGAGTTATCAAAAACAATATGATATTCTCGACAAATAAGCAGAAAGAAGCCATTCTGATTGCAGAGCCGCCAATAGATCAACCATCAGTCCCTTCCACTTCCAAACTAAAACAAAGGGTTAAAGCTATGAGCGTCCTTCCAGAAAGAACAAAGATGGCCAAGTTGAAGAGGAAAAAGGTTGAGTCTCTAGTTCATATTCAGCAGGAATAACCGGCAGTTGCATCAGAAGTTCCTACTGAACCAGCACTGCATGTAGAAACATTGCCTTTAATTCATGTTTCTCCACCTTCTTCACCAAGTTCTTCTCCCATTCATATAGATTCAGAGCCAGATTCATCGGTTCATAACATTGAGACACATATTGGTTCATCAGGAGTTGATGAAGTTAGAACCGAGCTTCCAAGAAAGGATGGCTCATCTTGGCTTAAGAACATTTTGGGTAGGAAGAGGAGAAAGCCTTCATATCAGTTGAAATTGACAGAGCTTAAAAGCGTCTACTAAGACACACCAGATAGGAAACTTAAGAAGCAAGTTCACATTGAAAAGAATTCAGATGGAGAAATGATCCTTGAAACTGCAACACCGCTAGAAGATAAAAATGTTGATAATATTGAGGTTGATGACTTCAAGGTTGTCAAAGCTAATCTTGGTAGGAGTACCCGACATACAGATGTAAATCTCTTTGAGGTTGCAGCAAATAATCTGAAAGAGAGAGTGTTGAAGGATGAAGAAGATAAAGTAGCCCTCAAGGCTTAAGTTAGGTAGTTGTGGCAGTATATTTCCAATCTTTTTCATGGCACGTCACAGGCTGATTTACTGCTTCCTCCGATTCTGGGATCACCGGCTGATCAACAGCAGTTCAGTTAGTTGGTCATTTATGGGAGGCATATGAAGGATTGGGTGGAATAATTTGTGACTAAAGGTAGAGTTGTACTTTCACAGTTCTATCAATTAAAGTACAACTCTCATGATCTGCATAAAGGCATTCAGGGATTACAACAAACTTTCGCTGAAAATAAACCGGTATTTGAGATCATTATCTCTGACTTGAAGATAGCATATAATTCTGTTGATTCAACTTAAAATAAGAAGATTGTTTCTACTTGGAAAGCACAATATCTTTTCACAATAAAAACTTATGACAGTATAATCTCAGAGTTAGCAGAATGAAAAGAAAAAGTGATAAATGTTCTCAAGTTTGTAAGATCTTTTGTTTCTTAGATCCCATGTTCATATGAGAAAGAAGATGGTACCTTGTATGACCTCAGGGAAGTACAGACAGAATTCCAAACTTTCGTCTGCAACAATTTTAATGGTGATATCAGTGTCGGCAAGATGGATTGTTTTGTCGTGATGATAGTAAAGTTTGATAAAGCCGTGGGCAAAGTTCATGAATTCCTTTAGATGGTTGCAGATGGTAAAAAAATGTTGGAAAATCAAAATATCATTTTAGAGAGTATCAGTGTTCTTGGCAAAGATGCGGTCACTCACTTTTTAGAAGATATTATATTCCCAAAATATCAATGGATGACATCACCAATAAAACAACAATAAAGATAAGGATGTGACTCAAAAGAAAGCAACTTTAATTCAATGTTTTTTGTTTTAAAGCATTTGCTTTCATCCAAAGCCTATCCATCCTTAAAATAGAAAGAATCACTTTGTAATAGTTGGAGCTTTCTTTGCTTTAAAATAGATTGTTTTAAAGCATTTGTTAGTTGTAATCTTTGTCTTAGAATAGAAATAAAGCTTGCGAGTTGGAAAGTTAGTTTAAATCAAGGAGATTTTAGGGTTCCCTACTCCTTTGATTTAGTATAAATAAGGGCAGCCTTGCCCATTGTAAGTAATGGTGTTTGTGATAGAAAAATTTGTTGTGCCTATTCTAGTCTACATAAATTGTTATTCCAAGTGCTTGTTCACTTTGTGTTATCTATTTTCCAGTGTTTGATCGCTTATTGTATGCCTGTCTTTTGCCACAATATTGTTGTCCTGGAGTTGTATCAACTTTATGATATTGGGAATAGAAGTCTCATCCCTGCCATTTGCTTTGATTTTCTATCTCTGATCATCTAGTTTTGTTGTCAGATGTATGGCTTGCATAATCTTATTTCATTTTTCATCTTAAAGTACAATGAGTCTTTTGATGTGAATCTAGAAGAAGTTTATTAAAGCTTTTATGTTAAAAATAAATCATTCCTTGTTAACTTTTAATCCCTTTGCTCTGAATTCACTTAGGAGATTAAAAGTGTCATTTAGTTTAGGCCTAGCTGTAGTTAGAGGTTTTAAAAAGGAAAAACCTCTATTACAGCGAATAGAGTTTTATAACCTTGTGCTCGCATCTGAGAAACAAAAAAAAGATAGGCAAATTTAATTTATTTATCTTTTTAGCAAACATCAGCAAAAAGGGAACTTCCCCTCATAATAGAAGAGCAGTTTAATTGTGCATAGCTGTCCATTTCCAACTCACATTCTAGACGTGCGAATTGAAATGCCAACAATTTTCTGGCGCCCACTATGGGGCACGAGGCATAAAACTTCAAGCAAGCTTAAGCTTATTTCACGGGAATGACTATCTGGCATCCTACTGCTCTTGTTCAACAACTAAATCTTACACCACATGTGATTCAACCAAATCTTGTACGTGTGGAAGGAGAGCAAACGGACATCATTAGTAGCTTGAGGAGTTTCATATTTGTGCAAAAGGAAAGTCCTGCTCAGTGGAGAAATGCGGCTACTATTCTTAACGAAGAAGAACACAAAGCAGATCTTGCGTCTAGAAGACCGGTATTACCACCTCCCATGTGGCAGTAGATAATCCTGGTTCACAGGGTTTATACAAGAAGGGGAAGAGATGGTAATACAGATCCTTTCTTCCAAGATCTTGTCCCTACAGAAGTTGGAGAAGCATCCAACATAGTTCCTGAAGTCCAGACAGTTCCTAAAGTCAAGCAGGAAGAACCTCAAGAGGAACCAGTAATCCAACCTAGTGCAATGGGTGATGCAAATAATAACTATCACAATGATAAGAATCAGAGGTGTCCACCCCCATTACCTTGGGGTGACAACATGGGACCTTTGGCCCTACAAGCACATCATGAGTTACCAAAGGGGTCAAGGAAGCACTTTCCCCGATTCCACGGCGATGGGACTCAACATCTTGACGAACACATCTCTGCATTCACAATAGCTTGCGCCATTTTGCATGTATCACATGAAGATGTTGTTGTGCATCTCTTCATTGAGACTCTCGTGGGAAATGTTGGTGACTGGTTCAATCATCTAGAGCCAAGCATCATTACAAATTGGGCAACTATGAGTGAGAAATTCTTGGCAAGGTTCAAACCTACCGAAGATGGTCACAGATTGTTCGCCCAACTCTCAAATTCAAAGATGGAAAATAATGAACCGATGAGGGAGTTCATAGCAAGGTTTAATCACCTGGTTACGCACCTTTCTCATAGACTCAATCCATCTCCACAAATTTTGTTGAGCAGTTTCATTAATGCTCTTCCTTCTGAGATAGCCTTCTTTTTGAGATCGGCTGATGAAACAGAATTATCCAGTGCACAAGAAAATGCCATCAAGTTAGAGGATAACATGATTACCTCTGGCAAGATGAAGACCAATTCAATCATGCCTCTTGTTCAGAGTTCTACGGATCCACTTCTACAGAAGGTAGCAAATAAAGTGACTATTATGAAGAGGCAGTTGCCTACTCAGGGGCATCCTACACAACAGTCATATCAGTCACCACAACAACAATACCAACCGCAGCAACAGTATCAACCACAGCAACCATATCAGCCTAAGAGGAACAATTTCCAGCCTTTTAATAATTACAGGCCCAAGTTGCCAGCACCTCCACCAAGACCAAAATGTAGTGTTTTGCTCCTTTCATGAAACTGATGCACATACTAGTGCCACATGTCCTAAAAATTTAAGAATGAACCAGATTATGGGTTATGCTGATACTGCACCCATTTCAAACATTGTCCCTTCCCCAAGTGTGAACGTTGTCTTACCACAAATGAACAACTTCGATGGTGACTCTACTACGGGATACTTCCACAAAGAACCCGTTTTAATAAAGGAAGAACAAGAGAATCTTCGTCAATATTCTCTTGCGGTGAATCATGAAAATCTTTCGACACCTGTGTTTACACGTGCTCAACATTTCATTGCACAGAAAGAAGAAGAGGATAGACTAAGATCAAAAGAAAAGGGGAAGGAAGTGGCTTCCACTTCCAATGTTAAGCCACCACATAAAAATGTCAAAGCTGCTCAAGATTCATCTTTAGCAAATTTTGATATAATGGATTCTATGATGAAGGCAAAGGTGCAGATTTCTCAGCTAGAATATCTTCAGGAGCATCCAGATCAGCTAGATAGAATTGTTAAGTATGTCAAAAAGGAGACTATCATTCAGCCTATATTGCTTGAATCCTCCGTTCCAGCAGAAGAGAAGCCCAAGCCTTTCTATATCTCTCTGTATATAGGAAGCTATAAGTTGAGCAATTGTATCATTGATTAAGGAGCCTCGGATAATGTCATGCCCTTATAGGTGATGAATGCATTAGGACTCTCGTGCACCAAAATGCACAAGTGTTATTCTCTTGAGTCTAAGTCGGTGTCGTTGGTTGGACAATTGAAGGATGCTCAAGTACGGTTGGTGGCTTGTCCCGAGAAGAAAATTATGATGACTATCTTGGTAGCCAACATTCTAGCTAGTTATGGGATGCTACTAGGTAGAAGCTTCTACAAAGATCTCAAAGGAGAAAGACAATTGGATTGGTCATCTGCGACCATTCCATTAAAGAAAGGTAGTTTCAAATTGGAACCAAAAACCAAGTCTCAATTCACAGTGGTGAAATCTCAGGATCCTCAAGCACAAGTGCTATACCAAGAAATGGGTCTTGGTACATATGTCATGCTGTCAGAAATAACCGAAGAGAATCAGGAGGTTGTCTGCACAGTTGGAAAATCAAAGGAAGAACCTGAAGAAATGTACAACTTGCATACTTTCTTTGAGGAAGAAGAAGTACAACAATCTTCTCAAGAGCAAAATTATGAAGAAGAGACTAAATATACTTTAGAGAACGATAATGAATCAGATTTGTTTTTCTCATCTTTTGAAGGTTGGTTTGAGGAACATGTGTTAGATACTTTCACAGGAGAAGGAACAAAAGAAGCATTGCAATGAGAGCAAGAACAAGATCTTCATTTTGAAGATGATTCATCATTGGAGATTATCGACTATTTTCTACATCACTTGGAAAGTGATTCTTCAATAGAGGATACTAAAGATTTTCCTTTACAGGGTAGCCCGTCTTCACCTTTATATTAGGAAGATTTCATACACACAAGTGAAGAAGACGATGTTGAAACTATCTATGAACCTATATAGGAAAGAGACTTCACCGATACTATACAGCCAATACAAAAGATGACATATGAAGAGACTTGTGGAGAAGAAAATTTCATGGAATATTCAGTCTTGGTTGCTAAAGAGGATCATATTGAAAAATAAGAAATTCTTGACAAATATTTTGTAAGATATGCCATATGTGAAATCAATCAAGAAGATGAAGAAGAAACATATAGCTCAGATGAATCCATCTTTGATCCCGCTTACCTATCAAAAGGAGAAAGGTACATGATTGTTGAAAATGAGATGCTACCAGATATCCGCATTGAAGAAGATTGCACTATGGAGTATGACGAGATTCAAAATAATGAATGGCAAAGTGAGCTGTCAGGTGAAGATGTTACCCATCAAGTATACTTCAATAATAATCAAGAGATTGAGCATTTAGATCTGGATGATTTATCAGATTCTGAGGATTGGATGGACGAAAACATGACCAATGAAGAAGAAGAAGAAGTTCCTGAAGCACTAGAAAAATGGGTGTCAACAGTTGTGGATTCGATAAGCCAAGAATTAGTAATGAGGATTGTGTATGAGTAGCTTACAACTTTTCCAGAAGATAATACATTGACTGAGTTCAAGGTTGCGTGTGTTCAAGATATAAATGAAAGTCAAGTTCTATATGTGGTGACTACCATTCCCACAAGCATAATTTGGCCACAAGACATTGCTTCATATCTTCATAAAGAGGTTATGTACCTTCATCTGTTACAGAGGTTGCTTACTTTAGAAGAAGATGCTCCACCTGATCTTTGGCATATCAATCAGTTCCTCATGAACTTCTCATGGCCTGAACGTGAATAGCCTCTTGAACCGTGGCTCTTTGAAGAGATGTTGCAGAGAAACAAGAGATTTGTGCTACTAAGACAATCTTCACAGCTAAGGAGAAATGGTTCTTATTTTTCTGAGTCAGTTGATGGTTTTGTGTGACAATTTCTATTATTTTCATCCTCGCTCAAAAAAGAGCGTTTGTGTGAACACTTTTTGTTCTCGTGTTATGTTGTAATGTTTTTTCCTTTTTGTAATGTGACAGTTGTGTTCTTTGTGTTCTGGGAAATTCCAACTCTTAGGTGATTTTAGGAAGTCTAGTCCTAGGTGATTGTAGGGAAAAGTCTTGTTCTAGGTGATTAGGAAAAAGTCCTGACTCTATTACCCAATGGATCAGAAACTGGTCCAAGCTAGAAAAGTCCAGAGAGTCTCGGTTCTCCTATGCCGTAAGTATCTGACATGGTCCCTAGACAAAGCCAATTGTTGTGCCAAATCAAAAATTTTGCTTCATTAAGGCATTTTGTAAGAATCTAAAAAAAAATTCATCAAAAAGTCAATTTCTAAAAATAGAAATTTATATTTTTAGAAAGTTTCTAAAAATAGGTGTCAAATTAGGTTTTCTACGTTTCTTGAGATACAGATGTTGGCAAAATTTTCTAAAAATAGAATCTCTAATTCAGATGTCGTGCCTGATTCTGATTGGCTGATTTTGCTTCACGATCAAGGTAGTCCAGACAGAATCTGCAAAGGGTCATGTTCTCCCTACTGGGTCAGTTCTACTTTTTTAGTTGGCAAAGCACGAGCTCCGGAGCCATCAATGGAGTAATTTCATCTGCTAGGGATCAATTTCAAGTTTTTTAGGTTGTTCAGACAATGCAGAACTGTTAAGCAGTCGTTGACGGATGAAGAACGGAGAACGCAGCAGAATGAATCCAAAAAGTGAAGAAAGGTAAAAAAAATCCTCAAAATGATTAAGTCTAGATTTTCCAAGCACCCCTGGACGCTAGGGGCGCTCATCCCACTCAGACTTAGATTTTTTTTGCATTTTCTGAGAAAATATCAAAGATACCTCTGTCGGTTAGTTTCAGGGTGGATAAAAGCAATCATTCTAGTCAACAGGGCCTAAAAACCTGGAAATCACATTAGATATTCCCAGGCTATCCAGTCCATGCTTCATCTAGTGGCAGTCGACTGAAAAATCATTGAAATCAGTGACAGGAGTGGCTGTCGGCACGGGAAACGAGATAAAATGCAAGCAGAAGTTGAAAATCATGAAATTAACTAAGGCACATATTTTTAGGTTCCCCTGGAGGCTGGGGGCACCCATCTTTTCTAGTGTTAGATTTTTTTCTTCACATTTTTTGAGAAACGTCAAAAAGCCTCCGTCAGTTAGTTTCCGAGGGGATCAAATTCAGTCAAAACTCAGTCAAAAGGCTCATAAAAGCTAGAAATTCATCTAAGGTATGTTCAGACCACTCAGATCACCTCTCATCCAGCTTCAGCAGTCAGTTGGACCACTAGAAATGAAGATCAAATAGCAGTTGTCGGCACGAAAATTGAGAAATAAAATAAAAATTCAAAAATTCAAAAAAAAATATAAGGCATCAAATTCCAGGTGCCCCAGGAGGCTGGGGGCACCCAAACTCACCAGACTTAGAATATTTTCAAGATTTTTCAGAGAAGGTGCAAATCCTCCTCCGTCAGCCTGATCAGATTCGTAGAAAACTAGTTTCGGCTCAGTTTTCAAAGCAAACAGAGGGTACAATTAGTCCAGTTTTCATCAGGCTTGCCTAACTGCCTAATCATCAGTCTCAATTTTACTCTAGTAGGTGAGATTCAACAACCAAATTGGGTCCTACAATCACCAGAATGCGCTCAAAAAATAGAAAATTGAAAAAGTTAAAATATCACAAAAAATGGCTAAGGCGTTGAAAACTAGGCACCCCTGGAGGCTGGGGGTGCCCAAGTTTTCCATAGTTAGAAATTTTCATGCTTTGCTGATGACATCCATCAGTTATTTCCCAAACTTTGTCTGTCGACAGTTTCCAGAGGTCAAAATTGTAGTCAAACATCGTCGGATCATTAGTTCGAGGCTGGTGATGAAATCAGAGTTGAGAAATCTTCAAGGTGCCATGATCAGTCAGCTTTTTCAGTCAAACGGTGATAGTTTTCCGTCTTGTTGAAGTCAGAGGCAGGCCATGCAGGAGTCAAAACGAATGCAAAAGTTTCCACACGAAGGAAAAATTAGCTAACACTTTTGCAAACTTGCGTGTTTGATGACATCATCAAAGAAGATATTTTTAATCATCTCACATAGGAAGCCATAGGTAGCTATAAAATAGGGATTCTTCCTATTCGAGTATATCTACTTGGATTTGTGCTTTAAAAGATGCTTTCTTCATGGATAAGACTCAAGCTTTATTCTTTCACAAAGAAAGCTACTTTTTCGCCCTAAAGTTCTATAAAGACAAGCTTTTGGCTTCTTTATTCATTACTTTTGTAGGTTGCATCTAGAGGAGGAAGATTTTTATTTTATTTCCATGAAGATTCGAAGACCCAAACGAAGTGCTTTTTTAGCATTCTTCATAGTTTCAGGATGAGGAAGCACGGAGGCACGCTTTTCCAAGGTCCTTTTTTCTAGGGGATCGTTTTTCAAAAATAGGGCCAAAGCTTTTTCAATTTTCATCGAGATGCGTCCATCCAGAATTTCATCCTTTTGACGATTGGGAAATTTTTATTTTCCATGAATTTGCTTTTTTGTTGTTTTTTGGGAAACGCTCCGCTTTTTCAAAATCTGACAATCTGAGTTACTTCAAAACAGGATTGCCTACAAAACCCATGTGCCAGCTTTTTCACTCACATTCTGCTTTTTAGAAGAAATCAACAAGTAATTTTTAGCCTTTTGTCTAAGATTCTTCCAACATAGGTGTGTTCATAGTCATTCTTCAAGTCTTTCAGTATGCAGTACTCTCCAATTGAGATTAAGCGTAAAATCGTATTGGTTCATGATTACCTGAGAACTTTCGAGACAGATTTGCATAAGGTGCTTCCAGTGTTCAATTTGCATCCTTTGGAAGATGCATGAAATATAGCTATCAAGAATCTAAGTCACTCCGGGGTGCTTGCAGCGCCTTCGTTCCCCATCGCAGTGCAAAGTATCGAATTCATAATTGCTTGTACAAAGCATTACAATTCAATTACAAGTGAAATCCAATCAGCAGATGGATAAGTGCTCTGCAACCTCAGGCCAAATGATATTAAGAAGTGTTTTTCAATACCAATATGGAAGGAAAACTTAGTCATTTCAATTGAAGAATTCAAGAGGGTGTAGCACAATGATAAAGAAAAGTATCAAAAAAAAGATTGCTCAGAGATGGTTGAAAGAAAAGCAGAACATTATGCGAAAGAACGTTAGACGTGGAGAGTTCAAGGAAGAACATGCAATAATGATTACTCTGCTAAGTCAAGTCACAGGTCAAGCAGATGCTAACAAATTTCAACCTTGGATGTTTTACATCATGTCCCAGATTGTTGACGGAACTGAATACTATGATTGGGCAGCACTCATCACTGATAGTCTCCACCATCAGATAATGGATTTTCAAAGGGCCCATGAATTCCACATGATGTCATATCTCGTATATCTAATGGATTTTCATGGTCAATTTAGAGGTTTGAATATTGTTGGAACTCTGGGCATTCAACATGTATATCATCATTTCCCGTAGTTAGAATTTTCTCAGGTTGAGCAACATTATAGGCGGGTAAATGATGCATTCCTTATGCATACGGTACGTGATAGGGAGGGACTCTAGAATGTCAAATCTACCTATCTTGAATCAATTTAAGACTCTGGATAACTCTAGCCTCTCTACCAATTCAAGTGCTCATGACATCTTTCTACACAAAAATGTCTGCTAAATTCCTCAACTCTTTGCAGAGATGGAAAATTCTATCACTCTACTTGGTGTGGGACACATTCCTTGTCCTCACTGCTTCCAAGATACTGCCTCAAGGGCACATAACCTTTCTGAGCCCATTGTCCACCCTTCTCTCTTTGTTCAAGGGTCTTGATTGCTTGGTGCTCACTTTCTCCCTCTCTATTTTCCACCCCTGCAAGTCTATTCTCCTACTTGTCTATCTAGCCGAACTCCTTACTGAGCTCGCCTAGAACAAGCATGCATTGCCTCTAGTCGACAATCCAACCATCCCACAAAAGAAAAACAAACAAAAGGCATGGCTCTGCTTGATGGCCTCCATACTGTACAGAGGAACTTGAGGGACATCAAGACAGAGTCATGGTTTGCAAAAGAGAACAAAATTGCAAAAAAGGAAACGACTAATCTACCTCAGAATAACAAACTGAAAATTGTACAAAAATACAATATTGGTCGAACTGCTGAATTGGATTTTTATTCAAAATTGTTCTTACATCAAAATGCTTCTCAAATCAAAATCTTCCCCGAACCCCTTACAGAGAGAATTCTACATCTTATAGTTATCTCATGTCCGTTACAGGACATTTTAGTTCTCAGACCGATTCGTATTCTAACTGCCCCGGTTCAACTCTATGCTATCGTTCCATCGTGGGAACTCTATCTTCAGTCTGGGCGATAGCCCGATATTAGCTTTCCTTCTTCGTGACTGGAAATGGTCACCGTTGCGATCTCTTTTTCCACCTTTGTTCTCCCCAGTTTGAAAACCCTCAAAACAGAAAATATTGCCTTATCGACAATGCATTTTTCCTTCTTCGCATATCAGCCCGAAATAATAGTTTGCGGCTTTGGTTTTTGCCTATCGGCGAGATAACATATATCGGTCTGTCCTGAATCTCTCCCACCGATGTGTCATCTCTCCCCGATGACCTTTGATTCGCTTCCGTCGGCGAGACCCTCTCCATCGCTAAGACTTCAGCCTCATTTGCCGATGACTCCCTTTACGCCGATGAACACTGGCCCATCGGCCAGACCTCCCACCGTCGGCCTAACTTTCATATCTTCTCTCGATGTCCATTGTTACTCCGATGAGCCTTGGCCTATGCCTTCAGCCAGACTCTTTCCCATCGGATCCCGTTCATTGGCGTGACTAACAGCGTCGGTGAAACCTTTCACCTCTCCACCGATGGCACTTGTTATACCGATTACCTAACACTAAATTCACTTTCACCAAGACTTATACCATCGGCGTAACTCTTTCCTTCTGCTCCGATATCAATACTCTTGCCGACCACTCTATCCCATCGGTGAGACTATATGCTATCGGCCCAACACAATTTTGGTTACTCGATAGTCTTTCTCACACTGACATGCATTGGTTAACTCCTTACCGCTAGTTCCTCTCACCGCCACTGTCGGTCACCATGCTATTAGAACTGAATGCATGTTCCCACTCTGTCCTATTTGAAAATTCACAACATCACACCAAAATGCAAAAAAAAATATACATGGGCTCCAAGCCTGTGGTGCTCCTGCACCAGTACGAGATCTGGATAATGAGTTGCATGTGTACGATTCTCAGTTGACGCTAGATTGGCAATGGCAGAATGGGCTGATTGGTTTATCCAGTTTCCCACTTTCTCCTACATCAGAGTATATGGCTTCTAGGAGAGTCAGCCATGCTGCCGAGATATCCTACAAATGAGGTAGTGTTCATGGAATTTCTGAGGCAAGTCTATGAATTTCATACATTTCTATGTAGCAAGCGCAAGGTGACATTCAGTTTTCTGATTGGGATGGGTATTTACAGATGCAGATCTGGAGCAGATGCCAAAATAATTGGTAGTGAATCATCCAAGTATGGTCTTAAGTTTTTCAACAGGAGGTCTTCATATGATCCTCATGGTGTTTTGCATCACACCTTGTTCAAAATTGTGTACATGTACCTGCAGTTGAAGATTTCTAGGCTAATTGTGCAGATGTGTTTGAAGTGCAAAAACATAGTTACAACAGGTTTACTCTTCGGCAATTGGCTGATATTTTGTTAGAAAATGTAGAGGGCTTATCAGATGATGGTGAAGTTCTACTTCCCACATATTTCAGAGATCAGGTCGAGCAACAACCATTGTCACCAATTAATTGGTCAGCCAAAGAAAACACCTTGATCAAGAAAAGAACGAGCCGAGTTATCAAAAATAGTATGATATTCTTGAAAAATAAGCGGAAAGAAGCCATTCTGGTTGCAAAGCTGCCAATAGTTTAACCATCAGTCCCTTCCACTTCCAAACTAAAACAAAGGATTAAAGTTATGAGCATCCTTCCAGAAGGAACAAAGATGGCCAAGTTGAAGAGGAAAAAGGTTGAGTTTCTAGTTCATATTTAGTAGGAACAACCAGCAGTTGCATCAGAAGTTCCTACTGAACCAGCACTGCATGTAGAAACATTGCCTTCAGTTCATGTTTCTCCACCTTCTTCAGCAAGTTCTTCTCCCATTCATATAGATTTAGAGCCAGATTCACCGGTTCATAACATTGAGACACTTATTGGTTCATCAAGAGTTGATGAAGTTAGAACCAAGCTTCCAAGACAGGATGGCTCATATTGGCTTGAGAACATTTTGGGTAGGAAGAGGAGAAAGCCTTCATATCAGTTGAACTTGATAGAGCTTAAAAGCATCTACCGAGACACACTAGACAGGAAACTTAAGTAGCAAGTTCACATTGGAAAGAATGCGGATGGAGAAATGATCCTTGAAATTGCAACACCGCTAGAAGATAAAAATGTTGATAATATTGAGGTTGATGACATCAAGGCTGTCAAAGCTAATCTTGGTAGGAGTACCTGACATACAGATGTACATCTCTTCAAGGTTGCAGCAGATAATCTGAAAGAGAGAGTGCTGAAGGATAGAGAAGATAAAGCAGCCCTCAAGGCTAAAGTTAGGCAGCTGCGGTAGTACATTTCCAATCTTTTTCATGGCACGTCACAGGCCAATTTACTGCTTCCTTTGATTCTGGGATCATCAGTTGATCAACAACAGTTCAGTCAGTTGGTCATATATGGGAGGCACATGAAAGATTGGGTGGAAGAATTTGTGACTAAAGGTAGAGTTGTACTTTCACAGTTCTATCAATTAAAGTACAACGCTCATGATCTACGTCAAGGCATTCATGGATTACAACAGACTTTGGCTGAAAATAGACCGGTATTTGAGATCATTATCTCTGACTTGAAGATAGCATATAATTCTGTTGATTTAGCTAAAAATAAGAAGATTGTTTCTACTTGGAAAGCACAATATCTTTTCACAATAAAAACTTATGACAGTATAATCTTAGAGTTAGCAGAATGGAAAGAAAAAGTGAAAAATGTTCACAAGTTCATAAGATCTTTTGTTTCTCATATCCTGTGTTCATATGAGAAAGAAGATGGTACCCTGTATGACCTCAGCCCGAAGTACAGACAGAATTCCAGACTCTCGTCCGCAACAATTTTAATGTTGATATCAGTGCCGGCAAGATGGATCATTTTGTTGCAATGACAGTAAAGTTTGATAAAAGCTGTGGGCGAAGTTCATGAATCCCTTCAGACGGTGGCATGTGGTGAAGAAATGTTGGAAAATCAGAATATCATCTTAGAGAGTATCAGTGTTCCTGGCAAAGATGCGGTCACTCACTTTTTAGAAGATATTATTTTCCAAAATATCAATGGATGACATCACCAATAAAACAACAATAAAGATAAGGATGTGACTCAAAAGAAAGCAACTTTAAATCAATGCTTTTTGTTTTAAAGCATTTGCTTTCATCCAAATCGTATCCATCGTTAAAATAGGAAAAATCACTTTGTATTAGTTGGAGCTTTCTTTGCTTTAAAATAGATTATTTAAAGCATTTGTTAGTTGTAATCTTTGTCTTAGAATAGAAATAAAGCTTGCGAGTTAGCAAGTTAGGTTAAATCAAGGAGATTTTAGGGTTCCCTACTCCTTTGATTTAGTATAAATAAGGGCAGGCTTGCCCATTGTAAGTAATAGTGTTTGTGATAGAAAAATTTGTTGTGCTTATTCTAGCCTGCAGAAAATGTTATTCCAAGTGCTTGTTCACTCTGTGTTAGCTGTTTTCCAGTGTTTGATCGCTTATTGTATGCTTGCCTTTTGCTACAATATTGTTGTCCTAGAGTTGTATAAACTTTATGATATTGGGAATAGAAGTCTCATGCCTGCCATTTGCTTTGATTTTCTATCTCTGATCATCTAGTTTTGTCATCAAATGTGTGGCTTGTGTAATATTATTTTAGTTTTCATCTTAAAGTATAATGAGTCTTCTGATGTGAATCTAGAATAAGTTTATTAAAGCTTTTATGTTAAAAACAAATCATTCCTTGTTAACTTCTAATCCCTTTGCTCTAAATTTACTTAGGAGATTAAAAGCGTCATTTAGTTTAGGCCTAGCTGTAGTTAGAAGTTTTAAAAAGGAAAAACCTTTGCTGCAGCGAATAGAGTTTTATAACCTTGTGCTCGCAGCTGAGAAACAAAAAAAAAATAGGCAAATTTAATTTATTTATCTTTTTAGCAAACATCAGCAAAAAGGGAACTTCCCCTCATAATAGAAGACTAGTTTAACTGTGCATAGTTGTCCATTTCCAACTTGCATTCCAGAGGTGCAAATTGAAACGCCAACAATATTACTATTATAAATAATTTAAAGAAATTATTTTTATTATGTTCTAAGGGTTAAGATCTGAAAGAGTTTGAATGAATAAAGTAGAATTATCCAAAGTGTTATGCATAATTTAAAGAGGACATGTTTATAAAAGAAATAGAGGATGCAAAAAGATGTTAGCTAATGTAGGAGCATCTAGAGGTGTAAGAGAAATCTTGCATCACCCAAAAAAACTTTAATGTTGTTTTTATTTTTAGTAAAAGGCTAAAATATAGTAACCTATTATTTTTAGAAAGTTTGCACTACTAGTTTTAGAAAGTTTACATTTGAGCACGTATGGACCTAAAAATTTACCTAGAGCTCCAGAATTGTAAAGTTAATCTATGGTAAAAAATTAGCTAAAGATCATTTGCAGATAGTGAGATATTAAAGTTTGAAGGTCCAAAAATCCTATAAAGAAATATTAAATTTGAATTTGGGCCTTTAAATGATCAAACGAGGCTTTGATGAATGTCTGATGAATTCTTGATCTAGGAAAAGTACCATGAAGATCTCTTCATTAGCTTTCCAATGCATCGAACAGTTCGTCAATCGAGTACCTGGATCAAAAGTTATGGCCTTCGGGAGCTAGGCCTCCCATTTTAGAAAATGTGAAAACGTGTTGGACACTTAAAAGAGCTATAAAGGGGGAAGTTACATGTGTTGGTGTGTGATTTGACACATCATAAGGCATCTTTGATTGGAGATAATTTGGATGCCATTTTGGGTGGTTTTAGCTCATGGTTTTGTAACTACCATTTGACAATTTCATGTATTGTATCTCCTATATATTAGGTGCTTGAGATAGAGGTTGTGTGAGAGAGTATGATACATCTTGAGTTGTCTCTAGATCTCTAGTTGGTGATACTCCTGTTAAAGATTACCTTGCAAGTATATTGTAATATGTTGAGTGTCATTCACATGGGACCTATAGCCACTGCACCCGCAACCACAACAAATGGGACCTATTCATTTCACATTCTAATTGCGTGCATGGAACCACTACTGCCTGCAACACCTTTTATCATGACATGTATATGCCACCATCTTCCACTATAGCTTGTACCTTCCTCCTACGTGTGACATAGCCACTGTACACTCCATCCGCACACTTCTTCAACATCACATCATTGTGATTCTCTTCGACTCGTTTGTTGAGCACATCACCTTTAGCCTCCATGTCATCATTTTTCCATGCAACATTTCCAATTTAGACATCACCTCAAAGGTATTTATCTATCAATTTCTTTAATTAACATTTATTGCTTCTTATTTTATGACTTTCAAAATTCGCACATCATTATTTTCATATATTATATCCATTGGACTTGCTTTCACCCCATTCTTCCGTACACTTACCTTGTCTTCTCATTTGAGGACAAATGACACCATAGTTTAGGGGATATTGCATACATAGGAATTATTTTATGTACATTCAAATCTCTTAAATCCCTTCCTTCATAATTATACCTATCTGCCGCATAACATACAAGCTAACAGAATAGCAACTAGTTAAAGCAATTGGTAAGAAGAATTTGTTGAAGAATAGAGGATTGAGATGAGGAAATTGAGTTGGTAGAGTGGAATTGGAGAGTTTCATGAGATATCACAATGGGTGGTGATCCAATGAAGAGAGGGCCTACTGTCCACTCGACATTATTGTTTGACAGGGATTGCATGCCTATCTTTCAGCAGGCAGGGTGATTGGAATATTTTCTTAAGCTAATAGAGTTTAATGAAGACATTACCTAGTAGTTTGTGGGGACATTCTAGAATGCGGAAGCTACAATGAAAGGCTTGCAGGTTGACATAATTGTAGCTTCCATAGCTGAGGTTACGGGGCTACAAGCAGTTGGAGAATAATTCTCTGTAAGAGCTGACGCCATTTTAGCAAGGGCTAAGTTCATACGACCAGGTGAAAGAATGGAATCTGCATCTCAAGGTACCAAACGAATCTCTTTGCCCTGGTTATGGGCCTCTATTTCTACCTATATTATTAGATATCTTACCTATGATGGGAGGCAATCTTTGCTTTATACTATGCATTTCAAACTTTTAAACCATCTCCATCATGGAAGGATAGTGAATATTCCAAATTTATTGTTCAATTTGTTAAAAAGGATGTCTGTTGAATATAGAAGGAAAAATTGCCAGTCTTCATTGTCTCATCATGGTTTGGTTGTGCAATTAGTAAAAAGGAGTTTATCTATTTAGAACCCTAATATTTGTTGGGAATGTTTTCTTGAAATTAATCATGTTGATGAGGGACCTTTGAGGGTTCAACTAGAGAGAGAAGAAGAGGCAGGGGTGGGAAATTTACAAACAGGGGAAGAAGAGGAAGCACCTGTGACATCTTCTCACCTAGAAGCTTCATCTACCCATTGCCATGTGACTGCTAAGGAACATCCAGCTCCAAACCCTGATAATCCTATAGATGCACCTGCTAGGTCTCCCACACTTGTAGCTTAACCAGTTTTAACCTCCTTTCTAGAGCATGCACCCTCATAGACTTCTAGCCGCACAAAGAAAAATCTAAAACTGTAGCCTGGAGCTACCAGCTCACTGCCTGCAGTACCTAAAACTACCCATGAAACTCCTTCTATCTCAAAGCCCAAGTCAAGAAAATAAAATCATCCTCTTCTTCATCCAAAACCAAGAAGAAACAAAAGTTCCCTACTCAATCACATAGGTGCTCAGACCACCTAAAGGAGAAAGAACTTTTAGGGGAAAAACCTAGCTTAAAAAGAAGAATGTGGTTGATATACACACTGATACAAACTTTGAAAGGGAGCATCTATTTGTTGACAGAGAACAAAAATGTGGGCCACACACTCATCCTGGAGACTAATACAGAGTCCAAGGAGGAAGATTCGTATATATAGCTTGGAAAAGGCATCAACCTCCCCTGAAACTGAAAACCTAGACTTCTCAGCCTCTCCAGATGAAACTCAAGAAGAGGAATTGTTGTTGGACTCCAAAGATACAACTGAAGGAGAGAAGGATGAATTGTAGATAGCCTTGTAGAAAATTGTAGAATTGGAGAAGTGGTTGAGGGATTACCAATAGAAAGAGACAGTGTTAAATGAATGGGTTAAGAAGTTAGAGGATCAACTACATGTTTTCCAGAAACAAGGGTTAAGACTAGAACATTTGGCCCAATTGGCCATTACAGAAATTAATAGAAGGAATCTAGAGCCTGTGCAAGCATAAGAACAACCAGAGCAACCTGCTCCATCAACCTTATTTATAGTTACCTTGCAACTATGGAATAAGATAGATGAATTGGTAAAAGAACAAGGTGAACTGAAAGAGAACCATAGAAAGGAGATAGAGGTGAAGAACACAGAAATAAAAAGACTAAAATTCAAAATAGACAGAATAGCAGACATGACTGTCCAATTGATGAGGTGTCGGCCACCTACGAGGGTTTATGCCCTCTATCTACAAGAGTAGTATCTGAGCTTTCAATTTAGCCAACTTTACAGTGATGCCCTTGTTTCACTTTTTACACCTACCTTATTTCTAACAGCCTACCAAAGAGCTACCCCTGAAATGCAGAATCAACTATGTGAATTCTACCTGCATGAACTTGCCATTCCATATGACACTCACTGGAATCCCCTAGTTGTTATTGGGGATGTGCAATTGAAGGCCCTAACCTCATTCATTCAAAATGAGCATAGAAGAGGAGTGTTACAACAACAATATAATGAGAGAGAGAGAGAGAATCACTCCCAATCAAATGTAGGGCAAAGTCCCCAAATCTTACAAATATAGTGGAGGAATGGATTGATCTAATTGAACATCCAGAGGTAGAAACCAAACTCATGGAATGTAGAGCTATGGATTATAGGAAATTCAGGGAATTGGCTAAAGGGATTGATAAGGAAGCTTTGGGTTTCTCATAGGGTAGGTGGAAAGAGTTAACATTAGCATTGCAAAGGAAAGAGCCTCGCTCAATATTTAACCTCTCAACAGCAATCAATAGGGCACAAAGATACATAAGATCAACCAATGAACATGGAATAACCTGGCTACCATTAGTATTGCATCCTCCCCTGCTTCTTTATCCCATTCAATATTGGATGGGGCAGAGGATGATTCAGGTAGCAGAATGAGCTAGGTGGAACAGGTTGGCAGAGCATAAGGGATTCTATCTCAAACAAGACAGAGGAGTAGAAGAACCTACATATTATAGGGAGATAGCTCTTCAATACAATCAAAGACCTTGGTTGTTGGAGGACCATCATCATGTTTAGTTGGGGGGTGTGATGAGGCAATGTTTTGTCTTATTTCTATTGCTTTAAGTACATGTTTCCTGAGACATTCCCAGACTTTTATATATATTAACTATGTCTATAATCATCCTTAAGACATTGAAAGCATGAAGATGGGTATATAATATGTTGTTAATTAATTAAGTGTGAATTGTTGATTTCTCATGAAATATGATGGTACTTTATGTTAATTTTAGTAATTGTGATGTATAGATATCATGTGATGGACTAACCCCCCATGCAACAAGAACATGGCTACATTTCATGAAGACCACTGGGCAGCTCGCAACAAAGGAGGTGTTGATATCCATAGTAGACAGTACAGGCACCAGCAACCAAAGGAAGAAGACCCTGAATTGATTGGAATGAGTCATCCATAACTCTCCACTCTTTGATGGTTATCCTTCGATAGTTGATGCAGTCATGAATAATGAAGGAATCTTAGATTGTGCTCCATGTTCTATTTCTAGTCTTGACTATTCTTCATAAAGACTAGAGAGAGTTATATAGTAGGACTGTGTCATCTATATTACCTTCATGATAGTCCTAGTTTGCTTTGTAATAAAGTCCTCTTCCTACATTGTTGTATAGTGGATAGTTATGGTATTATTGTTCAGTAGTTCTATTCAAATAAACAAGTCTGATCTTGTCTATAGATAGATTATATTTCTGAATACAAGGAGGCTAGACAAAGATTGTGTTATTAGATTTGTTATTGCATTTTTCTCTTCAACATTCAATAAAGGAACACATGTTTTGAGTTCAACGAATGGTTTCAAAGATACAGTAGATATCTAGTTAGATTTCGTGGGTTCACAATCACTTAAGCAAGGGCCACTTGAGGTAACTGTGTCTCTCCTATATGTTCATATGTTTAGTTTATGTTGTATGTTAATGCGTATGTGATTAATACATGTTGTAATGAGTTGTGTTATATGAATTAGTTAGGTTTTGATAATCTGTGTTGTTGAGTCAAGGTGATCACCGAACTAACTATTAGTTGCTCTTTTATCTGGAATTATATAAGACCATTTGGTTACAACCAACTGAATAGCATTGGTTATTTATTACCAACATTGCTCATTTAGAGTATTTGTCAATCCTTGCAAATAGAGTTGTTTACCTTTCAATTAGTTTATTCCTATGCACAACCTCTAGATTAAAACTCAAGAATTCTTAACTATACACATAGTGCGGGCATCATCCAAGAAGAATATGATTCCCTGGTTTGACAATTTAAATGTAACACATTATATAGCTAGTAGGTTGCTTGATATAGGATCCGTTGGTCCGTTGAGTTGTGTGCATGCCCTTTCTGCATCAATGTATTGGTTAATAATGGAGTTCAACAAATGCCTCTATGAGAGGCTCTAAAAAGGGAGGAAATAAAATAGAGATGGTAGCGCCATTCTTGGGGATGGGGAGGAGTGCCAATAAGAGGATATAACGCCTCTTTTTGAGAAGAGAGAACAAAAAACAAAAGAGAGAAGGTGCGTAGGTTTTTGTGGCGCCTAAGAGGAGAAAAGAAGCGCTAGATATTTGGGATTCAACTCCTCATTTTTGAGGGACTTTTCAACATAAAACAAAATAGAAAATTAGAAATGGCATGGTACAGAAGGGATGCCTTAGTTTGGAGGTTGTATGGAATGTAGAGTGGTGTGGGAGGAGAGATAGCGTCTTTGGCTTTAACATTAAGAAGTTGATGCACACATAGTGGATATGGAAGTGTTTGAATAGTGATAAAAGAGGTTCTAACAATAGAAAATATAAGAGGGGAGTGCTTGGCATGTATTAGAGAGTGCTAAGTTGGTGTGAAGGCACCTGTGGATACTAGGTTGGTAGAGGAGACAATGAAGATTGAATGTTTGTGTGAAGGCTACAGATAGGGGAAAAACTAGAGCATGTGGAATTTATGTAGATTAACAGGCCAATGTAATGAAATTGTTTTCCTTTGTTGTAGGTTTGAAATTCAATAAAATGGGCATGTTTGTTATTTTCATGTTTTACATTTGCATGCTAAGTTGTATTATGGCAGAGAGTCTTTGCATGTGTTGCAAGATTGAGCAATTTGTGTGAGAAATGTGGGTATTGGTATGCTTGTGGGAGTCCCACTTGCATCAAATTGTCTCTTATTTATCTAGGAACTGTAGAAACTCAGATGCTAAATGAAACCAAAGATGCTAGGATAGATCCTAAATTTTAGCACATCAAATTTAAGACCAACTTCTACAATAGGAGTTGAGTAGTGGATCCAAGAAATGTAGCCAAGGCTACTTTGAAAGATGCTCATTATGTTTGTACCTATAAGGGTAGCAAGATATATGATCTCTGCATATATCTTGTTGTCATATGGTGGAATTATGGATTTCATGATTTAAAATAAAATTCACATAAGAAGTAATAGTGGGGAATGGTAATTTTGCTTCCCTTCATTCATGATTAGTGCTAGTTGACAAATTGGGCAAATGCCTTTAGAGTGTTCGTGTATTCATTGGAGACTTGATCTTCTATGACATTATATGTTATGTAACTTGTTGTTTTGTAGTCTTGGTGCTCTATCTATTGTTATTGTACTATTTTTTTCTTTGTTTTAGCTTTGGTCTTTGTTTCTTAGCCCCCCCTCTTATTGTGTTCTTTTCATGCTTTCTTCAATAACAAAAAAAGTTGCTTGATCAACACAAAATATGATAAAAATAAAACACACGACTCACTCTACAAGATTGGTCTTGGGCAATTTTGATTTCATTAACAACATATTTATCTTTAGTGCGATTCATTGTTGTAACATCTTATGCGCTAACCATAAACTATTTCTTCCCCTTTGGCTACGATTCCATTTGCTAATTGGATCGCCATCTTTGTCTTTTCTATCAATTTTATAGTTTACAATCCATTTTTCTAAGGGTGTGATTCTTTACTTGTAGTTAGGGCCTAAATTTGACGGTCGCCTCCTGCTTGTAAAGCAATTTTTTTGAGATAGTAATCTATTTGAATTGGCCTTTCAAATATTAAAGCCTATATATTTGAGGAAAACTATATATAGACTAAAAATATATAAGAATTTTGATAGTTTACCTGAAATCTTGACTTTCAAGTGATGTAGTCTTTCTAAAATTTTAATTGTATTTTACAGTGAAAATGACTAAATAAGGCCATACAACCATCAAATTTAGGGCCTGCCTGTAGTGTTTTATGTAAGATGCATCACTATAATCTATTTTCACATAGGTGCTACTTTATGAAAAGATAATAGAACTCAATAAAAGTGTGTTGAATTAATTCAGTTGATCGCCATGTCAAAATATGACATCATCTTTCTCAAGGTGCACTTTCTTTTGGATAAACTTTAGGTGCAATTTCTCCATTTTGGGCACTTCTTTCTATGCCGACTAGACATTTCAAAAAGTGTACTTAATCTTAACATTGACCCTATCTTTTGGATGCTTAAAAAATACATTGAATAATTTTATTATCATGACCTGGGCTGAATTTTATGTTTGTTTGAAAGATTGGACCTGCTATTAGTGTAAAAGGATGCTTCTAGACTCATTTTTTTTATATTTGCCAATACATTCTCTTGTAGCTCCAGGCATGGACACCATTGACTGGAACTAATTTATCTTTACCTCAAACCATATATGATTGTGATTAATCTACCAAAAATGTTAGTTTGAAAGATTGGACCAAGACACAACACTTTTATCACTTGTCTCGAAACAATTATGGATTTAAATTTGGCACACAGTTGATGACAAATTGACAACAAAAATGGGTATCAAGTAGTATCGACATTGAGTTTTGAATCGGGTGCAATGATGAAGAGGGAAAAATTATTTTGGAACTTGATGGAATCCTTTTGACATGCATTAATACACTACACATAAGGATGATTGGAGACTATCTAATCAAATGGAAGAATCCAGCTAGTGAAGATGCAACTTGGGGAGATGAATTGTTCGTTTAGAAACATTTAGAGTTTGTCAACATTGGGGACAATGTTGGTTTTAAGGGGAAGGGCATGCTAAACCCTTAACCTATAGTGTGCATGGGGATATGTGTAGCTGACTTATGGCTAGCATAACCCTTAATTAAGTTATATAACCATTTATAGTCTTATATAAGTAGTTAGGTCGGCCTAGGTGGCATCCATGGCATAAGTAAGGTGTATGTTGGAGGTAGTGGTTAACTTATTATCATCATATTGTGAATTAAATGTTATTGTAGACTTTTGGAGGTTTGCCCCCTCAAAGTGTCTTATTATTATCAATGATTTGCAACATATTTCTTATTATCTTCTTCTCTTGTACAAGGTATTATATTACACACCTTTTTAAGGGCTAAACCACATCAAAATTTTGGATTTTCCATACAAAAACTCCTCCTATGTTTTAAACTTTCCATATACTTCCAAAATCTTTGCCAACATGTCTAATAATTGTAAAAAGTATGCCTAGACAATAACAAACAAAAAAATTAGTAATTAAGCATGCTAACATCAATGCCAAAATCTAAGTTGCAAAGGAAAATCTATGAAAAGTGGCACCTCTTCTATTCTTAGTTGCCTAATGCCAAAATCTAAGTTGCAAAGGAAAATCTATGAAAAGTGGCACCTCTTCTATTCTTAGTTGCCTAGTAACATGGAAAACAAGAACTTTAAAGTTTAAATAGTGCTTATATGTGAAGGAGGCTAGCCATTCAAGATTCATTGAAAATTTTACATCTATTGTTTTGAGTAGAGACAAGCAATTGGTTAAATTTTTGTAGGCTTAAGGACTATTTCCTAAATCATTTTTAAAAAAATTTAAGGCAAGAAGTAATCTTGAAGAGATTTTAGCAACATCATTGTTTTACCATATTGTTCTTGCTTTATTATAGCTCACTCGCTATTTCAAATTCTTTCACTTCCAAAGATTGAATTTTCCTTCCCAATAGTGTATTTGTTCAAATTTTTTTATTTGAAATTTAGGATGGGAAAAGAAAATAAATTTTCAACCATGGAACTGTATGAGGATGTATCGGAGCACAAAACATTCTCATCATAATAGATTATACCAAGTTCGAGACACCCTTCTTGTCTATTTTAATAATGTGGAGATGAAAGAAAGAGTATTTAAATTCACGGCATTAGGAGAAAGTTTTTAAGTTTCAAAGTGTTTTTAGAATTTCACCATGATCAACACAATTTTTTTTTCATTAGGATCATCCAAGTTACTTATCAAGAAGTCTATTTTTAACATGCGTTGTGCTATTTTTAGCCATCACCTTTTTTGGAGAAAAGAGAATACTTTGGGATTCGCCATAGCTATTTATAGCCCATGCTATTTTAGCATGAAGAGCCTAGGCTATTTTTATCTTTTCACTATTTATAGCCTAAAATTACTTATTCTTGGATAATGTATTTATAGATATCTTGTCATGTGAGATGTGAACATTAAGCGATAGTTCCTAATTAATTATATCTACAAGTTAATTGGAGGTTGCATGGATTAGATTATAGAATTAGAGGATGAGATATTTTGTAATAAAACTTGCATGTCATGCAAGCGGTTAGTAGCAAAAGTTGAAGTGTAGTTTGCTTTTTTATTCATTTTCATGCAATATTTTACAAACCCTATAAATAAGTTTTATTTTACGCTTTGTTTCTAATGGTAATTCTTACGCCTACATATTATTGAAATTGTTATTCAATATTAATGTTAATCTAAAATTTGCGTTCATTTAAATAGAATTTATTATGCATATCTTGCTTTTAAATTTCTATTAGGGTGATCCCACAATAGTGTGTCCCAATTGTGGGGTGGGGCAAAAAATAAGTCTAAGATGTCAAAAAATGTAAAACACCTTTAAATGAAGTCAAACTTTTGAATGATGGACCTTCCGTCGGAGGTGATGTCATATGACCTTCGAATGAAGGGGGTTCAAATAAAGGTGGGCAAAGGCTTTTTTCTTCATTTTTAAATGTTTCATGTTCAAAATCCTTCAAATGGAGGCAATACTTTTGAACCAAGGTACTTTCATTCAAAGGTCTTTTTGATGCCATCCTCCTATTGCTCATAGAGTTTTAGGAAGAAATTTGTGTTTTGAAGCAAGAGTTGGACCATCAAATAGAGCCACCATGACATGAGATTTTGCAAGATTGTGGCCCTCCAAGTAAGTTTTTGAAAAGTATAATTTCTAATATATTATTATTTAATTATTATATTTATTTTCTATTTTTTAGTGAACATAGTTTTTGCTAGGATTATAGGTGTTGTTCACGTTGCAATTTCCAAGATTTTGATTTAATTGTAGATAATAAATAATGTATGTACTCCAAGGAACATGGAGAGGGTGAAAATGGATGCCCTATGTGAGTTGGGACAATTATTTATTAATATTTTATTCTTCTATGTATATATTTGTAATGGCATTTATAATGGGAGTTACAAAAGAAGTCAAATGGGAGTTATGGAGCCTTTTTCACGTCATGGGATATGACAAGGCATTCATTTGTCCATGTGGAGTGCCTAGAATTGGGAAAGTGGGCTTAATGAAGGAATTTGACCATTATGATGAGATTTATTACATGTAAGTGAAGTAAGAGGAGTTACATTCTATTCCAACAGGTTGACTGAGTGGAGTGGGGAGCTGAATTTTTGCATAGGGATGATGTGCACCTAGTTTTGGGCCCATGGTATTTACCCCTTGTTTTGTAAACCATTTACGGTTTCTGGATTGTTCTATATATTAGAGCCTTGGGATAGTGGTATGTATGATTCTTACAGGTGCAAAAGTGTTGTCAGAGTGCTATAAGATTGAAGAGATAAGTTTGTTGTATCCATGTAATTGTTGGTTGAAGATTAATACAAACTTGTGCTCTCTTTGATGGTGGAGTATTTCCAAAAAGGGTTTCTCCACGTACATCTCATGTTATTTGTTGATTCATTATGGCTTGTTGATTTTTACATGCTCTTCATTTCTATCACATTATTGGTTTATACATGAACACTAAAATCTATACATTAAGTTTGATGTTATTGCTATAATAGTTCACTCTATTTTTCAACATTTAGTATCAAAGCTTTGGTTTTGATAAGAGGTGGACACATTTCTGTTAGTTTTATGAGTTTTTGGTGTTGTAGTGGGAGTATCTTGCTTTGTGTGTTTGCAAATCTATGTGTGTATTGAAAACCATGGCAAGTTCATCTCAGTTGGAGATTGAGAAATTCACTAGAATTAATTATGAGTTATGGAAGCTAAAGATGGAGGATCTCCTCAAAGAGAGAGATCGATGGAGAGCTATTACAAACAAAGATAAACTAGATAGTGTATTTGATGATGATTGGAAGAAACTAGACAAAAGGCATGATGGACTATTTGTTTATGTCTTGTAGATTCAATCTTGCTAAATGTTTTTAAAGAGGCCACTGCATATTCCCTATGGAAGAGGATTGGTTAGATCTACCAAACTAAGAGTTTGGTAAATAAACTTTATTTAAAGAGGACATTAAATTCTTTGAAAATGAAGGAAGGGGACTTTGTTGCAGAGCATATGAATTCATTTAATTTGATTCCAGGTCAGTTAGGATCCATTGATGTTTAAATAGATGAGAAGAATAAACATATATTGTTACTTTGCTCTTTACTTAAATCATGGAAAAATCTAATTCTTGCTTTGAGTGGTCAGATGGAAGATTTAAAGTTGGATGCCCTTGTTGTTGTTTTACTTGTAGAAGAAATAAGGAAGAAAATCATGGAAGAGAGCTCAAAGGGTGTATTACATGTTTGTGGAAGACCCAAGGATAAACAAGGGTCAAAAAGGGATTGAAAAAATCTATAGAGAGATCTAGGTCTTGAGGCTACTCTAAGACCCTTGGGAAGAGTAGAGTAAAATACTAGAACTATTGTAAATGGTGGCATGTTAAGGAGTGCAAAAATAAGAAGACTTATGACTCCTCCACTAAAAAATCCTTTGGTGGCGATGGTTTCGAAGCATCTTTTATTTCTACCAATACTATTTTCTGACGAATCATGGTCAATTGACTTAGGTTTCTTGTATCATATGATTGCTCACAAGGTGTGGTTCTCTTCCTACTATGCATATGATGGAGGAGAAGTGTATTTGGGAGAAAACAATTTACATCAAAATATTGGCCATGAGAAGGTACAATTATGTTTCGGTGATGGGAGGATCAAAACCCTTATAGGTGTTTTACATATTCCTGGACTTTCTAGAAATTATATTTTTGTTTCCAAGTTGAATTATTCAAGGATGTATGTGACATTTGATACGTCTAGTTGTAGGTTGGTGAGATGGAATTTGGTGGTTGCTAGAGGATCCCATGTTGGGACTTCCTTTAGGTCGAATGCCTCTACTTTTTATAACTCTGCCAATGTGACTAGCACTAAAAATACATGTATGTTGTGGTACCAAAATTTGGGCTACATTGGTAAGAAGGGGCTAAAAACCCTCATTAATAAAATATGGTTGATGATTTTTTTTACTCTAGTGGGAAATTTAGTAATTAGTAATTATATTTCATCTTCCACATTCTAATGAATAGGGTATGGCACAGAACAAGTATAAACTCTTATTAAAGTGTAACAGGTAGATAATTTTATAGTTGTAGTGCCATGGTAGTCATGACATAAATTAAATGTATATGTTTTTAGATACTTTATAAACAATGTCAAGCTCAAATTCTACACTATTTTACCGGCATCTTCCCTACCTATGTAGAATCAAAGCATTAGAATAGGTTTGAAAATGATCTTTGGTAGATTTGAGAGGTA
This sequence comes from Cunninghamia lanceolata, assembly GCA_027924645.1. Lineage (NCBI taxonomy): Eukaryota > Viridiplantae > Streptophyta > Pinopsida > Cupressales > Cupressaceae > Cunninghamia > Cunninghamia lanceolata. Next base: position 16,320,606 of record BSBN01000803.1, read on the forward strand.
TGCATGATGTGGAAAATTAGACAAAGCACCTGATTTGTATAACAATGCCTCAAAAGAATTATGGTCTCATAAAGCACAATGCTTGTAAAATTTGCACAAAGTGAAATTGTTGGAAAATCTTTAGAAACTTTTAAGCCAAATGCAAATGATACCCTTGCAAGCATTGTCTCTACTTGCACAAAAATAGGAACTTTGGATAGGGTATGGACATTCATTAAAGCATATACAAAGGGAATGAATCTTTATTTGATATTGCTATTGCAAACACCATATAAACATGTCTGCATAATGTGAAAACATATATTAGGCATGTGAACTATTTGATAGAGTGCTCAAACTAACGTAAATAATAGACGTGGAAACATAGATGCAATAGGCTTGTGAATTATTTGTCTCAATGCCTCGTAGAGTTTGGTCTCACAGAAGACAACAAATGTAGGATATGTTTCAGAAAAAAATGTCAAAAAGCGTTTAGAATATCTCAAGCAAATGTAATTGGCAAGTATAAAGCCAATTTCACAACCCTATACGTGTCCTCACTGCTTGTGCTAGACTAGATGTTTCAAAATAGGGTCTAGACATCCATTAAAGCATTTGAAAGTAGATTTTTCTCTAATATGGTGGCTACATAGATTGATATGTATGCACAATGCAAAGATGTCTAGACAAGACACATGAGCAATTTGATGATACTTCAAAGAATTTTGGTTTCATGTGCAGGTTACAACATTTACACAAAATGGATTTGTTGAACAAAATTGGAAACCATTGAAGTGAATGGATGGGCAACATGTAAAATCTGAGGTCTTAACCTATGTTGCATCCTACATACCTAAGCTAAAATGGGGATATTGGAATAGGTTAGACACCTAAGGGAAAATAAATTTGGGTAGATATATTAAATGCAAATGTTATTACAACAACCATAATGAACACATATCTACATAATATGGACGTATAAAGCAAGCAAGTGAAATGTTTGACAAAATACTTTGAACAAGAGCATCCACCTACAACTAGTGCACATAAATTGTTTGACATAATGTCTCATAAAACTTTCACCTACAAGCATGACATATATTTTGTTAATCAAATGAACACCTCAACTATCATCACACATGCAATTCCCCATAACATAAATGTAAGATGCCATACTTTTTCTCCAAGTTGTGACTATCCATGTGTTGTAGCAATTAATCTCTGCTTTAAAATGCAACAAAAAACAACAAAAACAAAAACAAAAACAAAAGCCTCTTTTGAAGAGGTTCTTGCAATATTGACATGCCCATCAAATTTATGCAGAGATTGAATATTTTATTATGAAGCCCCTTCCAATAAAGTTTGCAATTTAATATGTTTAATGGGCTTATTCACATGTCCACTGGAAACTTTATATTTTATTTGCAATATTTGTAAAAGGAAAGATTGAAGAAGTTAAGTGGTTATATAGGAAAGGTGCACGATTTCATCTTTTTATTGTAAATTGAGACTTTTTTTTCCAAGAGAGCAAATAAACATATTGTGAGCAACAACTAATTTTTTTTACATTTTGACACAAATATGTTCATGGAATTCCTAATGAGACTTTGTTCTCTAATTTTTAAAGAATAAGAAAGACAAGTTCAAGACTTTGTGTTTGTTATGTGTTCATGATTTTAGTATTATTCTTAAGTTAATATAAAATCTATTCTTTGTCTTTCCTTGTATATCTAGTATGTAGATGCAAATTGATGAAATCTTTATTTTTATTTTAATTTCATGTGCATGAATCAAGCTTTGTTTCTCTATTCGGTTTTATATCCCCCTTTTCCCTTATTTCCCTGTTCATTTTTGAGGAATCCTAGATGATCTTCTTTATACGTCTTGTCTATGGTTTCTCCATTTTTTCCTCTTTTTACAATTTTCTATTTTTGTGTCCTTTGGTACTTTCTAGTAAATGTACATGAAAAATCTAAAAAAAACCCATCATACAAGGGAGTTGCCCTCTTAAATGTAGAGGAAAATCACTTGGTCAATTACAATTTCTCTTGTAGTTGCAAGCATATGTTGCTACCCATTGGGTGAGTCACACTAATTATCACAAAAAATGGAGTGACAAGTTTACTTGCTAACACACACACACACAAGTGTCTTTTTTGGATTTTGATTTGAAACTTTTAGGATATGTTTTAGGGATGCAACGAGACTTAATTTTAATGGGAAATCGATCCATTATTTGTAAAAAAGCATAGGAAGTGGAAAATGGGTCCTAAAACACACTTAAGGGAATAGTCACCAAAATGAGTGAAAAAATATAAAGTAGAGATTGCAAAGTACACAATTTCTAACCTTACACAAAAACATGCAAAGTGTACAACACATTTCTAACACTTTAGAGGTTAAGTTTTTCCCTTACAAGGTCTTCTCATCGTATAGTTTGTGTTCTATGTCTATTTCTCCTCCATTTTTCGTTCATGTGCCATTACTCTAATAAAATTATTGTAGATTTGTGTTCATTTGCATTGTTCTTCTCTTTGGATTAAGTAGGAACTTGTTATATTTCCATTCACTAAAGGGGTTTCAAATTCTAGATGAAGGAAGATTAGGGAAATACATTGGTTTTTCCTATACACTTCACCTAGGAGTTTGAGAATATTGATAAATGACTTTGCTTGGTTAAAGTAAACCTCAAAATATCGTAAGTTATTTTAAAAACATAATAAAATTATACAAATAATAGGTTTTTTTATAAATCTAATGAGTAAATTCTTTTAGGGTGTGTCCTTTGACTTACAACAACAAATTAGAGAACCCATTGTTTTGTTATCATGTGGAAATAGAGTTTAAGTGTAAAATTAATGTCTAAATTTTCTTTAGGAGGTGTCCTTCAACTTACAATAATAAATTAAAAAATTTTATCCTTCAACTTACAATAATAAATTAAAAAATTTATAATTTTGTTATCATTGAAAAACAAGCTTCTTTTTTAATTGAACAAAGACAAAGTTATATTAAAAATAAAATAAAATTTAGACTTATTCCATTAGAGGTTCTCCCAAGTAATTATTTAGAAGAGTCCATGGTCAAATTCAATCAATACACTTCTTATCCACACAACTTTGTCACTTACAAAAACAAAAAACAAAACTATACAACTCTAATATAGTCAAAACACTTATCTAAACTTTCCAATAAAATATACTCTATTAACCTTGTAATGCGTTCAATGTATAACTCTTATACTTCCGACTGTACTTCCTAACCTCCTATATCGAACCCTTCAAATATTCCCGAACAATAAAAAGGGGGGCGAAGGGCAAGAGCGCTGACGTCTCCGTAAAAACCCCAACCGATAACAAAATCCATTGTCTGTACCTAAATTTAAAGAAGAAAAACACTTTTCCTCTGATCGGGTTAAATCATGAAGGCCCAAGGGTATTTTTCTTTTCCTAAAAATACTTATGCTCGTGTGTATAAATATCTCTTAGCTAAAAGAAACGCTACAGTTAGCCTATTTTGTCCGAGTAAATTTCGCACACGTTTTGTTTACTGCTCTCCTCAAAATATTCAGGAGAGCCTGGGCCGATTGGGCAGAGGCGAGAAAAAATAAAACTAAGCTAAGCTAATGGAGGGCAGAAGGCCTTCCTCCTTTCAGCCAATGCGAATGGCAGTCCAGGAGCTCTTCAATCTTTATTTAGGGGTTAGTATTAAGTTTTAACTTCTGTTCATACAAAATCTACGAACACTTTTTTCACTGCCAACAAAACTATGGATTGTGGAAGACTAAACTATTTTTAGATTGGTATATGTTAGTATAATTGCACTTCATTAACATTATCTCTGTCAACATCTTTTTCATTTGCAGCGGAGTTCAACCGTTAAAACTGAAGATTCCGCCAAAGAGACCTCGTAAGTTATCTCTATACATTGACATGAATTTCAGCATTGATTTTGTTTAGTTTGAAGAAATTTTGAATTTTTTTTAAATATTTCAAAGCGATTGGATTCAACTACTTATATTTCAATACTTAACAACCTCTGTGACATGTTAAAGGGGTATACTTGTGATGGGAGGATTTGAACTCTTGCCAGTCTTCGAAGGAATTCACCCCTTTTGCTACATATATTTTAATACTCCACAACATTTTTTGCATGCCATATTTATAAGCGGAAGAATTGTGATGCGAGGATTTAGACCCGGGTCAATTCATTTAGGAATCCACAGTCTTTTGCCTCTAGGCTACAACAGACTAATGTAAATCCACTTCTTTTAGCACTAGGCAAAATATACCAGTGTTATTTGAGTTATGGACCATGGAATTGCAGTTTGAGGATTTGAATTGGATGATTGAGAGTGCTTCTGGCAATAACTGTGTAGATATTTTTGCACCAATGTTCCAGATCATACTCCATAATCTTGGAATTAGTGGATCATGGTGTATGAACTGTGTAGATATTTTTGGATCAATATTCCAGATCATACTCCACGATCCAAGAATTAATGGATCATGGAGTATTGATCCAGAATGTTGATGCAAAAATGCCTACACAATTATTATCACAAGCACTTTCAATCATTCACATGAACTATGGAAATATCATGTCTGTTATTGATTTGAATTGGAGTCATTCTCTTTGCTACCCTGTTGCCACTGCACGACAACAGATTAGTTTCTTTGGAATTATGGACTGCCTAATTGCTATGTGAGGATTTGAAGCCTGTGTCATTTTCTATGTGAACTCACCAATTATGCCACTATGCCACACCAAACTAGTGTCTTTGGGGTTATGGAATGCCTACTTGATGTGTGAAGATTTGAACATTGGCCATTCTCTTCGCAAATTTATTGATATGGACTTCTTAATTACTGTATGAGGATTTTGAACACGGGTTACAGCTTACTCTCTTGGCGAACCTACTCCTTTTGCCATTACACCACAACTCTTTGGATGGAGTAGGATTTTTGTAATCATGCCTTGTATGAGGATCACATCACAAAAGTGTGTCCCACTTTTTGGCTTAAGTGGGACACTCAAATCAATATTTTTAACTAAATTTTCACTTTCTGTCACTTATAGCAAGCAAACTGTTCATAATTTGAAGATAATGTGAACTGGTGTGAAATGTCCCTTTCTCAAAATATGTTGTTACTAAAAGGAAATAATGTGGACATTACAAGCAGCATATATAAATCCAAATACAAATAAGTCCTGCAAATGGTTGGACCTACTCACAGGGATAATTCTATACTACAGCTGTCTACAAGTTGTCAAAGATCAATGTTATCATCAAACATTAATGATGACCGTGTAATGTCCCCTTTTTGAGCAAGACTTGTTTATGGGTTGAGCTAGTACCTTGAAGGCTTGGAAACTAGAAAGTTGGCTCAACACTTGATTTTTCTTGTATTTTTGGCTAGCAATATTATATAATATATTTATAAAAAGCCAAAAAATAATGATATTAGAGCCAAGGCAAAAATTCAAGGGCTTGGAGACTTGAAAGTGGGAAAATAAATAAAAAGGCAATTTTTGTTTATATTTTTATTTATTTATCTTTCCCAATGAAAATCGATGCCAAAGGGAAAAAAGAAGAAAAATAAAATAATAAAAAATTATTATTTTTATTGGCAAAATCAACGCCCAAGGAGAAGGAAAAAAAAAATAAAATTATTATTTTGCCAATAAAAAATCGGCGCTCAAGGAGAAGGCAAAAAAAATATATTTCTCAAAGGAGAAATTGGCGCCTAGGGAGGAAGAAGGAAAAATAATAAAATATTGTTATTTTATTATTCTAAATGTTGGCGTCCAAAGGTGAAAAGCATTTAAAAATATCAAATTAAAGATTTCATATTATTGGTGGATTTGAAAATTGCTTATAATTTGTCTAATTGGATCGCCCTTGGAGAGATGGTATAAAAAGAGGATTTTGGCATCGTTTTTGACATCTTTTGCTTATGGTAAACTTTGCATTTTGCATATTGCTGTTGGCTGAAAGTGAATTTCAGTTGATTCAAGGTGGTGTTCCCTTGATTTGTTGTGGTTCGGTGATGTGCCCAATCCACCATGAGAGGTGAATTCATATGGAGTTCATCATTGGGCTTTTTATTGGTGATTTGTGATGGTGTTTTTACTTCATTCCAAGCTAGGGTTTGACATGGATCTTTGTTTCCAGCCAGCTATGGAGTTTCATATTCAGATTTGAGTTTGATTTTGATGCATTTTCATCAACAATTGCTTGTAGAGGGTTTATGTGATGATTGCTTGGCAAAGGCAAGAGGTTTTTTGGCAATTTCTATCATCCTTGTATGTCTGATTTTTGTAACAGCAGTCAGCAAAATTCATATCAGATTCAGATCGGTGGATGTTTGAGCATAAATTGATCATATTTGGCACCTAGGGTCTAATCGCACCACTTGGGCATATTGGCACTTCATTTTGGAGTCATAATTTGGATTGTTCATCATCATAGAGCTTTCTGGGATTGCATATCAGACCTGTGATCAGCTGCTACAGGGTGTTTTCAGTCATATTTTGTTAGGTACTTCATCAACTTTTGATAGAGCTTCATCTTCGATTCATACGGCTAGGGTTTGGGTTTTTATTTTGGCACTTTTGGATGTAATTGAAGGTCTGGATTTCAAATCAGACTTGACTGATTGTACTTTCCAGCCCTCATTGTTTGTAATCAACTTTCAAATCAATAAAGAAGATAAGCTATCATTGCCGGTGTGTTCATCTATGTTTATGGGAGTTGTTTGATTGCCTAGTATCATTATTTTATGTTCATTTCTTGTAATTTGGATGTATGCTTTGAACCTTTCCATCTACATGATATTATAAACTCATTGTTGAAAATAAAAGTTGAAAAGCCTAAGTACTTTGCAAGCAAAACAAATCATAAATTTTCAGACCAGCAAAGGAAAAAATTTAGTTAGAACTAATTAGGGTTCTAACAGACTGCTGTCTCAAACACTGAACCTGCACACAGTTATGAAGGAGTGACTACTTTGAAGACTACATTCGACTTGTTGCCATCAGTACATAAAACAAGCTGGGTGGAATGATTGGAATGTGTTGTTTATGATTTTGCTTCATATACAACAAACATCTAAATTGCAAAGAAGGATATATTGCAATCCTTGGACTGAACTTGAAATCCATCAAGAGTTATTATTGTTTGCAGGCCAAGAAATCAAGTATATCCCAAAAAGGGACATTCAATGGTGATTTTTGAGATTTTGTGTGTAGATTCAAAATATATTTTAATTTAAAAAAAATCAGTTGTCTCATTTTCTAAACATTTCTTAATAACTTATTTTTTATACTTTATATTATTTTTAATGAGTGATATCATGCCATAACATATAATTTTTTAGAAATAATATAACTTCATATTTTCTTAAGCATGGATCATTAACATTGATATTGAAGGCATGCATATTTTTTGTAATTTTTTATTATGTATTTTATTTATTATTAACTTTTTAATTTATATTATATATAATTTAGTGTAATATTATGCCATAATGCATAATTTTTTTTGTATATATCTAATTAATTTTTTTTGAAACAAAGACATCAATATAGAGGGCGCACATAGTTTTTAGATTTCTTTTTTTATTTTTTATTTATTTTTCTTTGTGTGTATGTTTGATAAAAAACCTCTGTTCACTAGAAAATAGAAAATAAATATAATAATTAAATAAAATAGATTACAAATTATACTTTTTGGAAAGCTTACTCGGCTATGATCTTGCAAAATCTCATATCATGATAACTCTGTTTGAAGTAAAAATTTCTTTCGAAAACCAAGTGAGTAGGAGGAGGGTAGTATAAGGACCTTAATTTGAGGGTCCTTTCCTATAGGGCTTTTAAATGCGCAACATTTACAAATGGAAAAAAAGGCCTTCTATCGAATCTCCCCACCTTCATTCGAACTCTATTTACATGTGGCAAACATTTTACCTTCGAATAAAGGACCTTCATTCTAAGGTAAACCTTCCAAAACTTATTTTTGTGCCCCTTCCCACAAGTGGGACACACTATTGTGCTATGATCCATGATTGAGGTGTGAGGATTTAAATGCAAGGTACATGCTTTTCAAATTCACCCCACCCCTTCTGCGTTTATGCCACAATAGGACAATGTCTTTAGAGTTATGAATTGCCTAATTGTTGTGAGATGATTTGAAATTGTCCCTTTCTCTTTGTGAATTTACTCCATTTTCCGTTACACCACAACTCTTTGGAAAGGCTAGTGATGCAGTCAAGGGTCAGGTGCCCAATGAAGGATAGTCGAACCTAGCAGCCCAACAACATATATTGATTAACAAATAATGAGGATATAACAACGTTAAGGAAATTATGTATTACAATCCGTTAGACTTACATTTTACTTCAGAAGCTAACCATACATAGAAATCATTTTCCAACAATTGATAACACATATGCAGAAAAAAATATCCAACAACTGATTCTACACTGCAAATAAGATGATTTAACTATAAAACCTACATAGACATAAACAATTACAACATAGAAACATCAACTACTATTTGCTAGCACTAGAAATATGACTCATACCAAAAGAATCCTATCTGCTAGCCCCAAAAATAGACCATGACTTCATGATATAATGAACTTCAAATGAACTACACGACAAACATTTTGTTCGGCATAACAAATGTGACTAAGACACATACGACAACTTGACATTCAACACAATAGAGAGACACCATGACTCCAAGAAGACTACCTCCAAACACAGAAAGAGACTATGTCTTAGCAATTCTTCCTTAGACTGTTCTGGTAATATGGATCTTTACTTTTTCTACTTCTCATCTTAATCGCTGCTCGGTCTTTTGATTTGTCCTTGTTTAAATAAGAGTGGTCGATGTTAATATAGGAAGGCCGCCTCCATGAAGAGCTGCCACTGATATGGTGTATGAAATAGGTGCTAATTTTGGAATTAGCTTGCTACGTAAACTGTTACACATAAAGGTTTTAGGAATTTGCCGAAAATGGAGAGGAACTCGAATTTTTAAGTCACCACGATTAGGACTTGACTCGCTGCCACCATTTATTAAAGAAAATACCAAAATAATTTCTAAATTGTCAGCATCGGAAGACCCACGTCCTACTACAATATTCAGCGGAGTGTGCTTGTTGCAAAACAGTGAATTAGGACAACAAGGCAGCTGAGCCGTCCTTATCTTCACTTCTTTAGTGGAGTGTTCAGAAAACACAATGAATGCTTTAGAACTGGCGGTAAACCATCCAATTATTACAATAAGATATGCAAGAAATGCAAGCCACCGGCGGTTGTACCTTCCGGGATTATACAAGATATTTGATTGCAACTAGAGAAATATATTTCAATATGAAATCAGTTGCAATAAAATTGGACAACATTTTCTATGCCCACCTCTAAAACAACCTCCTCCAACAACAAGCGCAAATTTTCTGCATTCTTTATTTTGTTGGAGGCATCAATTGACTTTAGAAAAACTAACTCACCATTTGAAGCTACTAAAAAATTGAGGGTGCAGTTCCTTCCATCTGTCCATCCATCTGAAAGAATTGTGCATCCAAACTTTTGCCATTGCTTCTTTTGCTCTTCCACAATTTGTTTTGCATCTATAATAGCATCTTGGAGCAACCTACAACTTAAATCTTTTGGAGAGGGTGCCTTGTACCCTTTCCCTGCAACTGTCGATGCTGTCACCAAACGCTCCCAATATGGACTCCTTGCCACATTGAAGGGAAGGTGGTTGTAAAACCAAAAATTTGCACAAGCCTTATCTGCTTCTTTGTGCACCTCCCTGTTCCACCTTGTAACTTCCAATGAAGGTTGTGCTCTTGGTACATTTCTAGGCATAAAAACCCCTACAACTTAACTCTGCTCGAATTGGATGAGGAGGATGGGCCACGTATACGAGGACCACGACTAGAGCCCACAATGCCTTCCGTATCCACATTAACATCAGATTCTCTTGACAAATTAGGAGCAATGGCTTCTTGTATGGCTGCTAGTGCCTTCACCCTCTCCAATTTCTTTTCATCTGGTGCTACATGAAGTGCCATCATCTCTCGTCTCACCTCTTTTGGGGCTTCTTCACATGGTTTGGCATTGTGGCAAGGAATGCCTGCGAGATGGTATTTGAGGCGATTGATGCCTCCACTATGCTTCTTCTTGCACTAGGTACAAATCACAAACCCTTGTAACGGTCCCATTATGCCATATTTCCAAGTGGGGTCACGGCTCCTAGGGGGTTTCCTTCCAACAGGTTGACTTGCACTTGTTGAGTCCGAACTAGATGCAGAACTGGATGCCATTGTGATTATATATTAACCTACAATATCGATAACAACAAAAAATAGTGATTTAAAAATATAACAATTTGAAGTCGAACATGATTTTTTAAAAAAATCAGGTAAAATTCAAATGCTTTTAAAAAATTTGATTGTAATACGTTAAATGGTAATTGAATTAATGAATTTGATAAAAATATGATAATATCATCTCTTAACCCTGAAATGTAAACCCTATATTAAAAAAATTGAAAAAAATTGATTGAAATCAGCGTATATCATTTTAAAATTAATCAATCGACAAATTTGGACAAATAGAATCGATTCAATTCAATCATTTAACATACTAAGAAAACCAGAAATCATTCGTAAAGCTTAGAAAAAAAAGAAAAAAAAATTGGAACTAACCTATTGCAAATCCAAAATTTTGGAAATTTCTTCCTCGAATCGCCTAAAAAATCTTCCAAATCTGCTATAAAACTCGTGGGGGGACAAATGCTTGTTGTGTGTTTGATAAAGGGGCGAATGTAGGGTTTTATAGACCAAAAAAACCCGTTTTACCAGCATTTAAGCTGCGTTTTACCCACGTTTTTCATGTTTTATAGTGCGTTTTACCCCTGTTTTCGCCTTTTTTAGTGCGTCGCGAGTTTTCCCCACGGACTCACCATATACTCAGTGAGTTTTCTCCTGAAAATCGCCATACAAAAACGCGTGAGTTAAACTTGTAAAAACTCGCCTGGGAAAAAAACTCATGACCACTCGGAAACTCGGTGAGTACTCGCAGGGTTTGCAAACTATGGGAAATATGGTATTTCTATATTAGTGTAAGTCTCTAACTTCATGTTAAAGAAGGAATCGGTCTATAAGAAATTTAAAAAAGGAAAGCAATCACAAGGATGGTGGGTGTATCTCTCATATTATGTTCGTGCTACAGCTAAACATACAATTGGTAATTCAGACTGGTCAGGTTATCCTTAATCCATGGCTTTAGTTCTCACGAGGGACCAAGGCTTTGTTGCTAACCCTTGGATGATGTGTGTAGTGTTTACACTTATTGTAGGTAAATGTACATGTATAGGACCCAACAATACATTTTTGCAGTGTACCCCAAGTCACTTAAAGTGGGGCCATGCTGACTTTGGCATACCCTAATGGGAGGTCTATCAATAGGGCAGTTGTGTCATCTGTGTACACAAGCAATAAAGTGATAAAGTGATAATGATGTGAAGGTATCCATTGTACCTACCAAATCTTTGGCCCCTGTGAGAGAGAGAGAGAGAGAGAGAGAGAGAGAGAGAGAGAGAGAGAGAGAGAGATCCACTGTTCTACACAAGCAGTAAAGTGATAAGTGATAATGATGTGATGGTACCCATTATACCTGCCAAATTTTTGTCCCCTCTGTGTGTGTTTGTCTGTCTCTGGGATATTGATCTACTGCTATACTGTAATGCTTGTGTACAAATGCTGCACAATGATGTAGTATAGCTGGACAACTGTTTTTCTTAATACTCTTGGCAACGGCTTAACAAGATCAGGACATTATTGGTTTAAATATGGTACTAGAGAATTGGTTTTAACCCCCAAGATTTTGAGGAGTGTCAGGTCTTGTATATAGGTTTTGATGAAAAGTTCAAAGAAGGAAAGGGAGGACTAGTCAAATTTTGCCTAGCCATTTGTAATTTCCCCACTTTGAAGTTAAAACCCAAAACTAAACCATCCAAATCAGAAACATTAATAATTTATTAAGACAGTTTGGAAGTATACGCAGCTGTGAGCAGCGGCTACAGGACAAGGGATAATTTACCTTTAGCCACTGCTGATTCCACTAACTGCCTAAGGGGATCAGAAAGAAATATATCGTTGGCAGAGATAAATCTGCAAGGAATATATCAGCAGTGATATATATATATATGCAATAGTTGATGACAGCAGAAGTATAATATATATAACATCAAAGTATATATTGCAGTTAATTGGACTGAACTTGTCAATCCATCAAGAGGTTTTAATACTAAACCATCTAACGAATCCCAAAGCAATCAGTTTGAATTTAGAAAGGTACCTTGCAAGTAGGAAGGATGGCCTTTCCAAGTTCACGAGAGATGAGCGGTGGACTGACCCTTCTCATGCTCTTATCAAGTTAGGCCAAGAGGTGCATTAGGAGCTGTTAGGTGGACTGACCCCTTTCATGCTGTCGACAATATCATGTTCTTGGGCTGACCAGAGTTGTTAGGTGGACTGACCCCTTTCATACTCGTGGGGCTTGATCAAGGAGGACGACCAGCCTCCAGGGTTGACTAGGAGCTGTTAGGTGGATTGGCTCCTTTCATGCTCTTGGCAATATTGTTAGGTGGACTGACCCCTTTCAATATTGCTACTTGCAAGAGTTCCTAAAGAATTCACTATGTGATTAGCTTGAAGGATTATGTTACAATGTATTGAACTGAATATTGTTTATGCTATGCTGTATTAATCTACATTGTTGAATATATTGATTTGAATACTAATCGTGATATGATGAATTGTATTGAATACTATCATGATCTAGTAATCTTTAATGTCTCTAACGTTCAATTTGAGTAACTAGTCTTGTTGCAGGCATAGAAATCAGGAATAATCCAAAAAGGGACATTACAGCATTTACCTTGTCAGAAAGGTTTTGGAAAATTATCAAGGATATATGGCATGATTCTTGGTTGAGACAGTTTGTTTATGTCCCTCATGACAAACTTTTGCAATTTCAGCTTTTTAGTGCCAAAGGTTAAGAGTGCAAAAATGATCTCCATCAGCATCAAATAGACTCTAAGTAAATTCGTAGAAATTCATCAAACTGCATTAAATTATTAAATTTATCATTTGTCAAACATGAGAGGAAAGATGGTTCCAGTGTCTTTCTTGTTTTTCTTTTATATGGGCAACTTTTCAAGAATAAGTAGCTAGGACATCTTTGATAAGATATTAACTTGCTGTGTTGTTTTATTCGTTGTATAGGCTTCTACTTTTTTTTATTTTTGTTGTTGATTGGTTTCTGTTCAGACCTTTTTTTATTAATAAAAAAGTTTACAAGTTTATATTGAAGGACTTAGTAGCATAGCTAATTGTATAAGGATTATTGGTTTGCAGCAACAAACAATGGCAATGCAATAGTAAATACTATGCATTCTGGTATTCTAATTTTTTTTTACTTTGTACAATTAGACTTCAACTCCGCAAACGGATCACTGCTATAAACAGAGATTTACCACCAAGAAATGAGCAGTTTCTCCTCGACTTCCAGCAACTTCAAGCCCAATTTTCGGTAAGATTTGGAATGCTTCCCAATTTTAAATTATTTCCTCCTGTTCTCTTTTATGAATGTTAATTTGTTTTGTATATTCGAAAAGTTTGACATGATGTGCTCTGCCTCATCATCTAATCTCTTTCCCTTCGCAAGTGGCACTTCATAATCAGTACAAATAAGCCAGAATTTGATAGGGTTATGCATGATATTCCAACTTCATTGATATGGTCTGAAAGTGTTGTTTATTAAATTCATTTCAGGATCAGGACCAGTTGCGGTCAGCAACAGAGTCTGTACTTTTTGCTTTAATTGTGCAATGCAGCAGTCACACGCTTCAGTCAGATTTTCTTCTGTTTGCTTTGCAAATGCTGTCTAGTATAAATTTCATAAATTGGGATTCATTTCTGCCATCTCTCCTTTCTGCGGTGTCTGCGGCAGAAACTTCATCTACCCAAAGTGGCCAAATGAATGCTGGCACACCATCTGTCAGTTCAGGAGCAGCAGGGAACACGATCCCAAATCCAACTTTGCCTAATTCATCAATGGCACAATCTTCCAATCCGGCTTCTCCATTGACTTCTCTGAATATTATTGGGACACCTCCCCATGGGCTGGTTGATGCAGCAACATCTATCTATCAATCTCCAATTAAGGGGTCTGATCCATCTTACAGTGGACAACAAATACTTTCAAGAGGTGTTGGTCTCTCAAAGTGTTCTGTGATGAGTTCTCTTCGGCAAATTGTTTGCAAAGTCATCCTAGCTGGACTCGAACATAATCTAAAACCAGTTACTCATTCTGATATATTTTCTCACATGCTCAGTTGGCTGCTTAACTGGAACCCAAGACAACAAAATACGATTGATGAACATGATAATATGAACACTAGAAAATTTGAGAGATCCTCTTGCAACTGGCTGCATGGTTCCTTGAGTGTTGTATGGGCTTTGGTGGATGAGGATAGATGTCGAATACCTTTCTATGAGCTGCTACACAGTGGCATACAATTTGTAGATAATATACCAGATGATGAGGCCTTGTTTACTTTGATCTTGGAAATCCATAGAAGACGGGATAAAATTGCTATCCATACGCAAATGTTAGATCAACACCTACATTGTCCTTCTTTTGCCACGCTCCGGATTGCAGCTCAGATATACCCAAGCATTCCTGGAGAGCCATTGCCAACACTTCGCTCTGCACCTCTAACATATCCGAGTGTTCTTGGAGAGCCATTACATGGAGAGGTACGATTGCCAACTTTCCTTGATTTTGCATATCTTTCAGCAGTTTGTAAAAAATAAAATAGCAAACATGCTTTCTTCAGAGGTTTGATTTGCTTTTATACCAGATTAATATATGTTTTGCAGGAAAATATGTACCCTAAAGCATTTAAAATTGAAAATATGTTTCACTTGTAGGCCTGTGCATGAACTTTGAGTCATGGACGTATTCTCCAGGACTTTGCATTTGCTACATCCTGTTGTATCTGAAATCCCTATTATTTAGGAACATTAATATCCATAGTTAACTTCTAATATTGCCAAACAATTATAGTGTATTAACATTTGAGACAACGATGTCACATTGTCTTACACATTGCTTGCTTATTTTCAAAATTGTGTTGCTATCTGACGCATAGCATATATCAACTGAAGTAGCTAATCATCATAACATTAACTATTGAATAATATACTATCCAAAATATTTATTACAGAATTCATGTCCCAAGTATAAATTGATAACCATGGCGTGGACAGAAAGTTCTCAACAAAAATTTGCTAGAGTGATTTCAAATTCAAACAGACAGAAAGACAACTGACTGTTCTACATTCTTAGATGTATGCAATTCTTGAAAAATCCTTCTGATTTCAAAATAAAAATGATTGTAAATGACAGCTCGAATGTCTATCTATAATTTCATGTAACCCAGATCCCATATTGAGTGCATTCTTGCTTGCATCTTAACATATTAGTCAATACTTTTATAAAAACCCTAAACCCTAAAAATCAACAGTTTTTTGAAAAAAATGTGAAAAAAAAAGGAGAAATAGAGGTGAAAAAAATGTGGATTATTCAATGACCTACATTTAAAACACGTACAGGTTTTGGGACTTAAACTGGAGATTCCAAGGTTCTAATATGTTCTACATTGTTCCCAATAGTAAAATGTTAAAACATTAGACCAGAGATTCCAAGGTTATTGTATCTTTTTGAGAGATGCAAAAAATCTTTCACGACATGGTATCCTTACATTTACACGGTAAACTGAATTTGTAAATGGAATTCAATTACATGGGTTTAGAATGGAAAAAAATGGCAAAATTTACTCCTCAACCCTGAACCCTAAAGCACTGCAATTTTTTTGAAAAATGTAAACAAAATAGGAAAAAAACATGAAAAAAGCCAGGTTTGATGTGGAAGGCCTAGCCATCAGGTGTCGATTAAATGCAGTTAATCACGTTTTACTTCCATTTTTTGCCTTTATTTTTCATTAACCCCTGATTCCTGCTCCCTACTTATAAACTAAAGTACAAATTACCCGATATGTGGTACCTGGTCTGTGCGGGGAAGTTGTATAAGATTTCTTCTTTAAACTTATCGCCTCTCCACCCACCTGTGTATCTTGTGAAGCTCAACATAATCGCTTTTGTGCACGGGATCATGGGAAGCTGACACATGCAAAGTTGTTTTGTACTTAAGTGGCACACTTAACAATTTAATTTTCTTCCCATGTTCGTTTTTCCTGCTTGTCATAGCTTGATTTGAATTATCTTTATATGCGGGTTTGTGGGCTGTGGATTTATATTACAGACTTATTATTTTCAGCCCTATTTTATATTTTCTCATGTTCATTTCCTCATGATGTTTCATGTCAAGAGGTAAAAGTAGGACACTTGCAGAAAGCTCATTTAATGACAATTGGTGAAATTGTCCATAGACACGTGTCTAGAGGATGGTCTGCCTATATCATAAGAAGTAATGAACCCTTCTGACAATGGTTATGATAGTCTTTACTGTTTATGGAATGATTAGATTCGATTGCTGCCATTTGAGATTTGCAATAAGACTTGGATTGATGTGATAATAGAGTATTAAATGAAATCCATCGCCATGACTGCAGGAATGATCATTGTGATTTTTTCCAAGGTGAAAAGGGCTACCAATTGAGAAAGAAAGGATTTTGGCCAAGGTAGAGAACTGTAATTTTTTTCAGAAAGCTGAGGCATGTAGTAACAGAATTCAGGTCTCATGGCACCAAAAAAGCAACCCAAGCTGGCAGAATATAGAGATACAAATATCGTGGCTGGAATGACTTCCGATCCATGCTTCAACAATCTGTTCTGTGTTTGAAAAACACAAAATTGAGAATCCTATGGGAAATCAGAATTTGGCAAAAGAATTTAAGTGGGATGCAAAAATCAAGGCATCTAAACTACATAGGGTAATGTCCTCCTTTGCGCAAATCTCATCCAGGATATACTCAATCAGTGCACCATTACAAAAGAAGGAAAGATCCTGAATGTGACTGGGAGCGAGAGAAATCATCAACACATTCTTTGGATTTTTCTAGATTAGTTTGTGATTGCTTGATGTAGAATATAGATATGATGGAGCATTCATTAAACAATGGCTCTTTATGGGGACAAGTTGGTTAACAAAAGGGACTTGGATGCTATTTCAATACAAGTATTCAGGCCTTTGATTCGAGATGCTATCTGATTGTTATCAAAAGTATTTGGTGCTAGTAGAACTCAGAATATCAACTCAACATGGGTCCGGTCCTGTTTACCCTATTGGAAGATGTTAGAGCTTCCAATTGGTTTGCATTAATTGTTGTGCATCTCAAAATGTAGTTCAAGCAAGCTCAATTTGGGGAAAGTTTCTACATTACTTTGTATTTGCTTGATGCATTGTCAACACCTATCATTCTCAACACTCCCCTATGTAGGTGGTCACTTGAGGTGGAAGAGCTGATTCATTGTCTATTCAAAATGTTGCATCAAAAGAAGTTGACAAAGCACTCAAGGATGATTTACAACGAATGGTGGCCAACCATTTTCAGTCACATTCATGGGAAGGTGTAATGTCCCCTTTTTGTCCTCCTTAGCTGAGCCGACTTCACCTAAGCCAAATTGAAGTTAAGTTGAGCCAATTTTGAAAAGTACTTTATAAAGTGACTTTATAACAACTTGTTGAAGTTAGTTTGGTGAAGTCAACAAAGTCACTTGTTGATAAAGTACTTTAGTTGTTGATCCAATTTGAAATTAAAGGAATTATTTAATTGGGTAAAGTGGAGCACCCCACTTGTGGGCTTCAAAATAGATTCAAAAAGGGCAAACTTGGGCGGTTCCTTTTGGGAGGCTTTAAAAGGAGGTTACTTGTCAATCATTTCATGATCTATCATTTGAGAATTGAATATTGGAAAGTTTCCATTTCGCTGTAACTTCTGGTTCAGCTTGTTCTAAGGATGAAAACCCAACATTTGTGGTTTGGATGAAAACCCAATAGCACTTGAGAGGTAAATCCACCTAGGGTTTACTATTGAGCATTACTGCAAGATTTTGGCATTGTGGAAGAGCTGGAAAAGTCATTATTTTTGCAGGTTACAGCTGCTAGGGTTTCATCACCAAATTGGAAAGATTTGTGCCAAATACCAATTTGGGATTGGGTCGATTTTGTGGCAGTGTAATAGCAGATTGAACAACAGAGTTTAGTGCATTTGAAGAGTTGGTCTTTGAAGGAGAAAACAGTTGGAACCCTAGGCGCTATCATATCAAGCCCTAGACGTCATTCACAAAGAGGTTCGCTGCACTAGATAAGTGTAATCGCTGCCATTTAGGGTTTTTATCAGATATATCAGATTTCAGTTGTCATAAAGGGAGTCGTCGTTATTCTTGGTGTAGAGATTAAGGGGATTTGGCTAAAAGAGATTAATCGCTGCTTTGTAGAAGAGACATTCATCATTCACAAGTGATCACTGCCATATTCAAAGGGTTATATCAGTTGGAACAGGTATAGGATTGGTGTCATTGCTGGTTAAGAGAATTTGAATGCATCAAAGAAGGAGATCATGGCTAAAGGAGAGGTGATTTGATTTGTCTTGAGGTTTCCAACCCT
Organism: Cunninghamia lanceolata; assembly: GCA_027924645.1. Taxonomy (NCBI): domain Eukaryota; kingdom Viridiplantae; phylum Streptophyta; class Pinopsida; order Cupressales; family Cupressaceae; genus Cunninghamia; species Cunninghamia lanceolata. The sequence continues at coordinate 16,339,299 of BSBN01000803.1, forward strand.
AAGCGCACCAACAAGGAAGGGTTGGCTACCATTTTGAGGTTGATTCCATCATTATATTGTTTGCTGATTGTTATCAGACATCTCCATATTGCTACAACAGTTCTTATATTGTATTTGGATCATATTTCATGCATGTAATAAGGAAATCAGTTCGGGTATGTTTACTTGATGTTCTTACTTTCAAATCTTTAATTTGAATAAGAGATTCTATCGCTGTTATAGTTATATCAGACTGTCAAACTTCAGATCAAACCTGATATATTTTGTAATCAGTCATAGTATGATGATAATGGATGCATTTTTTATGATGGTTTATGGTAATTCTTGAATTCCAAGTTATTGGTATGTTTCCCTTTCATTTGGTATATGTATTTGCACTTAATATCTTTCCAAGCAAACATCAAACAAGCACAAACATCAGCATATCAGCCACAGATCAGAATACATGCATTTGTTTGACGAAATGCCAAGTTGGGAAAACTGAGTTTTTGGGGCAGAACTACTAGGGGTTCTTACAGAAGGAAGGCGAAGCACATGGTTAGATTCCTGAAGGAATTGGAGAAGGGAGTGGTGAAAATGGCCGGATGGTGGTTATTCCCAGACCACACTGTCAATTCGTATAGAAGGAGCTTTGATGTCTCCACACATCCTCCTAATGTATGTAATGCCATATTTGGTAACAATGGAGTTGTGTGATTGACTTTCTAATGGAGTTGCTCAATTACTGGTTCCTTCATTGCCCATGAAGATTGTGGATTATATCATTCCCCAATTTTTTGGTTTAGATGTAATTGTGAATGAACTTGTAGAGTCTAGATTGTTGACTTATAAATTAAGGAAATGGGACCCAAATGGAAGAGTTCAAAGTCATTTGGATTCTATAAAAGCCAAGTTTAAGTGTGATTATGGGCATCGAGAGAATCCAAAGGACAAATTTTATGAATATGCCCTTATAGACAATCAGGTGATAAGTCAGACGCTTGAAGGGTCTAAGGGACATCTTGTTCTTGCAATAATGATGTTCACATATTGAGAGCAAAGTAGTTTGAATCTCCACATTGACACCACACCACCAAAACCATTGTCATGTAATGTCCCCATTTTCAGGTTCTCTTGCAGTTCAGTCAGAGCTGACTTTCTGGGTTGGTGACAGCATAATCAGAGGAATATTTCGATGTCACAGGGTGTTTGGGTGATCCAATGGAGATGGTTGACACTTTCCAGAGGGATTTCAGACAACTTGTCCATACTTACTGTTTATAGTAAGTGCTTGCATGTCATTAATCTTTCTGGGTTTTTTCTAGGTTTGTTCTCTTTGGTCCCTGGTGTTCACTGCTATTTTTAGTAAGCAGTAGTTTGGCATAGTTTGGGCGACTTGGCAGTCGGCTGTTGGCTCTCATAAACATTGCATTGAGCTCGGAGTTATCAGATGGTTTGTGGATTCAGTTGGCTCCCTCTGAGTTGGCTCAGTTTGCTTATGGTCGTTACTTACTATTTTTAGTAAGTTCGGGTTTGGCACCGGAACGGGATTTTGAGAGGGGTTGGATTCGTCTTGTCAAGACCTTTCCAACGAGCTATAGATCATTGGTTTCTGACATCATCTTGGCCTTCGTTTTAAAGTCCGTAAATTAAACATTATTATTTAATATTGGACCTTGGTGCCTAGGCTCAACAACTTAATGTTGTTTTAAAAGAGGGGACTTTAAGGGTGATGTTGAGGAAATAATTAAAGAGAATTATATTGTATTTTTCCTCTCATGTTTTATCCCATATGCAAGAGGATTTTAGAGACTCCCAGTTGAAAAAGTATAAAAGGAGGAAAAGTGCTCTCATTTGGATATGCTTGGTTTATTATTTTCTTCTCCCTTTGAGATTTCCCTTGCTAGGGTTTTGGAGCTTGGGCTCTAGGGTTTGAGGATTCAAACCAGAGGCTCTTGGAGACGGAAACCTCCCTGAGTAGCGGTATCCCATAGGTGTGAAAGATCACCCAACGGTACCTTCTATGGTGGATATATTCAGTGTTCACAAATGTGCTTCAATGGAGTTGACGGATTGAAGGTTTGATGCAATTCTTGATACATCCTTTGTAGTTTAATGGAGATTTATGTGTGTAGATTGGAAGGACTGTTTTAAAGGCAGATTTTGTTGTGGTTGAGAAGAGTTATTGCTGCTATGTAAAACCTTTTTGCTGGCCGTACATATTTGCATAAGGCCGTACCACAGTTGAGTCATTTTTGGAGCATTTGGGAGCAGCAAACTTCTTCATACTTTGTCGCCTAGCCTTGTAGACTGCAATCAGTTCCTAACAGAAATATTTCAGAGGCTATTGGTCATTCTTGCTGCTGATATACACTTCCAGCCATGGCCGTACACATCCAGGCATGAAGTTGGGAGTTTTGAGCTTCATTTCTCTTTGCGGGCAGCTTCTATTTTGCATTGTATAAGGCGTCTAGGGCCTCTTGTATTGCTGCTATTAATATAGGCATGATATTTTCTATTCCTTGGAGTTTGGAGTGATTTTGGAGATGCCCATTTGCTGGTCCGGCAACAGCTGAAATATGAAGTTGCAAATCTGAGCATGGGTATGTCACAGTAATTTATTATTGATCATTTTACTATCTGGGTAGTCGATAGTTTCTTTATATTTGTTGTAAATTTTCTGGGTTTGGGTTATATGCTATATATTGTATGCTCTGGCAACACATCTGCAAGAAAACTGAAAACCCCTTCTGCATTCTTCTCTCTAGTCTGAAAGATCACACAATAATAATAAAAAATCACACATAAAGGATCATTAAAAAATACAAACAGGTACGGCACATTACATGTCACTTGTTGCCTTGATTGCGACCATGTTGCAAGATTTTGGTGACATATCATCCACTGTGGCACCGTCCACTCAAGAGGAAGCCTCGACTTCACAACCAAATCAGCCCGCTTTAACTTTGGATCTCACCAAAGTTAATGTAGTATCATTTCAATCAAGCGACTCTCAACGTGAAAAGGTGGAAGTGACGACTGTTAGTGTTTTAAATTGTCTCTTTCGAGACAACTCAAACTAGAATAGTATGTTAGGTAAAACCTCTCTTCAAATTATAAGGGAAATGTAATGTTCCCTTTTCTATACTTCTCGGTGGGCGAGGGGTGATTGCTAGCGAAATATATATTAGTGAGGATTGTTTTTGTTCATTTGTCCATGTTGGGATTTGGATACCTATAATAGTTGACTGATAGACTGGGATAGAGGAACCTACTTATGATTGTGATAAAAAACAATTATAACAACATTACAATCTATTTAGCAACATTAAAGGAATGTAAGATGCTACCCCAAATATTTTCAAAATAATGAACAATGATATGGCAGTGTTAGCATAAATTGCATATACAACTAAATTGCTTCACACTTTTTGATCACCCAGATCCCAGTATGGGCAAGGTGAGAGCATACAATTCATCCGCTGTGGCGGGCATCCACAAACTGTGGGAATTCTCCACTTTTAGTGGGTAAAGAACAAGGAGGAAAGATTACAAAGCCATCCACTTATTCAGTGGGAATACTCCACTAATTCAGTGGGTGAGAACAATAAAGAAAGATTCTTTCTCCACACTGGCAGTATACCATCCAGGGGTTATTATGTGAATTGCATTAAATTACAATGAAGGCAATTACAATGATAACCAATAACACATTATATGAATCTAATAATGTCACCCCTGAGATCATGAAAGAAGATCATACCCTGCACATTGTCAATGCAAAATTACATGCATTAGATTGCTAAAATGGAGTGGATCAATACCCAGGCTGAACTGAAATGAGAATGCTGACTGCTGAATATGTACGGTTGGCCTGAGACAACTCTTCCATACTGAAAAATCAGAACTTATAACTTCCCACACACAAACCAAAACTGATATCAATCATCTACAACAACTTAAGATATCAAACAGCATTAACAACACTGCATTGGAGGACTTTCATATAGCACAAAACCTCTGACAGAACTGTACGGAACAGAAGTACGGTAGTTTTTTTAAAGAATTTCCAAATCACCACTAGAATATATCAAAACTGTCACAAACTGATCCAATACTCCTAACAATCATTTCTGAGCACTTGCACAATGAATATTGTTGATGTGCTTTTTATGCACATGCAAACTCAGAATAAAATACCGAGGTATTCTATCCTCTCTTGAACAAAGTCTCTCAAAGGCTAAGTAATGTGATCCAATGAGACAACTCCAAGGTTCATGATATGTCAGGTCTTGACTTGCAATGGATAGACTCAGTAGTTGATGTGATAATGCTGGTAATCACAAAGGGACTTACTCTGAATTGACTCCTTACTTCACTTGAATATACTATTCTCCTTCTTTATGGAATGGAACTTCTTCAAACCGGCTATGAAAGAAAGGAAAAAAGGCAAGGGTTGAGAAGGCTACTCTAAGGACAAAGAAATAATGAAACATGCCAAGATAGACAAACTCGTCACGAAACCTGACCCTGCTTCGCCATGAGAACCAACAACTACACGAAGCAGGTGCAATCTTCTAAGGTAACCCAATGATTTTCATATTGCAAATACACGCCCAAACACCCACAGCTGGCGCAACTTGAACAAGTATTCACAATCGAACTAAAACAAATGGAGGTTCAGGCTAACTTTGCAAAGTGAATTGCCTTCGACAATTCACAAAAAGTATGAACCAAGAGGAATTCATCAAATATCTTTGCATATACTCATTACATCAATGAACTTCTAATCTATTATTAAACTACTTGGAAACATTTCTCCAACACATCCAAGAAATTAGAAATCATGCTAACATTCCAAAACCACAAGATCACCATGCAAACCAACAATGAGCTTGTATTAATTTTGAAGTGTATGATTACAACATTTTCATGTGTCTCTTCAATGATTTCGAAGTCTCCTCTAATCTACTCCTATTCTACTCCTACTCTTGCGAGCTAACAACTTCTAACCTAAAAGGTCTTAACCCTTACAAATGAGAGAAACGGGCCTTATATAGGCTCCAAAATTACATGAACGGCCAAGATTGATTTGCAAATCAACGGCCCAAATGAAGACAACAATGCATAACCGCCCAAAAAGAGGCAATGAAGGCACGTTTTCTGAGGTGGTAAACTTGAAATGGAATCTTTGGAGCATTTTCTACATGGGCGCCCTCCTTGGCCTTTTCTTGATGTACATGTATTGAACTTGGACGGGTGACGTGGACATGCCACCTTAGCATTGAGCAATTGGTTTGATTTACATCACGTTCATATTGCTTGGAATGCTTTCCCAAATTATTGGATTTTCACCTATGGAACTTTGCTTCTTTTGAACTTGCAATTTTGTGAAATTTAGATGTTCATGTAATTGATGGATTGCTCGATGATTGACTCATTTCTCTTCTCATCATGCTCTTGTGCTTGTTCTTGTGCAAGATTGAACTCTGGATGGTGCAAAAAGTAGAAGATGTTTTTGTTCATGACTTCTTGGAGTGGATTGTATGATGAATGTTTTTCTTCTTGGCACATGAAATGAATGACTCTGGATTCTTGAACTCTTGGATGATGACTTCCTCTTATGCATGGTAAAGTGATGCTCTTCCTCCATTCAAGCATGACCTTGATATGTGAATTTGGCGCTGGAACTTGATCATCTTGAACGAACTCTCCTCCATCTTGAAACGAACTTGAACTCAAGCAACACTCCTCCATCCTCTTATCTTTCCTCGAATATCTTTACGAACATTGTCCTTGCTCCCGTGGATCCGGCTTTTGCATTTGCCAATTACCTATAAAATGTAAATTCAAGTGAGGATCAAGGATATTTCAATAAGAATTCACTTCGAATGAAAAGAATTTTTTTTTGTCAAACAATGCAGATGGATAAAATTTCCATGAAATCAATGCACTTTAAACCCTTGTGAAGGAAATATGAATATGACACTACTTGAAAACTATTTTTCCCTTCAACATCTCACCCTTTCCCTTGAGAAATTCATTCTCCCTTAGGTGAATTCGCCTTCTCTAATGAATTTCTGTTTCTACCTAAGGCAATTCGCCTTCCTTTGTTCTTAAGAAATCAAGTCTTTTTCTTATGGAATTCACCTCTCCTAGATGGAATTCTGTATTTCTTGATTGAAATCTGCTCTTTTTCAATGAAATTCCCCTTCTTATTGAAATCTGCTCTTGCTTTCATGAATTTGCCCCTTCTAAGGAAATTTCTGCTTTTCTTTAGTGAATCTGCGATTTGTTTTGGAAGAAATGTGAGGATCCCACCTTCTTAAATACATAATATGGGCGAATTTCCTTCCTAGGCCGACCTTATCTAAGGTCTTTCTTAGGCCGACCTTGTCAGGAGATAAATGATTAGCTTTGTGAGGCCGACCTTGTCATGGATCACTCATATTCCCTTGGGCGGGATTTCATGTGTGAAGTGAAATATTACATGAATTTCCAAAGATCCTAGGCGGATTTTCACTAGTCAATTGCAATTTCTTATGTTGGAGCGCATGAGAGGGGTTGAGGAAAGTTCCCTCCAAGGAGAGCGTGTCATGAATGCCAAGGAAAGCTTGATGTTGGGCGCATAACCTAGGTGATAAAAATTTTTCCTCATGACGAGCGCACTTGACAATGGGTGAAAAAACTTCTCAAGGCAGGGCGCATCTAGCCAAGGTTAGAGAAATTTTCCTGAGGGGCGCATATGATGGAGCATGAAGAAATTTTCCTATGACTGGGTGCTGTTGATGATTGTTTTTAGACAGGTCAACAATAGAGTAAATACTGAGTATCCAACTCTCTCATGAATAAAGCCTCTCGAATGCTAAACAAAGTGATCAATCGAGACAACTCCAAGGTTCCTTTTTTATAACTTATGGTGGATAAACTCAGTAATTACATGTGATCTTGTTGACAAAGGAACTTACGTTAGACTTCTTCATACTTCCTTAGCTTATTTCTCCTTTCAGTGTGGATGAAGTATTCACGATGTATCAAAGATAAAAAGGGGAAAAAGACAAGGTTTAGAAACTAATCTAAGGTCAATGAAGCAATGATGATGCATGAATAGACAAACTCCTAAATTAACCTAACTCCACTTCGCCAAGGATGCCTACAACTACATGGAGTTGGTGCAATCTTCTAAGGTGAACGGATGGTTTTCAAATCATGGAGGCTCATATAAGCACCCATTGAATGGCGCAGCTCAAACAAGCATCCACAATCGAACTTAAGCAAATTATAATAAAGCTCAGACTAGCTTTACACAACACTTCACCGGCGATGAATGTTAAAAGCATGAGCTAGGAGTTGATCAAATATTCAACACAAACATACATTACATCAAAGAGCTTCTAATCTACTTGAAACGTCTCTCCACTTCATCAAGATACAAGAAACCATGTTATTCCACAAGACAACACTTAACACCAAATAATGCTCCAATGCCTTTGTATTAATCTTGAAAAATATTTACAACAACTTCAAGTCCTCTCAGAGAATTTCAAGAGTCTCTTCTACTCTACTCTACTTGCCAATTGATTACTACTATTCTGATCTACTCTCTAATGATTTTACAAATGAGGCAACAAGGCCTTTATATAAAGACCTAGGTTACAACGAATGGCTAAGATTGATTAGCAAAGCCAATGGCTCAGATTGATTAGCAAAGCCAATGGCTCAGATCATGCCACCTTAGTAGGTAGTTATAACAACTTGCTATTTTTAGTACATATGAGAGGCAATGAAGGCACGCTTTCCAAGAAGATAGGGATAAGATGGAATCTTTTAGAGCATCTTCCACATAGGCGTCCCTTCTGTCTTCTTGCTTGTCGAATGATGTGGCAAACTGTGATTGGCTTGATGATGAGTGTTTGCCATGTAGATGCCACCTTAGCTTATTCCCAAATTGTATCATCTTGTGATGTCTTCGAATGTGATTGCTTGAATGAACTGGGATGTTTGGGAATGTATCTTCAATGATCTTGCTTTGTTCATCTTTTTGTAAACTGGATATATATGATATATGTTGCTCACTTGCATGGCTCTGTGATTCTTTCTTCTTGTAGGATACATGATGATCTTTTTTGGATGCATCTTCTTCATATAGAGTAGTAATGTAGATGATGATGATGCTTCATTCATGACTAGAAGTAGGAAATCTCTCTTAGCCTTGAAGACTGTGAAAGAACTTGAAGTATATGGATGAATGACCTTTGAACATGATGCAACTGATGAAGTGTTCCAACTTGATGATCTTAACATGATGCCATTGATGATGATGAAGATGAAGAGTGTCGGTATGTTGGACTTGATGTGATCCAACATGATGTCATTGAAGAAGAGTGTCGACATGCTAGACTTGAAGTGTCCTCTTAGAGAAGCTATATGATGTATTCTCCAACATGGCAACTTGTTGACTTCCCTCCCTAGATGAAAGTGATTCCAGCACTTGCTCCTCTTAGCTCCTGCAACACAAACACAGAAGCAATATCAATCCTTTGATGATACTTAATTTCATAACACATAAGAAGCATTTCATGCATATAAGAAGTATGCTTAAACATTCAACAACCCTTATCATCAAATTGACTTCACTTTTGATATTTCAATGCCTTCAAGAAATAGGAGATGACATAAAATGATGATATTTCTCAAGGAATCCACTCTTATGTAAGCTCTTTCTAGGTGCTCATCTAGGTGGTCATGAATCATGCTTCTATGAGTTAAGCCATGGTGCATAAGATCAGAATTTTATCCTTCGCATAGAGATTGCATTTTAACAACCAAGATTGACTCCTCCAACCTAGGCGCACTGGTTGGCAATTTTGGATCCTCTGGGTATTGGCGCTTTGGTTGAGTGTTTTGGATCCTCTATCATTGGCGCATTGGTCATGGCGCAAGGGTTGAGGATCTTGATTCCTCTTGAATGCTCTCAAAACTTTGAATTTAACCCTCTTATAAGGACGCAATGAATGTGGCGCTTTGGTTGATGATTTTGATCTCTCTTTGACAAATGCTTTGAAAGACACCACTCTACCCTCATCACCCTTGGCGCAATGAATGTGGCGCGCCGCTTAAGCATTTCAATCTCTCCTTGAAACTCATTGAAACCTTCACTTCATCTTCATGTACATGGCGCATGGGTTCAAGCGCTTGAGATGGGGTTTTAGAATCTCCTTAATCTTGTTTAGACTTCACTAGAATTCACTCACATTGGCGCATGGGATAGGGCACGGCGGTTGAGGATTTTGAATCCTCATCTTGCGACATTCAAAACTTAACTTCCCTGCTCAACATTGGCGCAACGGTTGGGGCGCGTTGGTTCATCATGTTGAATGCTTCTTGAAAAATCTTTAAATTCCATCTTATCTTGCATTTTATCCCTATCTTAAGGTGGCGCGTTGGTTAAGGCGCGAGAGATCATCATGTTGAATGCTTCTTCCAACATGTCTTCAAAATGTAACTTTACCTTGCCCTCCAAAATGGTGCTATGGTTATGGTGCACTAGTTGAGGCGCTTTAGTTCAAGGTTTTGATTCCTCTGGGATGAATGATGTTAAAATTCAAATCAAACCCCCCCTTGAAGGATGGCGCATTTGATCAAGGTTTGGTTGTTCACTTGAAATTTGCCTTGAAACTCCCATGAGATTGGCGCTTTGGTTGAAGGTTTTGGATCCTCGGTTGTCATGATCACTTAAAACTTGAAACAAATCACTTCATCCTTGGGCGCACCGGTTGAGGCGCATTGGTTCATGATCTTGAATCCTCTTCAAAACGCTTAAAACTTCAATCAATACCTCTTCTTAGAATGGCGCATTAGTTCTGTTGCATTGGTTGAGGATTCTGTGCTCTGGTTGAAAGTTCTCATAAGGGTGCGTTGGTTGAGGATTTTGAATCCTCTGGAGTACTTAGCCGTTTTTTCAGTCTTCCTCAAGGGTAAGGTATATTAAAAAATATATTTAAGTATAATTATACTTTAAATATTTTTCAATATGCCTTTCAGGATGTTTGAGATAGGTCTCAAATCCGCCGGATGTAACATGTAGAATCTAGAATTTGGAGGATCCACCAAATTTCAGACTTAGTCATTTTTTTAGGATTTTCAGGATATCAGGATACTAGACTTAGTCATTTTCAGGGTCTCAAACATGCATCAGGATTGGTTTCAGAAGGAAAGCAAATGACTCTTGAATTAGAAACTAGATTGAGAACTCAAACAAACCACTGACTTCATCATGCAACAAACCTAAGACATCATCAAAACTTCATGCAAAGCATCAAATCTCAAAAAAAGGGGGTCCCCATTTGCAATGGGGCGATGTGTGATTAGGTCACAATAGGTGCATTCCTTGCATGTTGAAGAAACTTCACAAAGGAGGGCACATTTGCCATGAGGTGGAGAAACTTTCCCAAGGTAAGCGCATGGAACAAGTGACAAGGAAATCTTCAAGGTGGCACACTTGTCTTTCTCCAAGTCTGAGCATATTTGCATGCTAGAGAAATGCTTCAATTTGAACGCAAGATGAAGACATATGAAGGCATTCCCTCTTAGAGCGCACATAATGATGATTGAAGAAATCCCAACCTAGGGCGCATATGACATTGGGTGGAGAAATTTCCACTTAGGGCGCATTGGAACAAGGTTAAGGAAATTTCTCATTGAGAGCGCAAATGCTGGGTGTTGAAGAAACTTTCTCAAGTGGAGGGCGCATATGCAGAAGGTAGAAGAAATTTTCCTTAAAGGGGGGCGCATAGGACAAGTGTTGAGGAAATTTCCTTTGTGAGGGCGGGTTCCACTAGTGTTGAGGAAATTTCTTAAGTGAGGGCAGATTCCACTAGTGCAAAGGAAATTTTCCATATTTAGCCACTTTTCAGTGCCCGAAATTAAGTATATTTCAAAATATATTTAAGTATATGTTTTACTTTAAATATTTTGAAATATACTTCCAGGATGTTTGAGATAGGTGTTGGATCCATGAGATTTAACATGCAGATTCTAGATTTTTGAGGATCCACCAGATTTTAGACTTAGTCAGTTTTCTGGATTTCAGGACATCAGCCTTCAGAACATCAGATTTAGTCATTTTTCAGTATCTCAGGGACATGTTTAAGCATTCTCAATTGCACCTTGTTAAACTCACTTGATTCATTTCACGCTGCATCCGGAGAGGTTCATTCTTCATTTCATGGAAGAGACTAGGTTTAACAACACTTCCTAAGGATTCTACAAGCTCAAAGTTGCAAAAAAGGTGGGTCCCCATTTGTAATGGGGCAATGTGTGATTAGGTCACAACAAATACATTTAATTTATAACCATCAGCCAATACTATTTCATGGGCAGGGCCGTACGGCGAGGAAAGGTACGGTAGCTTATAACTTCCTCAAAACAGCCTCTAAAATTCCAATACAACTCTTAAAACAGGGGTCTAGGATAGACAAATAAATCACAATCAATTTGGTATCCATTGGCATCAGCAATAATTTCTAGAGAGCATTGACCTCCTATGTATGGTACGGCCTCAGGAAGTACGACCAGGCAGAAACACACCCAACACCACAAAATATAACTCAAAATGAACACCAAAAATCATCTAAAACACATTGCATTAATAATAGACTGATTTCACAACAAAACTTCACAAAATCTCTCGAATCCATTAAGCTCCATGGCAAACTCTGTATGAGCTTGCTCCCAATCCATCTTAAGCGCAATGGTGATTCTTGTACGAAATCACACCAAACCTCAAGAGGGTTTTCGTTCTCAAGAGCATTCTACGAGAGGGTTTTCGTCCTCAAGAGAATATGGAAGAACTCGCAGGTTCATTCTGGCAACATAACAATACAAATCATAAGCATGCCTAGACAATCAGCCCCTCTCCTTTTATAGCTTTTTGAGGGAAATAGAATATTATTTTCTTTTACCTCTTCATATTTCTCCTCAAAAAATATAAAAATAATTCATTATGTGTGCACAACTTAAAGTCACCTTTTTAATTAAAATCACCTGTTAGCTCCAAAGACCCCTTTATCAAAATAAAGGAAATATTTGATTCGCAAGGCCCCAATATGATGCATCCATGATTTAAAGCTTTTCATCCCCTTTCCAACGAGCTATAACACTTAAGTGTTAAATGAACATTTCCGAACCTTTTTAACTTAAGTGCAATAATTAATTGTTTAGCTCATTAAATCAACTGACTTTATGGAAAATCCCAAATATCATCAAACTGCAAAATTAAGCATACCAACATACTCCATGATGTTTGGGAAGATGAATGATGCCTTCTGAGTGACTTTCCAAAAATAGACAGCTTCTCCAAGAATCTTGGAGAGCAAACCGGGAACCTGATCAAACATCAAAAAGCATCACTGTGAACCTGAACATCCACTGAGCTCATTGCCATAGAAATTTTGGCCATTTCTAGAAGGAAACCCAATTTTATAATTAATATTACACTAAGTTGCAATAATTAAATATAACCTTAGGCAACCTTAGTGAAATATTAATTAAATACTAGAATAATAATCTCAAGCCAAAATAAGCACTAGAAATGCACTGATAAATAACTTCGACCAATCCTTGATGAAATGAAGACTTGAGACACACACAACTGCTCTGCAGATAGAACCACGACCCACCAAGAACTTTGGAGTTCTTCCAACATGCCGGATAGCCTTCACAAGACTACGAACAAGCATAATGCACACAAAAATCAATGCGCCAAAAATGGAACATTACAAGGAAGCACATGAAATAGTATGCAAACCGCAAGAAACAGTAGAGACATCATATTTATGTGGGAAACAAGAATAAAGCCACCACCAAAGACCGTCATAGTTATATTATTTAGAATCCAAAGGTTCAATACAACAAGTCTCTTTATAGTCTCAATATATTGGCTTACAACATACTCTTCTTTTGAAATCATATTTAATTTACATCAACCTTCACCACATTCGCCAAGCCCAACCAACCTTGGTATATCTGTATGCATAGGTAGTTATAGCTGCAAAACCATCCAACAAAGAGTCCCAATCGTCTAATTGTCTAATTGCCACGTAGAATACCAACAATCACACAACCATCTCATAACCATATCATGACATTAGCATGCTGCACATTACATGTAACATGACTTCTCCATATGAGCGACCACTGCACATAATAAGCCACTATCACTCACACTTGGTCAAAGACTATTGACTTGCTCTATTTGAAGTTTGAACCATGTAGTTGTCTTCTGTTGTACCCAATCCAAAATTGGATTGTGTTACAAAAAAAATTTCTTTGTCATCGTTGAATTGTCATTTGTCGGTGTCTGTGTTGAGTTGTCTGTCCAAAACTGAGATGATCGTTTGTCTTGACAAAATCCAAGTCATCGTAAAATGTTGAAATGTCATGTCTCAAAGTCTGTGGTTCATTTGTCAACATCGAAGTCAGTAAAGTCATCAAGTTGCACGTCTTCATGTTCAATTGTCAAAATCTAATGTTTGGGTCGTTATGTTCAAGTCCAAAGTATCGTGTTGCCAAAGTCATTCGTACATATGTTGTTGTCAGAGGCTGGAAAAGTCATTTTCGATCGATGTTGCAAGTTGTCCTTTTTCAAAAATCCCAAAACATCGATTTTTTGCATTGTTAGTTGTCTATCATTTGTCCTCATAATAATTATTTGAACTAAAATAATTATTAATTATTTTTAAAATTAAAATTATTGTCTCAAAATCAAAATATAAAAAATATAATATTTTTTTTCAAATTTTTTTCTTAGGCATGTGCCATATCAAAACAAATTGAAAAAAAAATAAAGAATTTAGAAAGCCATTGTATGGGTGCATGCTTCCATGAAAGTCACGCGCCATACCATGGTGTTCAAAAAGGTCACATGCGCCTATGTGAAGCATTCTACAAAAATCAAATGCAAGCTAAAAGTGTTCGCCCAACTCAGCATAAAAAGGAAGGTCCAGCATATGCCATGTCAACATTTAGAATGGTAGGAAAAAAACAGCTAAAGATAATAAAACTCACTCCATTTCAGCACCTGCCAAGACATATACACACGCCTTTACAAAGTAAAAAGAAATATAAAAAAACAACACAACAAAGACAGCAGTGGGCATAAAATTGCGTCTCATAGAAGACAAAGGAAGAGGTAGCACTTGCATCTGTCCCAGTCAGCATCCAAATTAAAGGAGCGCAATCAAATGCTACCAACACCTAAGGAAAATAAAAAAGGGGCAAATGCAATTAGCAAAGTAGCGGTTAGAGGAAAGGTGAATCAGCTACCACACCACCGCATAGTCAGCACCAAAGGCTTTAATAAAAGATAAAGATTCCAAATACAGTAAACACAAACAAAGTCTACCAAAGGTAATCATAGGAGGTAGCAGCCAAAACAAAGATAATGAAAAGCCAAAAACAATAAAAAAAGGAACGCGACCAGCAGAGATCTCCAAGTCAGCAGTCAAAGCAGCATAGAAGGAGACAAGGAAGACCAGTGGTCAGTAGATTGGATGCTGGGAAAGTGAAAAAAGATCAAAGGAAATCGATTTCCAGCCAGGATATATCACCTCCATCAAATGAAAAGTCCAGAAATTTTAAGAAAAGACAAAAAGGTTGGTTAAATAACAACCAAACTCAGCAGGCAAAGGCAAGAAAAAAGGGAATCACAGCCAAATTGCCAAGTCAAACAAAATAAAGCAAAGCAAACTCTGTCATAGAAGTTATTCAATCAGCAAAGGAACAAAACTTGTCTCAGTCAGCTTGACTTCAACAATGACACCATATAAAGGGAAAGATTTTGGCTTTGAATTTTTGAGCTATTGCAACAGCTGGTTTTAGAATGAACATGTTATCATTGAAGTCATAAATCTGATAAATCTAGAGATGTCGCCAAGAATATGCAATGAGCAAATTCTCAGAGTAGAATTTTTGGATACTAGTAATTGAGTGGGATATTTCAGTGGTATTAGAGCCACCTTTCTTGCCAGCCCGTGGTGATGCATATTCATGAGCTTGAGTGATGGGGAAATTAAGCGAAGGGAGAAGAAGGAGGCAGCCATGGGTTACAGAGATGAAGAGAACATGCAGGAATATCTCAGGGGAAACAAAGAATTCCAAACTTCCATGAGAGATTCTATGACAAAGATGATTCGACTCCTAAGAGGAATGAATCAGCAATGGAGTGCTGGTCTTAAACAGTATGGTACAAAAGGTAGTGATTCAACGATGATAGGGTTTCAAATAACTCACCCTCGAGGACATTTAGAGTGAAACTTTTAGAGAGAGAGGTGGCAAACCCCTTTGAGGAAGAGCAGCTTGTACCCCAGCGACAAGAGGATGAAATGACAAGGTATCATGCCGAATATAACGCCTTAAATCCAGCCATCCGTCGTGACATGTCTTTTGTCAAGTATTATGAGATGAAATGGAGAAATGGTCATAGGAGGAGAAGGCATAAGGTGATGATTGAGTCATAGGGAAATTAAGCGAAGGGAGAAGAAGGAGGCAGCCATGGGTTACAGAGATGAAGAGAACATGCAGGAATATCTCAAGGGAAACAAAGAATTCCAAACTTCCATGAGAGATTCTATGACAAAGATGATTCGACTCCTAAGAGGAATGAATCAGCAATGGAGTGCTGGTCTTAAACAGTATGGTACAAAAGGTAGTGATTCAACGATGATAGGGTTTCAAATAACCCAACCTCGAGGACATTTAGAGTGAAACTTTTAGAGAGAAAGGTGGCAAACCCCTTTGAGGAAGAGCAGATTGTACCCCAGCGACAAGAGGATGAAATGACAAGGTATCATGCCGAATATAATGCCTTAAATCCAGCCATCCGTCATGACATGTCTTTTGTCAAGTATTATGAGATGAAATGGAGAAATGGTCATAGGAGGAGAAGGCATAAGGTGATAATTGAGGAGATAGAGTTCGAAAGTAAAGAAGGGACGATTTCGGGAGGCACCCTTGCTACTCTTTCTAGGGCACCCAAGTACCATGCTTTTAGAGTTCGAGGAGTTTTGCAGGGTCACAAAGTGACAGTGCTGATTGATAGTGGGGCCACTTATAATTTCATAGATGCAGATTTGGTTTCCAGAAAAGGTTTGGATGTGGAAGAGTTTGATGGGTTTAATGTTATGCTCGTAGACAACCACATTATTCCTTGTAGGGGGCGGATACAACAACCCCACCTATGTTTGGGAATTTATCAAGTTAAGGATGATTTCTATGTTGTGGGTTTGGGTGAAACAGACATAGTCTTGGGTGTGCAATGGTTGCACTCACTTGGAGGATTCATGCAAAACTACCAACCAATGGAGTTCCAATTCAAAGCGGATGGGAATGATGTGATACTTCGAGGCATTACGAATGGAACCCCAAGCATAGCTGAAATAAAAAGATTGGAGGTGTGTGTTTGGGAAAACCAATCCACTCAAAGCATGAAGATAATCAAAGAATCCCTCCAAGTTAAGATACTCCACTATGATAATGTTTGGTCCATCTTGAATATGTTTGGGGTAGCACACCAAAAAGGGTCACCATACAAGGCATCAGCGAAAGGGGATCTTTTGAGGAAGAATCACCACCCTTGCAGGGCTGTTTTGAATTTTGGAGACAAGAACTATAATGTAGGGGTCATAATGAGTGTTGTCTGCCATCTCGGTACTGCTGTTACTTATTTTCTCAGCCTTGCCCATCCCTTTGGGACAGCCATAAAGAAGAAGTTGAAGATGCATCTTCCACCTTTAGGCCTTGAAGAGGTATTTGGGAATGATGCAAGAGGGTTTCCAGCCAACATTTCTTTATTTTTGAGCAAGAGGCAAGGTGACAGCCATGACAAGAGGCTGCAGCCGATTGTATCATGTTTAGACAACACTAAAGCAACAAGTGTTGAGGAGTAGGCCTTGAAGAGGTATTTGGGAATGATGCAAGAGGGTTTCCAGCCAACATTTCTTTATTTTTGAGCAAGAGGCAAGGTGACAGCCATGACAAGAGACTGCAGCCGATTGTATCATGTTTAGACAACTAAAGCAACAAGTGTTGAGGAGTTTTTTTGTGTCTAATGACGTGAGTTGGTGGTGCCATGTAAAGATAGCATTGAGTATGTTCACCGTAGCATTGTTAGCAGTGTCAAGGGCCAAGCTTGGGGTAAAATGTGACTGTTGCAATCACCTATTTGCACTCATACAATTAGTTTTACACCACTTTCCGAAGGGGACAGTGTGGGTATCATGATCAGCAAATGTAAACTCCTAGGTGAACTTCTTAACAAAGATTCGTAGAAGTATTTGTTCATGATGCTGAAGGTTACACATATGGTGATGTGGTCATTAAGAAAGCAAGAGCCAAAGGGAATCCAGGATTGGTGAGTACTACTGTTAAAGATGATATTTTATTGGTGAATTTACAAGAGCAGTGCCCATGATCGATGAGCATCTTTGGCATGAAGTGGGCAGTGATTCCGGAGTCATCATTGCTTGAGGACAAGAAAAATCTGGGAGGGGAGGACTGTCATGTCCCCTCCATTCCGGAGATCTAATACTATTAATTTAATTTAATAATAGTGTTTTTAAACACCAACTAACAATAATATAATATTATAATAATAATAAAAATATTAATATTATTAATATTTAAAATAAAAGTTTTACCTATACAGGTCAACGCCAAAATGATTCAAGACGGTCGGCCTCTCTTGGATTCAAACTGCACAGGTATATGAGCAACACCAAGATTTCATTATGAGGTATCTATTTCTTATGCATTTTGAAGATTGTTGTTCATAGTTTACTGTGTTTCTTGGGACGAAACCCTCAAGGAGGACGCGGCTAGGTGGGACAAAAACCTCACCTTGTCATTGCGCAATTCCTATTTCTAGAGTTGCATTGAGCTGAATCAATTGTTTGTATTATCTAGGTCCGCCGAATATTCTGAGCAAGGAGCTTACCACAATCACACTGAATCATGGCTCTAGGAGGAGGTCAACGTTTAGCCAGGAAGTCGCTTATTCGCCCAATACAATTCCTTCTGCTTGGTGACGGATTTATTTAATTGGTAACTATTGTATGAGAGGCGTGGCAATTGAAGTGATTATTGATATTGGTGACTACTAGTGTGAAGGTGTGGGTATTATATTTTGTGGAAGGACCTCGATCCATCTCATAAGTTGACAGCGACAAATCCAGATCCATGGTCACATCTTCAACCTAGTGAAAGGCGATTGGGTAGAGATTAGGGGTCTTCGACACAACACAAGATAGTGCCCAACTTAAGTTGGGAGTTATGAAAGGATTTCTCCTTTGAAGCGAATCTGCTAATCATCAGCGACACTCACCATTACCCCTGAGGGAGATTATCCGTGAGTTATATACTGCATCATTTGTATCGTTGTTGGGATAGCGGACATTAGTGGGCATTCTGTGGAATCTGTAGCTTGTTTCCACCTAGTGAAAATATTGTAAACATAATAGGTTGTAACTTGGATTCTCATTTCAAACATTATTGAATACATTTTTGAGGTGCAATTATTAATGTTATGTGTATTCACTAAATGTTGGAGGCTAACCTACTAGGCGTACGCAACAACACTTGTTTCTGCTTTATGTGTTCTATACTACTGCTATGACTGTGGATGTGTAATGTCCCTATTTTTTGAGCGATCATCCAGCGGTCCACTAGCCTATTTTTATTCCCATAGGCTATGTTGGGAGTTATAAGGGAATAATTTGATTAATTAAATAATAAATAATCCTAAGTCATTTTTGGGTTATTTATATTTAATTAATTAGTTGGACTATTTTTATTACAAAAGTGACTTTATAATATTATATTGAGAAATTATTAAAATAAGTCATTTTTTAAAAAAGGAAAATATAAAATAAAATAAAATAATAAAAGTGAGTCTTCTAGAAGTTCTTTCTAGAAAGTTCACTTGTGGCTTTAAAAAGAGATGAAGGCAAATCATTTTCATATCTTGGATTGTTATTTGCATATTGGAGTTTTCCTTGTGAGCTGCAACTACAGGTTCAACAAACCCTAGGATGAAAACCCTTGGGATTTAGGTGGATTGGACGAAAACCCAAGTCTACCCATTTGGTGGATTCACTTCAGGATTCACATTGTGCTTCATTGATTCAGTTTGGAGAGATAATCAAGGCATCAAATATATATATTTCTTGCAAGTTGAAGATGAAGAAGAATATCACCAAATTTATGAAGATTTGTATCCAAATATAAACTTGGTTATTGCAGGTTTTTATGGAGGATTCTATGGATTCATTCATTGAAGGAATTTATGAAGTTTGATTGGAGTTTCATAGGGTTTCATGTTAAACCCTAGCGCTGCATTTTGAAGGTGTTGGACATTGTTTAAACCCTAGCGCCATTGGAGAAGATTATTTACAGCCATACGATAGAGGAGTCTTGGGAAATAAAGGAAGTTGCAGCAGTTTAGAAGGGATGCAACCTTGGTTGCACCCATTTAGGGAGTTGTCGCAGCATTTGGGAAGTCATATTTGATGACCATTTGGAGCTACAGCAATCTATCATCCTTGAATGGCAGCAGTTAAACATCCAGCTCTGATTTTATGAAGATAGGTGCAGCTTTGTGTGATGGTGATTTGATAAGGAGTCACCATTTATAATTTGACATTGTATACTCTTCTTGCATAAGGGCGAACTTGGTATGTTATCATTCTATTGTTGTAATCTGAACCTGAATGCAAACAGAAATAAACTTATATTCAAATCTTTAATTTGAATATACAATTTCTATTTTATATCTGCTGTCATAAGTTTTGCAATATCAGTCATTGTATCTTGTATTGTTGATGGCATATGCATGCAAAATGTTTGTTTTATTGATCATTGAGATATATGTATGAAATAAACTAAAAACCATCACAAAACAGTAATACAAAAAGCATTCAAACATTACAAAATCATATATCAGTCATACATCAGCAAGCATGCCAAGTGTTTGACAAAATGTCAAGACACTAAACATCAGAAAATTTAGGGGTTTAAAGGCAATATAAGACAAGGGTTCTTACAGGATGCATAGTCATTACCATGTATAAGAAAAATTGATAATAGTTGCCAAGGACATTTTAGAGGAGAGAATTAATTGAAAGATATAATAATTGAGTGGGATATTGTACAATTTTAGGTTAGTTTTTAGTTTACAGGGAGCTTCTCCTAATTTAAAGAGCGGTTTTACCACACATCTGTTCCATTTTGTGTTGCACTGAAAGATGCGAATTAAAATGCTAACATCTTCCTACACTACAACCAAACACTGGGTATGGCTTGTGGTAGCAAAGACAAACTCTTGATGAACTATAGTTACTTGTGGTACCTTTAGGTATCTCCCAAAACATTAACACCTTTCTACTAGTTAAAGACAAAGACCGGCAATTTAGTGCACACAAGATTTTGAAAGGAATAACAACTACTTCAACATGACATAACATGTGATTTCAAAGACCAAATAGCTAGTTTGCATGCAATGTTACAACTTGTTGTGACCTAATCACACATCACCCCATTGCAAATGGGGACCCACCTTTTTTCGTAACTTTGAGCTTGTAGGATCCTTACGAAGTGTTGTCAGACCTAGTCTCTTCCATGAAATGTAGAATGAGCCTCTCCGGAGTAGTGTGAAATGAATCAAGTGAGTTTAACAAGGTGCAGTTGAGAATACTTAAGCATGTCCCTGAGATACTAAAAATTGACTAAGTCGGATGTCCTGAAGTCCGATGTCTTGCAATCCTGAAAAATGACTAAGTTTGAAATCTGGTGGATCCTCCAAAATCTAGAATCGGCATGTTAAATCTCATGGATCCGAGACCTATCTCAAACATCCTGAAAGTATATTTCAAAATATTTAAAGTATAAACATATACTTAAATATATTTTGAAATATACTTGATTTCGGGCACTGAAAAGTGGCTAAGTATGAAGAAATTTCCTCTGCACTAGTGGAATCCGCCCTCACTGAAGAAAATTTCCTCTACACTAGTGGAATCCGCCCAACTTGGAGAAAATTTCTTTTGCCTCTGGCATATGCGACCTCCTTTGGAAAATTTCTCTTGGCCTTGGCATATGCGCCCAACCTTGGGAAAATTTCTCCTGGCCTTTGCATATGCGCCATCATGAAAATTTCTTGTCATTTGCTCCCTTTTTCAAAGATTTCTCTATCACTTAGGAAAATTGCTCCACCTTGAAAAGGAAATTTTCTTGTCACATGTTCTAGGCGCCTTCTTTTGGGATTTCTTCTGCCCTCTCCAAGTGCGCCTTTTTGAGGAAAATTTCCTCTGACCCTTGCACTTGTGCCACCTTGAAGGAGATTTCTTCACCGCATGCTAAATGCGCCCTTCCTTGAGAGAATTTCTTCAACTCAAGGCAAGTGCGCCCTTCCTTGGAGGAAATTTCCTCAACACTGGTCATATGCGCCCTCACAGAGAAGGTCTTCAACAACCATAAAATGTGCTCAATTTGGTAAAATTTCCTCACCCAGTGGCATATGCGCCCTCCATAGAAAATTTCTTTAACCATCATCATATGCGCCTTAACCTAGAGAAATTTCTTTACCAAGCCCCAAATGCGCCCAGCTTGGGTCAGGTCGGCCATGAAAAGATAAAAGGCAAAGTTAAAGCATGAAAGTATGGCCTTCTTCATTGCATAAGCAAGCATGTTAGGAATTCGTAATGAAATGTTGTTGATGATCAAATGTCTTTATGTTGATAGATGTTTCTCTTGTGTAGGGAGTGGAAGGAAAATGGCGAGAACTTGCACTTGAAGGTTTAAAGCATGGAAGAGCGTTGCTTGAGGAAGGAGGACATCATCGCCACATGAAGGAGACCTATTCCAGATGATCAATATCCAACGCTAGAAGTCATACATCAGGGTCATCGCTTGAAGGGAGAAGGACCAGTTCCACATTGAAGTTTCGGAGCCATCCACTTCAATCATGAAGTCTACTCCAAGAATTCGCACCCAAGGTCTACTTCCGGCACCATTCAGAGTCAAGGTCTTGCACGAATCCTGCACAAGAACATCATAAGAAGAGAAATGAGCATCTATATCAAGAAATTTCATGGATTATACCAAGACAACAAGAAGAAATTTCAAAATTTCCAAATTTGCAAGTTCAAAAGATGCAAAGTTCCAGAGGTGAAAATCCAAGTTCAAAGACTACTCCAAAAATCCATAATTTGGGAAAATATTTCAAGCAGTGTGAACACAGAGAGAATCAAACCAGTTTGCTTGAGAAATGCTGAGGTGGCATGTGCTCCTCACTAGCCCAATCACATTTTGCCACATCACCCGTCTAGGTTCAACAAATGTATCACAAGCAAAAGGCCAAAGAGGATGCCCATGCGGAAGATGCTCTAAAGATTCCATTGGGAAATGTGCCTTCATTGCCTCTCTTTCGGGCGTTTATGCATTGTTGTCTTCATTTGGGCCGTTGAGTTGCAAATCAATCTTGGTCGTTCATGTAATTTCAGAGCCTATATAAGGCCCATTTCTCTTATTTGTAAAGGTGAAGACCTTTTAGAGTAGAAGTAGAATAGGAGTAGAGTCGAGGAGACTTTTGAAGTCATTGAAGAGACATGAAATTGTTGTAATCAAACACTTCAAGATTAATACAAGCTCATTGTTGGAAGTTTCATGGTGATCTTGTGGTTTTGGAATGTTAACATGGTTTCTAATTTCTTGGATGTGATTGAGAAATGTTTCCAAGTAGCTTAAATAATAGATTAGAAAGTTCATTGATGTAATGTTTATGCAAGGATATTTGATGAATTCCTTAATGGTTCATACTTTTTGTGGATTGTCGAAGGCAATTCACTGTTCAAAGTTAGCCTGAACCACCATTTGTTTTAGTTTGATTGCGAATACTTGTTCAAGCTGCGTCAGCTGTGGGTGTTTGGATGTGTGTTTGCAATATGAAAATCATTGGGTTACCTTAGAAGATTGCACTTGCTTTGTGTAGTTGTTGGTTCTCATGGCGAAGCGGAGTCAGGTTTTGTGAGGAGTTTGTCTATCCTAGCATGTTTCATTATACCATTGTCCTTAGATTAGACTCTCTTAACCCTTTCTCTTTTGCCTTTTCTTTTCATGGTCGGTTAGAAGAAGTTCCATTTCATAACAAGGAGAATAACATATTTGAATGGAGTAAGGAGTCAATTCAGCGTAAGTCCCTTTGTGAGTTTCAGCAAATCACATCAACTACTGAGTCTATCCATTGCAAGTCAAGACTTGACATATCATGAACCTTGGAGTTGTCTCATTGGATCACATTGTTTAGCCTTTGAGAGACTTTATTCAAGAGAGGATAGAATACTTAGTATTTTATTCTGAGTTTGCATGTGCATAAAAAACACATCAACACAACCTAGATGAATAAACAATCTCAATGCAAAGCTTGACATGTTAAATCATTATCAATCCAGTCAATGAAATTACATGGTTAGCCAGCCTAAATAACAATTTTAGTAGCATAAGCGTAGCATCTATTGTCATTCCATCTCTTTTTGGCCAAAGCATTTATTTATAGGTTACAAAGAATATATATTTTAGGGACTTAAAATCATAATTAATTATCCCAAAAACCATTATTTTACCGTGCAAACACTAAAAGCTGCAAAAGAAAGGAAATAAAGGAACTTTAAAACAAAACTAATCTAAACAATTGTAAAATCCCGAACTAGGGTTTAACGAATTTTCTGATTTTTTCCTTTCCGATTCAGTCCTGCACTTTAATTGTTTCTCAAACCCTAGGTCTGATATTTTCACTTCACATAGATATGTCAAACCATAGAACAATAGAACAAATCCTTATACATGTATATGCTGATAACCAAGCAAGAATTTAATGATTGGTAGATGTATTGATAACAGCAGAAGTAATAGAATGTAATCATTCAAATTAAAGATTTGAATGAAGTTATTGCTGATCATATCAATGTATTTCCATACAAAATTTATAGTTGTAGACGACTGCTACATGACAGCCAACATACAAATATGAATTGCGGTTGCAAACAGAGATGTTATTTAGAACTAACATACCACAATGATGATCAATTACAATGCAATGAAGATGACAATCCTGCTGTAGCAGCTCAACCTTCCTGTGATGTTGCAATATCAAATGAATAACCTCTAATGCTGATCGCTGCACCTTCAAACTGAATCACTGCTACTGTATCGACCCTTTCATGAGGTTTCCAATGATGACCAGCAATCTTCAACATAGATAACTAACACTGTGAATGCCAATGGTCTTGAAATGTCTTTAATGCCAGTCACCGTCCTCAAACAGATCAACCAATCCAATGGGCAATTCTTCCTTTAGTCACAACGGAGATATCTCCAATAACCACACTCCTCCTTTATGCTAATCGCTGTTCCCCTTATGATAAATTCGCTGTCAGTTATGACGCAGATCGGCTAGCAATAACAATTCAAATTCATGCATAAGCTGCTCCAATGTTGATCGCACAACCACAGGATGCTTATTATGGATTCAGTCGCTACCTTCAAAGACACCCAGTTCTTCTCTTTTCTATTATTCTATGACAGCGATCTTTCTTTATTATTCAATACCTAGGCTATCTGTCAACTCCACGATGCTTTTAGTCTGGCGCTCCTTCCACGAGCCTTTATTAGCAAGTGTTTTCTCAAGTCGGGGACCCACAATTGTTTAGTGAACACAATCTTTCTCTAGCATATGGCGGCGGAACTCCAGCTCCAATTCATTAAAATGTTTGAAGAAGATAATCTATATTAAAATGAAAGCCATCTGTTTGTAGACAATTCTGACACCCTGTTAGATATTGTCTCCTTTCATTACTATAGCAAAGTAATATGTAACTATATATGTGATTCATGTAAGCGCTGATTATGAAGTCACTGCAAACCGACACCCAGGAACAATATCTTCAACCATATAAAATCTTTAACAAATTCAGATATTCAATGAAACATAAACAAATGGTCTCCAACCAAAATATCGATTGATCAACAATGAACTCAAACCCACAGAAAATCTAGAACAACACTTTGAAAAACCCAGCAATATCAATTTAAGCACAACTGTGAAATCTGAAACAATTTCACTTCAACAATGGTAAGGGAACATCACAAAACCATTAACTACCAAGGGATCATCTCCTTGATACCGTGAATGCAAGGGAACATCTCCTTGAACTCAGGTTGAACAAAGAACTAGTCTTCAAACCAAGAACATACAAACTCAACATGATTCCAAATGAATCCCATGCATCCTTTTAAAAGCCTTCACAAATTAGGACGGACCTAATTTTATTAAATGAAGGTTTTTGTGTACACGATCACACTTGCACTTTTTTAAATGTTTGTTTTTGTGTACACAATAACACTTTATTGACTTAAGTAACTTAATAAAAGTATAATTTTATAAAGTAATTAAAATACTTTATAAAATTAAATTACAATTGGAACCTTTTAAGTTACTTAAAAAAATGGGACATCACAACAACTAATAAAATAAAGTAGCTTAAAAATTGGCCCTCAACTCTTCCACCAGAAATATAATGTGTCGAAGTGACACTGCCAGAAATAGCAATTTGACATGTGAACTCTTGATGCAACTCCTCTGAAACTTGCAAAATTGGTGCTGAACATATGGAAAGTGTTACCACAAATCTGCATGAACAAGGTTAAACAATGGCTGGCTGCATATGATCATTTACATCAGCAGAACCCTAATACCTAATCTGCTTCCATCCTCCAACATGGCAGCCAGACAGAAAGTAACTTGTATTCTCTCCAACAACACATGCTGAACTGATAATACTGCTGCCTAAAATAGACACAAACACACTTCCGTCTGATTGTTGCTACTGAAGATCACCTATAGACTCTCGATTTCGATGTTGTTATTGACCTAAAAGATGCCAGTCATGTGACTTTCTTGACTCTGCTGGTAGTGTTGATAAATGGGCACGATTTTCCTCCCATTGGCCGATCTCATCCCTCTTGTCGCATGATTTGTTCCTAACTGCTGCCTTCAAACTCTTGGATCATGTACTTACTGTGTGTTTGCCATCTTCAGCTTTGAAATTGCATGATTCTAATATAGGCACACTTCTAATACTCCAGTTGCACAATTTTACTTCTCCTGCCTCTGTTTTGCTTCTCTGTCATGCAGTAAGTTCATGATGACCCTAACTTTCTCTCTCATGTGATTATACTATTCAACGCTATCTCAATTACCTGGTCGTGCCTTTTATGTGTTTATGCTGCCATGGATTCTTTTGTCACATGATCCATGTATTTGTGCCACCATGAAATCTTCTGTCATGTGACCTATGTGTTTTTGCCCCCATGAAGTCTTTTGTCATGCTTTCTATGTGTTTGTGCCACCATGAAGTACTTAGTTGCACTCTTACACCAAGCCTTCGTTCCTTTGTTAAATTATTTCCCATGCGAATTCCTTGCTCGTGTTTGCCCTTTGACACTCAGTGATAGAATCTGTATGATTATGCCATCCAAAATGCCTGGATCACATGATTTACACCTTTTCGTTGCTGCCACTGAGCACTGCTTATCATAAGATTGCTGTTTTGCTGTAGATTGAATGAGAAAAGAAGGGCAAGCTTAAATAATATAAATACATAATCATTCTTATTGTCGAAGACAAGACAGATTTGCCATTATTTTTGGGCAATATTAGGTGGGCCCTACTTGAATTTGACATCTTGCTTTTTTTTTTTGAAATTTGTGCAGGAATGTAACAAGTTCTTTATATGAAGAAATTGCTCAAGTTCTCACAACCCTATTTGATTTAATCTTACAATTCCAATTTCTCATAAAGCAGACGAAGAGTCCCTTTACTACCTGCCTTTCACGACACAGATCTTGGGTCAGGCTCACATTACTAGTTTCTTTTCTACCACCAGCAGTTATTAGGCTTCGAGTGTTAGGAGATGTTCTATGCAGAATTGACTGCCTCCAAGGATTGTCCAGCCTGACCCCCTTAGCCTTGGAGTTTTGTCTATGAGCATTCACATACCCTACAATGTACATTGATACTTCTATAGTGATCAATGATAATATTGTTGGTTCCTTCATTGTGTTGCAGAATATTGGTACCTCTGGTTTTTAGTTCCCTGCCTGGGTGGTCTTCATTTGCTTCCATTGCTTTGCAGGGTCTTCTGATCGCCTCACACTTGTATTTATACTTGCACTAGTTTGTGGGTTATGCTTTTTAGGTTAACCTTTGCTTGTCTATTTCTTTGATTTTCTTTCTTTTGCTTTATTGTATTTGCTTCGGGTGTAGGGCCCTTTTTCCCACGTTCTTTGTTATTGTATCTGATGTATGCCCTAGCCCCTTTGACCTAGTCTTGGTCATTCGTGGACAATGATATAATTTCTTTCTTTTTTCTTTAGAATGTGTTGCCTCCTTGGGTCTCTAGTGATAACTGTAATGTCCCCTTTCCTAGTGGTGTTAGTCTATACTTGGTTCCCGTAGACTAACCAATGTGGTTAGGGAACTTTGGGAATTCGTTTGGTTGGTTTCAGACACTTTGGCTGGAACTTACTATTTTTAGTAAGTTAGGGTTTTGACCATTTCGGAAAAATCAATATTGGAGGTTGAGCGTTTTGCTGAGACCTTTCCAATGGTCTATTGCTCGTCATATTCCGAGTCCATTTGACCTCTCATATTAAAGTTCGTAAGTTAATACTTTATATTTAATATTTGGACTTTATTATATTGCAGAGTTACCGGATATGGCACCCCCTTGTCCTGGCACGTGTACCAGCGTACCTGGTACAGATTCGGGTACGGTACGGCCTGGATACGGCATAGGTACCGTGCCCATCCGTGCCCTAAAAAATAAGTTCTTCCAGCCGTGCCGGAAACTTAAGGATTCGCGATTTTAGTAAAAATGCCCCGTATCCAGCTTAAAACCAGTAAAAAATGAATCGTTTTGTCTTAAAAACCAATAACAAACTAGCTGTTTTGTCTTAAAAACCAGCACGAATCAAAACCCTAGCCTATATTTTTACAGAAGTCGGCTAAAACCCTAGCCTATATTGATTCATCCAAAAAATCCAACGATAGTAAGTTCAAGGAATACGCTGAGCTTTTCCCGACGTGATTCTTTCCCGGCATCAGAATCCCACGATTTTTTCCAGGCGTGATTCTTTCCCTGCGTGAGAATCCTGCGAGTTTTTCTTGGTGTGAGAACCCCAGACGATTTTTTTCCTGGCGTGACAACAATTGACGAGTTCAGGAAAATTCCTGGCGTTTTCTTTTTACGGCGTGAGACATTCCGAGCACTATAATGCTCACATATAAAAGCCTATCGGCTAATAAATATATTATAATCTATTCAAATTTAGTATGTTTAAAATTAATGTGTAAATTGTAAACTTTAATATTTTATTAATAATTAAATGTGTATTTAAATTAAAATATATTTATAATATGTATTATAATTAATACTTAAATTTAATACTTTTAATATTTATTAATACTTATAATATATATATATATATATATATATATATATATATTAATCTATAATATTTATTATTTATAATATGTATTGTAATTAATATTTAAATTTAATATTTTTAATATTTATTAATACTTATAATATATATATATTAATCTATAATATTTATATTATGTATTATAATTAATATTTAAATTTAATACTTTTAATACTTACTAATACTTTCAATATATATATATAATTTATTATTTTATAATAGCATATATATGTGTGTGTGTGTGTGTGTGTGTGTGTGTGTCGTATCTAGCCGTATCCAGCCGTATCCGTATGGGGGGGTCTTCAAAATTAGCCGTATCCGTATCGGATACCGTGCCCGTATCGGATACTGTATCCGTGTCCATGCAACATTGTTATATTGATGTGGTGACTAAGTAAAAAGGTGAAAATTGCAAATTAAGTCACTTAAGGACTTGGACGCCTCAAGGAGGATAATAAAATGAATTTCAAATATTTTAATTCCTTTTCTCATGTGGTCGACCCTTAAGGGGAAAATATAAAAGCTAAAAATCAAAAGGAAGAGTTCATTCACGAATATACATTTTACTTTGCTATTTGTTCTGCAAATGAGGGTTTGGAGAAATTATCCAGCCATGGCTTTCGGTGACAGAAACCACCATCAGTAGCAGCATTCCGCGGGTGTGAGAGATCATCTAAGGGTGCTTGAGAGCAGTCATATTCAGTGATTGTACTTGTGCTTCATTTCATACAGTTGGGGATTTAGAGCCTTGTCACGGAGGTCGAAACATAGAGATATTTCCGAATATTTGCCACTATAATTTTCTATACTGGTTGAAGATCATTTGCTCAGATTTTGGTGTGTGTTGGAGGAGATTTGAAGGTGATTGGAGTACCCTAGATTGGCCGTACAGCTGCAGGCCTGGCCGTACCATATTGAGGGAGAGATTGGTATTCTTTGAAGACTTTTTAGCAAGTTCTCCTTGTCTCAGCTGGGCATACCACTTCTGTGAGATTTTGCAGGGTTTAGAAGTCTTTCCGGGGCTGTTTGAATTACTCCTTTTCTGCTGTCTTCATTCCCAGCCGTAACAGACCATCAGCAGGGCGTGTGGCTTCTAAAGGGTATGTTCTTGCCATTTCATTGTATCTAGTGTGCCTTGGAGGTACCAATGCTTTGGGAATCTGCTGTTTCAATCATTTGAACAATATAGTCTTTGTCTATTGTACTACTCTTCATTCCGGGAGCATTCCAACTTGCTGTAATAGCTATATCAGACATGTCTTTTCATGGCAGCGACATGGGTATGTGAAGTGCTTCATAACTATGTCATTTCTCCATGTGGGTATTGCTTATTTGAACTTTATATTGCATTATAAATGAAATAGAGCTTGTGGGTATTTCCATTTCCTTTGTATTTGCAAGATATCTGTATGCATGTTATGTTATGTTATGGAAACAACACCAAAACGCAAGCAGGTTTCAACTTAACCACAGAAAACCCTACAAATAGTAAAAGAAATCAGACCCATATCAGCAAACAATAAAACTCATAAGGGGGTGGGTTATTTCAATAACTAAAGATGTTGATGTATTGGAGAAGTTGATTGCTCTGAGAATACTAACAATGGGGCAATCTGTTGAAACCTACAGAGGCAACCCTTTCAAAAAAGAAATGTGCCATATATGGCTATCACTTAGGACATTAGGCTGAATTACTCAGGTATTTGAGTATGTAAAAATAGAAAATAAGCTTGAAGATACTCCTAAGATGAAGGGGATGGCCAACAAACTTGGCTTGGATGATGTGCTAAGGAACTGCCCTTTTGCAATGGATAATAACTTGATGCATGCTGGTCGTAGCCCTTTCAGTATGCATCCACTCAACAAATTCTAAACTAGATCCCAACCTTTGACCTATAAAGAACTGTGGGTTTAATGACTATTGAAGATACACATCTTTGAAGGCATATTGTGGAAATCTTTAAATGCTGTCGTGAGCGCCACACGATCGCTTTTTTAGGTACTAAAGATCATGATCGTAGGTTTACTAAGGTTAACCAATAACTGTTAAAGCTCCTACGAGCCCACAATGGCTTCCTGATGTGCATGTAAACGTTCAAGAAAGTGGGAGAGGAGGACCACACCATCAGCATAAAGTAGTATAGTAATAAAAAACATGATTTAATGTACAACCATCATCAACATAAGTATGATGTCAAAGGAAGTCTTTAATCTCATCTATGTATACAGAAAAGAGAATAGGTGAGACTCTGAGAGTTTTGGTTGTTATCTTCCTCTATTATAATTGTGGGGATGCATATTAAAAGAGCCTTTGAGCTTTATTTCTTTGAATTTCAGGTTCATAGAGTATATTTCTAGAATAGTTCTTAATTCTGAATTATAGGAGTGCTTTTCTACTGTAATTGATTGTACTTTTGTGTCCTAGAGACCTTCTCTGGTCATTAGTGGACAGTAACATAATTTGTTTCTTTCTGTAAGGTTCCCATTTGTTTTCTGCAATTAAACAATGATGTTATTTGCTCTCCCATTGATAACCAAGTCATTTTGGACTTTTACCTTCAAGACCTCTTCCATTTCAAGTATTTCATTATATTTACTCGATAGATGCCTTTCCATTTCGAATTGTAGATAGTTTTTCCTGGAGTGCTCTCTCTCTCTCTCTCTCAAATTTTGAAATCCTTCATTTAAGTTTTACCTTTACATATTGTCGTTCTTTAGCAATATAGACACTTGAAATTCCTTTGTTGCTACTGCTTCAGTGTATAGGCTGATAAATACATGTTATTATTGTTGCCACTAACATGGTTATGCATTCCATGGTTGTATCCAGACACGATATTATTTTTACCTGTGAAAATCTTAAATCTTAAATGGTTAATGCATTATCTCAGTAATTATATATCATCCCATCCTGCTGCTTCTGTGATTTTCTGCTGACTTAATCTGGCCATCTTTTTGTTTCTGAGTTTATCAGCAGGATTACTATAGTCACGTTCTATGTAGTGTAATGCTTTTCTGCGTGCTGGTTATTGGCAGATCTGTGAACCATTGCAGTGGTTTTTAACTCTATGTTCTCTGTTCTCCCCACTTCACCTACCCATGATGATTCTGATGTGAGAGCTTTTGCATTTCCTACTCTTTATTAATATATAATTTTACTTTATTAAAAAAGTATCACCTTATGTTTTTTAGCCAACTATTAATACAACATGCTAAAAATACAAATTTTCCAGAAACTGTTTAATATTTACTCAGATTTTATTAGAAAATTTCAAGCTTTCTGCCTTGCATCTGCCATAAAGTAATTTTCCAACCTTCTATTTCTCATCTGATGCCTCAAAAGGTTGCATTTGTCATAGATTCTTCATATCTGCTATTAAGTCTTTAATGTCTTCTACAGTCTTTGAGTATTTTACTCAGTGAAAAGAAGGTATCTTTAGATCAAATTATGGAATATCTAATTCTTGTCTTACCAAGACCCTCTAATTCTTTCGGTTCTGATGATTAGAATTCTTTGGATTCTTCAGGATGTTGCACTGACCATCCAAAGAGGTAGCTTGGATTGGGAAAGAGCTCTCCGTTGTTTACGACATGCTTTGCATACTATGCCTTCTCCAGATTGGTGGAAACGGGTTTTGTGTGTAGCTCCATGTTATAGACAACATATTCAACAGCAAGTGTCAGTTCTTGGCATTGTGTTTTCCTCTGAAATGGTTTGTGAAGCTACAATTGATCGCATCATGGAACTTATGCAGCCTTTGAGTACAAGTAAGCATTACTAATGGAACCACTCTACCTCAAGTGTTACATGATATTGTTTTGATAGACTCATCTTGTGCTGTTGGGAATTGGTAAAATAGACAAGGTGGTGTCAACTTGTGCTATGCTTATTTGCAGACCTTATCTAATATTGGACTTATTTGTCTGATGTGTTATTAATGACTGGAATGGCATATATTACCTATATATGCAAAACTTTATTTTGAAGTGCAGATTTGTGTAGTTCTGCTGTTGTCATCTTCACGAAGCAGTCTGAGGATGATCTAAAAATCAAAATGTTTTCACATTCTTTCAGTCTTTAATATGCATCATTGAAGAAGTGCAAAAAAACTTTAAATATCATTAAGAAAAACCATAGTCATACATTGGTAAGTTGGTTCTGAGTCGTCCATTGTCTTCTTTATACTTCATCTTAATCTATGTTATGGCCTATACTATTATTAATTTATTTAGTATACACATAGAAACCTATCATCCAAAGTCTTAAATAAATTAATAATCAATATAGGCCATAAAATAGATAAAGAAGGCAACGGGCATCTCTCTCTCTTTCTCTCTCTCTCACACACACACACACACACACACACACACACACACGTTAGGATAGTGTGATAATAAATTGCAATCCTAATGTATAATGTCGGGTCTCCAACTTTCTTGGAATGGGAAACTTGGATGCCCACGAGGAGTTGAGGGATATTATTTTATTATTATTCTTCGGATTATGTAAGATATTGTTGTAATGGTAAGGAAGGTTACAAAATGAAGTCAAAGATTGAGAGTTATGGATTATCTATCTCAAAATAGGCAATGACAATGCAATTATTGCACTCATGGAGCACCTAGAAATGGGAAAGTTGGAATAATGGCATCTTATGACGGAATCTATGTGATGCAGGAGCATCCGGGTCCATGCACTATCCTGCTCACCCAAAAACAATAATAGTCTCAATTTTGAATTGTCTTTGATTTCTTTGTGTGTTTTTTGTTATTTTGTCTTTCATTTTATGGTTCATGTGGGTTAGTTGATGCAGTCGAAGTCAAGCTGCCTAATGAAAGGCAGTTGATCTCGTTGCTCTATTCTCACACAGGCAATCCATTTACAATAGCAAAACTAAAAAACACCAACACATTGAAAAGGACTTAACAGTTCCCTAGTCTCCAAACCATCTAGCAGATATAACATTCATTAGACATATTACAGCTTCATAATCACCAAATCAGATATAAGTCATATATTCCAAGATTCCAATATTCAAACCAAGAGCTCCAATTTCAACTCTACTTACAGACATACAGCTTTACAGGATTACAGCGGTGAGTAGTCTCCAGCATCAGATATAAACATGATTCCGCTACAAGACAAGACCGGTGCAGCAGTTGAATAACATAAAAATCCTACAAGCTCACGATCTTCACATAGATTCTGCTACAAGACAAACACAAACCAGCGAAGCAGTTGAATAACATAAAACTTGTACAAGCTCATGATCTCATAGATTCTGCTACAAGACAAAGACAAACCAGCGCAGCAGTTGAATACATCATGGTTTCCTTAACTCCTTCAACCTCATGATAGCAATTGAAGATCACGACTTCATATGATATTCCATCTCTTACACCCTCAATTCTTAATTCATGACCTCCTTATATCCTGACTCCATAGAGCAAACAATGGATCTTTCTCCTCTACCTCAATTTGTTGCCTTTGTCTGATGTTAGTTATTTATATGTAAGATCCCTTGTGTAATCTGCCCTATTCTGCCCTGTTTGTCCAAGTTAATACTCCCAGGGTATTGTCAATTCAATCAACTTAGTTTACCTAAATTCATTAGTATTCAAACAGGTCTAAAGTTCAGGGCAATAATTCTCAGATCTTGTCAATTCAAATATAATCCATATCAACAGAAAAGTCACTGTTTGAACGCCCAGCCATAAACAACAGTACTATTCAAGTAATTCACTCAACACAGAGATACAATATTTATCCAAAAAGGTCACAGAATGTCAATACAGTTTATAACTCATATACATACTGTAGAATATCAACTCACAATTATTTACCAAAATGACCCAGGGTGGCCAGGGGTGTTAGCCTGGAAAGGACACAGGCACGATCCCAGGCAAAACAACAAACTATCTATAAAAGCCACCTTGACCTGGTGAGGGTCGCTGGTTCAGGATATTAGACTATGGTGACAGGTGTGTGTTCCATTGATTTGAATGTCTGAATATGCCTCGGATCACTGGTATTTCCTTCCACAAATCTTTAGATTAGAGAGTGCTTGGAATGGTGCAACTCGTGACATGAGGGTGCTCTAGTCGCTGATTGATGGCGATCTTTTTGGTGTCTCCAACACTGCAGATTATCCTTGCACTCTGTAGAGTGCAGTTTCAGGAAGATGATTCCTATGCTGGTTCAGGATATTAGACTATGGCGACAGGTGTGTGTTCCATCGATTTGAATGTCTGAATATGCCTCGGATCCCTGGTATTTCCTTCCACAAAACTTTAGATTAGAGAGTGCTTGGAATGGTTAAACTCATCAGGTGAGGGTTGTAATATCCCCTTCTAGGATATATGTTTTTATTCTGAATCTTGCTTATCTCTATATTTGTTATGATGAATCTCAGTTGAATACAGTCATACAGCTCAGTAAACAAATGAAATAGCAAACATAAAATAGAATGGAATCGATTGTTCAAATTAAAGATTTGAATATTGGATGCTTATGAATTCAGATTACAATTGTGGAAGAGGAATCCAGTCTTTCATCGTTCAATTACATGACATATAGTTTGCTGTTTCAAATTCAGAAATGCATATACAATGACCACATACCAATTGCTGACCAGTAGTTTTTATTCTCTGCTATATGATATCACTGCAAATAACAGTCCTATCGAATGACAGATCTGACACTCTGAATGCACTCCTTCCCCGTTCTGATGCAGAATTGGATCTCATGTGAGATTTCTAACAAAAATATTGATGAGTTGCTGATGTTCTTTGGACTGTTGCAGATGTGTCTTCAACTTATTCTGAGTCTGGGATTACAGAGAACTTAGATGCATGTTGTTGTTCTGATGAGCTCTATGAATCTTCAATAACTTCCCTCCCGATTTCCTTGTCTTCAAATGATGATGCGATGATATTAACTGCACTCTGGTGGTATTGAATGGATATTCTATGTCCTGCGAATTGAGGCAGTCAACGATTCCTTCTAGGCGCTTCCGTCCTCAGCAATGCATTTAATATTAATTCCACGAATACTTATATCTACAAACCCACTATCTATATAATCGAATCAAGTATTAATAATATGCGTCGCCTATCCTCGATCCTTCTCATACATCTGCGATATGCTCATGTCCCTCCCGATGCTGGTGCCTCTTCATATAATTTATTGGAGCCACGATCATACAATCTGACTTAATACCAGTCTTCAAGCGCTTCAGATATGTAACTCACAATCTGCAATGTAGGAGTTGTCTTGGCACATCGCTTCCACCTTGGCACAGCGTCCCCACAGAAATTCCTGCTGGCGTTAATTCCTTGAGTGAAGGTATGACACGGCACTTTGCAATCTTTAAACAATAAAATTCCTCATAAGGCTGCGATTGGGAAATAGAGTATGTTCATACAATCTGGGACCCACAGAGCACTATTGAAATCTGCAAGAGACTGTCAGAGTTTGTCTCCTCTTGGATGACAATCACTTAAGCAATGAATATTAAAAAACAAACTCCTTACAATATATAATCTGAAACCTGTCAGATGTTGTCTGCAAAAAATACAACAGATATATATAGTTTGAAATTTGAATAATCAATCAAAATATATATCGAATTGCCCTTGCAAATTTATAATTTTACAAATCTATAAATTTGCAAATTAAACTTCTGGTATAAACAATATCACCAAATTTGCAACACTTCTCATTTATTATCCTTCAAACCCTCAACATACAATGAAGCCCAATTGAGAAACCTGGATGATTCCTCCTCTACAATTCAGCAAATGCAAAGAAACCTCTCTTTAACATTGACTGGATACAACACATAAGTCATAGACTCAAACAGAAAACCAAGACATAAGCATCTGAAAAAACATGCTCAACAATGACTCTCAACAGCCCTTTTAAAACTTTCATCAATTAGGACAGGCCCTAATTTTATTAAATGAAAATTTTTATGTACACAATCACACCTTACAATATTAAATGCTTTTACACACTAACTTTTTAAATGTGTGTGTACAATGATACTTTATTTAATAAAGTATTTTTCAAGTAACTTAATAAAATATTAATTTTATAAAGCAATTAAAATTCTTTATAAAATTAATTTACAATTAGACACATTTAAGTTACTTGTAAAAATTGGGGACATTACAGCCCTCCCTTCCTGACATTCAATGGGAAGAAAAAATGAAGCCAATCAATCCCTGGATCCCAAATCCATCGAGGCTCCTCAAGCATGCTCAATTGCATCTCTTCAAGGCTGTTGACAAAGAAGATCCTGGGACCGCTTCCGCTGTCGCACAATGTAGTAAACACAAATGTATCCATCTTGCTGTCATAAATCAGAACAATATGCAATCTGAAAATATCATTCCAATTGATATGCAAAGTATCATCCTCAATGCATGAAGATAGAGAATCATCATGAAACCAATTGCCAACAAGAAAATATGGATTCCCATCATCATAAACTCTTCCATACACTGCTGTTCCAAAACTGAAACCACATGCTTCACTAGTCAACAATAAATAGTAGTGACCAAACCATGGAATAATCAAGCCATTCACATGCTCCAATAAGAGAACATCATCAAAATGATGTTATGTCACCTCAAGAATAGGTTGATCCTCTTCAATGGAAACCATTGTATCCTGCAAATCTGATTTACCTTCATTATCACATACTTGCATATCATCCATGACTTGTTCTTTCATGTTTGGAATCTCCTCCAAATGAGAAGTCTTATCAACCTCATTATCTCCATCATTGGAACAATTGTTATTTCCTGATTCATCTTCCCTTGGAATGAAGAGACTTATAATGTAGTCAATTCTTTCTTGTCTTGCAATATTGATGAGATTGATCTTTGCTTTGACTTCTTTAAGATGTTTTTGTGCATCGGCAGCCACCATCTTGGCCTCCTTGGCTCTTTTAATCCATTCTTCATTCATCTTTTCATATCTTTTAACCTCTTCGATGCCAAAGTATACAAAATCAGCCTTCTTATCATCAATATTTCCATGTCTATCATTGGACATATGGCTGCCATCAATAGGTGAGATCATATCATTGACCTCTTCATGATTCAAAGACATTACCTCATAAGAATAATGAGTTATCATGCTGCTGTCTTCAAACAAATCAGTAATGACATCATGCCATTCTATTGTGTTTTCTTCATCAAATGCTAATTCAATGTGTGTTTCCTTATCAACATGAAAAAGAGATGAAACAACAATGTTAGTCTCATCATGAGAAACCACACCTTCATCTATCTTAGCTGATTTGTCTTGTACATCTTCTTCATCAAACTTGCAATCATCATGAAGTGTCAACTCTTCATTTTTGCCTTCAAACTCTTCTTGATCACTAATAGACTGCAAATCATTTGGAAGTGAATCACCTGCATGCTCATCAAACTCACCATAGAATCTTTTACAAAATTCCCTAGCAAATAATTTACTATCTATCCTTTGTAGAGACATCCGACTTCTTGACATATATTTGATAACTCCTTTGATTGTCGTCGGTGATCAGCCCAAATTTTTTCTATTTCTTTCTTGCAACTATCTGATAATCTAACCATTTTGCACTTGTCAATTTGCTCAAACCAACTGTTAATTTAGTCAAGCAAACAAAACCCACAGGCTGGCAGGACGAGGGCTTTGATACCACTGTAATATCCCCTTCTAGGATATTTGTTTTTATTCTGAATCTTGCTTATCTCTATATTTGTTATGATGAATCTCAGTTGAATACAGTCATACAGCTCAGTAAACAAATGAAATAGCAAACATAAAATAGAATGGAATCGATTATTCAAATTAAAGATTTGAATATTGGATGCTTATGAATTCAGATTACAACTGTGGAAGAGGAATCCAGTCTTTTATCGTTCAATTACATGACATATAGTTTGCTGTTTCAAATTCAGAAATGCATATACAATGACAACATACCAATTGCTGACTAGTAGTTTTTATTCTCTGCTATATGATATCACTGCAAATAACAGTCCTATCGAATGACAGATCTGACACTCTGAATGCACTCCTTCCCTGTTCTGATGCAGAATTAGATCTCATGTGAGATTTCTAACAAAAATATTGATGAGTTGTTGATGTTCTTTGGACTGTTGCAGATGTGTCTTCAACTTATTCTGAGTCTGGGATTACAGAGAACTTAGATGCATGTTGTTGTTCCGATGAGCTCTACGAATCTTCAATAACTTCCCTCTCGATTTCCTTGTCTTCAAATGATGATGCGATGATATTAACTGCACTCTGGTGGTATTGAATGGATATTCTATGTCCTGCGAATTGAGGCAGTCCACGATTCCTTCTAGGTGCTTCCGTCCTCAGCAATGCATTTAATATTAATTCCACGAATACTTATATCTACAAACCCATTATCTATGTAATCGAATCAAGCATTAATAATATGCATCGCCTATCCTCGATCCTTCTCATATATCTGCGATATGCTCATGTCCCTCCCGATGCTGGTGCCTCTTCATATAATTTATTGGAGCCACAATCATATAATCTGACTTAATACCAGTCTTCAAGCGCTTAAGATATGTAACTCACGATCTGCAATGTAGGAGTTGTCTTGGCACATCGCTTCCACCTTGGCACAGCGTCCCCACAGAAATTCCTGCTGGCATTAATTCCTTGAGCGAAGGTATGACACGACACTTTGCAATCTTTAAACAATAAAATTCCTCATAAGGCTGCGATTGGGAAATAGAGTATGTTCATACAATCTGGGACCCACAGAGCACTATTGAAATCTGCAAGAGACTGTTAGAGTTTGTCTCCTCTTGGATGACAATCACTTAAACAATGAATATTCAAAAAACAAACTCCTTACAATATATAATCTGAAACATGTCAGATGTCTGCAAAAATACAAAAGATATATATATAGAGTTTGAAATTTGAATAATCAATCAAAATATATATCGAATTGCCCTTGCAAATTTATAATTTTACAAATCTATCAATTTGCAAATTAAACTTCTGGTATAAACAATATCACCAAATTTGCAACACTTCTCATTTATTATCCTTCAAACCCTCAACATACAATGAAGCCCAACTGAGAAACCTGGATGATTCCTCCT
Organism: Cunninghamia lanceolata; assembly: GCA_027924645.1. Classification (NCBI taxonomy): domain Eukaryota; kingdom Viridiplantae; phylum Streptophyta; class Pinopsida; order Cupressales; family Cupressaceae; genus Cunninghamia; species Cunninghamia lanceolata. Next base: position 16,379,019 of record BSBN01000803.1, read on the forward strand.
CTACAATTCAGCAAATGCAAAGAAACCTCTCTTTGACATTGACTGGATACAACACATAAGTCATAGACTCAAACAGAAAACCAAGATATAAGCATCTGAAAAAACATGCTCAACAATGACTCTCAACAACCCTTTTAAAACTTTCATCAATTAGGACAGGCCCTAATTTTATTAAATGAAAATTTTTATGTACACAATCACACATTACAATATTAAATGCTTTTACACACTAACTTTTTAAATGTGTGCGCAATGATACTTTATTTAATAAAGTATTTTTCAAGTAACTTAATAAAATATTAATTTTATAAAGCAATTAAAATACTTTATAAAATTAATTTACAATTAGACACATTTAAGTTGCAAAAATTGGGGACATTACAAGGGTGCTCTAGTCGCTGATTGATGGCGATCTTTTTGGTGTCTCCAACACTGCAGATTATCCTTGCACTGTTTGTAGAGTGCAGTTTCAGGAAGATGACTCCTAGGAATATATGGTGCACTGGGCTGAAGTATACAAGACCCTGGATTGAATGGTTGTGTGGCCTGGGAAGGCAATCCCCACATGTAGTGATAGCTTCCTTGATGCCAATCGCTCTTGCACAGACCTGTAGAATGTAGTTTTCCAAATTATGCTTAGTACAAATTCTAGGATTTCGAAATCTACTCACAATACTCAGGGAAAGGGTTTGCATCCTAACCTGATTGGGTTATGGGGTTTTCGTCCCAAACCTAGAATACTCAGAAAGAAATCCAGATGCGATGTTGAAGTAAGGCCTTGAGCGCCCTCATTTATATGCTATGAAATGATCCTCAAAAGAATAGGCCAACTTTGGTTTGAGTTTTAATTTTCTTTGGCACCAAAACCTTCAAGGTAGGTCGGCCCCAAAAGAAATATTATTATTAAAATAATTAATATAATTATTAATATTATTATTCCTTATAATATAGTGTTTAAAAACACTTATAGTAAATTAAAATTAAAATTTTATTTCCCCTGGGCGTAGGGGACATGACAGTATAAATACAAGGCGGAGGGCACCGAACAGTATAAATACAAGGCGGAAGGCACTGACTTTAGTAAATTGTTGCCATATTGAGCCGCCAAGGGAAAGGCGTGAATAACACGCACTGAATATAGGAGAGTCACCATTAATAAGTGAAGCATTAAGCCGACGCTAGAAAGAAGGGACCTGCCACTCAAAGCCGCTGCGAATTAGATTATTATAAGCCACCTCCACTCCAGTCGCCTTTTCTAAAATTGTAAGCCACTAGCAAGAGATTTCATTGATGAATGTTTTAGTATAAGCACTAGCAAGGAGATTGTGTGGACCCCATCGAGAGAATATTATCACCTCAAGGACTGTAGCCCTTAATAACATGGGCATTGCAATCCCAACAAACATTGAAGGCATTTAGAACATTAAACTATGTTTAACAAAGGTGGCTGTTAGAAAATTAGTTAAGTAAAATCAAGAATTAAATAAATTAAGTCCAAAGGCAGAAAAAGACAAAGGATGGATAAGACAAATTAATTAATTAAATCCAAAGGCAGAAAAAGACAAAGGATGGACAAAAGACAAATTAATTAAATCCTGATAAAGGCAGCGATTATCCCTTAACAAAAGGTCATGCCTTTCTAAAAGGATATTACTCTTCAAAATGATGTCTCTCTTCATAGAGACATGATATAGTATAAAAGGAAGATAAATTGCAGTTAGAAATAAAGGAATAGAGGACAAGAAATAAAGGAATTCAAAAAAAGGAAATAAAAGAAGGAATATAAACATACCGGCAGTGATATATTCCGGCCATACAAACAATTGATAACAACAAAGAATGATATATTGCAGCCAATTGGACTGAACTTGAAATCCATCAAGAGGTACTTTATATCAATCATCTAACAAATTCCTAAGCAATCCATTTTGAAGTCAAGGAGATGCTTTGCAAGTAGGAAGGATGGCCCTTCCGAGTTCACGGGAGATGAGAGGATGGGATGGCCCCCCCCCCCCTCTCATGCTCTTATCAAGTAGGCCAAGAGATTGGCAAGGATGGCCCTTCCATGCTCGTGAGCTTAATCAAAGAGGATGGTGTTGTGACCTAATCACACATCGCCCCATTGCAAATGGGGAACCCCTTTTTTCTTGAGCTCTGATGCTTTGCATGAAGTTTTGATGATGTCTTTAGTTTATTGCGTGATGAAGTCAGTGGTGTTTGAGTCCTATAGTCCCTTGATGACCTGATCCTGATGTTTGAGACCCTGAAAATGACTAAGTCTGGTATCCTGATCCTAAAGATCCTGAAAATTGGCTAAGTTTGAAATCTGGTGGATCCTCAAAAATCTAGAATCTGCATGTTAAATCCGGTGGATCTGAGACCTATCTCTAAACTTATAGTTAAATATATTTTTCAATATACCTGACCTTGGGGACTTCTGGTTTTGGGCACAAATTTGCTTGAAGACCTTGGGCGCATTTTCCCATTTGCAGAGATCCAAACCAGTGCCTTAGATTGAGATTCATATGTGCGCCTACAGGGGAACACACTTCCAACCTCTCCTAGATAGGCGCCTTGATTGAAATTGGCATAAGAGACCTTTGTTAAAATCCGTAAAACAGTTATAACCCAGAATCAATTGAAAGAGTTAGAAACATAAACTATAAATGCAAAAAAAAAATAACAACGATACCATGAGATTGATGTGAAATGCTCGAATGGCAAAATAGCATTAGATAACTATCTCCAATATCGAATGAAAATACAAGCTAGGTAGCATGCTTATATAGACCAGAGAGAGGGAGGAGGTGGCAACACCGACCAATGAGGAGCAACCATCTATCGGACTAAAGATAGCAAAGTATCTTCCCAAGATAGCTAATGGATGCTCACATGTAGGAAGGTGACACCTCGCAACCACTCACATAATAAGACATGCTTTATTAACCTAAGCAAGCTTAAATAAATGTTTAGGAAAAACCTTATAATAAGGAATAAAAAACCTACACTAACACCCCCCCTTAAGCGTAGCTTAGGTGGGTAAAGAGATGGGTCCCGACAAATCAAGCCTGATGAGGTACCTGTGTACAATGAATTCCCCCCCAAAAGAGAAGTAGCCCCCCCCACAAAAGAGAGTACACCCCCCTGAATAGAGAGAAAAAGGAGCTAAGAAGCCCCCTAAAAGGAGGACACCTGCCGCACCCCAAGCAAAGCTCGCAAATGAATGAACTTGCTCTCAGTGAAGGGTTTGGTGAAGATGTCAACTGTCTGATCTGATGTCGAACAATACTGAAGATCAAGAACCTACTCATGAATCAGCTCCCGAATGTAGTGCATGTGAATCTCAATGTGTTTTGTCCGCTGATGATGGACCGGATTGCAAGAGATCTGAATAGCACTCTGGTTGTCACAAAAGATGACCGTAGGCTTCCTGAAGGAAATACCAAACTCAGTGAGAATGTGTTGAAGCCAAATGGCTTCAGTAGCAGCATTAACTGCTCCTCGATACTCAGCCTCTGTAGATGAAAGAGCAATAGCAGACTGCTTCTTGCTCGACCAAGAAATCGGACCAGAACCAAGAGAGAAGCAATACCCTGAAGTAGACTTGCGATCTTGAGAATCGCCTGCCCAATCTGAATCTGTGTATCCCACCAAGTCAATATCCACGCCTGCTGCATAATGAATCCCATAACTGTGAGGACCCTGTACATAGTGAAGAATCCGCTTAGCTGCTTTCCAATGCAGCTCATGTGGCTCCTGCATGAACCTGGAGACCAGGCCCACGGCATATGAAATATCAGGCCTCGTGTGAGTCAAGTATATGAGACTCCCAACCAATTGGCAATACAAGGTAGCATCTACCAAAGGTGAAGAACAAGAAGCCTCAAGTTTGACTCCTGACAGAAAGGGAGTCGGCGCAGGCTTACAGTCAGCCATGCGAAATCTGGAGAGCATATCAAGAGCATACTTGGGCTGAGAAAGAAAGATACCAGCCGAAGACTGTGTAATCTCAATGCCCAAGAAATAGTGAAGAAGACCCAAGTCAGACATCAGAAAACGATCATGAAGGGCAATTTTCACTACCTTGATGGTGGATGAGGAACTCCCTGTAATCAGCAAGTCATCAACATAGAGAACAAGGAAAGTGAGAGTATCATCCTGCTGCAAAATGTAGACGTTCGGATCAAAATGGCACCGAGATAACCCAACTGATAGAACAAAGGAGTCCATCTTGGCATACCAGGCTCGAGGGGCCTGTTTAAGGCCATAGAGAGACTTCCGAAGTCGGCAGACAAGTGAAGGATCCTAGACGAACCCTTGTGGCTGCTCCATATATATCTCCTCCTGAAGGTCACCGTGAAGAAAAGCACTCTTCACATCCATTTGATGAACTTCTCAGCGATGGGTTGCAACAATGGCAAGGACAAGTCGGATTGAATTCATCTTGGCAACCGGCGCAAAAGTCTCAGAGTAGTCAATCCCAGGAACTTGGGAGAATCCTTTTGCGACCAAGCGAGCCTTATGTTTATCGACCGACCCATCTGCAGCAAATTTTGTTCGATAGACCCACTTGCATCGAACAAGTTTTCTTCCCATAGGAAGTGGGACTAAATCCCATGTATGGTTCCTTTCCAAGGAACTGAACTCTTCCTGCATATCAGCGTCCCACTCGGGGACACCAAAAGCTTCCCTGAAGGACTGTGGATCAGAAGTTGAAGCAAAGAAGAGATGAGCCTGCTCAAACTGTGACCTTGTTCTTCTCGCATCTGAAGGATCACCAAACCAATCACCTGCTGACTCCAAAGTCTGACGAGCCCAAAGAAGCCCAGTGGCAGGAGAATCAACATCCTCTGAATGATGACTAAGAGAGGAGGAAGATGAACCCTCATCATCGCCATCTAAAGTGGAGGAAGAAGACTCCTCAGGAGGATTAAGGTCCTCAGAAGAACTATCATCATGAAGTCGCAGTGTCTCCATGGGAATGAAAGATGGAGAAGTGGTAGAAGAAGTATCCTCCTCAAACCGAACACTCCTCTCAATAAAGAGCTCATGTATGGTAGGGTGGAGTAGCCTATAGCCTTTGACACCATCTGGATAGCCAACAAATATGCAAGGCCTACTCTACAGATCCATAGCCTTGCATTTCTCTGTTGGAATGTGGGCCCATGCAGGAGACCCAAATACTCGGAAGTGCTTGACTGTGGGTTTCTGACCGGTCCAAGCTTGAAAAGGAGTTAACCCCCTTCACAACTCGGTGAGGAACCCGGTTCTGGATATAACACGCACAGTTGATGGCCTTTGCCCAATACCGAGGTGCCAATGATTTGGAGTGAATCATGCAATTGGCCATTTCCTTCAATGACTAATTCTTTCGTTCTGCAACTCCGTTTTGCTGTGGACTGTAGGGAACTGTGTGCTGAATATCAATGCCCTCTGAGGCACAAAACTGCTCAAACATTTGGTTGACATATTCCCCGACATTATCGGTGCGCAGAATCTTGACAACCTTCCCAGATTGTTTCTCTACAAAAGCTTTAAAGTCCTGAAAAGACTCAAAGACTTCAGACTTTTGTTTGAGAAAGTATACAAAGGTGTATCGGGAAAGATCATCAATGAAGGTCAATACATATCTAGCTCTGCTGAATGAAGGATGTTGAAATGGACCAGCCAAATCACTGTGTACTAACTCCAAGAGCTGTTTGGCTCTCTGTGCTTTACCTTTGTCAAATTTTTCTTCAGGATGCTTGCCAAGAATGCAACCTTGACAAACTCCATCAGAGAATCGAATAGAAGGCAACCCTGTAACCATGTCATGCTGATTGAGTTGCTGCAAGTAGCGATAGTTCAAGTGGCCAAACCGCTGATGCCACAAACGGTTCACCTCATCTGAGTGAGTGAGCAATGCAAGTGAAGGAGAATCAGGAACAAAATGAGAAAAGTGATAGAGCCGAGAATGGTTATCAACTTTTCCTACAGCAACTGTAGACCCACTGTGCAGATCACTGATAACCACTGAGTCAGGTGTAAATTCAACTCTCTTGCCGGAACCTGTATGGGTGATCCGGTAGACAGATAGGAGATTAGTTGACAAAGAAGACACACAAAGAACATCATGGAATGTCCCATCACCAATGTCAACAGACCCTCTCCCAAGAACTTCCTCTGGTGTGTCATTACCCATAAGAATATCAGGCACAGAACATGACTCCAAGGATGAGAAACTTTCCTTTGTATTGGCCATGTGGTGAGAAGCACCTGAGTCAATTACCCAACTATCTGGTAGTGTAGCAACTGCAACAAGGGCCTTGCCCTTCCCCTTACTATTTTTCTTGTCCTTTGAAGATTGTGAAGAATCTTTCTTAGCTGAATCTGGCACTTTGATAGTATTCTTCTCAAGAAGATAAGTGAGATGAGCTATTTGCTTTTTCAAACACGTATGCTCATCGTGACCAGATTTCTTACAAAAGGCACACTTTGTCTTCTCCTTTTTAGACATGTTGTCTTTGGAGGAAGACTCGGGAGCTGCATTGTTTGCAGCTTGTTTTGGACCTTGTTTCTTCTCTCCTTGATCCTTTTGTTTCTTATTTTGCTTTCCATTGCCTTTCTAATCTTTAGTGCCCTGATTTGCAGCCAAGGCATGAGACTTAGAAGGCTTAATAGTGCCCATGTGAACTAATTTATCCTATTCTTTAGTGAGTTCAGCAGCAAAATCATCTAAAGAAGGCAATTTGTAGGTAGTCCCAAGAGCACTTTTGGTGGCATAAAATGTAGAAACAAACACTGAGTAGTTAGGACCAAGCTTAGAAAGAATACTTAAGATCAATTGTGGATCTTTCTTTTCAATCCCACATTGCTTCAACTGTAACCTAATGGCCTTTAGCTTTGTGAAGAAGTCTTGTATTGTATCAAATTACATGGATTTAACCCTATTAGCTCATTCTCCAATTGATGTCCCCTTAATTCATCTTATTTACCAAAGAGATTTTTTAAAGTAGTCCATACATCATTTGGTGTTGTGGCAAATTCAACATGAAAAAGAAGATCAGGAGATACAGACATGCATAGAGTTCCAAAAGCTTCATCTAGCCTGTTATGAAATTTAGGCCTTTCTGCAATTAAGGTTGGTTCAGTTTCTAGACCTATTGTTACTCTATATAGTCCTAACTTCTTAAGTTGGATAGTCATCTTGGACTTCCACTCATAGTAGTTGTAGGGTGTTAGAACAGTCACTGTTAATTGATCCATCTTAATGCAGAATTAGATTGTTGTTGTTGTTGTGAGGAAAGAAAAGATGCAAGAATACACAAGACACCCCCCCTTTTCCAATCAATCAAAGAACCCCCCCAAGAAAATTTGATTTGGCACTTTATATTTAGTGCGTTTACAATTTCCACCAGCAAGAAATACTGAGTGGACTTGATCTCAATGCTATTATAGATCCTCAAAAAAACATATGCTGAAAATAATATTTAGGGACAATCCCTAGTAAAATAAACAGCACCACTGCAAACTACACAAAAAAAATCCACTTTCAAAAAAAGAATCGCCTCGATCCGAGGTTTTATGCAAAAGTTATGCCTCTTTGGAGTTCCCAAAACAAGGATTGCGCAGTGTCCCGACTTAGAATCTACAATTTCTGAAAAATCCCTGCACTAAAATCAAAAAACGACTGCACTAGTGCATAGAGCACGAAAAAATAGCCAAGATCAAAAAAAATTTCGTGAGAAACGGAGTCCGTATGAGCAAGAACGGAGCATTTGAAAACTGCATTCAAATCTGCAACTGCCAACGGAGAGGGGGTCTGTTGTAGCTTTCCGAGTTCGATTCTGCAAAATATACAGTCTGCATGCAAAAAATAAAAGATACCCAGATGGTTTTTCTGCTCTGCGAACAAAACCCAAAAGGCGTTTTTCTTGCTGATGTATAGAAGATGTAGATCTAGTGTAAAACAGACGCCTTTAGCCGCAAAAAACGACCTTAGCAACCAAAAAACGGCATGCAAAGGTAGAATCAGCTACCTAAGACGAGCAAAGGCATGCTGCAACCTGCATTACTATTTAAAACACCAAATATGCAAGCCGATTGACAGATTTGAGCAAATCAAGATTTACCGGATCTTCATAAATCCTTTCTGATTCTCCAGATCGTTCGAAAGACGCAAGAGAAGAGCATACTGGATTTTGCAAGATCTCTACAAAGAATCTAACCTTACAAAACTTGCTCTGATACCATGTTAAAATCCGTAAAATAGATTATAACCCAGAATCAATTGAAAGAGTTAGAAACATAAACTGTAAATGCAAAAAAAACAATAACAACGATACCATGAGATTGATGTGAAATGCTCGAATGGCAAAATAGCATCAGATAACTATCTCCAATATCGAATGAAAATACAAGCTAGGTAGCATGCTTATATAGATTAGAGAGAGGGAGGAGGTGGCAACACCGACCAGTGAGGAGCAACCATCTATCGGACTAAAGATAGCAAAGTATCTTCCCAAGATAGCTAATGGATGTTCACATGTAGGAGGGTGACACCTCGCAACCACTCACATAATAAGACATGCTTTATTAACCCAAGCAAGCTTAAATAAATGTGTAGGAAAAACCTTATAATAAGGAATAAAAAACCTACACTAACAACCTTAAACATCAAAAAATTCGACAAAGGAATGATCCACAAGTGTTAGGCACCTTTTTCATGTTCAAATGATCATCAGATAGCGCCTTGAGTTGAAGTGAATGATCTTAGGCGCCCATTCCTTGTTGCTCCTGCCAGTTTTAGGCGCCTTGATGTGGGATGGAGTTTAAATTATTATTGAAGGCGCCTAAGGATGAGGTGGTCTCACAGGGGTATAATCAAGTGTTGAAGAGCCTTAAAGATGTCAACAATGAGCAAATTCAAGTCTAGGTGCCCTTCATGCATTAAACTAACTCAAAGTTGTGCCTTAGCATGAAAGAGCATGATATGTTTAAACTAACTCCAATCCTGATGTTTGAGATCCTGAAAATGACTAAGTCTGGTAGCTTGACCTGAAAAATTGACTAAGTCTGAAATTTGGTGGATCCTCCAAATTCTATAATCTACATGTTAAATCCGGTGGATTTGAGACCTATCTCAAACATCCTGAAAGGTATATTGAAAAATATTTAAAGTATAAGAAATTCAATATATTTTTCAATATACCTTATGCTCTGAGACTTCCACTGCTAGGCGCGAATTCACTCTAGGAGGCTAGGCACGTTTTTTTACTTCTGCAAACATCATTTTAGCGCCTTAGGTGGAGACTCCAAGTTGCGCCTAGAGGAAGATCAACTTTCAAACACTCCATCAGATGGCGCCTTGATTGATATTGAAGATGGGAGGTCTTAGGCATTGAGGATCCGACAAGATGTTTAGTGAACCTTAGGCGCCTTTGCATGTTCAGACCATCAACAAATTGCGCCTAACAATCAAGAAAGTTTGAAATCATAGAGATGGCGCCTAAAGGCAGAGACTTAGAAGAGCGCCTAGTGTCAGAGGCTTCTAAATGACTAAATTTCAACCAAGAAGAGTTTAGGCGCCTTCATGCTACAAAATTACCTTATTCTAGCGCCTTAAGGATAGAAAAGCATAATGAGTTGTGAGTTTAGGCGCCTTAGGAGAGATAGTCTATTTTGACTTTGAAAGTTGATCTAGAATGCCAAGTTGAGTTCCAAGACTTTAGGCGCCCTGTATGGAATGCACTTCTTGGGTGCCTTTGTTGGAAATTTGATATGTTTTGGCGCCCCTTGCTATTTAAACTATTTTAAATAGCGCCTAGATAAGGGAATTCACTCAAGACCTTGTCATTCAAACATTTCGTTATGAACACCTTATGCCTTCACTCACTCTGGCGCCCTTCATGTGAAGTACATTTATATTGGCGCCTTGAGAAAGTTATTGTCTTGTGTTTGCGCCTTGTAAGAGGAGGGTCTAAGAGCATCAAGTAGATGTCATTTAAGAGTCAAAATCATGAAAATCCAATGAAATAAGCTAATTGAGCTAAGGCGCCTTGCTTGCCTCTCCACACCTCCATGTGGCGCCTTTGAAGAAAGTCCAATAAGTAAGTATTTTGAAAGGAAGAGGAACATTCTTAAACCTCCCAAAGGGTTTGGAATCACCATAGTCATAAATATCAAGTCAAGTTGGTGTAGGCACATATCCTCATCCCTCCCATCCAATCTTAGCGCCTAGATTAAAATTACATTCTAAGATATCTCTGAGTAGGCACTTGGGAGAGAGAAGCCTTCTAAGGCATGTTTTATGGGTTGAGAACTTCAAAATGTCAAGAAAACAGCTAAACATAGCTAGGCGCCAATCCTTGTCTAGATAACTTAGTGATTCCTTGAACCCAAAATGGGCGCCTAACGGTAAATTGCACCTAATGATCTCATCAAGTGAGTGCCTAGGAGAAAAAGGGGTTTAAATTTGCATCATTGAGAAAGCACTTGAAAAGTTGAGTCATCATAAGTCATTCTAAGTCAATTGAAGTCATAAGATGTCAAATGCAAGGCTATTTTGTTCTAGGCGCCCTTTGTTCCTCTTTTTACCTATATAAGCGCCTAAAATGAAAGAAAGATTATTACATGTTTTCCTTTGTTATAAAGTGATTAATATTGTTTCTCTTGTCTTGCAGGAAGGGAGCTAAGAGGAGTAAGTGCCTGGAGTCATCTTCAGTCAAGGAGTGAAGCTAAGAAGTTGTCATTTCAAGGAGAAACATCATGCTAGACACCCTTGGAGATTACAAAGAGGATCATCTTGTTAGAACGTTTCATCATCAAGCTGCATCATTGACAGAAGGAGTGTTGGTGAAGTCAAGGAATCATCAGGAGCAAGTACCTGAGTACCCTTCAAGTTCAACATTCATCATCGAGTTGTATTATCTCAAAGACATTCATCTATTCAATTTCAAGTTCCATTCAACCTTCAAGTCCAGGAGAGATCATCTACTCCGATTCATAAATGAAGCATCATCATCTACAAGTTGAGAAATAAACACCATTATCATCTACTCTTCATGGAGAAGTATCGAAGAAGATCAACATCAACTTACCTGCAAGAGGAGAAGAGGTATTACAAAGTCAATAAAATGAAGCTACAAGCATCACACATGTCCTACTTACAAATGAACAAGGCGAGATTAACAAGATACATTTCAAGTGTTTATCATCAAGCAATCATATCAAAGACATCACATTGATAATACAATTTGGGAATGTGCCCCACAAAACAGATTGAATTAACAGTTGAAATCCGCAAAGTATGCTGAAGTGGCACCTATGTGGCGAGTACACCTCATTTTAAATGCATTCAATGTATCATTTAATAAAAGAAGCCAAAGGGACGCCTATGTGGAAGATGTTTTAAATGATTTCATCTTACCTTATCACATTGGAAAGTGTGCCTTCATTGCCTCTCTCTTTTGTACTAAAAATAGCAGTTTGTTGTAACTACCTGTGAGTTGGCATGATCTAAGCCCTTGGCTACATGAAATGATCTTAGCCATTCATCGTAATCTGGACACTATATAAAGGTCTTGTTGCCTCATTTGTAAAATTAGTAGCTAATAGAGACTAGAGATTATTTTTGTAGGAGTAGAATAGGAGAAACTCTCGAAATTCTTTGAGGGGACTTGAATTTGTTGTAAATGTTTCTCAAGATTAATGCAAGGACATTGGAGTTCACTTGGTGTTTAAGTCTTGTCTTATGGAATGGCATGATTTCTTGTATCTTGAATTGAATGAAGAGATGTTTCAAGTAGATTAGAAGCTCTTTAATGTAATGTATGTTTGTGTTGAAAATTTGATCAACTCCTAGCTTATGCTTTTAACATTCATCGCTGGTGAAGTGTTGTGTAAAGCTAGTCTGAGCCTTATCATTTGCTTAAGTTTGATTGTGGACGCTTGTTTGAGTTGCACCGTTCAATGGGTGCTTGTATGAGCCTTCATGATTTGAAAACCATTCGCATAACCTTAGGAGATTGCACCAACTTCATGTAGTTGTAGGCATCCTTGGTGAAGTGAAGTTAGGTTTATCAAAGAGTTTGTCTATTCATACATCATCATTGCTTCATTGACCTTAGATTAGCTTTCTAAATCCTTATCTTTTCTATTTCTTTGTTATTGGGACCTTGTATATAAATCATCCACACTGAAGGAGAGATAAGCTAAATGAAAGATGAAGAAGTCTAACGTAAGTCCCTTTGTGATTATCAGCAAGATCACATGTAATCACTGAGTTAACCCATCATGAATCATAAATAAGGAACCTTGGAGTTACTTCACTGGATCACATAGTTCAGCCTTTGAAGAGCTTTATTCAAGAGAGAGTGGGATAGTGTTTTACTCTATTGTTGACTTGTCTAAAAACAAACATCAACAGATGGCCCTCTTGAGCTTGATCAAGGAGGATGGCCCTCCAAGGTGGACTGGGAGATGCAAGGCGGATGGCCCCCTTACATGCTCTCGGCAATAGTGAGGATGACCCACCTTAATATTGCTACTTGCAAGTATTCCTAAGAAATTCACTATGTGATTGGCTTTGAGGGATTGTGTTATGATGGATTGAACCAAATTGTAAGATACCCCACTAGACTTAACCAAAATTTTTGCTTATTCAAACTTGCAACTTCAATCAAACATCAACATAGAACATCAACATACAATATGAACTATCAATCAAGGAAGCTGAGATATCTTATTTCAATTGTCAACTCAAATGTCTTATTACATAGAATGGATGCTTAATAGCATCATCAAGTTCAATTTATTACAATGAATACATCAAATAGGCCTGGGCGCCTAGATTGAACAATACGCCTATTCAACTACTTATATCTCCAATTCTCAAATGTCTCCAAGGAACACTTGTATCCTCAAATCTCAAGAGTCTGCAATGCAAGTAGCCTTGTGTTGTAGAATGTCTTCAATCCTGCACAATGATGATAACCGAATGTTAACACCTCTCAATGGATAAGGGAGCATCTTCTTATCAAAGTTGAGGGAGCATCAACCCAACAAGCATGAAATACGCAGATTCCATGAAAGAGCATAAAGCTTACCGGAGAGAAATCACAATAGCCAAAGATGTGCAAATGAGGTTGCTCTCCTCCTTTTATAGTGCCCTTTAAGAGGTAAGAGACAATGAAGGCATGTTTTCCAATGCAAAGAGAGAACCAAGGCATGTTTTCCAAGAGCATATTCTACAGGAATATGCCATTTGATGACTCACTCTGAATTGGCGCCTTTGTTAAATGAGCCGGAACGGATCCCAATGCCATAATTTAAGCCAATGGAAGATCAGGTACTTGCATAGTGCTCAATGAAGATGGAGCGCACTTAGGAGAATGCATTAATCACAATTGGCGCTACTTCTATGTTAGGCGCATGTTTAGTGCTCCAGAGACGAGATGGCGCCTAACCTCCTTGGTGTTATTCAAGTCTTCAAAATACTTCTAAATCTTCTCTTGAAACAAATATTCATCATTACCATTATAGATACTCCACATTCCATTCTAAGGTGCACATTTGGCTCCTTGGAGAAGGCGCATGTTTGAGGTTGGAGAAGAAGGAAAATGCACCTTATTCTAGCAATGCTTCCTTTGTCTAACATCAAACCAAAGATGATTGTTTGAACATGTTTAATCCTTTGAAGGTCATTTAAACTTAGAACAACATGTTTTAGACCTAGGTGCACATTGGAGGTTGTTCAAGGTGAGAAGTGCGCCTAACACTTAGATGGAACCTTTTTGCCTTCAAATGTCATTTCTTACCAAGGCGCTCATCCAAGAGAGAATAAGCAAGATTAGCGCCTCACATTTTGAGTGCTCATTTGATGTCTTTGAAGCATAAATCATCTTAGGCACATTTGCAAGGTTGGATAGGCAAGATCTAGCGCCTTGCTAACATCATGCATATATTGTCTTCTTTGGTGATCCCTCAGGGAGTTGGATGTCTACTTGACTCATTCTACCCTCCAAAAATGCATTGAGGTCTTCAACTAGCCTTTCTCAACAAGGCGCATTTTCAAGAGGTTTATGCTTCATCTAGCGCCCAACTCCTTAGGCACACATCAAGTATCTTGGCAACATAAACTAGTGCCTTAAGTAGAGAAGGCGCTCAACCTAGATCAATTGCTTTATGATGGGCACCTTGAATCAATCCTTCATCAAATCTATCTTCCAACATCACCTCCTTGTCAAGGTGCACTTCAAGGTTGAGTTTGAATGAGATTGGTGCCTAACTCCTTCTAGGCGCATTTTGTGGTTTGACAAGACAAGGATTGGCGCCTTGCCTTGTAGCATCATAATGGCGCCTTCATTCTTGACAAGTCTTCCTTGGGCGCACTTTCTAGATCCGGAGACATCAATTGGCGCCTAGAAACCCTTAGCAAGTTTCTTAATCCATTCAACACTTAGGCGCTCAATTCACTTGTATTTGAAGTTCTCCAATGCTAGATTGAACATCAAAGAACCAATGTATCATTACATGAAGGTTTTGACCTGCAAAACAAAACAATAGTTATCCAAAACCAATTTCATGCCCTTATTTTACGTATTAGCCCACTGGGAATGATGAATAGGCTAATCTGGGTTCATGATTGACTCATGCTGGAAACGGGGACATGACACAAATATTGTTTATGCTATGATGTCTTGTTGTCATTATGAATTTTGCTATGATAGATGAATTTAATATGAATGATGTTATGAACTGAATATTATCTTAATTTATTAATTTTTAATATTTCTAATGTCCTTTTCTTGTAGTTATTATTGTATGCAGGTAAAGAAAATAGGAATATCCCAAAAAGGGACATTACAGAATAGCAAACTTATTGTTTTTCCTACGTCCAACATACATGTGGTAATTGTTGGATAACAGACCAAGTTGTTACTAGGTGTAGAAGAGAATAAGGACGGATTCAGCCTATTTAGGCAATATGAAACTGCCACAGCATTGAGGAAATAATGCCCTGTCATGTGGATCCCATTGATCAGAAATGCCCCCACAAACAAACAACTGCCTTCAATTGGATGCTCTTGCATCAACAGTGGAGCTGAATGGACCTTTCTTCCTTCCTTTGATTTGTTTCTGCCTGGGGGACCTGCCTAGAGTTGAATGTGAGGACAAAACATCTAAAACTCATGTTCTTTTTCTTGTCTGTTGGGACCCACACATTTGTCTTTGCTGGTTAGTTTCTTATGCTGGGTGTTTGTTTTCTTTGGAATGTTGTCTTGTGTGCTGAGGCCCACATATTATTATCTCCTTTGGGCTATGTAAATTCCTTTCTGCCGGGCGAATTCTCTGCTGGGACCCACCTTAAGCGGCAATTTCCATTTGTGGCAGTTTTCTAGCAGCAATTACATAGTGGCTAGCTGCTCAACCATTTTGAGAGTCTGTGCCATAAAATTTTGACCAGGTGGTTACATTGGCTGTCTGATAGCATCTTTTCACTTGCACTGCTCTTTGTGCGTTTATTAGACATAGTTACATCAGACACTTGCAGCAACTTCAATATCCAATGACCCCTCATTTTGTTGCTGTTATTGTTATTATTTCCTACCTTTTGTAATGTCCCCTTTTTGAGCTTGGAGATTGGAAAGTTGATTTTTAGTGGCTCAACTGTTTTTCCTAGACATGGCGAGCTTGGGAGATGACATGATATATTTTTATATTATTTAATATTTTTGGATGGGTCAAATATATTTAAATAATTTCCTAAGGAGATGAGCGACCCATTTGGAGGGTTAATAGGTGATAAAAAATGAATAAAATAATAATATTTTATTATTTGATGTGGTGGCTCAAATTTGAGAATAAAATATTATTTAAAATCAAATCTTTAATTTAATTTTGGGTGCCTAAGTCATTGAGATAGTCGGCCCACTTGAAGGAGAAATTAATAAAGAAAAAAGGCAAATTCTAGGTCGGCCAAAGTTTGTTGAGCGCCAAGAATGCAAGGTTGGCCAAATGGAAAAATAATTAAATAAAAATATATTTTTTTAAGTTGGCCAAGTTGGAGACAAGGTAGGCTGGCCTTGTGAAGGAAAAAAATAATAAAATAATAGTGTTTTTCCTTGGTCGGCCAGCATGAGGAAAAAAGTGAAAAACAAGTATAAATATAAGGCATTGAGAGGCATTTGGGTATCATTGAGTATCATATCTTTTGTAATTTTCCATTGTGGATCTGCAATTTAGTTTGCAATACCTTTCCAAGGACAAAAACCCTTGAGGAAAGAAGGAAGATTGGACAAAAACCCAATCTTGTCTTGGAGGTGGATTCATACGGAATTCACAATTGCACTTCATTGTTCATTGTTGAAGAAGAGCAGATTGATACATCTGATTTTCAGATCAGACTTGCAGAAGGTTTCATTTGGAGACTTGTGCATCACTTGATTGAGGGTTTTAACCCTAGTTGGAGCACCGCACCCTAGGAGGAAGGCAATTTGCTTCTAAGGGCGAATTTTGGCATATTGAAGGAATTTTGGATGACATTACACTTCAGCAGCTGATCAGACCTGTTCTCTATGACTGGAGCAGCATTTAAAGGGTTTGAAGACTACATTTCATGAGGGATTTCACTAAGATTTGAAGTACTAGTCTTTGAGGAGTTGTTTTGGTATTTTGTGAAGATTTTTCCACTCTTTGGAGCAGCAAAACCCTAGCCGTTTGGTGCAGATCTGAGTGTCACGAATTGGACATCATTTTGGTGTTATTGACATTCATTCACACTAGGGTTTCAAGCCCTAATTCTGGCGCCATCATATTGGAAGCATATTTGTCATTAGATTGTTATGTTGAAGCCTATATCCAGATCTGATTTGTAACAGCAGTGGTATTGGAATGTGTTTGGCCATGTATGAGCCTACAAACTTGATGTAATTGCATTTTTAGATAATGTGATTTATAGCAGCTGTCATTCATGTTCAGAAATCAGAATTACTTGTCATTGTTTTGCAATTTTGATGATCATATTATGTGTTGAATTCATATTTGATGTTACCTACATAAGGATACCTAATCGACATGTTTATTTGAGCATATTGACATACAATTGTTCGCTGTCAAAGGCCATTTATAGTTCAGAAACAGAAAATCAGTTTTCAGACCTAGGGTTTGTGCAGAAAATGGGAGATAAAATTCAGATTTCATAGTAAATCAAATCAGAAAACTAGGGCAGATCTGATTAGGGATATTACACCTTTCAACTGGCGGCAACAGTTACAAGTTATGAAAACTATCTTTGACCACTCTCACCCACTTGGTACATTTTTTTGACCACTCTCACCTTCTTGGTACAATAGCAACCTTATAAAATCAGAAGTTTATGACATTTTTTTGTGGAAGGGGGGTGGTTCTCTTTCAGACAGGATGAACAGAGAGACAAAGGCTGTGGAAGATAGGGGAGCTGGGCCTTATCCCTGCTGATCTGCAGTAACTCAGAATAATTTTTGAGTAGTTGTAATCCTATTTGGCTGGGCTGCCTGAACCATGAGTATCGGATGGTTTGAAATTTGAATGATGATAATAAAATTGTAATTAGCTGTCCTTTCTGCATTATATTTCTAGGAGCTGCTATATCATTTGTTTGGGGGCTGCAGGGATCAATTGCCTTCCAGTGGGCACTTGGTCCTATGTCTGCATTACTATGACGCGTCAGTGTGTAAGAGGAGTTACTCTTTATTTTGGAGACCACGCTCATGTAGTGGGTTGTGAGAATTTTTACTATTGTATTTTGAGACCATGTTAGGGCCCATGGTATTGTTTTATTGTGGTTTTTTGAGCCTCCTTAAGTCTATATATTGAGGGCTTGGTATGGAGGAGGTATGGTTATTGTGTAGGTGTTCTCACGTTACTAGAATGTTGTCAAACTGGAGAAGATTGTATGAGATGTATTGATGTACTTATTTCTACTTGATTAATACAAGCTCAGTATCTCTTTGGTGGTGGAGTTTTTTCTCAAAAGGGCTTCTCCACATATATTCCGTGTTTAATGATTTCTTATTGTTATTATACATGCTTATCCATGTTCTATTTCGGTTTTAATGGTTAATCACGTGTACCTTCAATTGAGTTAATCGGATTTGTGCACTTTAATCTTATACTTTCACTGTTATTGTTCATTGGTTTTTTCAACAGCACATATATTATATAGACATATATATGTATATGTGTGGACATATGTGTGTATATAAATGTGTATGTTTGTGCGTGTGTGTGTAGGCAATTTACATATCCATTATACAATCCAACAATGCTTGACAAGGGGTTTAGAAGTAGGACTTGAAACAACAGAAATAAATGAGGATAAAATATAGTTGAATCTAGATATACCATTCAAAAAATATTTGCAGTTGATTCATTATATTAGTTCTCATGATTGGGTGGAAGAATAAGTAATTCATGTAACTATTAGATGAGAGATGCAAAGCGAGTGCCACTTGAAGGTAACCACCTAAGCTTATAAAACTGTCAAGGTTCTCTTTTGTATCTTCACCTCCATTAGAGTCTATGACATTCAATGTTGGAAACCTGTAACTTGTCCAATTTATAGGTTCTTTAGAGTTTAATGAATTTGTATGAATTTCATTCATCTGTTCTTATGGATTTCACAATGCACAGTTGTTTTATTCATTCCTTGGAGTAATTTCTGTGATCTGTTCTCATGGATTTGATAGTACACAATAGTTTGATTAATACTTGGAGTAATTGAATTCATCTGCCTTTTATTTAAAGTCTGTTCGAGCTTTAATAATTTTCCTTTAGTGCGTATTCTAACCTACATTTTTTATTGTTCTTGCATGCTTCATGCAATTTTTGCTTTCTATTTAATGACTTCAACCTTTAGCTTAATTGGCACATCTATGCAATGGATTTGAACTACATCATTAATTATTCATTGTTATGTCCTAAAACACATGCATGGTGACCTGATGATGACAAGTTATGTTGTCTCGTACATGATCCTATATTTGTATATGCATATGAAGTCATTTCTCATGTTTCTAATTTATATCTCATATTCATATATTTATATATTTAATATGTAACATTTACATTTTTCATGGCTACAATTTTTATTTTAGCGTCTTCCCAAGATTTTTTCCAGTTGTGCATTAAAAATTTATGGGTAGCATTTTATGCAAATATTTTTCTAGAACTGTATCTTGCTATTCAATTATCATCTTTGTAATTTTGTTTTTTGAATAAATTAACTTCTACTACCAAGTTTTGTTTTCTGAAATATATTTTTAATGCCTATGCAAGGTGCAGCAGTAAGCTCCACTTCTATTGCAGAAGCAAATCGGTGGCAGGAGTGGCTCTCATTTGCAGACCTTTTTTTCTTACTTATGAGGAGTGGGAACATTGACTTCCTTGACTTCGTTGATAAGCTTGCTTCTAGATTCAATAGTGGGGAGCAACAAATTGTTCGGACCAATCATGTAACATGGTTGTTAGCTCAAGTGTTTCGCATTGAAATAGTGACAAATGCATTGAATAATGATCCAAAGAAGGTTTAATTCATACCACATATCTATTTTCTACAGTTTTTAGTACTAGGATTACCGATTGTCAATAGAAATGTGCACACCTTCCTATTATTTAGAAATGCATAACACTTTTGTTTAGTTGCCTTGTAGTTAATAACTTAATACTATTGATAGTATATGCAACCCAGGTTAATGGCTGAATGATATAAGTTTACTTATCCTTAAAGGGAGACATTGAGAAAACTTAAATTCTCTAAATAATGAGGACAATACCTATAAAAATCAAGATTATTTCAGAATAATACATGCAAAATTTGGAGTATGTGTAACTTTTCCATAAATTCAAAGCTCTATGGGAATATTGATGTTTGTTACAGGCATTATTTTTTGACATTACTATGCTCCTCATAACCCCTTCAAACCCTCATTTGGTATGGTAAACATTTAAGCTTAATGCTTGAAATTTTAAACAAGGAAAAACTGCTCAATTTGTACTCAGTGAAAACAGTTGCCTGAAAAAGACAAACATAAAATGTAATTAAGACAAAAAAAATCTATTAAGAACTCATTTAGAGATTGAACATTGCGAATATGTTTCACTTGGGACACACAATTCTTCTAGCTTCTAGGAATCTTGCCCAAGTATTTCTAAGGTTGTAGTGTCTTGGAAATGCTAATAACTATCATTGCTAGACATGGGTTCAACCAAAACCGGGTTACAAACTGTTTTGTAATAACAGAATGTAACAAAGTGACTTCGATGGAAAATATCTATTTTCCTGCTGGGCTAACACTGAGAACATCTATCCTATGACTATAAATACTCTTCAAGGTATTACTTCCACTAATTTGTGGTGTGCTGGCACTATTGAAGTCAAAAAGACACGAAAATTCTAGGCCAGTTATCATATTTAAGTCTACAAGAGTGCTAACAATTATTATGTTATTTGAAAGACAAGTCATTAGTAACATGCATTAGGTCTGAATTGTTCTTAACAGCTTATGCAATATTTCAGCATAGATTTACAGCACTATAAAACAGCAATAAGCAGATATGATGAAAGCAAATAACAGCTACAGATTACCAAAGAATGGTATTTACTATTTTATTTCTTCTGATTTGACAAAATAACTATGATAGTGATATTCCTTCCAACTTGATCTAAATAATGAATTGAATATATGTATCCAGCAGCATAAAAACTATTTTATTTAATATTAATACTTGTGCAAAGTGCACCAAGTACCCATTATGCTGCCTACAGCCATACTAAGGCTACCAAGCAAGTGCATCCATCATGCTCTTTGTAAGACTATAAGGGCTTAGAGCACTAACCGTCCACATAGACCTTATTGTCCCATGAGAATACAGCCATGTACAACACCTGGGACCAACTAGGATTGCAAGGCAACAAAATGGTTCTAACTTCTTTATTAAACAACTCAAATGTTCAACCAAGTACAAGGCTACAAAATAGCAAAGAAGTGAGATCCCCTAAAACATCCAGTGGATAACCAAGTAATCACCACGAATAGGTTACTCACCTCTATGAATGAGCCATAATAGAGATCCACACTTATAACAAAATGTGTAACGTAGGCTTCTAGAGGAACATTAATTTTCTACCACAAGTGCATGACAAGGTCATCCACCTCCTAGCTAATCACACCTCTAAACTACATCACAACAAGCTAAAGATAAGGCACATAAATACACGGAACACCATTAAGGACTAAGAGAGCCGGCTGGAATAGCTGTGCACTAACAGGTCTATCAAGGGATAGCACTTAAGAACATTCAATGCCAAGAACATAGTTCTCTAAACTTTTAATGCATAACCAATAAGAAGAAAGGGAAAATGTTATCTACAAAAGAATTCAACCTAATACCATTTAGACAAGCACACAAATCATTGTCCATTCAAGAAAGCTAGGATTGGAATGTTCCAATTTACATGCCAAGGTTAGGCAGGCTTTTTCTACCTGTCCAAATTGGGAATTGATGGAGTATGGAGAACCCGCTGCTAAGAATTCATAGGACTACAGCGGGAGAGATGGTTGACATGTGAACCCAAGTAAAGGCTTATCTAAATCAGTCAGATGTCCCAGTTTTTGATATAATGTTTTTTGTTGTGGTTGTTTCCCCCAAAATCACAAATATTTACTACATTACTTGTAAGATTTGGCTATGGAGATAATCACTCAAGATCAGGGAAACCTTAAGGAAAGCACAAAGAACTCAGAAGATCAATATGATACAATAAAATAAATAAACTAAATGCAAGAATAAAATAATACACCAACATTACTATAGATATAGGCGTTGCATCTTTTAGATTAGAATAGGATCGGCTTTAAAATGTGGGTAGTAGACATGTATATGGGTGGTCTTACTTGTTTTTGTAATTGGATGGAGGGTATTGGATTTTGAATACTAGGTTGTAGTGAAGATCCCCACGTATTTGGAAAATTCCAGTCCCCTGTTTCTGTTTCTACTAGTGACTGCATTTGATGTATCGTTTTTAAATATATAAATATAGTAAATAAAATATATACTGATTTGACTTTTATGAACTTAAAAAAATCAAGAGGCCTTAAAGTGATCAATACATAGATATGTAATCCTTAATACATAGGTTGTTCCCATCAACAATGTGATTGTCATAAAATTAGCAAATATGCGGTCTCACATAAGCAAGAATAAACCTCAGTGGGATCTTCTTCAACCTCTCTCAATGGGCTCTCTAAGGTTGCTCCAAAAGACAATGGTAGTCGATCGTGCTTCCTTGCCATTTTAGCACGACTCTTCCAAGCTTGCTATGGTGTATCGCAACAAGACTCTAAGAAATCTTAAGCATTTAATAAACGACAAGAATAAAATAAATGAGTGCTGCTATCTATTAGCATTTTAATTTGCACCTGTCAGTGTGACACAAAACAGAGTAGATGTGTAGAAGAACCACTCTTTGAATTAGAAGGGGAAGCTCCCTTAAATACAAAATTAACCTAAAATTTTGAACAATATGTACTTGTTATTTACAATTTGTACATGTGTGTCTTTTGAGGTGTCGCATAGTGAACAAACAAAAGGTGTCTTTAAGCATGCAATACAAACGAATTTGCAATAAAACCTATCTTTTTGGTACTTAGACCAGGGCAAAACTTTCCACTCAAAATGAGAGGTTTTTATGCTTTTTGATTGAAAATAAGCTCTATATAGCTATCAGATGCTCACTCTTTCTAGCTAAAAGCAAAGGTTGAAAAGAGGTGAGACAAAGAGATTGAATAGGTTTAAACGTAAGGACTCAGATACTTAGGTAAATTGAATTAAGGAATTACGTACAAAGTTGCAATCTTCAACTTTGAGTAAACCAATAATACAAAGCTTGCAAACTCACTAAAAGCAATATAATTTGCCTCAAACACAAGACATTATAAGCTAAACATGGTAGTTGCATTCAAAGCTATAATGACCAACCTAATACCCGCAATATAAAGCTTTTAGTAAATGTTAAGTGATATTCAACTCATAAAAGCACAATAACATAGAACATCTCAATAACATTTTAGAAACAAGATAGGCATTACTAAACTCTATTGAACGAATGATATTGAATGATCCATAAACTAAGTGCCAAGAGTACTTATTTATAATGTTTTACAATGCATTGCATGAAAAATAATAAAAACTAACTACAACTTCTATGCTAACAATAGATTGCTTGAATGCAAAGCAAACTTATTACATAATTATGTTCACAAATACTAAACCTTAACTCAAGGAATCTTTAGATAGATTCTGAATAAGGATAACTAGTGGCTTTGGTGGAGTGGATTGCTCTCCTTGTGTAAAGAGTACTTGTGTACTCTTTCTTTTCAAATTATAGGGACAATCTTCGATTTAGTGACCTGCAACTTGGCGTATATCATAGAATAGATTTTTAGGGCAATTAGTTTTGGTGTAACTTAGTTTACAACTGTAATATACACCCCTGTTGTGTATATATTGATGCCAATTTTTTGTTTTCTGATTGTTCTGAGTTTAGGGTTTTATTGAATATATTGCATGCTTGATATTTGCATTGAATACATGAAATAAAGAGCATATAGCATAAACCCTGAAAATCTAAAATAGATATCAACAAACTGATGGAGACGCAGATTATATTATATCAAAATATGAATTATAGTGACATACCCAGATGCAGTTTTACAACTTCGTGCCAATGCTGAAGGAGAGTCAGCAACACAATGCATACAAATCACCTCCAAGACTTCATACAATGAAAGTTATGTCACAAAAGATCTTTGGAGGATGTTTCACAACCCTAGGCGCCAACAATGGATAATAGAGATCCACAATCACCTTGCTGCTGTACGACCACTGCTGTAGCTGAAAATCAGTCACAAACTCACTCCAAACACACCCCTTTATCACTGTTTTGAATCAGCTGTCTAGGCGATCCTATTGGAAGGATAAAAGCATAGAAAACTGCCCTCAACACTCCACATTCACCTCTGAAATCAGTACGGCCCCTTGCTAAAATGTATGGCCTGCACAATGGGGTTTATAAGAGCACTAAATCTTTCACAAAATGCATAAAACTATTCATTATATCTCTGTTCTAAGTTGCACAATCAAACTCTCTCAAGAATGGACAATTTCCGCTCAAACTATCATCAAAATGTATCAAATGAAAGCACAACTGCGAATACTAGATGCATCCGCCAATGTAGTAATTGCTAATGGAGGTTTTCGTCCCCAGAAGCCAAAAACAACACTCTCTTGCAGAGGTTTTCGTCTCAGCAAGACAATAGCAGACCCGGGAGCCATGCTCCAAAAACCCTCGAAGGGAAAATCTCAAAAGAGAGAAGAAATAATAATCCAAGCATATCTCAAATGAGGCACTTTTCCCTTTTTTATAACTCTCCAAGAGGGGAGTTTCACTTTTTGAGGGAAATATTCTTTTAATTTTACTTTTTAATATTTCCCGAGGTGAGCGCTCCATCAAAAGACTTAAGTGACTTTTAAATATTTCATTTTTCATCACTTAGCCAAAAAAATCCAAAGTCCAATATTAAATAATAATATTAATTTACGGACTTTAAAACGGAGGCCCAAATGAACTCAGAATTCGGTGATCTATAGCTCGCCGGAAAGGTCTCGACGAGATGCTCCATCTCCAACATTGAAAATCTCGATCCGGCACCAAACCCGAACTTACTAAAAATAGTAAGTATGCCACAAGGCACCCAAACTGCCACTGACAGCTGTCAACTACCAACTGAGAAGCTAGCAACACCAACATTGGGCTCTCTAAACACCATTATTAGCCTACGAGGACCTGATGATAGGCTAATCCACCAACTCTGATGCTTGCTCAAAAAGGGGACATTACAGTCCGCCCTCCCTGAAATTGCTTGTCCCCAAGCAATCACCACTGAATAGGAAAACATCGCTTCTTCAGAGGCCCAAGGAAAAAACTGTAGGATGACCCACATGTCACCAAATAACTCAAATAGCACCGGCATACACACTACTGCACAAAGATAAACATCATGCCATCTGTCCAACTCCTACGCACAAGATTTGTGCATCGAAATCAACCCGTGTACATGTGAATCAATGATGAACCTATATGCATACCACACAATGTACATGCTGTAGAACTCATCAGCAAACCCTGACCGGAATCCTGACACACAAGAAGGATACTAAAGCAAACTGTAGAGGCTCCATAATATATCCCTGGATCCCAAACCTAGAATGGAAGTCTGCCAAGCATAACATCCCCTGACTTCCGCTGCACTACTTTGATATCAACTTCACCATGCAGAGAGTGGTGAAGCAACACATCGGAATCCAACTGAACTGTCCTGCCAAACCTGTCACCACCTGGATCCCAAACAACCGAACCTCCCATCCATCCTCCATGAAAAGACAAAAATATCTGGAAGCCTTCGCAACACAATATCTCCCTACAACCTCTGCGAAACTCCCATGGATGTGATAACTAACCAAGCCATCATGCCCACTGCTACTACAACCTCCCTGAAGCCCTATCTCCAAATGAGACCTAGTAGTAGCAAACTCTATCAGGTACACATCAGCATGATGGTAATCCAACCTTTGATCCTGCAAGTAATCCCTTGCAAACAACTGAGTCGGGTACTTGTAGCCCCTAGTCCCATCTTCTGTAGATGGCAACCCTTCATCCCACAATGGATGGTATAAATTTTGTGCCAATCCACACTTACACATCATTAGGTCATCCGTGTGTGGACCAAAGGAGAAATGATGAGCACTCCTCACTATGCCGTCAAGATAAAATGCTCCCACCTCTGTCAATGGCTGACCATCAAAGTCTTGGGGAACACCCTCCTCATCACTCTCATCACTTGAATTAGATGATGGCTCATGTCTCTGATGGCTTATGTCTTTGATCTTGAATGGCTAATTGGGTAGATAACCTGCAAGTCCTCTCTGCATAACCAATAGCAAAGTCCCGATTTGAAAGCAATTGAAGGTATTATGATTTAATCCACTCCGTGGCATGCTGGATAGTTCGCAAAGTAGATATAGATGTGCCCTCTACTACCCCAATCTGCCTTTCCTCCAATTGTGCCGTCCAAAAGAGATCCTCCACAAAATTGTGGGTACTGTCAATATGAGTTAAGGTTTGAACAACCTTATCCTCGGTAACCTTCAGCTGATCTTTCCAACCCTGTGGTCTCGTAAGCTGTCGATCACTATCAGCTTCATAGAATGCAATCTCTGATTTGCTTCCAAGAGAGGGAAACAAATCAACATGAGAATTAGTCTCCCCATTGGATGATGCCCTGCATATCTCCTGTGAAAAAGACGGAGTAGTGTGGTGATCTGTCACACAACTCACGGGGAAATCCACCAACTTCTCGCCAGAGCTATCAATTACCTGCTATGTCATACCTATCATGGGACTAACCTCAGAGATCCCTGATGCAACATCTGGTTCTCTGCTACTCTCAACCATAACACCCATCCCATCTGTGTTACCTGCATTTGTAACTGTAATGGATGTAGCCACATCCACAAAGTACTCCTTACCACTATCTGTGGGTGTATGCTCATCACTAGTAACTGTCATAGAAATCGGAACTGTAACTACTAGAGATGAAGACTGTGCTAAACTCAACTCCACGGTAAGCTCATCTATCCGTAGCTCTGACTCTTGAAGGGCTGATTGAGTGCTCTTCAAAGAGTCTGTGGTGACCTCAAGCTCATAGGTGAGCTCATCAACCTCCTCTTCCTTTCCCCTTAAAGCATCATGATAAATACCATCGAGCATGAGAAGATCTCTATCTGATAACAGCTGTAGGTAATTATTCTTCATTACCCCGACTGCATCTCTGAGTGCCTGAAACTCGGCAAGGGAAAGTTCACTATCAAAGTGCTCATGTGTTTTTGGAGTCTTCCAACAACAATTTACCAACAACTGCTGAGCAACATCAAAGTGTTCCATGGCTGCAACAATCATGCCTTCATTCACCTTCAATTGCCCTGTTAAATGATTAGACCCCACTGACAAACTGTCTCCACACAAATTTTCTGATTTGAAATCTGCACTATGGAAAGAGGCTGAATCATCATCACTCACCGATTGGTAAGCATCCTCATGTGTGCTATCAACTTCACACACATCTTCGTCAAGTGTACTGTTGTTATGAATCTCTTGGGATGGCTCAACTGACATCCTAGAGGATGCTGAATTGCCAATATCAATGCACACCTCCCCTATCAAAATAGATGCATGCACATCCGTCAAACAATCCTCATAATCATCTCCATTACTCTGGTCAAAAGTTATGGCCGCATCAAATTTGTTACCCATGGCTGATTTAAAGTTTTTATCAGCATACTTTTCACATAAGTCCTTTGAGGACTTAAGACTTTCAGTATCAATGCTCTCAGGCTCGCTTGCAAAGTCACCTTCTAGCAACCTATCAATCATTTTTAATTCATTCTCAAAAGTAGTATCTTCAAGACCTTCATCAACGCGAGGCCCAGCTTCACAAATTTCTGCTGTAGTCTTTCCCAAATCAGCAAGCTCTCCTTCACATGTCTCTTGATTAATGATCTTGTTTTCATCATACAAAGTCTTTGGTTCATCTTTGTCATCTTCTGTGTTCTCATTATTATTTGGCTGCAATGAACAGGAAGTGGAAGTTTCTCTTTCATTTTTTTTGTTGTTCCCACATTTATGACTAGATGTCGAAGCTTCTTGGCATATGAAACAACACTGCTCCCTTCTCAACTGATTCTTGCTCATCTTTGTAACCTGTAAATCACAAGCAATACATTCTTCTTCTGTCAAGAGATGTTTAATTTTCTCAATTTTCTGTTCAACCAAGGTCTTTGACAACTCATATGCTGTAGGAAAAACATGCTATTCCTTTCTCCAAATACTCAACAAATTTGATAACTTGGAGATGTCTTCATCTTCATCTATAATCAGAGACAAGATTTTTTGCATTGCCGCTTTAACTTTATCCGTATGATATGTTCTGATCTTGTCCACGAAATAGTGAAACATTCTGAGAAGTACATCATCACACTTGAGGTCAATCAGAAAGGCCCATGACTAGACCCTAGCCATGATTTCTAACATCTTAACAACCTTTTTGAAAGATGGGCTTCTAGTATCATCCAGCCCATGAAAGCTTTCAATAATCAACAGTAACATCTCCTTCATTAAGTCATCGTTGTAGGGTGCTTCAGGAGCTGAAATTCTCATAACCTCACTGATGCATGTGATAACTGCCAATCTTACCTTCTTGTCTGGATGCCTCAACAACTCGGGCTTACACATCAAAGTCTTTGAAGGAACCATAGCTCTCCGCATTGACTCAAAAAGTATTTGAGGGATTTCAGATAAATGTTCCTCAATTTCTTCCAAGGTGCTGAGAAGTCTCTCATTTGGCCTGGGCCAATATCTCAATTTCAATCCTGCATCAAGAAGTCTTTCATAAAGATCATCCTTCACGAGAGATGCCATGATCTCACATTCCCTGTTCAAAACCTATCAACTGCCCAACTTGAACACTCATGCAAGTGCTGATCACTCACATACAAAGCTAAGCTACATGTTTCATATTTTCATCCGCATGTCTTATATTCTCATATGCATGTCTGAACCCGACCTCACAGGATGGCAAGATTTTTAGCTTTGATACCACTGTAATATACACCCCTGTTGTGTATATATATTGATGCCAATTTTTTGTTTTCTGATTGTTCTGAGTTTAGGGTTTTATTGAATATATTGCATGTTTGATATTTGCATTGAATACATGAAATAAAGAGCATATAGCATAAACCCAGAAAATCTAAAATAGATATCAACAAATTGATGGAGACCCAGATTATATTATATCAAAATATGAATTACAGTGACATACCCAGGTGGAGTTTTACAACTTTGTGCCAATGCTGACGGAGAGCCAGCAACACAATGCATACAAATCACCTCCAAGACTTCATACAATGAAAGGTATGTCACAAAAGATCTTTGGAGGATGTTTCACAACCCTAGGCGCCAACAATGGATAATAGAGAGTTCCCACTTGATGTTGAACAGCTACCCAAAACTCCACAATCACCTTGCTGCTGTACGGCCATTGCTGTAGCTGAAAATCAGTCACAAACTCACTCTAAACACACCCCTTTATCACTGTTTTGAATCAGCTGTCTAGGCGATCCTATTGGAAGGATAAAAGCATAGAAAACTGCCCTCAAAACTCCACATTCACCTCTGAAATCAATACGGCCCCTTGCTGAAATGTACGACCTGCACAATGGGGTTTATAACAGCACTAAACTCTTCACAAAATGCATAAAACCATTCATTATATCTTTGTTCTAAGCTGCACAATCAAACTCTCTCAAGAATGGACAATTTCAGCTCAAACCATCATCAAAATGTATCAAATGAAAGCACAACTGCGAATATTAGATGCATCCGCCAATGTAGTAATTGCTAATGGAGGTTTTCGTCCTCAGAAGCTAAGAACAACACTCTCTTGTCGAGGTTTTTGTCTCAGCAAGACAATACCAGACCCGGGAGCCAAGCTGCAAAAACCCTCGAAGGGAAAATCTCAAAAGAGAGAAGAAATAATAATCCAAGCATATCTCAAATGAGGCACTTTTCCCTCTTTTATAACTCTCCAAGAGGGGGGTTTCACTTTTTGAGGGAAATATACTTTTAATTTTACTTTTTAATATTTCTCAAGGTGAGCGCTCCATCAAATGACTTAAGTGACTTTTAAATATTTCATTTTTCATTACTTAACCAAAAAAAACCTAAAGTCCAATATTAAATAATAATATTAATTTACGGACTTTAAAATAGAGGCCCAAATGAACTCGGAATTCAGTGATCTATAGCTCGTCGGAAAGGTCTCGATGAGATGCTCCATCTCCAACATTGAAAATCCCGATCCAGCACCGAACCCGAACTTACTAAAAATAGTAAGTATGCCACAAGGCACCCAAATTGGACAGACAAGTGCCAACTACCAACTGAGAAGCTAGCAACACCGACACTGGGCTCTTTAAACACCATTATTAGCCTACGAGGACCCGATGATAGGCTAATCCACCAACTCTGATGCTCGCCATACCATGTTTATGTAATAAATTTGCCGCATATTTCATTTGAAGACCATATAAATCGAAGTCTGCTATACATTATTTGAATGAGGCGCGAGGTTGGAAAAAGAAGAGATTAATGTGTTTGAGGATTTCTTAGAGTTTGGTGGGACTCTCTAAATATTTAAGCGCTCCAAGTGAAGGAATCGTGGATATTACTTTCTTCATCTAGCTGTATCACACTTCAAGAAGCTGCCGCACCAAGTCTAGAAGGGGACATGTTAAGGAAATATGAGAGTCGATGCAGTTTGAAGAACCAAAATGTAATGTCCCCAATTTTTGCAAGTAACTTAAATGTGTCTAATTGTAAATTAATTTTATAAAGTATTTTAATTGCTTTATAAAATTAATAGTTTATTAAGTCACTTGAAAAATACTTTATTAAATAAAATATTATTGTACACACATTTAAAAAGGATCATGTAAAAACATTTAAAATTGTAATGTGTGACCATGTACATAAAATCTTTCATTTAATAAAATTAGGGCCTGTCCTAATTGATGAAAGTTTAAAAGGAGAGCTGAGTGTTGGTAGAAGATATGTTTTTTAGATGCTTGTTTGATGTTTATGTCTTTTGTCTAGTTTTCAGCTGATGTCAAGGTGATGTTCCCTTACATTTGCAGAAGTCGGTTTGGTGATGCTCCCTTACCGTCATTGAGGTGAAGTTGCTTCAGATTTCACAGTTGTGCTTCATTGTATTTGGGTTTTTGACATTTGGTCGGAGAGACCATTTGTGAGTTTCTTTGAAAATGTATGTTTGTAGATATTATTTTATGAAGAGAGTTTTCTTGCAAATTTATTGATTTATAAATAAATATAAATTTGCCAGTGTTAATCGATATATATGTTTGGTGTTTGAAGTTGAATATATTATTCAGATTTGGAATCATATATATCTCAGTTTATGTTTGGTCTCATATTAGGAGACCGCTTCTGACAATATCCCAGTTCAAAAGATTAATAAAATCAGGAAATATATATTGGTATATTGTTAAGATAGATCGCAGCCCAGTTTGAAGAAATCCTGTAAAGCGCATTGATGGACTGTGGGCCCAGTGTAATCAGATACAACTACGAAGACCTTAAAATCTTAAGCGAATCCCATATTGGTTGATATATATTTGTTTTGCAGAGTGACTTGGATAAAGAGTTTGTGGTATTTCGATAAAGCAAATAGATAGAACCGTGGGTCAATTAGGTAGTGCCGCCTGGAGATTTGATATCATTATAAAGACTTAAAGAGGTTCATGGATCTGCATCAACATACAATAATAGTGGAAATTGGAGAAAGTGATAGCGTATAAGGAGGATCGTATCATATGAAAGAAATCGAGGAGTCCATTTCAAATAGATCGCCTGGAAATTATGAAGACATCGACTATCATATTGGAAGCATCGTCATCTGCTAAAACAAGTCTGGTTTATATCAAATGCTTAAGGAATGTGGTAATGAGCGCCGCTTGTCAAATGAATTGCTAAAATCGTGGGTCCCAGGTGAAGTCTACGTGGCAGAGAAATTGAAGACAAATGCAGGACATCGTATAGTTTTAAGGAGCCGTCGCTTATAGAGTTGGTCATCCATATATGAAGTTTGGATTTGAAAATATCAATTGCAAGATTTTATAAGAGTCCGCAACATATGTAAACACCATCCTTTTATCTGTCCAACGCCAAGGAAGCTCGCACATGATATAGAACGGTGGTGAATGAAATATTAAGGAGTTCATCATAGAGGAGCAAGTATTATCATCTGAAGGCTCTATACATGTGTGTTTGGATATATGTGTTCGTGGATATTCAATGCCTGGAGGTATAAGCCGGTTAGGAGAAAGTTGCGTGAGTTCTGAGGAAGGAAATAAAGGAGCGCCCATTCGAGGAAATCACATCAATGATCCAACAGGTAAAAGAAGTGTGGGTCCCGTGTAGATTGAAGACTATACGGAGTTTAGAAAGCCAGCAATCTGTGTTTTGCATCCATATTAAGTCAAAGCAAGGTTAAAGAGCAGTATTCATCGAGTTCTAAGGCAGCGAACTATATTTTTTCAGCCAGCGCACATCAGTGATAAAGATTGGTTACAGGAATATCAGTCTTGTTCATATTTGAAGGAGATGGAGTATTGATTTTATATACAGGATACAACATATATCAGCTGGGAAGTACATGCAACTCAGTGACAAAAAGGAAACCAGTACTCAGCTATCTTAGTGTCCTGATATGTATTGTTTGCTATGAGTATCATTGTTGTAGTGCATAAATTGCAAGATTGATTTCCAACAACAAATTCTGATTGCAATAAAATAATTAGTCCATTCAAATCTTTAATTTGAATCTTCGATTCTATTTGAGTTTTGTGTTTGCTGAGAGATAGGAGCAAATATCCATCAGGGATATTACAGTGGTATCAGAGCCATGATCTTGCCAGCTTGAGGGGAAAATCAGAATTGGTTTCAGTTGTGGATTTGGAACAATGGGTCTATTTCCGTTTGATAAGCAAGTGATGAGAGATATGATTGATAGTCAAAGACGGACGATACAACAATAGAGAAAGATTAATGAAACCATACAACAAACAAATGCAGACATTCAACGGAGCATTGATAGGCTATGTCAAATTTTGACGAGCAACAGGATCAATAATAATAGGAACAATTGGGCTAATCAGAGAGATGTTAGTAGTGTAGCTAGTTCACATCGAGCTAGAAGGACACACACATGCACACCTACAGTTGAGGATGAAGAAGAGATTGAAAGCGAAGATGAAGAGCAAGAAGACTATGCAAGTGGCATAAAAATTGAACAAACGGATGATTTTGATGAGATGCCAAGATATGAAGAATCTCATAGCAGCCATGAGACAGTGGCAGAAAATCAGACTTTTGAGCCAGCAAAAGATGAAGAGCTTGTAACACTTCATGATGACTCCAAGATTGAAGAAAAACACATGATAGTTGAAGACAAATCAACTATGATAGATGAAGGTATAGTTTCCCATGATGAGACTAACATTGTTGTTTCATCTCTTCTTCATGTTGATAAGGAGACAAGGGATGTGAATGATTTGGAAAATGATAATGTTTATACATTTGAGAGCAAATCAAAGATTACAGTTTGTTATGAAGGGCATATTATTGATGTTCAATCATACATGAAAGCAGAGGACATAATGTTTGCTACAAAGATCAGCTATCAAGTATGTGGTTCACATGAAGGAGAAGACATGGGTGATGTACAAGAAGAGACACATTGAATCAACATTTGATGAAGAAAATACCATGATTGCTATAGGTCATGATTTATTTCATGAGGACATATATGATGCATGCAAAAAGAATTGTATGGAACCAACATTTGATGGTAAGCATTTGATTTTTGATATGGATTGGCATGACATCATACTTGATTTGTTTGAGGACAGTCCTATGGCTTTGCATTTTCCTGATTTAGACATGCTAACGCCTTTGGATGATAGTTATTCATGGTCTACTAATGATGGCATACAAAATTGGAGTGTTGGATTTGGTAATTTTGTTGAAAAATAGGGCTCTACACAATTTGATTTTGTATATCAGACTTATGAAGATGTAGAAAAGGCACAAGAAATGTGTGACATTTGGCTAGAGAGAGCAAAGAAAGCTAAGCTTGTTGCTGGTCAAGCAAAACAACATCTTGAGATGATAAAAATAATGAGGCAATCAACTTTATTTGATCATCATGGTCCAACCATTTATGACATGTATATGTGTGACAATGAAGATGAAGATTTGCAAGGTACTTTGTTTTCCATTGGAGAGGATCAGCCTACTCTTGAAGAGACACAACATCATTTTGATGATGCTCTCTCATTGGCACATGTGTATGGTTATTCTTCATTATTGAGTAGTGAAGTATGTGATTTCAGTTTTAGCACAACAGGAATGGATACATTTGTGTTTAGCATCCTTCATCTATTCATGATACTATTCCGTGATATGAAGATTTTCAGCTATGTTGGCTCATTGTTTGACATTGGCATCTTCAATTTTGAGTTGATTGACTACTTCATGAAATGGATTTATCATTGGAGATTGAGTATGGATGTGTTTGCATCATTGTGCGACAGTGGAAGCGGTCCCATGATCTCTTTCATCAACATCTTTGAGATGGTATGTGTGAATTTGTATGGACAGGTTAGATGGGTTTGTGATCCTGGTATTCATTGATGTTCATTTGACACTCCCGATTGCTTGGGACAAGCAATCTTGGGGTGGGAGGACTTGTAATGTCCCTATTTTGAGCTAAGTTATGTTTTCTAGTTTGAGCTTGTTTCTATACATGGACAACCGGAAAGTTAGTTTATGTCTACACATGGAGAACCGGAAAGTTGGCTCAACTAGTATTTTGCTTGAGTTTTATTATGTGAATAATGACAAATGGAATCTTTAATTGCATTTGTCCAATATCTATGATGGAATCGCATTGTTCATTGTGCCAAATCGATGGGTGAAGTATGGCTCTAGGTGGGACCTATTTTATAAAATGGAATTGGTGACACATTTGTTATAGGTCCAAGCTTATGAAGATATACTCAAACACTCCCAAACGACTATCACAAGATGGATCGACTAGCATGTGAGATGGTATTTCATTGGAGAAGTGCAAAATACATTGGATCATGGTCCTATTTGTTCCAATGACCAAAGAAGGGGGTATTCGCCCAAGGTAAATGCATTCAAATTTGTAATTGTTCATTGTATGGAGAGCCAACGGCTATGAGGGTCAATCGATCCAATGAAAAGTATTTAAAATAAAGCATTTGAATTATTAAATAAATAATGCCAACCAAGGAATCGACGGCCAAGGCTGAAAGACAATTTTAAATGCTAGCAATTGTTTTTTTAAATGCAATCGCTCAAGGATTGAGTTGGAGCGATCAAAACAAATGAAGAAAATTTAATAACCAATGCCAACTCCAAGGTATTCGCACAAGCCAAGAAGAATCGATTGATATGAGAAAAATGTTTTAAATGCTCAATGAAGGATTTTAAATGCTTGTTTGCAAACGCATTTCTAGCCGCCTATGCAAGAGGGATCGATCCATATGGGAGTAGTTATATTTCATTTAAAACAATTAAAGATTGATTTTAAATGATTGAGTTTATAGATGCAATTCATTTAAAATATTTCAGGGCTCTTGTTCTTCATTGGTGGAACTCAAGCTACATTCCAAATTGTCAAAGAGAAGGAATGCCTACCATTGAAGAGGATAAATAGAGCTCTTGGACTGCAATTGGTAACGATTGATGCATTGGTATGTTTTCTTATTCCTTTTGTTTGACTGAGAATTCCAATTTTCATGCAAATTCCAATTTTCATGTCATTTTGCAAGGTGATGATCCCTTGTGTTTGTATGGTGATGACCCCATACTTTATGTGAGGTGATATTATTCAAATATTCACTATTGAGCTTAAATTTGCAGGTTGTGAAGAATATTGGAGTGATAAGATATCATAGAGAACCCTTGGTTTCATTGCTTTCAAGCCAAGGTAGTATTCGTTGGGTTTGGAGACATTATTGGAAGTTTATGTTATGTTCATGTGGTCTGATTTCACATCACAGTCAGCTGATACAAGTGTATTACAGGGTTTTATGAGCTACATTGCAACAAGGAATGATATATGAAGACATTGGAGCCTTTGGATGATCCATTGCTTGCTCCTGGAGGTGTTGTTTTGAGGTTTTTGTCAATTCTGGGCATGCTACAGCAGAGTATAGTTTATATCAGGCATATACAGAGCTGGATAAGTGAACATTTGAAGATAATTTGTGAGCTGCGAGTAGTTGAGGACCTTTTCCAAGCCCATTGCTCAACATTTGGAGGCCGTTGTTAGATGTTTGATGAAGAATTTGATATGTTTTCATGTATATAATCTTGGCCGGGCAAAATCAGTAATGGCAGCAGTCATAACAGTCTGATTTGCAGATATATCTTATGCTTTCTGGTGCTTATATCAAGCTTAAGTGAGCTGGGTTGTGTAGAAGACCATTTTCCATAGATGCATCATTGATTGTATGAAGTTTGCATATCATTTGGTTCTCATTTTCTAATTGTATCAAGGTCTGATATAAAACAGTGATATGGAACAACAAATAATCTATTGTATTCATCATCATTGAAGACATCAATAAAGCATTGGTATCTAATTGTTCATGGTTTAAATATTTTGTATTGCTTTTAGAGTTGAACATTTGAAGTTAAATTGAGAAAATTTTCAGTCAATTGTAGTAGGGTCTATTACACAAAATTCGCAGCCGCACCTCTTTAGTATGTTTTTTGGCCCTGTAAAAGGGAGTTGCTGATTTTGGGACAGTTTATGGTATGTTTCATGAAAGATTTTGTACAGCAGTTAAGGAATAAATTAATATTCACTGTGCGGACTTGGAATAGACGGAATTTTGACATGCAATATTTGTACCCCAACTCTCATTAATAACAGCGAATCATCACACCTCAGCTCATCAACATTAGAGGTCAGATGGTAATTTAAATTCTGCTCTGATTTATATATGTATTGTAGCTATGTTTCTGTTATGAGAAAAAAGATATGGACTATGCTGCAATAGTAAATCTTTCAATGATAAATTAATAGCATCATTCCCAGCAGTTCATTAATAGGCATTTTCATCAAACAATTGTTGAAATAGACAGAAACCCAGCTGTCCACCAACTGTTTGACAAAATGTCAGTGAGCTAAAAATTAGAAAATATGCTAGCTGGTTGAGAATATTTGGTAGGGACATAATGGGCTGGAAACACCTTAACCAATATCTTTGGTCCGTTTGCTCATTTGCCTTCCATATAGTAATACAAGTTATACAATGTCTTAGAGGATCTTCATATCCAACTCCACTAAATTTTGGCAGTTTCTGCCTCTTGACATTGAGACTTGTTGAAGGCCCCCCCCCATTGTTTGATGTGAGTTTAGTGCCTGAAACCTTCTCCTTAGCAAGTTCTAGTTAGGATGCTCCTTTGCTCCTTGGGCACTTTTGAACACATCCAAACCCTTGATGAAGGGGGATAAAACACACAACAGAGATTGCACACAGAAAAAAGAATATTCTTTTATTGATTTGAACAACTCATTACATTACAGAAGCTCAAATACAATAAGAGGAATCAATCCTCCACAGGCTACAACACATTACAGCTACCTATCACCAGGCTCTGGAACCTTCTGCCTTCTGTAGCCTCAAATCAGCTAGGGTTTTGTGTTTTCCCACCTTTTTTTGACTCTACACTTTCCCCCTTATCTCGACTACTGCCAAGGGTTCCCAAAAATGGTTATTAATAGCCTTTTTGGTGGCCAACAACCAAATTTCGAAATTTGCCTCTCCCTCCAAAAATAGGTCAACTTCCGGGAGCCATAACTTTTGATCTGGCTGTTCGATTGACGAACTGTTGGAAGCGCTGGAAAGCTCGCGGAGTGCTCTACGCGCTAAGAACTAGCTCTGCCGGTTCTGCCCATTTTCGGGTCCGTATGGGGCCGTTTAGTGCCTCAAACCTGAATTTGAATAATTTTTAGGCATTTTTCGGGAAACAGAAATTTCAATATCTTTCAGCTCACAAATGATCTTTGCGTGATTCCTTCGCCAAAAGTCTTATTTTTCATTTACGAAGCTTCCTATAAATTTTCGCTTCAATCCGTACCCAAATGCAAACTTTCCAAAAATAGCAGCGTGCTATTTTTAGTAGTTTGGAAAAACTAAAAGTTCTACATCATTATTCAAATGATTATGGAACCAGAAATACTAATTTTGAAAAGAAATGAAAACAACATCAACGATTTTGAATCATCATCTTTTTTTGGGTGATGCAAGATTGCCCTTACACCTCTGGATGCTCTTGCATCAACCCTTGACCCTTCCAGAGACCTCGGTAGTCCAGACACCACTAGTTGCACCTTCAAACTCTCTTCTTCCCACTTCAACCTTCAATCCAGGTGTCTTAGGCTCGGGTTTGTCTTTGATGAGCAATTCGGGTTTGTCTTTGATTGCTCTCGTATGCTTCCTGGTCTTAATTACCAAAGAGTCTTTTGACTATGTTACACTCTCAGGGGATTCAATTATTTCCTCCAATTGAACTTGGTCTATAAGATCGATGCATGTTTCTTCAGGTAAGGGAAGATGTTTAGCTATCTCCACCCATTCTTACTGCATATGGTTGTTGATAGCAGGTTGAATGTTCTGATGTTTTTGCTCTTTGACTCCAACTTCTGCTTCTGGGCTTCCACTTTGAATTTGCATTGATGGAGTCTCTTCGACTACCTCCCGTAGTTGTTTTGTCCATTCTCTCTGCTCCACTAGCCTTATAGATCATCTGATCTCTTGGTCTTGACCACGTTGTGGTCTCTTCCTACCTTTGGGTCTAAGGCCATTAATGTCTTAAAGCGGACCCGGATTCTTTGAGGCAACAACACCCATATTTTCTCCCATATTTGATAATACTAGCACTTGTAGTAATAAACATAAATAACAATGCATACGAGATAGAGTAACATAAGTATATCTTTATTCATATGAAGTTCTTACATAGACGTAGACCAGATATAATCAGCCAAGGATTAGACTACTTCCCCTCACTACAAGAAGTTTATTTAAAATATCCAATGGTTGCCAAGCGAAACACAACCGTCAACAACTACTAACAATTGACTCTTAACAACTACCCACAAGTTGATAAGTACAAAATACATAGCCAGATACAAACAAATTAATGAAACAATACAAAATCATTTTATGCTAGCTACACTTACTAGTGTGTGCCTATCATTATCCAACAGGTTTTGAACTTGAAAACTTACTTTCATATTCTAGGGCACACACCATACCTTGCCTTCAAAGTTAAAATGAAAACAAAAACTGAAAAACATTTTTCAACACTATGGCATGCATTTCACTGTACTTGAGAGTTATGATTTGAAAACAATTCATTTTTCTTCTTTAATAGCGTGCGCCAGTCCATTATGGAGCAATTTTATCCTTCTGAAAAATTGTAGACAAACATAGGTCATGTATGAATACTAGGGTTTGCAATGTTGTCACTTTGAAAATCCATGCCTGTACTCTGTCTGTACATCTTAAAACTTAAAACTGTCTACAACCTTTGTGTGATGATAGCAAGTTCATTTTCGAAATTTCATATCTGCCCTTCAGACAGTCAACTTTAACATATTGAGTGCAATCTTTAGCTTCAAAGAACCTTCATAATGCTGTTACCTTTAGACTTCTTTCTCTGCTGTGATGAATGCATTCTAAAACTTCCTTCAATTGCTTCTGCAAAGACAGAGAAAGGATGACAAAAATGACACCTGCACATGAGACAAACAAGACATTTTTTGAAACTCGACTTGCACTTGAGAAAACGACAAAGTTTTAGTTTGAAACTTGAAGTTGACACATGGCGAAACATTTCATATGGGTACAACACTATCATCTACTAACAAGGGATTTACAAACTGAAATCAAAGTATAGTTGAAGAGAGTAGAGATGGAATACAACCATAACACATGAAAGGCTTCTACATTGTCAAGCTCCCAATCTAGTCCTGAATGGTTTCAACACCCAAGGGAGGTTCTAGCTCACCTCTTTTACATTTTGATGTAAATCATTGATGATGTGCATAACTGTTCCTATGCTAGCACAACCAACCTAAAAACATATTTCTATACTCTATGGTACAATTAATGCTGAAAAACTGGATTCAGGGCTCCATAGTTTGCATTTATATTTTTGAGAACAATATTTGAATGATGCTCATAATATCATGGCAGCCAAATTACATGGTAAAGACCAGGCGAGTGACAGGAACATGTTAGACACTACTTAACTTCAGATTTGCCATCTATTCAGAGTTGGGATCTATTCAGGAAACTCACAAGATAGAAGTTTTATCCACTTGGTTGCAAAATAGTTGACCAAACAATGGCTACATCTTAGAGAAGATGTTGGACCAAATGTGCAATAATATAGATCAATATAATTATATCAACAAAGGTACAGGATCTTTATGACTTTCTCCATCCAAATTGTTGGGTAAGGCCACTCATCAGCTACTACACATGTTTCCCAACCTCCAAACAGGCTTCTTGGATGTTATGTGTGGTTGGAATGGTTCTAACCTCTAATAAGTATCACCATAGTATCAGGATTCTCCAAGTCCTTTTCAAGACTCGTAAAGTCCTGAGTTGAGCTGGTGGCAGCGAGTTTTGCCACATGAACTTGGATGACTTGAGAGGAAATAAATTAGGAATCTGTTCTCATGCTCACTTAAGATGATTTTCCATCTTGAGGAGCATTTTGTCAGTGGCTAAATTTATTTCAAACAACTCAGTGTTGCCTAATCTAAATAGACTCACATAATAGTCTAAAAATCTCAGCAGATTACCTGCCATTTTATTACTGTGCAGGATATTGTCTGCAATTTGAGTAAAAAGGAGTTTAACCCTACTGCAGGCTCGAGGTTTGAGAAAAACTGTATACTGGTCACTGTTGTCACCAGTTCAATTTCAAATATTTGATGGTTTTGTGCAAGAGATCTTTCATTTCTTTCGCTATGCAACATTTTGCTTCCTAAAAATATCTTGTATGCACTCCAAATCTGCCTTGTACTTCCTGAAATCCTCATCTGCATTGTTACATGCTGATTTCTTGCAAAAAGTCAGTATCTTTGTTGAGACAAGACTAGATTGATTGCTTAAAAAAAAAACACAGTATCAAATATGCCAACGATA
The DNA here is from genome assembly GCA_027924645.1 of Cunninghamia lanceolata. NCBI lineage: Eukaryota > Viridiplantae > Streptophyta > Pinopsida > Cupressales > Cupressaceae > Cunninghamia > Cunninghamia lanceolata. The sequence goes on from BSBN01000803.1 coordinate 16,419,996, forward strand.
ACATGATCAAGTATGGAATAGAAGCAACCAACATTATGAACACTGTCAATGAAAGGTGGGCCAGATAGGTGAGACCAAAAAAAAAGTTGTTTAAAGAATTCCATTGGATCTCCAAGCACTGTGTCGGGAAATGCAAAAGCTGTAGATATCGAGATTTTTTTCCCCTGATAGAATTTCCATAACAAACAACTCTCATACACCATATGTAGACAGTGACTAACTGTACTATTAAATGAAAGCACATTGAAGGTAGACTATGAATCACTTTCTGGACAAAGTTCAAATATAGCATGCAGTGTTATGGCTTTTTAATTTTCCGAGTTATTGTTAAGGTTTGCCAAGTCTAAGTTTGAGTCTAAAATGTGCTGGAAAAGCCCAAGTCTCAATACTATGGGTGTTACAACTAGTTGTAGGGTTAGTTTACAAGATCCTGCCTATATTTACGTCATTTCCTTGCATCAAACATCAATTTTGCTCTCTTGCGTAGTTCTTAATGTTTAATATGGTGAAATACAAATTAATTACCATAATTTGATAGATATATATGGTATCACAATTAATTTTATATTTTGATATTTGATAATTTGATTTCATCTTTAATAAACATATATTTATGAATACTAGTTCTCACTTCATAGGATTCTTTTCCTAGCTGAAATTTTCAAAAGCACAATTCATTTTTGTGTAGCTATTGACGTGAAAATTTTGTAATGCATGTTAATTATTATAAATGAACTTGCAATCAAATATATACTATGGTCTATTGTTTAATGAGTTTTTTCTCTGGTCTAGATGGAAACAATACGGAAAATACTTTCATTTCATAAAGAAAGGCTATCAGATCAAAGTGCAAATGGTTCTCCCCAGAGCACATTACTTGAATTTATTAGCAGCAGTCAAACTTTACGTGTTTGGTCGATGAATCCTTCTACTAGAGAATTCTTAAACCCAGAAGAACTTCAGAAAGGCAAGCAGATTGACGAGTGGTGGAAACAGATGACTAAAGGTATACATACTTTATAAAGCACTTTAATAATATTCTAATTTTCATTCTCTTGTTAAATAAAAACATATGTGAGTGCTAGTAAGTGATGTTATAAGTCCTTCAGAATAAATTGAAAGGAAGAAATTAATTAATGTCCACAAATGACCAAAGTTGGTCAATAGGAGTGAGTAAATTCAATAACATTATAAATGTACTTGGGTAAAAAGAATCCAAGGTTTAAATAATCAATCATGTTTCTAGAATAATTAACCATTTTACTTTAAAGAAGGTTTATGGATTCTGTTATGAGTATTTGGTGGAGCATAAGATCTGCAAGCTCTGCCCTCTTAAGGAGGTGGAGATAGAGGAGCAATTTATTCTGTCACCCTTTCTTCTATGAGATCCAGGGCAGATAATAATATCTTTTCAGAGACTTGTGCCATTATTTTTTCCTCATTGGGTTGTCATCCTCTGACATACATACTTACAAGGGATCCCTAGAGATTTTAGGCTAATTACATCCTTCTTCCAGCACGAGTGTTGGAGGTAGTAAGTATCTGCTAGATACAACTGATTAACTCAAGGGAATGGATCATAGTTTGCAAACTTGGACTTGGCAAAAAACTCCGCAGATCCAAATTTGTTTAGGACTCAGCGACTTGGCAAAAAACTCGACAACTTAAAAAAATACTAGTGTAGTCTAGATAGGAGGTCCAATGAAGGACAGCCTAACCTAGCAGCCTAAACAATTCTCAGACAACATTCAAACACTGACAGAAACAACAACACAGTCACTTACATTAATTCTGAAAGTCAGCCTTCAAATGGCTTATTGACATGCTGAGGAAACCTTAAACTATAACTCAATATATAAAATGACACAGGTATGGTCTACGCCCAAGATGGATGAAATTCTGGTTAATCTTCCTCTTCAGGTTAATCTTTTGTTTTTCTTTGTTCTTTCCCAATGTATTTCTACTCAAAATGGTCTCGCTTCCTCTGTCATGCCCCTACTCTGTTGTTTTTCCTTTCTTGCTAGCATATTCTCTTCTGCACAGCAATTAGGGCATGTTTTTGTTCAAGAATGACTTGCCTGTGTTTCTTTGACCACGTTCTCATGTTTGTAGGCATTTGGGATTTGTTTCATTGGCCCTAAATGCCACATGATTGATTGGAAGAATGATTCAATCATTGAACTTTGTTTGGCCATCTATCATGATTCATAACAGTTCTGATTTCTTGATGGACCATTTTAACCAAGATTTGTGTGATGGTTGAAACTCCAACTCAGCTCTGTTTTACTCCGAACAAAACTTGGCACATCATCTTCAGACAAAACTCTTGAATACATATATTTTGTTTTCGTTGAGATGGCCTAAAAGGATCCAACCATCACCATGTGTATGCCAAGTGTTTGATAGAATGGCTGCTGATAGCCTCTTGCATAGCCATTTGGAAACTGTTGTGTAGCAATTGAAAGATCTTGCGTAGCAACTAGGATTTGTTGTTTAACAACTAAACCCTTGTGCAGCAATAAAAGGTCTTGTGCAGTCACTAGGATGTCTTGTGTGGCAACTAGGAAAAGTTGCACATTCATTGGGATGTCTCATGCAACAACTAGGAAAAGTTGTGCATCCACTGGGGTGCCTTGCGCAACAACTAGTAAAAGATGCATAGCCACTGAGAATCTTTATGCAGCAATTAAGAACGCTAACTAGGAAAAGTTGCATTGCCACTAAAAATCTTTATGCAGCAATTAAGAACCCTTGCATAACAGCTAGGAGCTCTTGCACAACAATTGAAGATTTTGTGTAGCAACAAGGATGTCTTGCTGTCGAAGTCAACTGGAATAATTTTTTACCTCTTAGTTTCATCCATTCATGCCATCCCTTCAAAAACCCACACACAAAACCAAATTTCTTCTCAGCCTACCTCTATTTTGTTTTTGGGTGATCCAAGATTGCTTGTGAACTTGGATGCTCTTGCATTAGACACATTAGGTAAGTGAAATGTACCATGAGCTTCTGCTCATGGACATTTTGTGAAATTTGGGATTGAGATTCCAGGTTTAGCAACATCGGATGCATTCATCCATGTTGCTACTTTAGTTGTTTTATTCCTCCATTTCGCCAAGGACTCACTGTACCCCTTCTCTCATCTTTTGAATCACTTGTGAGTCTTTCACTGCTTCTACCTCATCTCATTCTTTTTTAGGGCAACTGCTGTACCCACTCTTCCACTGATAAATCTGAAACTCTACTTTCCTTTTCACTTCTTTGTTCCTCATAGTAAAGGTGTAAATCTGCCACATTGAAAATTGGGAAGATATTCACTCCTTGTGGGAGCTCTATCTCATAGGTATTCACTGCAAACTTCCAACACTAATTATTGAAACCCCTTTGGACATCAAATGATAATATTATTGCAATAAGTTGATCACTTATAAAATAAGAATGAAGTGCTTCTGGAAGAGATTGTGTGTTGCTTTTTTGGATCAACGTTTCAGATCACACTCCGTGATCCATCATCACTTATTCTCTTCTTTTCATCCTGATGATGGCTCACGGAGTGTGATCTGAAATGTCGATCCAAAAAAGCAACACAGTCTCTTCTAGAAGCACTTCATTCTTATACCATGGACTGTGGAAACATCATGTCTACACTTATAAAATACTAATGTAAACAACAAACCGAGTATTTATGAAATACTTATGCAAATAGCTATAGCAGAAACCCTTATATTATTCACTACAGCAGATGAATGATCAAACTCACAATAAAACAGCCGATGGTGCAAACTATACAGCAGCTGTATGGCTGTGACATGTCTCAATAAATAATCAGCAGCTATTGAGAGAGGGCGCGATAGGGTACTAGATGGTATGACAATTGCAATAGACAAAGGTGCCATAGATTGTGCTAGTAGTTTGGCGGCCTCTAAGTCTGTATGGTGGCCTCTCAAGACTATACTGTAGACTTGTTAGTAAACAAATTTGTTGCTATATTCTCTAATAGAAATTTGCCTAACAAATAGCCACAAATATACTAACAGTTGGAGAGGTTGTTACCAAACAAACAACCTTCCTCTGCATTTGGAGGGGCAGCTCCCTCATATGATGTAAGCATACAATAAAGATGGGGTATGCTTTTAACTTGAAAGCAGGAAAGGAAAATTTTCCAATATTAAAACTTAAATGAAGTGAGTGCAAAGCCTCACGGGAAAATAACTATCTACTGCAATATATATAAACTGAGAATGTAAAATCATCATCTGAATTCTTCAACATACAGAAAAGATCATTAGAATAATGAGCCAAATTGGAAAGAAGACATAATCAATATTTCCACCTTATGATAAAGATATCTCCGAGATTAAATAAACGCACATTCAACATAAGAAGGATGCACAAAAACAGAAGTTGTAATACAGTTCACAAAGTCCTTCAATTTATTCTCTTCAAAATCATTCCATATGCATGAAAAATACTGTAAAAGTCTTTTAGAAAAGTATCAAAATTTTTAGTGATCAATCACCCAAAACAAAATTTGCCAAAAGATTCCTATACATCCTTCCAAAAGGCTATATAGAGAGCCTCAAAAATGAAACTGTCTTTAACCGAAATGGCTTCTTGGAAATTAAGGCGATGAAATTAAACAAACTTTAATTATAAAGATATTAAATAAAGTGTACTTAATTTAAAGAAGTTCAATGTGATTTTAAAAGAAAGAACAACTATGCTGGAATGTCTTCATCTTTATCTCCCCTTTCGTTTAGTTCATCTTCGTTCGACTGATCTCCTGTCGACGCTTTGTCTTGCAAAGAGTTCATCTTTGCTCTAAAATTTTTGAAGTTGGTGATCACTGGACCAATAATTTTTCCACTAAGACTAATGGTGATAGTCACTCGAATTTTCCCATACTGATCATTCTATTTGCCTCATCGAGCTTCCTGTTAATGTTTGTGAGCTCCTGTTTGAAATTGGTAAGACATATGTGACCAACCTTCTCAATTGAAACACCATTAATCGAGTCCTTGTGTGATGTCCCCATTTTCGGGTTCTCTTGCAGCATAGTCGGAGCTGATTTTCTGGGTTGGTGACAGCCTGATCAGAGGAGTATTTTGATGTTATCAATGTGTTCAGGTGATCTAGTGGAGTTATACGACACTTTCTAGAGAGATTTCGGACAACTTCTCCGTACTTACTATTTATAGTAAGTGCTTGCATGGCGACAATCTTTCTGGGTTTTTCTGGGTTTGTTCTCTTTGGTCCTCAGAGAACACTGCTATTTATAGTGTCAGTCTGGCACTGTTTTGGTGACTTGGCAGTCAGTTGTTGGCTATCTCAGATGTTGCATTGAGCTCAGTGATATCGGATGGTTTGCGGTGATGTCTTTCTAGGCAATTTCGAACTTTTGGGCCATTTTATTTTTGGCAAATTTGTCATGTCCCCGTTTCTGGCTTGAACATCAAGTGTAAAATGGATTAGGCTATTCCTCATTCCCAGAGGCTAATTCTAAATACTGAGGGAATGAATTGGTTTTTGACTAACTAAATTTATTGTTTTGCAGGAACAAGTCAGAAACCCAAAATTTGGCTAAGTCTGGAAGCCAAGAAAGCAGGAAATTGACTCTTGGAGTCTAGGCGCTAATCCTATATCAAATTTCACAAATGAGCGCCTAATCTAGAATCATCAAGCTATCAAGCTATTTAATCATTTCAACTTGGGCGCCTTGGAAGAAAAAGATGTTTTGATCTTCAAAATGATTTATACATTGCAAATTTTCAGAGGATATGGCCAAGTTGATACTAGGTGCCCTTCTCTATCCAAACTGACTCTAATGAGCGCCTAGGGTATTGAAAGCTTGCAACTTGAGGCAAGGCGCTCTAGTAGGAAGAGTTGTTTGGTCTTCAAGATCAAGTTGCCTTGGTGAAATGAGTTAAGATGAGTGCATATTCACTCTAGGCGCCAATCACCAGATGCACAATCATGAATGGGTGCCTAAAAGCAACAAGGCGCTAAATCATGCTTCCAGGACTTTGGACTGGCGCCCAAGCATGAAGGAGGAAACAAAAGTGTTTGAAGTACTAAGGAACCTTTGTGGAGTCATATGAATCACAAAGTGTTTGAGATGTTTTGCACCTTGAAGACTAGGCGCTATTTCATGATCCATCAACCATTCAAGTGCGCCTAGTTGATATCTACTCAAGCATGCGCCTAATCAAGGAAGTAGCCTCCAACCTTCTCACTTAGTCAAGGTGCTAATGAAGAATGATATCCTAACTCACTTCAATGACTCCAAGTGTGAACGCTTGCAAGGGAAATGATCATTTCAAGTTGAGCGCCAATTCATTCCTTCTTAAGACCAAGATGTGCACCTAGGCGCTAGAGCATCCCTCTGCAACACTGAAATGGCGCCTTGACAAGGAAATGCTTTGGAAGGTTGAGATGATCATTAAAGGCCTCAAGATTCTTAAAATGACCTTCTAGTTAGTTGGAATCATTGTCCAAAGCCAAAGAAGTGGTATGAAAGTGGAGGCGCAAATCTCCTTCTCTCCTACCTCCAGTTGGCGCCTAGACAGCAGAAGACCTTCCTTTTGAGCGCCTAACTTGGAGAGAAAGCTATCTTATTGCTAGTCAAGTGTTTGATGGGTGTTGGGAGATTCCAAAAGACTTCTTGTTAAGCGCCCTTCTTGGCATTCATCACCTTCAACTGGCACCTAGATCCTGAAGAAGACACTTGCAAGTGTAGGCTCACTTTCTTTGTGGTGGAGCATCAAAGTGGCGTCTAGCAATAGTGTTGTGACCAAATCACACATCGCCCCATTGCAAATGGGGACCCCCTTTTTTTTGAGCTCTGATGCTTTGCATTTAGTCTTAGATGATGTCTTAGGTTCATTTCCTCTGCCAATCCAATAATGAGTTCCTCTTCTAGGAGATTTTTGTTTCATGATTAGGAGGCAGATGAACTTGCAGTGATGAAGAATCTTGATCAAATCCCATCCAGATAATGAACATTGAGATCAATCCTGAAGTATGTTTGAGACCCTGAAAAGACTAAGTCTAATAGCCTGAAATCCTGAAAATCCTGAAAAAATGGCTAAGTCTGAAATCTGGTGAATCCTCCAAATTTTAGATTTTGCATGTTAAATCCGGTGGATTCGAGACCTATCTCAAACATCCTGAAAGGTATATTGAAAAATATTTAAAGTATAAGAACTTATACTTAAATATATTTTTCAATATACCTTTACCCTCACGACCTTGAAAAACGCCTGACTCTTCCAGAGGATTCAAAAAAGCTCATCTAGTGCGACGGGGCATCTAAGTGGCGCAAAATCGCGATGAAAAGGGCGCTTTCAATTACAAAATAAGATGAGGATTTCCAATTGATGAACCAATGCGCCCATCTAAAGCATAAAGGGAGACGAAAATGTTAAAGGATTTCAAGCCTTCAAGTGATGCGATTTTGGAAGCTTTCCACTCCTTTTGATGCGAATTCCAGAGGAATTTGTATATGCTATCTAATGCGCTAAGGTATGAGGATTTTCAATGGATGAACTAAAGCGCCAAGGTATGAGGATTTTCAATTGATGAAGTGATGCACCTAAACTAAAACATTATGGTGAAAGAAAAGGAAGACTTCCAAACATCAAACCAAAGCGCTTGAATCAAGCAAGTCAATGCGAAATTTAGAGGAAATCAAAAAGCTTATCTAATGCGACCTAAGGAGGAGGGATTTTGGTCGAGATTTGTTATATATTAATGCGAATTTTAGAGGATCTCCAATCACTCAACTAATGCGACATCATGGAGGAAGATTCCAAGCGCTTGGAAGGAGGTACATCACAAGGTTTAAATCGATTTTCAAAAGATTCTAATGTGATGGACTAGTGCGCCAAAATTTAGCAAGGAAGATCCTTTGCGTTTGTAGACAAGGGCAAGAGGTTTCAATGTAAAATCCAGAGGATTCTTAAATCCTTATCCAAGGCGAAATCTCAGAGGATTCCCTATTCCCCATCCAATGCGACATACAAGGAAGAAAGCGAAAGTGTCAACCAATAGGGAAATCCTAGACATCCAAGGTCAAGTCTTCAAGGCAAGTTTAGAAGATTTCAAAGTCCTTATCCCAAGCACCAACATCATGCATGATTCGCTAAAGATAGAAGAAGGTAAAGTTCATCTATTGCACCTAAGTTTTGAAGATTCCAACATAGTGAATTGATGCGCCACTTCAAGGACCCTTTATCTTCTAATCAATATGCTCAAACAAAGAAGAAATCAAAAGTGGCAACTAATGCGCCACACATGAGGAAGAGTAAGGTTTGTTTTTGGAGATTTCAAATTACCTATCTAAAGCGCTTAAGGAAAGGAGGAATCAAACCACATATTATCCTTCACCCTTCAACTGGAGCGCTTAACCTAGGAGCTGTCACAAGCTTGATCCATTATGCAAAAGTAAGGAGAATTCAAATTGCCTAACCAATGCGCCATTCTAGTGCAAATGAAAACAAGTTCAAACCAAAGCAACTTGAAAAGAGGTTTTGAGAAGACTTCAACATGCCTAACCAATGCGAAAATCTTAGACCTCCAACCAAGGTCAAATTCAAAGGTTAAATCTTAGAGCCAATTTTAGAAGATTTCAAAGCTCTTATCCAAAGAGCCATCATTAAGGATGATTTCGAAGCCTTCATCCAAAGCGCTAAAGGTGGAAGAAGGTAGGGGAATTCAAAAATAAATCAAGTACACCAAATGCTATGAGGATTCAAAAGGTGTGAACCAATGCGACTACTTCAAGAAGAGTTTAAAATCAAGGTCTAATACGCTTGGAGGAGGGGTTTATTACAAGGTAAAAATCAAGAGGATTTTGAAATCCTTATCCAATGCGACCCATCTAGTGTGCTAATTCTAGAAGAAACCAAAACCTCTATCTAGTGCGTCACCTTATGGAGGGAAGTAAAGTCAAGTTTTAAAGCAAAATTCAAGAGGATTTCCAACACTTGAACCACCGCGCCAACATCAAGAAGATCTTCAACCCCTTAACCAAGGCAAAAATGCTAAAGTTCCAGAGGATTTCAAAACCCTCAACCAAAGCGCCTAGTAGAAGAAGATCTCAAAATCAGCAACCAATGCGACCAAGGTGAAAGTGATCCGCTAAGGTGAAGGTTAGAAGAAGATTTCAGATACCTTAAGCAATACGCCACTTCCATAATGAGGCTAAATTTCAGTATCAAGGTAAATTTCAAGAGAAGATCCAATGATCTTGATCTAATGTGCTCAACACCTTTCCAGAGGATTTGAAATCTTGAAGCAATGCATCAGGATGGAAAGGCAAGTTCTAAGTGTTAGAATGCAAATTTTAAGAGTTTCAATGAAGATCAAGAACTTGTCATCTAGTGCGCTTGGCTTGGAAATGCATTCTTATATGTTATAAATCAAATATTATCATGTTTATCGAGAAGGTTGATATTATTTCTTTCTTTGTGTTGTAGGAGCTAAAGGCTGGAAACACTTTCATGTAGGAAGGAAAGTCAGGAAGCAGTCTTCAAGAAGAAGGCATCATAAGCTGCTCAAAGTGATCACTTCAAGCATCATGTAGCTGCTTCAAAAGAACCTTTCATCATCCTTGTGTTGGAATTCTTCATCAAGTGGAATCAAGTTAAGATTGTCTAGAAGACATCCATCCGAAGGACATCATCTTCATCAAGACTTTCTAAGACATCCAATCTACTTCAAGTTCCTTCGAGCTTCAAGATCATCTTCAAGGAAGCATTTCATCAACTACATCATGATCATCAAGAGCAAGTGTTTGAATCACTTTCACCTTGCGGAGGGAACACTACTCTAAAGGATTATACCTCAAATCTTCTACATCATCGAGTTGGAACACTTCATTGAAACTTCCAAAGGCATTCATCCATCTAAACTTCAAGACTTTACAATTTCAAGTCCAAGAGAGTCTCCTACTCTTACATGAAGGAAGCATCATCATCATCATATCTCTACTCTACTCTCTTCAAGAGGATGCATCCAAAGAAGATCATTCATATCTACATCCTACAAGAAGAAGAAACATTGCAAAGTTAGTCAAGCGAAGCAACAAGTATCATACATCCAGTTGCAAGAAGATGTACAAGACGAGATCTACAAGATGTATTCCTAAACATACAAGTTCAAGCAATCACATTGAATACATCACACAAAGATGATACAATTTTTAAAGTATGCTGAGTTGGCATCTATGTGGCGAGTACACATCATTCAATTTTGATTAGCCACATTATTAAATGCATTAAATGTATCGTTTAATGAAAGAAGCCAAAGGGATTCCTATGTGGAGGAATATTTTAAATGCTTTCGCCTTACCTTATCACATTGGAAAACGTGCCTTCATTGCCTCTCTCTTTTATGCTAAAAATAGCTATTTGTTGTAACTACCTCTGAGGTGGCATGATCTGAGCCCTTGGCTATCAAATTGATCTTAGCCATTCAATGTATTCTGGGCACTATATAAAGGCTTTGTTGCCTCATTTGTAAAATCAGTAGATCATTAGTAGTAGGCAAGTAGGAGTAGAGTAAAAGAGACTCTTGAAATTCTCTGGGAGGACTTGAAGCTGTTGTAAATATTTTCAAGATTAATGCAAAAGACATTGGAGCTACTTGTTTGGTGTTAAGTATTATCTTGTGGAGTAACATGGTTTCATGAATCTTGATGGAATTAAGAGATGTTTCAATTAGATTAGAAGTAGATTAGAAGCTCACTGAAATAATGTATGTATGTGTTGAATATTTGATCAACTCCTAGCTCATGCTTTTAACACTCATCGCCGGTGAAGTGTTGTGTAAAGCTAGTCTGAGCTTATTTGCTTAAGTTCGATTGTGGATGCTTGTTTGAGCTGCGCCATTTGATGGGTGCTTGTATAAGTCTTCATGATTTGAAAACCATTCGCTTAACCTTAGGAGATTGCACCAACTTTATGTAGTTGTAGGCACCCTTGGCGAAGTGAAGTTAGGTTAAATCAGGAGTTTGTCTGTTCAATACATCATCATTGCCTCATTGACTTTAGATAGTTTCCTAAACCCTTGCCCTTTTTCCATTTCTTTATCATTGAAACCTTGTATATAAATCATCCACACTGAAAAGGAGGAATAAGCTGAATGAAAGGAGAAGAATCTGCGTAAGTCCCTTTGTGTTTACCAGCAAAAATCATACTTAAGTCACTGAGCTATCTCTTACAAAATCATCAGAAAGGAACCTTGGAGTCATCTTGTTTGATCACATAGTTCAGCATTCGAGAGGCTTTGCTCAAGAGGGAGTCAGATACTTTGTATTTCACTCTAATTGTTGACTTGTCCAAAAACAATCATCAACAAATAGTAAGGCGCAATTTCTATCTCAAATGGGTGCCAAGACATCAAACACTATCAGAAAACCTTCAATGAACATTTCTAGAAGTATTCATGCATGTTAGGCGTATATCTACTCTCTGGCTACCCAGTTTGGGCGCCTAGCCTTGAAGGGTATTCAACTATGACACTAGGCACACTTCTGTGCCCATGGAGCATCATTCTAGCGCCCAAATTTCAAGTAGTACCTTGATCAATTTTCAATAAGCGCCTCAAGCAGATTGAATGAATTAAGTATCAAGATCCTTTTTGGATTCAGTTAAACCACATTTAGGACTTCTTTCCAGGATAGGCGCAATCTCATGATAGGCGCACTTTGATATCCCAAACAATTCAATTTGGTGCCCAGTCAAAAGAACACTTGAACTGCGCCTAAGAAGAGGTGGTTAGGGTAGTTACACTACTTGAGCTCTCATTGGTCGATAGGATGACTTTGGGATCCGTGACAAGGTCTTTGGATAAGTTTGCCAACTCAGGATGAGTTGTCGAGAGGAATATTCCTTTGAATATGCTCCTTGGAAAACGTGCCTTGGTTCCTCTTTGAGCATTGAAAAACGTGCCTTCATTGCCTTTGGAGAGACTATAAAAGGAGGAGCTCTTTCATTCATTTGTTATGTTATCTTTTGGCGAATTTCTCTCTGCAAAGCTTGTAGCTTGTATTCTTGAGACCTGCGAGTTTCAAGTGTTGGGGTGATGCTCCCTCAACTGACAGGGTGATGCTCCCTCAACTGACAAGGTGATGCTCCCTTGTATTGTGAGGTGTTGACATTCAGTTGACATCATTGAGTTCAATTGAGTTGATCAAGTGAGGAAGACATTGTAAACATCAAGGCTTCAAGGCCTTCTTTTGTATTTCCATTTGAATAAGTTTGTAACTTCATGCTATTGAAAGCATTATCTCTGTAATAAGACATTTGCATTGAATCAAGTAATAAGACAAGTACCCAGCTTCAAGATTGATTCATTCAAGTTATTATCTTTGATATATATATGATTCAGTTGTTGAGTAGTTGATTTATCTAAGTTAAGGAAAAATTTTTGTAGAACTAGTTGGGTATCTTACAGTGGTATCAGAGCCTGGATCTTGCCAGCCTCTGGGTTATGCAGACAGCTGAAGTAGGTCCACATAGGTATTATACAAGAAGAGCTAGACAGCAACAACAACATCATACAGAAGCTCCAGCTAATATGGCTGAGGAAAGAAGTAGAAGTCCACCTGGTGATTGTGAACGTGAAGCAAGGGAGATGTTTAGGAACATTGCCATTGGACGACAACAAACAGCTCAAATTTTGCAACAAGTCCTACAATCCCTGCAAAACATGAATCAAGGTGAAGTAGCTGGACAAGGTCGTAGAGATGCAGCTAGACCTGAGGGACAAGAAAGACAAGTTGATGATGATGCTGCTAGTGCAGTAGGTAGAAGAGTTCGCACACAAACTCCTATAGTTGATAGGCCTTTAAGACCAACTTTCCTTCCACCACCACCTGAACAGGACAATGAAGCTGATGAAGAGTTTGATGAAGGAGATCATAATAACTTCGAAGATGAGGTAGCTCTCTTTGCAGATCTCTATGCCAGATTACCAGAACGTGTTCGGGATATGATGTCTTTCAATGAATATTGCCGACAGAAGAGGGAAGATAGGGACAGATGAGGTAGAGCTAGAGGTTATCGTCCTAGGAGGGATGATGATACAAAGGAGTATAAAGAAGCATTGAATTGAGTTCCCATTCCTACCTTTGATGGAAGTGGTAAGCTCAGTGCTAGGGCTTGGGTTAACAAGTTGGATACATACCTTTCTCTAAAGCCTTTAACAGAAAAGAAGGCAATTCAATTTGCTACAATGCATCTTGAAGGATTGGCTTATGAATGGTGGCATCATGGCCTAGTCTCTCAACATCATGATAGGATAAATTCTTATGAGGAGTTTGTGACCAAGTTGATTAAGAGGTTTGATAGAAAAGATACTGAAGTGTACTATCGCGAACTAGCTCAACTCAAAGAAGAAGGAAGGGTTGTGCAGTATGTCGATGAGTTTCAGAAGATAGTAGTGATGGTACCTGATATGACGGACCGAAGAATCACTATGTTGTTCATTGAGGGATTGAACAATCAGATTAAGCCATTAGTAAAGGTACAAAGGCCAGTAAATTTGGAAGAAGCAATTGACTTTGCTCTAGATCTTGATACTACTCCTGTATACCAGCCTAAGAAGAAGTTCTATAAAGGTGTTAGCTCTACTCAAAGGAAACCCTCTTTTCCTCAAAAGATGACTCAAGGCATATCTGCAGCTGAAAGAGACGAGCTTAGAAGGAAGAAACTTTGCTTTTCTTGCAAGCAACCTTGGGAACCAGGACACAGATGCCTTGGTAAAGGTAAAGCTCATCTGATTGAAGTTGTATCTGATGATGGAAGTGAAGAGGAGTCACTGAGTGAAGAAGAGTCAACTCAGGATGAAGAGGAGGTTCATGAACAACCGACTCTTAATGTCACGGAAGGAACTACTGACAAAATAACATTAGCAACTATTTCAGGGGTACCTAAGTATCATGCCTTCCGCATTAGAGGAGTTGTGAAGGGTCAAAGAGTCACCTGTCTCATTGACAGTGGCGCTACTCACAACTTCATAGATGAAGGTTTGGTAGCAAGGCAGGGTCTAACAGTTGAAGACTTCGAAGGGTTTCAAATAGCGGTTGCTGATGAATTCCTGATGAGTTGTACCAGAAGGGTGACCCAACTGCAAATTCAAATGGGTGATTATTCTTTACAGGATGATTTCTATGTAGTTGGACTTGGGCATATTGACGTAGTGCTTGGAGTACAATGGTTACATTCACTTGGAAGAATAGTCCAGGACTTTCAGAAGATGGAATTGGAGTTCATGCATGAGGGAAGGAAGGTCAAGTTGAAGTCAGTATTTGATGGGAACCCTAGAGTGGTCTCAGTTAAACGCATGGAAGCATTGTTCAGGCATAATGACATCGAGTGGGCAGCACAGGTCTGTATCAAGGACAACCAGATTCTCTCTGCTGAAGAACTTTATCTTGCGGATATCCAGGCAATGTTGGATAAGCATGGAAAGGTGTTTAGGGATATACCTCCCGGCATACCTCCTGATAGAGGTTTTGAACATGTCATTGAATTGGAAGATGGGATTAAACCTGTCAACATTGCACCCTATCGGCACCCGAGACATTTCAAGATTGAAATTGAGAAGACGATCAAAGAATTGATCGATATGGGGCACATAAGGCCATCATCAAGTCCATTTGCATCATCTGTGGTGCTAGTGAAGAAGAAGGATGGAACGATGCGGATGTGTATCGACTATCGCGCATTGAACAAGAAGACCATCAAGAATAGGTATCCAATACTTAGGATTGATGAACTACTTGATGAGCTGCATGGAGCAATCTATTTCTCAAAGATAGATCTCTGATCTGGTTATCATCAAATTCGTGTTCGTGAAGAAGACATTCCAAAGACAGCATTCAGATGCCATTACGGACATTATGAATTTATGGTGATGCCGTTTGGGCTGACAAATGCACCAGCCACTTTCCAGTCCTGCATGAATCATGTTTTTAACAAGCAGTTGAGGAAGTACCTGTTGGTTTTCTTCGACGACATCTTGATTTACAGCAAGACATGGGAAGAACATCTTCAACACTTAGATGAAGTATTGAATGTCATGGAGAATCAATCTTTGTATGCAAAGATGTCTAAGTGTGAATTTGGCTTGAAGGAGATCCTATATCTGGGACATGTGATAGGAGCAAATGGAGTGAAAGTTCAAGAAGAAAAGATTGAAGCCATTCGCAACTGGCCAGTTCCCAGGAATGTGTCAGAACTAAGAGGTTTCCTAGGCCTCTGCAGCTACTACAGAAGGATTGTTAAAAGTTTCTCACAACTTGCCGCACCCTTAACAAATCTGACAAAGAAAGGGGCTTTCATCTGGTCAATAGAAGCTCAAGCTGCTTTTGACAGATTGAAGGAAGTTATGAGTACAACACCAGTGTTGGCTTTGCCAGATTTTACTAAGTCTTTTGTGTTAGAATGTGATGCTTCGAGAGAAGGTATTGGCGCAGTATTGATGCAAGATCGTCATCCCATCGCATTCAAAAGCAGAAAGTTGAAGGACACAGAAAGATTGTACTCAACTTATGATAAAGAGATGCTGGCAATCATGCATGCCTTGGCTAAGTTCCGCCAGTATCTAGTTGGATCTAAGTTTGTGGTCAGAACTGATCACAACAGTTTGAAATACTTTCTAGGGCAAAAGGATTTGAATGAAAGACAGCAGAAGTGGGTTGTGAAGATACAGGCATATGATTTCAACATTGAATATGTGAAAGGCAAGAAGAATGTGGTTGCTGATGCCCTGTCTAGAAGACCTGCTGTTTGTGCCTTGAGCAAAGTTTCAGTTGATTGGAAGTCTCAGCTTCTAGTTGAGTATTCTAAATCTAAATTTGCTTGTGAGATCATGGATGGAGTCATTCAGGATGATAGATACAAGATGGTTGATGATATCATCTATTATAAAGATAGAATCTAACTCCTAAATCGGAATTAAAGCAACAGATTTTGCAGACATACCATGATGCTCCACTTGCAGGACACCCTGGTTACTTCAAGACCTACAGACAGATTAGGGAAAGGTTCACTTGGAAAGGTCTGAAGGAAGAAGTTCTTCAGTATGTCTGGGAGTGTCTGACTTGTCAACAGAATAAGTCAGAACATACATTTCCCGCAGGATTACTCCAACCCCTGCCAATTCCAGAACATAAGTGGGAGAGTATCTCTATGGACTTCATCACAGGTCTTCCAAAGGTGAATGGAAGAGACTGCATCTATGTAGTTGTTGACAGATTAACCAAGTATGCTCACTTCTTTGCAATTCCAGTTGAGTCAACAGCACTGCAAGTAGCTAAGTTATTCTTTTGTGAAGTCTTCAGACTACATGGCCTTCCTAAGACCATAGTCAGTGATAGAGATAGCCGGTTCATCAGTGTATTCTAGAGAGAACTATTCCGATTAGCTGGAACTGACTTAACACCAAGCACTAGTTACCATCCTCAAACTGATGGACAGACTGAGATAGTAAATAAATGGCTTGAGGGATACTTGAGAAACTATGTGTCTGATCATCAGCGTGCTTGGATTAAGTGGCTATATCTGGGTGAATACTGCTACAACACCACTTTTCACATGTCAATTGGCATGACTCCCTTCCGAGCTTTATATGGGTATGAAGCAGTTTCATTTGTTGATCTAGCACTGGATGATAGTAGAGCTCCCCGCGCAAGTGAATTGATGAAGGATACTCAAGATATTTTGACAATCCTTAAGGACAATTTGCAAAGAGCTCAAAATCAACAGAAGTTGTATGCCGACAAACACCGGGTTGAACGAAACTTTGAAGTAGGTGATATGGTGTTTCTGCGACTTTAGCCATATAGACAGAGTTCTTTGAAGAAGTCAGGTGCAGAGAAATTGAAACCAAGGTTTTACGGACCCTACAAGGTATTGAGAAGAGTAGGGGAAGTGGCATATGAACTTGACTTGCCAGCAGGAAGCCGCATCCACAATGTGTTTCATGTGTCATGTCTCAAAAAGGCACTAGGACAACATGTGGTTTCATTTGATGAACTACCACCACTTGATGAAGAAGGAATGCTTGCACTTGAACCTGAAAGTGTGGTGGACATAAGGGAGAAGAAACTGCGCAACTGAAGCATGAGAGAATATTTGGTGAAATGGAAAGCGTTGCTAATGGAGGATGCTACTTGGGAAGGAGAAAAGATACTTGAGCATCCTAACCTTCAATTGCTTGAGGACAAGCAATCCCGGGAAGGGGAGACTGTCATGTCCCCGTTTCCGGCTTGAACATCAAGTGTAAAATGGATTAGCCTATTCCTCATTCTCGGAGGCTAATTCTAAATATTGAGGGAATGAATTGGTTTTTGACTAACTTAATTTATTGTTTTGCAGGAACAAGTCAGAAACCCAAAATTTGGCTAAGTCTGGAAGCCAAGAAAGCAGGAAGTTGACTCTTGGAGTCTAGGTGCTAATCCTATATCAAATTTCACAAATGAGCGCCTAATCTAGAATCATCAAGCTATCAAGCTATTTAATCATTTCAACTTGGGCGCCTTGGAAGAAAAAGATGTTTTGATCTTCAAAATGATTTATACATTGCAAATTTTCAGAGGATATGGCCAAGTTGATACTAGGCGCCCTTCTCTATCCAAACTGACTCTAATGAGCGCCTAGGGTATTGAAAGCTTGCAACTTGAGGCAAGGCGCTCTGGTAGGAAGAGTTGTTTGGTCTTCAAGATCAAGTTGCCTTGGTGAAATGAGTTAAGATGAGTGCATATTCACTCTAGGCGCCAATCACCAGATGCACAATCATGAATGGGAGCCTAAAAGCAACAAGGCGCTAAATCATGCTTCCAGGACTTTGGACTGGCGCCCAAGCATGAAGGAGGAAGCAAAAGTGTTTGAAGTACTAAGGAACCTTTGTGGAGTCATATGAATCACAAAGTGTTTGAGATGTTTTGCACCTTGAAGACTAGGTGCTATTTCATGATCCATCAACCATTCAAGTGCGCCTAGTTGATATCTACTCAAGCATGCGCCTAATCAAGGAAGTAGCCTCCAACCTTCTCACTCAGTCAAGGCGCTAATGAAGAATGATATCCTAACTCACTTCAATGACTCCAAGTGTGAGTGCTTGCAAGGGAAATGATCATTTCAAGTTGAGCACCAATTCATTCCTTCTTAAGACCAAGATGTGCGCCTAGGCGCTAGAGCATCCCTCTGCAACACTGAAATGGCGCCTTGACAAGGAAATGCTTTGGAAGGTTGAGATGATCATTAAAGGCCTCAAGATTCTTAAAATGACCTAGTTAGTTGGAATCATTGTCCAAAGCCAAAGAAGTGGTATGAAAGTGGAGGCGCAAATTTCCTTCTCTCCTACCTCCAGTTGGCGCCTAGACAGCAGAAAACCTTCCTTTTGAGCGCCTAACTTGGAGAGAAAGCTATCTTATTGCTAGTCAAGTGTTTGATGGGTGTTGGGAGACTCCTAAAGACTTCTTGTTAAGCGCCCTTCTTGGCATTCATCACCTTCAACTGGCGCCTAGATCCTGATGAAGACACTTGCAAGTGTAGGCGCACTTTCTTTGTGGTGGAGCATCAAAGTGGCGTCTAGCAATAGTAAGGCGTAGTTTCTATCTCAAATGGGCGCCAAGACATCAAACACTATCATAAAACCTTCAATGAACATTTCTATAAGTATTCATGCATGTTAGGCGTATATCTACTCTCTGGCTACCCAGTTTGGGCGCCTAGCCTTGAAGGGTATTCAACTATGACACTAGGCGCACTGGAGCATCATTCTAGCGCCCAAATTTCAAGTAGTACCTTGATCAATTTTCAATAAGCGCCTCAAGCAGATTGAATGAATTAAGTATCAAGATCCTTTTTGGATTCAGTTAAACCACATTTAGAAGTTCTTTCCAGGATAGGCGCAATCTCATGATAGGCGCACTTAGATATCCCAGACAATTCAATTTGGCGCCCAGTCAAAAGAACACTTGAATTGCGCCTAAGAAGAGGTGGTTAGGGTAGTTACACTACTTGAGCTCTCATTGGTCGATAGGATGACTTTGGGATCCGTGACAAGGTCTTTGGATAAGTTTGCCAAGTCAGGATGAGTTGTCGAGAGGAATATTCCTTTGAATATGCTCCTTGGAAAACGTGCCTTGGTTCCTCTTTGAGCATTGAAAAACGTGCCTTCATTGCCTTTTGAGAGACTATAAAAGGAGGAGCTCTTTCATTCATTTGTTATGTTATCTTTTGGCGAATTTCTTTCTGCAAAGCTTGTAGCTTGTATTCTTGAGACCTGCGAGTTTCAAGTGTTGGGGTGATGCTCCCTCAACTGACAAGGTGATGCTCCCTTGTTGTATTGTGAGGTGTTGACATTCAGTTGACATCATTGAGTTCAATTGAGTTGATCAAGTGAGGAAGACATTGTAAACATCAAGGCTTCAAGGCCTTCTTTTGTATTTCCATTTGAATAAGTTTGTAACTTCATGCTATTGAAAGCATTATCTCTGTAATAAGACATTTGCATTGAATCAAGTAATAAGACAAGTACCCAGCTTCAAGATTGATTCATTCAAGTTATTATCTTTGATATATATATGATTCAGTTGTTGAGTAGTTGATTTATCTAAGTTAAGGAAAAATTTTAGTAGAACTAGTTGGGTATCTTACAAAATTAGGGTTTATGTCCGTTTCGAGATTTTCAGTGTTGGAAATGGAGCATCTTGGCGAGACCTTTCCAACGATCTATATATCACTGAATTCCAAGTAGTCTTTATTCCCATGTTCTTCCTGTAGTTGTGGGAAATAGTCATACACCTGAGTGTCACTAGATAGAGTTCCATGGGTTTTTAAGCTAGGCCACACTACCTAATTACTTGATATAGCATAGAACAAATAAGAACACACGTGGAAGGTATTTTTCTTATGAAAATTCACAAGTTGGTGATCCATATGATCACTGTTTAATCTAGCCCAGTCGACATATTGCAACTCACTATACATCACCAATATGAATTGACACATCTATTTTTCAAAAGAACTAGAGTCATCATTTCCCACTACCCTATGCAATAGGGGAATCATGTCTGATATGACCTCTTTGAAATGAGCTCTCATTAACTTCTTGGGAACTTGAGATTTTCCCATCTTTTCATTTTTAAGCCAATGCTTGGCAATAGTTGTCAAACACCAATCTTTCCTATCAAAGAAATAATTCCACCCAATTTCCACAGACATATGTACAAATTCGTCCCTTTCCAACAATTTGAGAACATTACCTAATGACTCAACATCCAATCTGGCAATTACAAACCCATCAAAAGACCTAACTTCCTGGGATTTAGTGTTGTAATTCTTTACACATGCAAGGACTAGATCGGGGCATTGGATTACTGGTGGAAACCCTCCCGCATAAGCAAGGCCACTAGCAAATGTTTTCTCAGCCAACGCTGACCTGCGGTTTTCATTCATCCTTTTCCAAAAGTCATTGAAGTCAATATGTCCCAAATTAGTGTCTTTAATTTTTGCGAGATTGTTCCCTATGATGGAAGTCACATCAAAACCCTGGTACTTATATTTCATTATAACAAACTTCACTAGCCACCAAATGTAGGAATCGAGTTTTTAACAGAATTTGAAAGGTTACGGTTGGATGGACAACATGCATGGATATATTAGTTCCAGAAGCCATCATTGATACTAGAGAAGAAATTGAGGAATAGGAGCATAACAGAATATCTAGTGCACTGGAAGAATCTCCCAACTGAAGATGCTACTTGGGAAGGAGCAGAGATACTTGAACATCCAAGTCTATGGTTACTTGAGGACAAGCAATTCTGAGAAGGGCGAACTGTCATGTCCCATTTTCAGAAATAAAGTAATTGGAAGACCCAAGCCTATTTCCTTATTTTCTGCAGGCTATACTAATGTTTTAAGTTAGTCCTAGTAATATTATTTTTAAACATTGTAAAAGAACAACTTAGGTATTATTATTAGTTTAGAATGTTAGATAAAGTGGGTGTTCTAAATGGGACTTAATAAGGCCTTTTGTAATATTTTATTAAAATGTTTTCAAGTGAGCACTTTTGGAGGGAAACATTCGGAGGGAAAAAGGAATTCAAAATAAGGGCACCAAAATGGAATCTATAAAAGAGAGGCAATCACTCAAAAAGAGATCATCCTTTTTTATGAGATCAAAATCCCTTCTTTCATAGCTTCAACATCCATGTTCAACTATTGCACCTAAGGACAAAAACCTTGGAGTGTGGAGATTCGAAGGACGAAAACCCTCTTGGTTTCCAGGAAAGAGTAGAGAACGAAAACTCTTTGTTCTTTGAGGCATTTTCATCCAAGAATCGCATTGTGTTGAAAAGTTTACAATTTAATTCCAATTTTTCAGCATGGTATACATTCCAAAGTAGAAGAAGCGTTCTGAAAGATCGATAAAGGGAAGTGTGATCATTCACACAGTGGTTGTTGTTCTATGTGTTGATGTGGTTTTTATGACAACAACAACATTTAGAATAAAACACTGGGTATCTTATCCTCTCTTGAGAAAAAGCCTCTCGGGTGCTGAACTACGTGATCACAAAGAGCGCTCCAAGGTTCCTTTTGAGTTAGGTCTTGACTAGTATGGGATAAACTCAGTGGAATGATGTGATTCGCTGGTAATCACAAAGGGACTTACGTAGTTGTTCTTAGTGCTGTCTTCACGGAGGGAAGGGAAAAGTCTGGATGCTATTACTTCTTTCGGAGGAAAGACTTGGACTTCATTGTTTCTTCCAACGGAGAGACTGGGATTTCACTGTTTCTTCCAAGGAATGATTTGAATTTCACTCTCTTCTAAGGAAGATAGGCGAAGACTGTTAGTTCTACTTAGGGAATGATTTCTTAGTGAGGCTCCTTACGGACTATTCCTAATGAAAACCTAAACAAAGTGCAAAAGAGATAAAGGTTTGACGAATCTAATTGATGCAAAAGATCACTGTTGATTCATAGAAACTGGAACCACACTCAGCTTCGTCATCAGGGAACAACTTAGGCAGAGATGGTGCAATCTTTTGGGGTGCAAGTGATGATTTTCAGACTGCTTCAACATAGAACCTGGAAATGAAATATGTAGAAACAATCGAAGTTAAGTTCAAAGTGAGTTTAGGCCAACCATACACTGTGATATGCAAGCCACATACCACAAATGGTAAGAACTAGAAGTTTCAATCATGCATCAACAAAAACGCTTTTCATCATTCTAACCAAGGAATACTGAAAGATAATAAAAATGAAACAACTTCAAAATTTGGAGCTTAAGATTTACTTCGAAGAAACAAAAAACCATGCCATAATCCAAAGAATATCACAAACACCAATCCATAATGTCCATATATTGATTTGGAAAATGTTCTTACAACAATCTTGTTGGTCCTTCAAAGTTGCTTGCTCCAGGAATGGAGTGCTACAGAAATGAGAAACTAACTTGCTATTTGCTCTAGAGAATGGAAAAATGAGAGAGAGCCTGAGAGAGAATGAAATGAGGCACCCCAACCTTTATATAGGTAGCCAAAAGCACCAAAGAGGGGAGGAAATCAGATTTCCTTGGAATCCATGCTAGAATTAGGTCACAGGAAACCCTAGGAAGGGGGTAGGTAAGACTGACATCCTCCTGACGCATGAGAAAGTGCCACCTGTCCTAGGCGCCCAAGCTGACTGGGACCCCCCCTACAAGGCAAAGTCTAGTCCTCTGACACTTCCTGTTCCTTGGTCTCAACTTCCACGAATCTAGTCAGGAAAACTTCCAGTTCTTCCATGGGAACGCTAGGCATGTTTTCCAGTTTGTATTCCATGACTGACAGGGTGGTGGTGCAAGCAACAAGGACATTCTCCCAATCCGTTCTTAGCTCTTGGATACTGTTCATGAATATCAGGAACATGGATGCATCCTCAAAATGTGATCCCTGGGTAGGATAGGCAGCCTTGAAGTATATGCTTTGCGTCTTCCTTCTCAAATTCTCCATGTCAATGACTCCATCCTGCCCTACTTCTTGATCGAACCATGCCTCCACGGAGACGAGGATCTTGTCCTGGATCTCCCTTAACATCTCATGAGCCTGGGTGGTGTCACCTTCTATCTTCTCAAGGTTGTCCCTCATCATGATCAAGGCGGAGTACCAGCTGAGGAAATCGTAGGCTGAATTTGCTTGTATCACTTTGTCTCTCACCAAGTCTTGTTTTGGAGTGTTCATTAATGCCTTCAGCCTTGGGATGGTTTCCTCCCGGACAACAGTGAATTCTTGACAAGCCTCCAGAACTGTCTGAATCCTATCTATAAGGGCGCCAACCCTTCCATACACTTGGACGAGATCCTCCACGAACTTGTGAGCTCTTTCCGAGACTTTCTCTATCCACTCCTTTGCTGCATGCCTGGCCGCTCTCATCACCTCTAACTCCGTCAGTGAATCCCTGGAGATGCTTGCAGGTTGGGCAATTGTTCCTTGGGCGGATTGCAGCGGGCCCATGAGGTGCTGGATATATTGTTTCAATTCCTCATTCTCTTTCTTCAACTGATCCTTCTTTTCTTCTTCCTTCTTCAACCTTTCCTTGATGGCTATCACGGAATCTTCTAGTTCCTCCACTTCCTGCCTCCTTGTTGTTTGTCCCAAGTTGACCGTCACTACGTCATACTCCTCAGGGTTAATATCCTCTTTAGCCTTGTCCATCCTTGGAACTGTAATTTCTACTTGTCGAGATCCCGACTCTCCTCTGATGATCCTCGAATACTTCTTGGCCTTTTTCTTCTCCACAGGCTTGGCTATCCTGGTCAGGAGGTCTTCCAGCTCGGCGGATGGATTATGTTCCATGACGGACTTCTTCTTTAGTTTGTCCTAGAGCCATTTGGGTCTTGTGGATTGAATGTTATTCGCTTGAGTCTTATGCTGTTCCTAACTTCCTTGCTGCATGGGTACTTCACCGGAATTGAATTCCTCATTCAGGAATTCTAGGTCTGGGTCATGAAGTATCCCATCGATCTGGACTGCCTCTTGATTCTGCGAGGAATGAATAGGAGTCCTCATGACCGGGGTGGAAATTTCATGTCGCATGGACTCTGTGGATTCACTATCACTCCCCTTATTCTGTTCATCTGGAATCACCTCCTCCTCTTGGTGGCTCCTATCCCTTGGGATTGATTCCTCCTCTTCGGGTTCTCTTTCCTCAGCAGTTGATTGTACATTGTCATTCGGAAACAGATCGACCTCATGGACAAAAGATGTTCTGGCTGAGTGCGGTTTACTGGCATTCCGTTCCTCTTGTACTGGCTTCCTGGTGGATTCCTTTAGAGCCTTTACCCTCTTTGCTGGTGGATCATCAGATGGCCTGCTCCTTGCCTCATGTCTCCTTGTTCCCTGATCCTTCTCGGGTGATCCTTTGGTCATTTCCTCGTCAGAAGACTGCGACTCCAAGTTTCCCATCAAGTCGTAATTTGGGCGGATGCCCTCCTTAAGCAATCTCTCGGTTTGCTGGTCTATCCACTTCTTAGTTCCTATCAACACTGGCGTCATCAATTCATCCAAGTGGGTGATTTTTGGTTCAGACCAATTAAGTGCTAGGAGAGGTTTATCCTTTTCATGTTCAAAGAAGGGCTAAACTCGTCTTCTATCCTCCTTGACTTGATCTGGAACAGAGAAAACACTAGTAGCCCTGATCACATCCAAGGACAACCGGGAGCACATTCTCCTTCGTATCTCAAAGTCATCCTCAACATTCGCCCAATGATCCTCCAGGTGTATCTTGTGTCAGTGTTTCCTTCCACAGGATGCCCGGGTGGTGTTGAATGGATCGAAGTCCGCTCTCGAACTATGAGTTACTAGGTTGTAAAACTGTAGTTCCTCGTTGGACCTCTCCGCGACCTGGAGGGATGGGCACACCTCAACGACATCTCCAATATGGATTGGGAATGGTATTCCGGCCTTCTTTTTCTTCTTCTGGACTTTATCGTAGGTGAAAACTTGCCGTGTTAACTCCAGCAAGACTATCTTATCCGAAGGATACCTTGGCAGTCTATACGGATAACTAGAGAATCCCTGCACTCGGATGTAAGTAAACTTTGGAAATTGGTGAACCAGGAACCGTACTTCCTGACCAACTGCATGGCCTCCGGTTACAACCTCTTATGAGTGCCTCCTTGTAGCATTCTGGTGATGTGCATAGAGAATGCGTCGTTGTACTTTTTGAAATGCTCTATATTTTGGAGGTGTAGCTGCATGTGACAATCATATACCCTGACTTATTCTCTTACGTTTCCAACATGTCCCCTTCACGACAACCCTCTGTACCTATAATTCCTTGCCAGCATGTAGATGACGTAGGAACTCATGTAGAATGCCTTGGATTCCTCCAAATTCTTGAACTGCTCGTCAATGTTATCACTAATGAGTTGGGCCCAATCAATCATCTTCACTCTGGAGGTTATCTCTCCCACGTATTAGAACATCCAAGGCTCGAAGGTGGAGGACTGAGGAGATCCCATGACCCTGTTCAGTAGGACAACGAGATCTCCGTACACTTGCTGGAAGTCTGATTTGAGGAGTCCTTTGGGCAGCTTGGAATGATGAGGTCTCCTTTTTTCCATCCATGTGTTGTTGATGACTCCCAGGCAAGCTCCAGGACCAGCTTGGAAATATCAAGTGCCTCCTCTTTGCTTTTGTAGACGACGGGGCCGTAGGTCGGGATGTTGAAGGCCTCTGCAATCCTTTCCTTGGTCAAGTAGGCTATCACTTTGTCATTGGGACCCATAATCTATCGGCGCTCAGGATCATAATGCATAGAACATTCCACGATCAACTCGGAGCAAGGTATGGCAGGCGGGAAGCATGCGGCAGGCACAATTCCGCTTAGGACCAGCTTTATTGCGAGTTTAGATGGAGGGTGCCCCTCTGTTCTGTACATCCGCTTCTTGATTTCTTCCATGCTTGCAGGTTTGATGTTCGTGTCGCTCACATTCTTCCACTTCGAGGCGATCCTGGACTTCGGAAGTGTTCCCTTGAGGACGTCCCGCATTTGGGCTTGTCGTGAAGAACCGGCCTTGGCACTTGCCATGCATCTGTGGAAGCAAGGAAAAGACAAAGGGTAAGATCAAAAGGCAAGTGCAAGGATAGGTAAAGAGGTTTTATTTCCAAGCAGGCGGAACAAATTGAGTTAACTTATTCATGTGGGACTAAATTTCATGAACCCTAATGTATTTTCAAATGCATATTGGAAGGAAGGATTAGTAACTAAAAACACTCCAAGTGAAAAAGACCTATCTCTTACTTGCGCAAAACCTGTCCTTGAATGATAAACTTCTGATTTTTCAAGTTGATTTCTGATTTTATGAGGGATTTTCTGATTTTCTAATAAACTTCTGAATTGTGTGTAGGAATTTGTGCTTCTCTAATGGATTTGTACCAAGAAATCTGCTCTTCAACCTCAACAATTTCAACCCTTCATGAAGAATTTTATCTTGGAATGATGAACTCTGCCCTTGGAATGCAGAAATCTGCTTTAATCCTACAGAAAATGCTTCTCTTATGAAGGATTTTGTCTTGGAAATGCTAAAATCTGCTTCTTCCTTGATGCAATTCGCCCTCGTAATGATGAAATCTGCTCCTTGGGTGTTGAAATCTGCTTTTTAGTGTTGGAATCTGCCCTTTTTTACTAACTTCTGCTTTGTATTTGCTTTGGATTTGGGTTAGAATGAGCTTGGGCACACCCCCTTATATAGGCATTCTAACTTAACTTTCCACTTGGCCGACTGGGAATGGCCGACCTAGGTTTTACACCTATTTTTTTTTTTACTTCTAACTGCCATAGTTTATGAGTTGGCTGACTTGCTATTTTGTCTTTTCCTCCCAGGCGGTGGTGCATTTTCAAGGTTGTCGGGGACTTTGTCCTGTTGCAGAATCCTTCCTTGATTTGGGCGCAAATTTGATGAGGTCGGGGATTCCTTGTCGTTAGGGAATCCTTATCCTTGAGCGCAATTTTCTCAGTGTCATGGATTCATATTCCTGAGCGCATATTCCAGATGGTCCTGGATTTTGCGCCCTAGGAGTCGGGACTTCAAGGTCTTGATGGAATTTCAATCACTTTCGCAAGTTTTTAGATTTTGGCAAGGAATTCTTCATTTGTCTTGGAATTTTATGCTATGGCGTGCATTTTCTTTGTTAAGGATTTTCGCAATTTCGACGGGGTCGGGGATTCCAAGGCGTCACGGAATCATTCCTAGGCGCAAATTCTGGATGGTCTTGGATTGTTACTTATCCTGGAGAAATTTCTTGACCTGGGCGCAAATTCCACTAGCCTCAGGAATTCCTTATCCTTGGCACAAATTGAGAGGTATTCTGGAATTCCTTGTCACTAAGGAATTCTTCCTTGCCTCAAATTCCAGAGGGTCAAGGATTGTGCGCCTGAGGAGTCAGGGCTTTAAGGACTTAATGGGCATTTTTATTACTTTGACAAGTATTCTCAAAATTTAGACAAGGAAAGCTTCACTTGTCTTTGGAACTTAATCTCTGATGCGCATTTTTCCTGACCTCAGGGAAACCATCAACCTGAGCGCATTTTTCTCAGTGTCAAGGAATCTTCCACCTGAGCGCAAATTCCACCTTGTTCAAGAATCCACTATTCAGAGCGCACTTCCAGACTGTCAGGGAATGATTTTCCAGGGTACAAATTCCACTTTGTTAGGGATTCTAGAATTCTAGCGCAAATTCCTCCCTATCAAGGATTCCTGACTTGTAGTGCACATTTCATCCCCAACTGGAATCTTTATCCTGAGCTCTCTTTCCAGTCTGCCAGGAATCCAGTATCCAGAACAAGGTCACAACTTTCTCAGTGGCATGGAATCTTTTACTTGGGAATGATTTTTGAATTCATTGTTGAAATTTCACTAAGTCTTGGAATCTTCACTTGTGGAATTCCCTCCGGGAATTCCTCTTTGAGCAGTGGCGCACTTTCAAGGGGGTCTTGGAATTTTGCAGTCATGGAATTTCCTGTCCAGGAATTCCTTTCTTGCAAAGGGCGCATTTTTCAGAGTGTCATGGAATCCTGCTCTTTGGAATGATTCCTGAACTCCTGTTTGCAAATTTCACTAAGTCCTGAAACTTTCACTCGTCGAATTCCCTCCTGGCCATGGTTGCACTTTTCTAGGGGTCATGGAATCTTCACTGTAGAATTCCTGATTTTCTGACTCATTGGGATTTCGCACTTGTCAGTCGGGATTTCAAGGCCCTTGGCAAGAAATACCAAGTCCTAGTGCATTCTGGTCTTTGGATTTAGGAGTTTGGAACCGGAATTGGGATGGACCTTGGAGTGAGAGCTAAGACGAAGACTTTGAATAGAGACCTTTTGGACTGAAATTGTGGACAGAGACTTCCGGACTGGAATTGTGGATCAGGATAGCCTATTCGTCTCGGAATCTCATGCTGGGAGTGAAAGGGTTCAGATCCTTCTCTTGGAATGACGGATCCCCACCATGGACTAGCCAGGTTAGTCTAAGGTAAAGTTTTAGGGTTTCAAAACATCTTCAGGAGGGATCCTTCATTTTTCACCACTTCGAGTATCAGTGAGCTAACTGCTTAGAACTTCATTCCTAGTCAAGTGGAAACTGAGCAAGAAACCACGGAATCAGAGCAAAACTCGAGCTGGGCCAAAAAGAGGGGGCCCCATTTGCAATGGGGGTGATGTTGTAAAAAGGTCACAACACTATGATTTATCTGTTGTTGCACAACAATTATTATTATTATTATTATTATTGAGATCTTGTATCAGTTATCATATTGCTTGAAGTCTTGTTACCCAATATTTTGCCTTTAATTGCTCATTATAAATGTGGGCAAAATTCCAGATTAAGTCCTCGCTTCCCTTTCCTTTTGTTCTTTTTCTATGTGAAAATTCTTGAAGTCTGTGGAACCTTTTCCTTTCTTTGTCTATGTCTTTGTTCATTTGCAAACCTAGTCAGTGGTTTCTCGAGTTCTCAAACCTACCGATCAAGCGATTTGATCTTTTTGTTTTATATCGGCATGTTTTACGAATCTCTTACTTGAACTGTTCTCTAAATCTCCTTTATCAGCCAACTTTATGTTTTGAAAACTTCATATTCTCCCGATAAGTTTGTTCTCAAGTTTACCTTCTTACCGATGAAGGAAAGATTAAGCGAAAGTGGATATCGGCAAAAACATCAATTTGTAAACTTTTATTTCCGCCGAGCGTCCGTTTTCAAGATCTTTAGTTCACCAATTGAACGATTTATTGACAAAAGAGTTCACTAATGGAGATGAAGCTTGCATGCATCGCTGATACTTCTAGTTAATGAAGCTTTCAATTCATTGATGTTGGTTTGGTAAAAGTCACTTCTGCTGACGTGCACAAGAAAAGAATAATACATTTTCATAAATTCGCGGGAGTAAATTCTCACTTGTGGCTAGTCCTATCGCATTTAAAACCTCTGGAGCTCATTGATGAGGCATACCCTTGTTGTAAGTGTAAATATAAAATGGGGTTTTTCAAAGCTTTTTACACCTTGTTTCATTTCTAAATGCTCCGCTTATAGTAGTAGTTGCTCCAGTGGTTTGCTTCAATTCAATCAACTCACAGTCTGTGAAGGTCAAGGTTAGTTGATCACAAGCCTCTTTACATACTCGTTTTGTTGGTAGTGGAGTTTTTCAGTTGAGCCTTGTTGTTTCAATCAATTGGAGTTTTCATGAGGTTCATCTAGAGGAGGCAACTCTACTAAAGGAGTGTAATCCTGTCCAAGTGCCCTTTTGAGGTACGAAACATGAAAAACATTATGAATCTTGTTGTGCTTTGGCAACACAAGCTCATATGCAATCTTTCCAATTCTTTGCCTGATTTTGTAGGGCCCGCAGAATCGAGGTTTGAACTTCTCAGCTCCACTTCTCTTGAGAGAAGACTATTTGTATGGCTGTATTCTCAAGAAAACCATATCTCCAATCTTAAAAGTTTGCTTAGTGCGACATTGATCTACATAAATTTTTATCGATTCTATATTTGTTGGAGGTTTTCGTTGAATGACTTCAAACTATTTTGGTTGTCCTTAACCAAGTCTCTAGCTCCTAGCACTTTTCTATCAATGATTATCAAATTAATAAAAATTGTGCTTCATAACCATACAAAGCCATGAATGGAGTCATGCTGATTGACATATGATGGGAAGTGTTGTAACAATGCTCTCCCAGATAGAGCCATTTGATCCAAGTTGATTGCTACCCTCCTGCATAGTTCATCAAATACCCCTCAATCCATTTGCTTATAATCTCTATTTGCCCATCCATTTGGGGGTGATAGCTGGTATTGGGTGTCAACTTGGTTTCTATCAAATGAAAAAGCTCCTGCCAAAATATACTAAAGAACCTGCTATCTCTGTCACTCACTATGTTCTTAGGCAAACCATGAAGTGAGAAACAATTCAGCAACTTGTGGTGCAATGAACTCAGAAAATATTGCAAAGAAATGAGCATATTTAGTGAGTCTGTCTACTACAAATATGCAGCCCTTACCCTGAACTCTTGGGAGGCCGTTGATGAAGTCCATAGAGATGCTCTCCCATTTTGTACTAGGGATCAGTAGGGGTTGTAGTAGACCTGTTGGAAACATCTGTTCTGATTTGTTTTGCTTGTAGGTAACACACTCTCTGATATGTTTGAGGACATCTCCTTTGAGTCCATTCCAAGATAATCTCTCCCTAATTTGCTTGTAATGAAGTATCTTGGATGACCTGCCAAGAGTGTATCATATATTGCTCTCAAAACTTTATTCTTCACCTTTGATTTTGGGACGAGATAGACTATATTCTTGTAAAGGATGAGATCATTTGCTACCTTAAATCTGTCATCTTGAAACTTGCCATCAAGTTAGTAGCAAAAGTGTTTTTGGTGTACTCTGCTATTATAGTGGCTTTCCAATCAACAGAGATATCAAACATAGAAGATAAGATTGGTTTTTTAGATAGGGCATCTGCTACAACATTGTTCGTACCCTTAACATACTCTATATCAAAATCATAAGCTTGAAGCTTACTCACCCATTTCTACTGTCTGTCATTCAAATCTCTTTGGATGAGAAGGAATCTCAAGTTGTTGTGGTCTGTCTTAACCACAAATCTACCATCAATTAAATATTGTCTAAACTTGGCCAAGGTGTGCATAATGGCCAACATCTCCTTGTCATAGATTGATAATCCCTTTTCTGTCTCTTTGGGCTTTTGACTCTCAAATGCTATTTTACTTTAATACTGCTTCAATCCCTTCTCTTGAAGCATTACATTCAAACACAAAGGGAAGTAAGAAATTCGGAACAACTAACAGAGGGCATGAACTCATTACCTCTTTGAGCTTGTCAAAAGCTCGCTGTGCTGATTTTTTCCATGAGAAGGCTCCTTTCTTTGTTAAGTTTGTCAAGGGTGTTGCCAATTGCAAGAAACCCTTAACAAATCTTCTGTAGTAATTGCAAAGGCCAAAAAATCCTCTCAACTGTGTCAAGGTGTTTGGAGGAAGCCAATCTCAGGTTGCTTGTATTTTTTGCTGATCCACTTGGACACCTTGGGCACTCATGATATGCCTCAAGTACAAAATCTTTGTCATCCCGAACGCACACTTGGAATTTTTTGCGAAGAAAGACTGTTGTTCTAGAATGCCCAGTATCTCTTCTAGATGCCTCAAGTGGTCTTCCCAAGTCTTGCTATAAATAAGAATGTCATCAAAGAACACTAGCACAAATTTTCTCAGTTGTTTATTGAATACTTGAGTCATACAAAATTGGAAAGTAGCAGGTGCATTTGTCAAGCCAAAGGGAATGGCTAGAAACTTAGTGTCCATAATGACACCTTAAGGTTGTCTTGGGAACATCCTCCTCTCTTACCCTTATTCGATGTTACCCTAATCTAAGATTAATCTTGGAAAATTATAGTGCTCCATGAAGCTCATCAATCAACTCATCGATCCTGGAACTTGGGTATCGAGTTTTGATATTCTTCTTGAGGGCTCTATAGTCAATGTACATTCTCATCATGCCATCCTTATTCTTGACCAAGACTATAGAAGAAGCAAAGGGACTAGAATTTGGTTTGATGTGACCCATGTCCAAGAGCTCTTTGATAGATTTCTCTATTTACTCCTTGTGCCTTTTGGGATGGCAATAAGGAGTAGTTATGATAGGTTTGGAACTTGTTTCCAGTTCTACTATGTGCTGAAATCCTCTGTTTGGTGGCAATCTTGGATGTATGTCATTAAACACCACGCTATGTTTATCCAGAATAGACTGAATATCTACATGATAGGTTTTTTACCCATGGATGAAGTTGTGGTTGTCACCAAGCAGTGTGCTACCCAAACTACTTGTCCTCTGCGAAAAGCTCTCTCCATCCTCTTTGGTGAGACTACTTTTGGGGCTCCATTTGCGATGCCTCGGAGCACTACTTCCCTCCCTTTTGATTTGAACTTCAGTTCCATGGTTTGATATTTCTATGCAAACTCCTCGCGGGAATGTAACCATTGTACTCGTAAGACCACGCCGGTCTCTCCTAGACCCACAACATATAAATCATCAAACACCTTGTGACTACACATGGTGATGCTTAGTTGTTGGATCTTCTTTATGCAAGGAATGGTGAAGCCATCTGCTACTATGACATTGAATCCCTAAAAGACTTCTGTTTTCAATCCTCTTTTGGCTACCAAACCTTTATCTATAAAGTTGTGGGTTGCCCCACTATCAATTAACATTTTAGTCTTCTACCCATGCAGAACTCCACAAAGTCTGAAATTGTGATACTTGGGAGCACTAGAAAGTGCGGCAAGGGTGCCTCTTGGAGTTTCTTCCTCTTCCTTCTTTTCAGGTTAGTGTGGATGCCTAGCAACGTTGAATTGAATGCTAGAATAATACTATAAGTTGGCAATAACCTTTCTTCTTTGTTAGTGAACACTCCTCTTCCATTTCATGTTCTCCAAAGGTGGTTGGTCTTGAGGTGTGGTGTGAGGTGCAAAGAAGGCATTTACATTGCCCCCACCCTTGGACAAGTATCCACACAAGGCTGTTGTGAAGGTTCATCCGCTTCCAAAGGTCCAACTCCTGCCTTATTAGACGACAATCCAAGAGTTGTATTTGCTTTCCACATAGGCCTCAAGTGACAACAAAGCTTGGTGGCTGTAATAGGAGGGCAGTTTTTGTGATCCCTGATGTCATGCCCTAAAACCTTTGACAAATGCCATTTGAAGTAGTGAATGCCCCCACCACATTCAACTCTACAAATATTGGATTTCAATTTCTTGGAATCAGGCACAAGCTTTCAATTGGTCTATGCAAGATCACTTTCACATGTTATGATCAGCTGAAATTAACAAAAATATGCATGGGAACAGCCATTAAGTTTACTTGAAAACCCTAAAAAATTCCCCAAATCTAACCATAATAAAAATCATTTTAGGGCTATTAAAAATTAAAAAACCCAGAGCTAACCTTAAACAAAAAAGTAGAATAGGGTTAGGACTAGATCTGAGTGTTTATTAAAAAACATGCAGTTAGGGCTTGGTTAGGGAAATAGGGTTTCAAGGTATAAGCTTTTTAAGTTTAAACCCTAATAGTTAGGTTTTATCTTAAAAACCCTAACCATTAGGGTTTAAAGCTTAAACTTCAGCATTTATAACTTTAAAAAATGCCTAACAGAAGTATGAGTGCCTTGGTGTGCCCTAATTGATCAAATGTTCAATAACAACAGAAGTACAAGTTCAAAGCTTCGATGTGCAGTTGCATTATGATAACATCAAAATCTGTAGTGTAAAATTGAGGGGAAACAATTATTTTATAGGAAAAAATGATAAAACCAGTTTAATCCCAATAAAATCATGCCTTGAAGTTTTTTGTCCAATTTAAAAAATCAACAATAACATTTGGATCAGATTGCCATTCTTCCCGTTGGTGATTTTTTTCATTTTATGCTTATCCTGTTGAGATTGTCCAATGTGCCTTTTTTTCTTGCTTGATGACCAAAGTTTAGTTTTTCCAAATGTATTTTGACATTCTCATTGCTTTGAAGTATTTATTAAGGATGTTGTGCTTTTCTTCATCATATCTTGAAATTAGGCATACTTGGTCTAATTGCCCCTTCTGAGTCATGTAATATGTTTTCCTATATTGTTTCTAATCAGTTGTGAGATATTTATGACTCAAAAGTCTAGGCAAGTATTATACTTTGATCTGATTTTTATTATTACTAGCTCCTTGATGCTACTCTTGTTTCTTGTTCCTTCAGGAGAACATGCTATGGATTATCTGAACTTGGATGACAAATCTATGGGAATGTTCTGGGTTCTATCCCATACAATGACTCAACCAGCTTGTGATGCAATAATGAATTGGTTGAATTCTAGTGGCATGACTGAGCTCCCACTGCAAGGATCCATTAGTCAGCCTAGTGAGCGATATGTCTTAATGCATGAGACTCGCCCTTTGCCAATGTCATTACTTTCTGGGATTTCTCTCCACTTATGTGTGCGTCTCACTGCCCAGATTGAGGAGACAATGTTTGCTGGACAGGTATAATTGATTAAAAATGGTGATGCTGTAATCTCAATGTGTGTGAAAGCAAAAAGCTCTATCCTTTAGGAAAAAATCTGCATATTTATTTGACTGCTTCCTTTTTATAGGAAAATTTTGCTTTTAAATTCACGAGTCTTAATAAGGTGTTTTGTATGGCCAGCATATTTGTCAGTTGCATTTCTTAGACCCTTCTACCAAAGGTGGTTTTGTTTATTGGTGGAATTAATTGAAAGCCTTTTAGTACTATTATGTTAATATTATCCTTGTTCTGTATGCATGCTAACATAATGTTGTGTGTATGCATGACTTCTGACACTTACCTCATTAGTTACTTGTACTTTTAACATATTTCAATTTGTTTCTTGTCATGGTCTAGTTACATCAATTGAGTCATTAGAAATTCTATGTTTGGCGGTTACTCATTTTAGGTTCATCCCTGTGTTTCGGCTATTGTCATTTTTTTCCTCATTTTGCTTCGTGGCTATGGCCATTTTGCCCCAGTCCTTTGCTATTGTACCTGCTCTACATGCCAGTCTCTTTGATCTATTTTTGGCATTGATGGACATTAATATAATTTCTTATTTTCTTTTTTCTTCATATTATGCCTATGATAACTCCAAAGACATAATCACTCTTGAAGAACTGCCGTGAGTTGTTTATTACTCTGGTTGTTTATCACTGTCCTAAGAAAAAAAAACAAACAATTTGATTTGATAGGGGTCTAAAACCCAATTTTGATGGGATGATCCTCTATGAAGGCTATGAATGATAAAAGTCAAGTCTTAATGTTATGAATGTGTGTTAATATTTTACATAAGTCAATCAAATTTTGGTGGTATGTAGTGTAACGAAATAAGTGTATGATTATAATGTGTAATTATAAATAATTTTTGAGCAGCAACTTATGACATCGTTTTCAATTTATTGGTTGAAAGAAAATGAAAAAGAGTTTAAAGTTTGCTAAGACATGATGGTTAACTTGTTGATAACCTGTGATTGAAAACAAGAAAAAATGATGATGTAAGAATGTATAATTTCATTTTAAAAGCTCTTTGAAAAATAGACATGAAGGTTGCTGACAGTATCTTTAAGAGATGATTTCTTGGGGCATTTTCTCTATAATACAAGAAGAAGAAGAAGATTGCACATAAGTGAGGAGTGAGAAGCCAACAGAGTACATGAAATTTCCTATTTCAGGTGATGATAAAGATGGATCATTTGCAGTTGAAGTTGTTCCAGAGAACATGGTAAAACTGGCAAAGGATGGAGTTCTGGTGCAGTGATTGCATACAAGAATGATACATTCATCAAGAGTGCTTAGACCATGCTTTTAAATTTTTAAATATTGTTATGTCTGTAATAATTAAAATTTTTTATTTGCAATACATCTGTGCATCTTTAATATAATAATATTCGCAATAATTGTAACCCACCAATACATGATGTATGTTAATGAGGGTATGAAATCACACAAGAACAAGAGATTGAGTTGACAAGAAAGCTGTAGAGGGCGGACAGAAAAACAAAGTCCAGTCAGTAAGTGCTATATGCACAGTAAGTAGATGCATGGTCATACAAATCGCCTAGACCAAGGATTGGAGATTATGTGGTAGTGATGTAATATTAGTGGGCATAAAAGTGACAATTGCATTACAAGGCAATTAAAATTGAGAATGAGAGAATCAAGGGCATTTGTAATTTACACTCAAAATCAAGATAAGGAGGAAGCATATCTTGTAGGAAGAAGCATATCTTGTCCTTGCTGTTAAGAAGAATGAGATAAAATAAGTTCAAGCTATTAAGGAATGGTCAAGAAAAGAGGCAAAATAACTGCATCATTGATGTCAAATGAAAGAAAAGCAATCACACTCTCTTATGGCAATGAGGAGGAAAAGTTCTGACATTTTTGAAATTCCCTTTATTTTATTTAAAATATTCATGGTGGGATCTCCCATGTGGGACCCAACATCCCTTGAATACCCATCCTTGTGTTCCCCCATGCTACCAATTCTGCATCCCCCAAAATGGGGTAGCACAGCCTTTCCAATACTATTTTCTAGACATTTAACAGTTCCTGTTTCACTGGCTATTATGCTTCATTGTCTGCATATTTGCAATGCGTAGTGTTTTATACCAGGGCACTGCTGATGCTTAGTAAGGAATGCAAAGAGTGACCTTTTTAAGGAGATAATTAATAGTAATGGTTGCAAAGCCAATTAACATGTACGTCATGGGAAGTGAAATTTATTGGTTTTGCAAAAGCAATCTGCAAAAATGTTATTTTTAAATTTCTAAATAAAAGGCTATAATGGAAAGAAAGAAAACATATTATCAAACTGATCTTTCTTTAACATCATCAACATATTCCTTAATTATACATGCAATATTAATTATCTAAAGTTAGTTCCCTTTGTACAATTTTACTATGAGATCGATTAAGCATAAACTCCTTTGTACTTTGTGGCATGCTTTATATTAGAAGATTTGACATGGTCATGTTCTGCTGAAGGTTGTGCCAAGCATTGCAATGGTGGAAACGTATGTGAGATTATTATTAGTTGCTCCTCATTCATTGTTTCGACCTCACTTTAATGTATGTATGTTCTACCATTTGATATTGTATGTTGGTCTCATTTCAATTTCAGTTGCAATTTAGTAAATTGGTTAGAGAAACCTTCAAATATGTGAAGTTGAAAAAAATGATTGTTATTAAAATGCAGTCTTTATGCAAATAATATTTTGTTAGAGTATTTATATATATAAGTAGATGAAACACTTCAAATGGTACCTTGTTTTTTTTCCATTTTGGAGCAAAATATTATGAGCTTGACATGAATTTTAACTTAAAATTCAGAGCTTATATTGTCCGTTTATGTACACCT
Organism: Cunninghamia lanceolata; assembly: GCA_027924645.1. Classification (NCBI taxonomy): domain Eukaryota; kingdom Viridiplantae; phylum Streptophyta; class Pinopsida; order Cupressales; family Cupressaceae; genus Cunninghamia; species Cunninghamia lanceolata. The sequence continues at coordinate 16,457,461 of BSBN01000803.1, forward strand.
ATGAGGATATTGATTTTCAAGCAAGAGTATTTGCATATTTTGAACTTAGACATAGCCGATATGCTTCTAGTATGAGATATTATTTTCTTTCTAGAGTTAGCTGCTAGCTAATAAGATTGGTGATAAGCATAGATCATCTCTAACCTGTGGAGCAATGTTTTAATTTTGGCATATTCTTCTTGAATGCCTTTATTCCATCACATAATCTCCTTGTTTTACTAAATAAAAGAGATTATGAGCAAAATTGCAGAAACTGAGATTTGCAATTAATCGAATTTGATAGAATTGAACTAAGAATTCTGTGATCATGAAATGAACTAATGGCTATACATTCTGCTAATTGTTCTGATACATCACATAGATTCTTATAAATATATGTTGTAGGGACACAAAGCCCTCAAGCACACTGGCCTAACAGGGGTGTGGAGCCTGTTACATCCCTGCAAAACTCACCATTTGAACCTCATTTTTCTGTAATGTCCTGCCCTTTTATGTTTTCTGTGGTTTAGTTGTCACCTGGTGCGTTTTGGGTTCTTTGCATTTTTGACATAACACCATGCATACATATATGTATTCGAAAATAATAGGGAATAGAAATACCCAGATGCTGTTTTCAAATGGAAATGCATAAAACTTTGATTCTAGACAATACCCATATGAATGAAAGTCAATAACAGTGAAAAATCTCACATACCCATTTGCTGGCTAGAAGTTTAAGGCTGGAAAATACTGCTACAGCAGCGGATAGACAGCAAACTCCCCTATTCTTTCATCCACACTTCGTTAATGTTTATTACAATGCATATCAACAAGATTACAATGACAGCGCTCCAATATAGAGCCTCAAAATGCATACAAAAGCCCCAATGAGACTCCCACCTCCCAACTGGTAAAATATGGCCTCTAGCAGCAGTCATGACTGTGTTTCTTATCCTTTAAACCCTCTTCTATACGTTCAGCCAGGTCTGTAATCAAGTGCTGGACTGTTCCCTTTGAAATGTGATGAGAATCAAATAGAACATATAGAATAGGTTGATCCTCTTCAATGGAAACCTGCAAAATTGATTTACCTTCATTATCACATACTTGCATATCATCCATGACTTGTTCATTCATGTTTGGAATCTCCTCCAAATGAGAAGTCTTATCAACCTCATTATCTCCATCATTGGAACAATTGTTATTTCCTGATTCATCTTCCCTTGGAATGAAGATACTTCTAATGTATTCAATTCTTTCTTGTCTTGCAATATTGATGAGATTGATCTTTGCTTTGACTTCTTGAAGATGTTGTCTTGCATTGGCAGCCATCATCTTGGCCTCCTTGGCTCTTTTCATTCATTCTTCATTTATCTTTTCACATCTCTTTACCTCATCTATGCCAAAGTATACAAAATCAGTCCTCTTAGGATTGATATCTTCATATGTATCATTTGATATATAGCTGCCATCCATAGATGATGTCAAATCATTGACCTCTCCATGATCAAAATCTACCATCTCATTAGAATAACTGCCACTGGATTAGGGATGGACTGGATAGCCTGGGCATATTTGAGGCGAAACCCAACTTTTCAGGATCTGTTGACCAAAATGACTGTTTTTATCAACCCGGAAACTGACTGATAGAGGCATTTTTCGCATTTTCTCAAAAAGCGTGAGAAAAACTAAGTCTGCTAAAGCTGGGCGCCCCCAGCCTCCAGGTGCGCTTGGAAATCCATGCCTTAACCATTTTTTGAAGATTTTTAACTTTTCTACACCTCCCGGATTCATCCTGCTTCGTTAGTTCTGCATTGTCTGAACAACCTAGAAAACTTGAAATTGATCTCTGGCAGATGAACCTCCTCCATTAATGGCTTCAGAGCTCGTGCTTCGCCATCTGAAAAAGCAGAATTGACTCAATAGAGAAAACACGACCTTTTGCAGATTCCGTCTGGACCACCTTGATCGTGAAGCGAAATCAGCCAATCAGAATTAGGCACGACACGCGAATCAAAGATTCTATTTTTAGAAAATTTTACCAGCATCCGTATCTCAAGAAACCTAGAAAACCTAATTTGATGTCTATTTTTAGAAATTTTGACCTTTTGACTTTTTGATGAAAAATTTCTAGACTTCTAGAAAATGCCTTAATGAAGCAAATTTTTTTGATTGGGCACAACACACACAAATATAACCTTAATAAAGGAATAGTAAATTAATAATAAAACCAAAACATTAATTTGGATTAGTAATAACATGATCATTAATGACAATTATATAATTCATACTCATTTTTCTTACTTATTCATATGGAGCGTCATAGTGTACTTCGGGATGATAGTGCCTGGTCACTAATCTAATCTAGCCCTAATGGAGGATAGGTGTATGTTTATTAAGGTGCGGGATAATAATACCCAAGGGCTTCATGGCACGCTCGGCCATACCTCACCTCTTGGCTCAAGAGCTTCATTGCACACCCGACAATACCTCGCTACTTGAGGATCGTGCTCCATTGTCATAGGCCCAAGTGCTTCATTGCACGCCGCACGCCCGGCAATACCTCACTACTTGGCTCAAGGGACTTCATTACACGCCCGGTAATACCTCATCCACTTGAGAGTCACCTACTGTGTAAGTCATCTCCATAGGTATAGGCCCAAGTGCTTCATTGCACGCCCGACAATACTTCACTACTTGGCTCAAGAGACTTCATTACATGCCCGGTAATACTACATCCACTTAAGAGACACCTACCCTATGCGAGATTGATCATAATAATCCACACTTTCTTACTTAATCGTCCTCCTAGGGAAATAGATAAGATTAAGGACGTGGCAGGACATGCATTATCCCTTGTATATCATGGGCAAGACTGATTTTTAGTATATGTGAGTTGGAAATATCATACCAATTTGACGGTGTGCTCTCCTCAAGGAAATGTACTGATCTTATGGATAACAATGATGTTGTTTTGCCTTCACGAGGCTATCACAATATTATAAATCCTTAAGCAAGGATCTATATCTACTTTGCCTTGCTTATATGTGCAGATTGTATGTCAGGAATATGTATATATTTACTCAGAAATATATTCTTCTTAATTCTATATTTTTCCTTATTATATATCTTCTGCTGTGTATGTGAGATGAGATGATTGCTGCTGATTAGATGAATAATGAGATCGCTGATGAGATCCCCTTTCTTATTTCTTCATATCTCTATTAAAATCAGATCTGTATATTTGATTTCCCTTGATGGTATATATATTTATTCTTAAATAAGAATATATCTTCTTACCTCACATCTCTCATATCTCTCTAAATTTATATCCTTATGTTTGTTTGAATGGAGGCATCCCTTTGAAAGAGCATGCCCTTTCAAACAATTGCAGCCTTTTAATAGTATGAAGCGCTGCCTTTGGTATCGTGGCTGCCACCTTCAAACTTCTTAAAATCGTACCATCTCATAAATATTAATCGCTGCATTAACATTTAATATGTTGACCACTACTTAAGATCGCTGCATATGATAAATAAGAATCGCTGCCTTTTGGTTTAATTTATGCTCTTAGTATCCCATGTCTTATATGCTGTTCTTAATATTTATTAAATAGCAGCCCATTATATATGAATATAGGATATTTGTTTGATATTCGTGGCTACTACTTTTCATAAGGTGTTGTCTTATATATTAGCTGCCATTATTTTCTGATTTCTCTACTTTAAATATTAGTATTAATATATATTATTTATTGCTAATATTTATATATATATATATATTATAATCATAATTATAATAATATATAATTCAATATTTATATTTATATTTGTTATTTATATTTAATAATATAATTTAAATAAATATATTATATATTATATTTTAATTATATCAATTTATAGAAGGCTAATTTATCATTTAAATAAACATATTCGATTTGCAATGAACAATTCAATTATAAATCACTAGGATAGGGACATGACAACTGACCGAGTCGGTGTCCAACTTGTGACTTACTAAAAATAGTAAGTATGAGCAAAGGGTCCAAAAATGCTTCGGAAAGCATCATCACGGACTCTAGGTAACTTGAGCTCAAAACAACATCTGTATGTGCCAACTGGTTGTCCGACCAAATCACCAAAACAGTGTCCAGACTGACACTTACTATAAATAGCAATGTCCTCCAAGGACCAAAGAGAACAAACCCAGAAAAACCCAGAAAAACCCAGAAAGATTTTCGCCATGCAAGCACATATTATAAATAGTAAGTACAAATAAGTTTTTTGAAATCCCTCCGGAAAGTGTCATACGGCTCTACTGGAACACTTGAGCACATTGGTGACATTGAAATACTCCACTGATTAGGGTGTCGCAAACCTAGAAAGTCAGCTCCAATTGCGTTGCACGAGAACCCAAAAATGGGAACATTACATTTTCTGTCTCACTAAGATGTCTATATGTGTTAGGTGTAAAAGCCAAGAATTTCATTGCATTTTTGTCTCCTACTGCTCTACCCGGTTTGCAAGCAAAATGGTTTGTCATAATGATGGGTTTTGATTTTTCCTTAAGAATGCTGTATGCAGAAGCAGTGGATATTGAAGCAATGTTTTAACTCTTTTGGATCACAATGAAACTGTTCGTAGATATGATTGTCCCCAATGCAATCATCAACAACATTTTCAAATGCAAGTTGTAATCTAAGTCACACATTTCAAGCTTCGAAGTTGGCAAAGGTCTCTAAACCGCATGACACGATGATAATGGCCCGTGTAAACATCTACAACACATGATCTGGATTTTTATTCAATGGCAGCACAAGTAGTGTTCCATGTGACAGTGGAAAAGGTTAGTGGCAATTATCATACCATTGTGTGATCTAGAAGAATATGCTGGCTAAACAAAAGAATTCTTGTGATTAGCATATAAATGCCGGAAATGTACATGAAATCACACAACAATAGAGCAAGTTTAAGTGGCAAAACACTAGGAAATATGCGACAGGGCAGGATTAACTGATTCACGTAATAGGAGGAAAAGGTATGTGTGGCAATGACATCTTATTTGCATGCCTAGGAAAGTATTGGAAGTGGAATGAATGAAAATGCATGATCAATAAGTGTTAAGTGGCCATGTCCATTGATTCACATAACAAGGGCTAGGATAAGTGGTAGGAAGCACTAAATTGCACGACTAGCTCCAAATATGCTGGCATATAAACATTGGCAAAATGAAGGTTTTCACATGACTAAGGAGTGTAACACCAACAATGTGTTGGAATAAGTTGTCATTGATGTCAAAGGCACAAAGTCATAAGTGATGTTATTAATGTTAAGGTAAGATATGGTCCGTTACAATGAGAAGTTAACCGTTATACATCGGAGAGCAAAGCAATTGAGAAGGTTAATTGTACCATTGAATAGATTGTGCAATTGGAGATATGCTTGTTTAAATTAAAGATTTAAACAATGTAAGTTTGGCGCCAAAAAGAAAAGATTTTGAATTTAAAATGAAATACTCATAAAATGGCTGACCTCCTATATGGGCCAACTTCTTGCAAACTACATTCACCTTAAATCTGCATTGTATCCTTGCTCTCAGTCATCAACATAAATCTGCATATAAAATATTCAATATTTGCTCAAAACTCCATCAACATGAATCAATCTGAAGCTCAAATGAAGCTCCTGAATGAAGCCTTCGAAATCCTCCCTGATGTGGTCTCTCCTACACGAAGAAGGTGACTCTGAAGAGGGTTTCATCTCAGTAGAATCAAGCTACAAACCCTTGAAGCCAAGCTCCAAAGTAATGCACGACAAACCAATATTTTTTCAAGTGAGTGAATAATCCAAGCATAATCCACAAATGAGGCACTTTTCCTCTTTTATAATTCTCCAGGAGGGGTCAATGCACTTTGGAGGGAAATATTTATTTTAATTTCACTTTTAATATTTCCTAAGGTGAGCACTCCATAAAATGACTTAAGTGACTTTTAAATATTTTATTTTTCATCACTTACCATTAAATCCCAAAGTCCAATATTTAAATAATAATATTAATTTACCGACTTTAAAATGGAGCCCTGAATGAACTCGAAATTCAGTGATCTATAGCTCATCGGAAAGGTTTGACGAGATGCTCCATCTCGAACACTGAAAATCCCAAAATGAACCAAAACCCTAATTTGCCAAAAATAGCAAGTCCGAGCCTAAACAATCAAAGCCGCCTCAGAAAATGCCAAACTGAAGACTAAACTGAACCCGAGCCAACATCCACTCATCTGATCAACTCATCCAAGATACTGCCAACAATGGTTCCCTAACCAGGCTGATTAGTCTACGGGAACTCAATAATAGACTAACTCCTCAATTGTTTGTCTGGCTAAAAAGGAGACATTACAGTTGATGATTTTACATCTTTTAGAGGCTTCATTGGAGGTGGGATCAAATATTTTGCAATCAGGAATTCATATCAGACCGCTGTAACTTTATATCAGACCTCAAATCGTGCATTTCCAGCCATGTTTTGATGTGGGTTGTCATATTTTCATCATAGGAGGCTAGCGCTTCAATTTGGCATCATTGGGCTAGGGTTTGGTGGAATTTCCAGCATCTTTTTGTTAGGGTTTGTGCTTCAGATTTCATATCAGCACCTACAGTTTGCAGATTAGTCCATCTTGGTTTTGACTTCATTCATCATCCGGATTGATCATTTCTAAGGCGGCCAGCATTGGAGGACACCATTGCATCATCGTTGTATCATTGTTGGATGATTTGTTCATGATTTGATCATATATGCATGCTTATGTAAGTCTAGTATAAAAATCAGACCTTCATCATTTGTAATCAACCTACATCTTTTCAATAAAGTGGCCAAGATTTCATTCGGGTATGTTCTTGATTTTTGGATGTATGTGTGAGATGTTTTACTTCATTTCAGCATTGTTTTAATATTATATGAATATCATATTGCAACCTTTCAACCTACATATCATATCAAACACATTGGTGAAAACAAAACATCAAAACCCTGAGTGAAACTTCAAGAAAACAAATCAGAAAATTCAGGCCAACAAGCAAATTTTCAGTTCAAATCTAGACAGGGTTCTTATAGTGGTATGAGAGCTTGGATCTTACCAGCCTATTGGGTTAGAATCTTCATATGTAGCCTCATGAAGTTGGTCCACACAGGTATTACTATCGAAGAAGAGCAAACCAACGTGATAATCAAGAGGAAGAGGTTCCTATTGCAGGTACAAATCAAGATACAATGGATAGAGGTAGAAGCGGAAGTGCAAGGAGAGATAACTAGCCAAACATTGAGGACTTCTTGACTAATTTTGCCCAACAACAACATCCGATGCTACAAACATTTCAACAATAGTTGATCACCGCTATTGGATAGTTGAGGGTAAATCAGCCACATCCAAGAGATGACAGCAGTGAAGGTAATCATAGTGCAGCTAGAGTGGCTACATATACAGGTAGAGCAACCACAATGGTTTTGGATAGACCACTTTGTCCTACTTTTGTGCAAGGAAGAGAAGAACAACTATCCGAAGAAGAGGAAGAAGACACAGATCTAACAAATGATATCATGGTTGCCTATGGTGAGTATTGTATACTTCCAACTGAAGTTAGGACAACCCTTAGCTTGAATCAATTTATGAGCCAGTGAAGAGAGAAGAAGAAAACTAAGCAAGAAAGAAGGCCTAAGAAGCAACACAAGGAATTCAAAGATGCTTTGAGTAAGGTTCTACTTCCTAACTTTGATGACAGCGGTAAAACAAGTGCCAGGGCATGGGTACATAAACTTGATACATTCCTCACACTCAAGCCAATGAGTGAGGCTAAGGCCATTCAGTTTGCTACTATGCATCTAGAGGGATTGGCATATGAGTGGTGGCATTATGGACTTGTTTCACAGAATCATGGGATGATCACTTCATATGATGAGTTCACACGAAAACTCATCAACAGGTTTGACAGGAAAGATGTAGAGGTCTACTACCGAGATTTGGCACAGTTGAAACAGGTTGGTAGAGTGGACTTCTATGTCAATGAGTTCCAGAAGATAGCAGTTATGGTTCCTGATATGTCAGAGAGGAGAGTGACTATGGTATTTGTTGAGGATTTGAATGATAGATTGAGGGGCTTGGTGAAGTTTCACAAGCCTAGGACACTTGATGATGCTATTGAGCTTGCAGTTGACTTAGACACTACTCCTACATCATTCCAAACACAAAAGAAAAGTCTTAAGAGGCTCAAGTTCAAATCAGAAAAAATCTAATCAGCCTAAGTACACACCTCCTAGGATGGACAACGAAGCGAAGAATGAGTTAAGGAGGAAAAAACTATGCTTTTCTTGCAAGGAACCATAGGAACCAGGACATAGATGCCTTGGGAAAGGCAAGACACATCTTATTGAGGTCACTTCAAATGTGGAGAGTGAGACTATTGAGGATACTAGCTCAGATAGTGATGCTAATCATACGGAGCAGTAGTTTCAATTGGAGCTTGAGGCTAATGATGCATGTACTACAAGTCCAGTTACTATTGCATCTATTTCAGGGGTACCTAGATATCATCCCTTTCGATTGAAAGGCGTCCTTAAGGGGCGTGTCCCCTGTTTGATTGACAGTGGAGCTACTCACAACTTCATTGATGAGGGTTTGGTTGTGAAGAGAGGATTACAGCCTGAGGACTTTGCAAGATTCTCAGTGACAATTGTAGATGGCTTTACCATGAGTTGCACTAAGGGAGTACCTCAGCTCAATATTCAGATGGGTGATTATACTTTGACTGATGATTTCTACATGGTTGGACTTGGTGAGATTGACATTGTTTTGGGAGTCCAATGGCTACAGTCACTTGGCCGTTACATCTAGGATTTCCAAAAGATGGAGTTGGAGTTTATGCATGAGGGGAAGAAGATTGTTTTGAGAGCACTTTCATATGGAGGACTGAGGGTTGTTTCTGCTAGGAGGATAGAGACTTTGCTTCGACATGGTGATGTTGCATGGGCAGCCTAGTGCTTTGTATCTTCCAAATCTTCATGGGTAGCCCAGTGCTTTGTATCTTCCAAATCTTCTTCCAGTGAGCAACAATATCATGTAGATGTTCAGTCAGTGCTAGACAAGCATAGTTTGGTGTTTGGTGATATTCCTCCAGGTAGACCACCAGATCGTGGTTTGGAGCATGTGATTGAGTTAGAGGAGGGCACCAAGCCTATGATTACTACACGTTATCGTCATCTGCGACACTTTAAGGAGGAGATAGAGAAGACAATAACGGATTTGTTGGATATGGGACACATTCGACCTTCATCTAGTCCCTTTACTTCTTCTGTAGTTTTGGTGAAGAAGGATGGTACTATGCGGATGTGTATTGACTATAGGGCCTTGAACAAGAAGACAATAAAAAACAGGTATCCTATCCCCAGGATCGATGAGCTACTTGATGAGTTACACAGGGTCGTGTATTTTTTTAAGATTGATTTTTGTTTAGGCTATCACCAGATTCATGTCCGTGAGGAGGATATACATAAGATTGCATGCATATGTAACTACGGGCACTATGAGTTCTTGGTCATGCCGTTTGGTCTTACTAATGCACCTGCTACATTTCAGTCTTGTATGAGTCATGTATTCAACAAGCAGTTGCATAAATTTGTATTGGTCTTCTTTGATGACATTCTGATTTGAGGAGCATCTTCGACATCTTGATGAGGTTCTCGGTATTATGGAGGCACAGTCATTGTATGCTAAGGCTTCCAAATGTGAGTTTGAGATGAAGGAGATTCTTTACTTGGGGCATGTGATTAGCGCCGATGGGGTTAGAGTTCATCAGGAGAAGATCCAGGCTATACAGGATTGGCCCACTACTAGGAACATTTCAGATTTGAGAGGTTTCTTGGGGTTATATAGCTATTACAGGAGGTTTGTGAGAGGCTTTTCTTAGTTGGCAACACCACTTACATATCTCATTAAGAAAGGGGCTTTCAGATGGTTAGATCAGGCTCAGATGACTTTTGACAAGCTCAAGGAGGTGATGAGTACTTGTCCAGTTTTGACATTACCAGATTTTACACAGTCCTTTGTATTATAGTGTGATGCATCAGGAGAGGGCATAGGGGCTATGTTGATGCAGAATAGGCATCCTATTTCATATGAGAGCAGAAAATTGAAGGATGTAGAGAGATTATATTCCACCTATGACAAGGAAATTCTTGCCATCATGTATGCGTTGGCAAAGTTTCGTCAGTACTTGGTAGGTGCGAGGTTTGTGGGTAGGACCGACCACAATAGTTTGAAATATTTCCTAGAGCAAAAGGATTTGAATGAAAGGCAACAAAAATGGGCTAGCAAAATACAAGCATATGATTTTGACATTAAGTTTGTGAAGGGTAAGAACATTGTTGCCGATGCACTTTCCAGGAGACCTACTATTTGCTCTATGAGTGAGATTTCAGCTGATTGAAAATCTCAACTTGTAGTTGAGTATTCCAAGAACACATTTGCATGCGAGCTCATGGATGGTTTGATTCAGGATGATAGATATAAGGTGGTAGATGATGTGATTTATTATAAGGACAGAATATACTTGGTTCTTGAGTCAAAATTGAAGCAGAAGATCTTGACAGCTATCCATGACACACCTCTAGTAGGGTATCCAGGGTTTTTCAAAACCTATAAGCATATCAGAGAGAGATTCTCATGGCGGGGTCTCAAGGATGATGTGTTGCAGCATGTTAGAGAGTGTTTGACTAGTTAGCAGAACAAGTTAGAGCATACTTTCCTAGCAATAAGTGGGTTGAGGATTATCTTTGCAATTATGTTGCAAGGCAACAGCGTGCTTGGATTAAGTGGTTGCATTTGGGAGAGTATTGTTATAATACCACCTACCACATGTCGATAGGCATGTCACCATTTAGGGCCTTGTATGGATATGATGCATTATCTTTCATTGACTTGGCCTTTGATGATAGTAGAGCTCCTCGAGCCAAGGAGTTGACGCAAGATACACAGAACATTCGTAAGGCACTTAAGGATAACATTCAACAGGCACAGAATCAACAAAAGATGCATGTTGATAGGCATTGTGTTGAGAGGATATTTGAGGTGGGTGGTGTTGTGATGTTTTCACACATCGCCCCATTGCAAATGGGGACCCCCTCTTTTGCTCGCTTTTGCCATCGTTTTTGCTTTGATCTTGTAGTTTCTTGCCCGAATCCATGAAGCTAGGAAAGAATGTCCAAGCAGTTAGCTCACAGGGAACATTAGGAGTGCTTGAAGTAGTGAAGAAAAGGGCGACTCTCCTGAGGATGAATAATGCCCTACCTATCATTCCTCGATTAAATCTGGCCAGTCCATGGAAGGAGTCCATCATTCCATGGAAAAGGGTCCAAATCATTCGCCCTCAACATAAAACTCCTTGATGAACAAAGAATCTTATTCCAAAGTTCCTATCAAGGAATCTTATTCCAAAGTTCCTATCCAGGAATCCTATTCCAAAGCTCCTATCCAGAAATCCAGCCCGGAGGTCCAAACCGGAGTCCTGTCCGGAAGTGCCTATCCCGGAGTCTTGTTCGAGGAATTCTTGCCCGGGATCCTGTTTCAAGGTCTATCTAGATTCTTCTTCCAACCAAGGCGAAATTCAACAAGGGCTGTCACTCCTTGGCACGATCATCCTTTAGTCATGGAACTCAGTTCCCGGCCCGACAACTCCAGTCCGGAAGTTCAATCCAGGGGATATCCTTCTGATCCCAACCCGGCACTCAACCTCATTTCACAAACTCGGAAGACTCTCAAATCAGTAGGATTTTTAGGACTTAGGGCGATTTCAGAAAACAATCAGTATTCAGAGTACCCCTCCGGAAGCTGGAAATGCAGACCTTTGAACATTCCTGGTCGCATATGTTGGCAGTGAGCTACCCCCTTGTCAGTGAGGCGTTCAACGCTAACCTCAGGATTCGTGACATGGCAGTGAGCTTCCCGTGGATCTGGGTTAAGTCTGACGTTCGTAGCGAGCGTTGATAGCTCGAGCTTTTGGCGCAACGGCAAACGATACCAACAATTGGTATCAGAGCCAAGTTCCCTTTTGAAGCTTAATCAGCTCGGGTAGGTCCTGGTAGTGGAGTAAAATGGGTAAGAAGAATAGAATTAAGGTCTCAAATAGAGAAAAGAAAGATGCTGATCAAAATATGGTAAAACATGCCTTAGTTAAGCCTAGCAATGATTTGTTGAATATGTCACCCCTGATAATTGATACAAAGAATGATCCAGTAATTGAGAATGACGAAGAAACAGGTCTCTTTGTGGATGAAGTTGATTGTGAAGATGATTTTGAAGTTGATTTTGAAGGAGAGCTTCTATGTGCCCTGGATACAATCAAGCAACTTAGTAAAGAAAACAAGAGATTAAAAGACCAGCTTAAACAAGAGAAAGAATTCAAGGACAAAGTTGTTTTAGATCTTGAAGATGCTAGAAACCTGATTATAGATTTGAGGAATCAAGCAGGTGAATCAGATAAATTAATCACTAGTTTGAAAACAGAGGTTGAGGAAGCTAAGAGAATAGCTAATGTAACAAAGTTAGAGTTAGAAGCTAAATCAGTTGAATGTCAAAAACTTGAAAGAGAAATAGTTTCTTTGAGAAAAAATCGTGAGGATGTTAAGAAGCAATTAGACAAGAATCTGCTGTTTGAAAAGAGTACTGAAGAAGGAGAGTGTTCCAAACTCAGAAATGCTCTTGCTGCTCCTAAGGAAGACAAGAAGAAAGCCAAAGATAAAGTTTCTGATGTTGGAAGAGAAAGAACAAATAGACCTCCACTTGTTAGGCAATACCATTCAATAAGGTATAATTATTCTCAGTTTCATGGTTATTGCTATTCTTGTCATATCTATGGTTATAGAGCTAGAGATTGTAAGGCTTATGCTAGAAATAATGTTGAGTGGCATAAGAACAAAAGTCTTTCTAAAATGACAAATAAGAATTCTAATGCAATATGTTACAATTGTAACCAAGTTGGTCACATAGAAAGAGATTGTTGGATGCATGGAAGATATGATTACGGAAGTACTTTTGGCATGTCAAAGAGATATGATTCTTTTACTTCTCTAATTGGTTATAATGTCACATGCTTTAAGTGTCATAATCTTGGGCATAAGGCACAGTTTTGCAGGAATAGATTGAAGACATCTAGAGCAGACACCTTGATTAAAGAAAAGAAAAGGTTTATAAAGATTTGGAGAAAGAAAGAACCTATAAAAGTATGGAAGCAAAAGAGTCATGAGAAGGCAAATCCTAAACTTGTGCATCCTGCACAAGTTACATCATCAGTTGAATAATTGATAGCTTGATGTGAGGGGGAGTTGTTCTTGTCCTATCATTTATCCCCAAGAAGTTTCAGGAGGAGATGATGATCTTTCTTGCAAATCTTGTGAAATAGTTGATGATGATGTTGCTAAGTTGATTTTTAGTGTGTATCAGTGATACAGGTAATCATTGACTTATTATGCTTTCAAGATATTGAAAAGGTGTTTCAGAAGTTCAAATGCACAAATTGTTCTTGATCATGTTGATGATTACAAAGGTTGTATTGACATGATGTTGTTGCAAGAAGATATTGGTTGGCTGATTTGTATTATAGAGTCAAGAGGCATTAATTCTTGTTGATTGCAGTATGTTTCAGATGTGGTTATGTTTATATCAGTTTTGACAGTGTGTTGTAAATAGATGTGCAGAAACAATAGGATAGTCTTTATTTATTCATATGGTCTTCATTCTTTGTCATGTCAGAAAAGGTGTGCAAGAATAGTTTGGTTGCAGGATGATAGTTCATATCAAGGAGTCAGTTTGATGATTATATCTATTACTTTGTTGAGTTATGTTTTATGACATGTATCTTGGAGCTTTTAGGTGATTTGAAGATAGTGTCAAAAGAAGATGATAAACTAGAGTTATTGAGGAGTTTTTTGATGTGATAATTTCACATGTTCCATTGATGATCTTCCTCATTAATATGGTTCAGAAAGGTTTGTGTGATAAGGAGTCTTCATGATTTTTGCCTGCAAAATTGTTCATCAAAGAGTATTAGTGTGTTTATGATTTCTTTGCAAAGTGTTCAAGAAGTTGGTATTTGGTTGCAGAGATATGTCTTCTTCATCCTCATGTTGGTAGTATGTCAAGAAATGGTATTATGTTGAGGTTGACATACATGTTTCTTTCTAGCAGGATAGTGCTTCCTTGTGTAAATGGTGTAACAGTGATGTTTGTCCTTGTAAATGTTTATTAGTGATATTTATGAGCAGTGATTTGTTTGTGAACTTTATCACAGGGGAAGTAAATAGATTCATTGGAGATTTGTCATATGGGTCAAAAAGTGTTGTTGAGTGGATCAGGATAGAGGATTGATTTTGAATATCTGAGTTTGTATATGATTTGGGTTGATGAGAAGAATGGCCATTTGACAGACACATGTGAGAGAAGAAGTGTTTTGTATTGAAACAGAGAAACCCTCTGAGTTCTTAATTTATTTTGTATTAGGGGTTGGTGCTCCTTGAAGTTGGTGCTTCTAAAATATTAGGGGTTGGTGCTCCTTGAAGTTGGTGCTTCTAAATAGTATGCCAGTGAGGCTTACAGGTCAGTGAGACCTTAACATTTGTCAGTGAGACACATATTGTAGCCAGTGAGGCTTCTTTGTAGCCAGTGAGGCATGTTTTATCAGTTAAGCTAGTGAGGCAGTTTTGAGTGGTTTTTTACCCCAGAAGGGTTTTCCACTCGTGAAAAACATGTGTTAAGTTTCATAGTGTCTTCATCTATATGTGTGTATATTAGTGCTTTGCTTATTAAGTTTTATTCACATCCTTCATTATTAATCTTGTGCACAAATCATTAATGTATTCCTCTCTATTTGTTCTGTACGAGAAAGTTTGCAAAAAGTTGTAAGAGATTTGAAATCTAATTCAACACTGATTCACCCCCCCTCTCAGTGTTGTCCTAAACTCCTACAATTGGTATCAGAGCCATGGGTCATGGGTTCGAATCCCTCAGGTTGCGTTGAGGGGGGGATTGTTGGCAGTGAGCTACCCCCTTGTCAGTGAGGCGTTCAACGCTAACCTTAGGATTCGTGACATGGCAGTGAGCCTCCCGTGGATCTGGGTTAAGTCTGACGTTTGTAGCGAGCGTTGATAGCTCGAGCTTTTGGCGCAACGACAAACAATTCCAACAGCATATTCCAGTACCAACTGGATTATGTGCCCAAACAATTTTTTGTCCTGGTCGCAAAATCCAGTACCTACTGGATTTTGCGCCCTAGGACTGGAGGTGTCCAGTTCAGCCTCCTGACCTGTCCAGTCAATCCTGGCTTGAAAATCTCTCTAACTCCTCTGTGGATGCCTGAATCTTGGAATTCACAGTCAGGATGGAAGGAAGGTACTCCGTGTCTCGCCATGGAAATGAGATATTCCTTGAGAGGATGGAAGAAACGAAGGATGGAAGAAACAAACTCTGAATCTCGCCATGGAAGTGAGATTCCTCGAGGGGATGGAAGAAACGAGGGATGGAAGAAACGAAAGTCCCGTGTTTCTGATCCTGTATCGATAACTGAACCTCCGTAAAAATAGCTCAAAGTGTACCTGATGCAAAACTGAAATCCCACTCAAAATTGAAGAAAAGATATTTCCAAGGTCAAAATCCATGAAACTGGACAGGCAGGTCAAAAGCGCAGAATCCCTGACAAGATGAAATGTGCGCTCCAGGACAATTTTTGTCCTTGGGTGCAGAATCCCTGACCTGTTGGAAAGTGCGCTCCAGGACAATTTTTGTCCTTGGGCGCAAAATCCCTGACCTACTGAAATTTGCGCTCAAGTACAATTTTTGTCCTTGGGCGCAAAATCCTTGACTGCTGGGAATGTGCGCTCTAGGACAATTTTTATCCTTGGGTGCAAAATCCTGCACCAGTGGAAATTGCGCTCCTGGAGAACTTAGCCATTTTTCAGTGTCTCTTAGGGTAAAGGTACATTAAAAAAAATATTTTCTTATACTTTAAATATTTTTCAATAGACCTTTCAGGATGTTTGAGATAGGTCTCGAATCCACCGGATTTAACATGCAAAATCTAGAATTTGGAGGATCCACCAGATTTCAGGCTTAGTCAATTTTTTAGGATTTCAGGATTTCAGGTTACCAGACTTAGCCAATTTCAAACAGATAAGTTGAAAAATCATTCAAACGGAAAGAATCCCTGACTCAAGGAGAATTTGTCCAATGTCGCATAATCCCCGACCTCAGGAAATCCCTGACATCAGGAATTCCCCGACAGGCCAAATTCCCCGACAGACCAAAATCCCCGACCACCGACAAAGCAGAAAAAGACAAAAGATCTAAGTCGGCTGGGTCATAAAGTATGGCGGCTAGGGTTTTCTAGGCTAACATAAGTCGGCCAAGTGGCAAAGAAGGTTTAAGTTACCTATATAAAGGGGGCGCTCATGTCATTTCCAAGCATTAAAATTCAATTCCAGAGCAAGGAGGGCAGAAATTCATCCTCCAAGGGCATAAATTCATCCTCCAGGACAAGTGGAATTCTAGGATGAGCAGTTATCCCCGACTCCCACGAATCCCCGACCAACTGAAATTCCTCCTGTCCATGCCTGGTAACCCTGGAATGAAGGAAAAGTCAGTCGAGTATGAAGAATGCCGGAGAATGAGGGAAATCCTTTGTTTGTTCAGGAATTTATAAGTGAAATTGATCAAAACTTGCAAAATCATTCATATTGCATTGCATTTATGGATTTTGTGCATCATGACTATTCGAGGTTTCCCTTGTTTTGCAGGAATCCAAGACGAGGATAAGTTCCATGGGGAGGATGAACAAGGATAATCCGGGGCAAGCAGGATGGATGCAGAGAGTTCAAGCGCCGGAAATGATGACCATTTCAAGGATCCAGGAGTTCTGACAATAAGAAGACTACACATGCATACCGAGGGAAGGGAAAGCAACATCAAAGATTCCAGTTCGGCGACAGGGAGACTTCGCACAAGGGGATAAGAAAGATCAAGATGTCCTTCCAAAGATTTCAAATGACACAGGGAATGCCTGCATCAAGGATGGCGGAATGGGAGAAATCACTCCAAGTCCAGTATCAGGGATTCCGGTTCCGGACAAGAGGATCAATCCTTGGACAACCCAGAGGATGCACTTCAAGTTCACCATCCATCGAGAAGAACGAGAATCCATGCCAAGAGCAAGATCCGTATCGGTGCGAAGGAAGATACATCATGGATGGAATTTCAATTCCAAAATACACAGCACCGGGACAAAATTCCATGGATCACTCCAAGAATTCCATCAGGATTGATTTGATTTCTAGCCTGGAAGGAATTCCACA
Source organism: Cunninghamia lanceolata (assembly GCA_027924645.1). NCBI lineage: Eukaryota > Viridiplantae > Streptophyta > Pinopsida > Cupressales > Cupressaceae > Cunninghamia > Cunninghamia lanceolata. The sequence continues at coordinate 16,474,825 of BSBN01000803.1, forward strand.
ACAAAAATTCCTTGACCCCATGGAATTTGCGCCCAGGAAGAAAATCATTCCTGGTCGCAAAATCCTGTTCCAAGTGGAATTTGCGACCAGGACAAGTGGACTCCAGGACACCATGGAATTTGCGACCAAGGAGCAGGACAAACAGATAGTTGACTGGTCTCACCTACCTACCAAGCAGCTTAGTCAGCCTGGTGTCCAGGACAAGTGGCAACTTTTCATCCAGGGCAGGTGGCCTCCAGGACAGGTGGCAGCATCCCATGGAGCCTATGACATTCATCCCTATCTCTTTAGGGTTTGCACGGATTTCGAGCAGATCTAATCTCCTCACCTCTTTGTATTCTGCTTGCCTATATAAGGGTTGAGGGGCCTCATTTGAAAGGGCCTTCTTTCTTCTCTCATTTTTTCATGCTCTTAGAGCAAGTGGTTAGTTAGCTGTTTATTTCTGTTGCACTCCATTTCTGGAGCAAGGAACTTTGAAGAATCAGCAAGATTGTTGTAAGACATTCCCAAATCAATACATGGACATTGAAGATTGGTGTTCTTGATATTCTTTGGATTGTGGCATGGTTTTCTGACTTCTTTGAAGCAAATCATAAGCTCCAAGATCTAAGTTGTTTCATTTCTATTTTCTTTTAGTATTTCATTAGTTAGAATGATGGAGATTATTACTGTTGAATGATTGAATCTGTTTGTTCATACCATTGGTGATCTGTGGCTTGCAAATTACCGTGCATGGTTAGCCTGAACTAATTCTAAGTCTAACTTCGACTGTTCTGCATGTTTCAGTTCCATGTCCCTTGCAGGAGCAGTCTGAAAATCCCTACTCCCCCTCAGAAGATAGCACCATCCTTGTCTAGCTGTTGTCTCATGACGAAGCAGAGGACTGGTTCCAGTTTCCATCTTCAACAGCAGTCATTTCCATTGATTAGATTCCTGAACCCTTATCCCATCTTTTGCATTTTCTTTTAGATCTTTGTTAGGAATAGTCCGTAAGGAGCCTCACTAGGAAATCATTCCCTATTCGGAAGTGGAACTAAGAGCCTACACCTTGTTTTCCTTGGAAGAGATAGTGAAATCTAGGCCTTTTTGTGGAAGAAACAATGAAATCCCAGTCTCTCTGTTGGAGGAAGCAGTGGGTTCCAAGTTGTCCATTTGTGAAGGAATTCCATTCACCCACAAGTCCGAGTCCCAGGAGTGAATTCCACGTCCACGAAGGAGTAATCCCACATAAGTCCCCCTCGTGATTACCAGCAAATCACATCATTCCACTGAGTCTATCCCTATGCACGTCAAGACCTGACACAAAAGGAACCTTGGAGCAGTCTCATTCGATCACATAGTTCAGCGTCTGAGAAGCTTTATTCAAGAGAGGATATGATACTCAGTATTTTATTCTAATGTTTGTTGCAGTCACAAAACACACATCAACAGGTGGCTTGGTATTTTTGCGCCTTCAACCATATAGAAAGTCTACTTTAAAGAAAGTGGTGCAGAAAAACTTAAGTCCAGATTTTATGGTGCCTACAAGATTGTGAGGAGAGTTGGAGAGGTGGCATGAGCTTGATATGCCAGCAGGTAGCAGGATTCATAATGTCTTCCATGTATCATGCCTCAAAAAGACATTGGGTTAGCATGTTGTTTTTTCTCTAGATTTTCCACCTCTTGATGAAGAGGGTATGTTGATAATGGTGCCTGATACTATCCTAGATATGAGGGAGTGCAAGTTGCGGAACATGGTGATTAGAGAGTATTTGGTGAGATGGAGAGACTTGCCATTAGAGGATGCTATGTGGGAAGGAGAGTAGATATTACATCTTAATTTGCAATTGCTTGAGGACAAGCAATCTCGGGAAGGAAGGATTGTAATGTTCCCATTTTCGGAGTGATCACCTTGGAGGAGTATGTTAGCCTACTCACCATTCCTGTAGGCTAATTCATTTGGTAAGGGAATGTCTTTGTTGAGCTTGGACGTTGAAGGGTTGGAAAATGGAATGTTGCTATAGGCTTGGAGAATGGAATGATAGATTATAGAGGCTCAACTAATTTTGCTTGACAAAATGAAGTTGTATTTTGGCTTGTGGTATTTTTATTGTAATTATTGAAAAGCCAAAAATATTAAAATATTATACCAAGAGGAAAAATAACCCAGTGGGAGAATGCAAAAAATAGAAAAAGGTGGAAAAATGAAATATTGGAGGTGAAGATTAAATTATAATATTTTATTATTAAAATATAATAATTCCCACAAAATCGGCGCTCATGAGGAAAAAGGCAAAAATATAAAATAATAATATTTAGTTATTATTTTCTCTCCTAGCCGCCACCCTCTTGGAGAAAAAGAAAAGAAAATAAATTAAAAATATTTGAGGTTGTTTGATGTTGGCTGTGGATTTGAAAAAATATTATATTTTATCACAATTGGGCGCCCAAAGTGAAGAGGTTAAAAGGTCATTTGGAGTGTTTTTCATATCATTGAATCATTTGGCTTTTTCACTATTTGGAGAATTTCTCTTGGCTGTAATAGAGGTTTAGCATTATATAAGGATGAAAATCCTTGGATTGGAGTGGTTTGGACAAAAACCCATCCCACTATGAGAAATTGATTCACCTAGAATCCATTATTGGCAAAACATCTCTTCCACGAACCAAGGAAATCTTTATTGGCAAATATAGCTTTCCGCGAACTTAAAAGTTCGTTGTCACTACTATCGACAACTTAGGCATTTCGCAAACTAAAAGGTTTGCCAGTATAAAGGCTTTAGTCATCCATCCCCTTTATCGACAAAACATACTTTCCTCGAACTAGGTCAAAATGTCTTCATCGGTGTTCTTTAGGGGTTGGGAACTTAGGCATTCACAACACACCATTAGGAAGAGTTTATCGATAAAAATTGTACTTCGCAAACTTAAAGGTTTGCTGACACAAGCTATCGGCGAAAAAGTTTGTTTGCAAACTAAAAGATTTGCCGATACATAGTCACAAGCCTTTAATCTCCTTTTATCGGCAAAACTCGAACTGCACAAACTTACCAAAAGCTCCGTTAAATCCTTGTCGGCGAATTGACAACTTGTAGAAACCACGAACTGGCCGGAGACTTAACATTTTCCTCTTATTGGCAAAGTTTCCAATCTATGAACTAAAGAAACTTTGAGCTCCAATCCTCAGGCTTATTGGTGAAGTGAGTCATCGGCGAACCTAAGGGTTCGCGAACTAGTAATTTTGCCGACTAAATTTACAATCTTACAACTTCAGCGACAACAAAGAAACTTCATTCAAATTCACTAAAGTGTAATCGGCAAAAGTTCCAAACGGCTAATTGAAGAAGACTTAGAACAATTCAAACTTCCCTTGAAGGCTTTGTCGGAGAAATCGCCCATCGGCAAACTGCTGAGTCAGTGAATTGTCGAGTTGGTGAACTAAGCAATTCACGAACTGGAGAAATTGCCGACTGGCTATAACTTAGCCAATTTTCAGCCAAATTTCACCAAATTGAAATAGGGGATGCCCAATTGGCTCTTTTACCTGATGACGCTCTTAACTTGGCCAAATAAATCTGAATTTGCTCCAGAAACACAAAACCAACATTGCAAAGAAAGCATAAACCGAAAACCAACTTAGAAAATAACACATATATATATATATATTTGTGATACAGGATTGTCAATGAACTCGGATGCTCCTGCATCAGACACGTCGAGTAAGTGAAATGTTACATGAGTTGGAAAATGCTTGGGATGATGATCCCATGCTTGTTCTTTACCCAAACCTCCTCTTTGTCTACTTGACCTCGCCTCTTCATCACTTGCTGAAATACTTCATTTCCACTTACACTTCCTGGGCTACATTTCTCTTGAGAAAATTCCAAGTGTCCAAACTGTGATTTGTGTTGTTTCCTCTCCAAACCACCACTTCCTTGTTCAATGCTCACAATCTTGACACTGTTTGCCATGACTTTATGCTGGTGTTGCACAAAACCAACACCACTACCTTTAATTTCGACTGCAATCCCCTTCATGGGACCTTTCATTGAGTCATTCCGAGTCTCTCTTGTCACCTTAAGCAACTATTTGTTATAATTGCAACAAACTATTGAACCGCTCTCTTTAACCTGCAGCGTCTTCTCTTTTACTGAACTTAGCACATACTTATGCCCATCTTTCACAATAGTATACAAATTCCTTTTACCATCGTAGATGGCTTCTCTATCAAACTGCCAAGGTCTACCCAACAACACATGACAGACACTCATTGACATAACATCGCACAAGACTTCGTCCTTATATGACCCAATCTGAAAACTACCCATGCATTGCTTTTTCACCACTAATTCATGTTCCTTTTGCAACCAGGTAACTTTATAAGGACTAGGATGTTTCATCATTTTCAAACCTAGCTTTTCTACCATTTCCTCTGAAACTAGGTTATCAGTACTACCACTATCTACAGTTACTTTGCAACACTTACCTCCAGACTTGCATACAGTTTTGGAAAGACTTCTCCTCTGCGATGCTTCATCCTTCGTCACTTTTGGCATTATCAACACTCTCTTGAACATAAGAGACTCTCCTTCTTTAGGCTCTTCTGCTTTCGGTGATGCCACATTGTCTTCATCTTCTTGTACCATGTTATTTCTACCCATACTTTTCTTATTCTTCTCCTAATGTAATTGCGGACATTCATAAGCTCTGTGTCCTGCCTCACCACATTGAAAACATTTCCTAAGGAACCCCTTGCTGCTGCTACCACGTCCTCCTGTAGAGTATTCTCTTCCTCTCACTCCTTGACTTGACTCCTTATTCCATTTTGAATTTATCTCTTCTTCCTGAACTTGTTTGCCTTTGCTATTGCTTCCTTGTCCTCTCCCAGCTGAGAATTTCCCTCTTCCCTTGGCATTACTCTATTGTCTTCTTTCTATCTTTTCTTCTGCTTTCAAAGCATATTGATATGCCTCCTCTAGTGTAGAAATCTTCAGCATACTCATCTCATCTTGTATATTAAATCTCAACTCATTGATATATCTGGCTACTTTCTGTTTATCTATTTGATGATACCCAGATCTAATTAGCATTTTGTAAAACTCTTCAGTATAGTCCTTTACGCTCATATCTTTTTGCTTCAAATTTTGAAGTTTTCTGAACATTTCCAACTCATAATCTCCAGGAATAAATTTGGCTTTCAATCGAGTAACCATCTGATTCCATCGAGTTATTCTCACATCTCCATGAGCCACTCTCTCTTTGCAAATCCCTCCACCATAAAGTAGCACGTCCTTTGAGTTTTGTTTGTGCCAATCTCACCCTCTGAGGGTCACAAATATTTTCATATTCAAAATATTCTTCTAATTCTCCTATCCAATCTATCAATTCATCGGGATTCAATGTTCCAGAAAAATTAGAAATTTCTATTTTGTTACCTCCTCCAACTCTGGCAAGCGCTCTCAGGAACTGTTTTTCTCCATCAGCATGATCTTCGGCAGAATTTGGGTTTCTTCTCAATCCAGCAACTAAATTTCTCAATCCGTTTCTCATTTCAACACGAAACTGTTCTAACATTTCCTTCATTCTGGGAACTCTTCTTCTCAGGGGCATCTTCTCAAATTACAATTGCTACTGCTTCCTCTCCACACAGAGTGTGGAAACAAAATCCTCTTTTGCTCACAACTCCAACATCTCCTTCAACCCTCGGTAATTACGGGACTCCTCTTCACGCCCGCAAATACCCTCTTGAGCCCTCTGAGACAATACTTCAAATTCTCCGCAACGTATCTCCTCCCAGCAAGAAAGCCTTGCTATGATACCACTTGGTGCAATCAAGACCAGGGGGTTTTATCAAACTACCCAGTCATGCAGCTAGTAACACACAACAGAAGCATAAATTCAGTCACAAATCTGGAATTATTTTATTAACTTCAAAAACATCATTTACAAATTTATTGGCCTTTCAAAGCTTCAACATAACACTGGAATATTCAATCGACTATGTGCTTACAACATCGAATTGCTTTCCAACATATACAGAATCGCCTCAATCTTCTATCGCCTCACTTCAGTTCTGCTAGGAACAACTACTAACCCCTCTGTGTTGAGTGGAACAAACCACATTCCTTCAATGACCCCCCTGTACAAGAATGACAATCACCTTTTATTCTTCCTGTGTCGAAGTTAAACAGTTATGGAACTGAACATACGGGTATTCAAATTGCCACTTGATGTTTCAGATTACCAAACGGATTAATGATAATATTGTTTGGCTAATAAAATAAACACCCCTTAATAAAGTCCTATACATCGGCAACGGAAAGCCTTTTCAAAGTTTAGATCTCCTTGTAACGGCTATCGGCAAAATATCTCTTCCACGAACCAAGGAAATCTTTATTGGCAAATGTAGCTTTCTGCGAACTTAAAAGTTTGCTGTCACTACTATCGACAACTTAGGCATTTTGCAAACTAAAAGGTTTGCTAGTATAAAGCCTTTAGTCATCCATCCCCTTTATTGACAAAACATACTTTCCTCGAACTAGGTCAAAATGTCTTTAGGGGTTGGGAACTTAGGCACTCACAACACACCATTAGGAAGAGTTTATTGGTAAAAATTGTACTTTGCAAACTTAAAGGTTTGCCGACATAAGCTATCGGTGAAAAAGTTTGTTTGCAAACCAAAAGGTTTGCTGATACATAGTTACAAGCCTTTAATCTCTTTTTATCAGCAAAACTCCAATTGCACAAACTTACCAAAAGCTCCGTTAAACCCTTGTCGGTGAATCGACAACTTGTAGAAACCGCAAATTGGCTGAAGACTTAACATTTTCCTCTTATCGGCAAAGTTTCCAATCTACGAACTAAAGAAACTTTGAGCTCCAATCCTCAGGCTTATTGACAAAGTGAGTCATCAGCGAACCTAAGGGTTCGCAAACTAGTAATTTTGCCGACTAAGTTCGCAATCTTGCAACTTCGGCGACAACAAAGAAATTTCATTCAAATTCACTAAAGTGTAATTGACAAAAGTTCCAAATGGCTAATTGAAGAAGACTCATAACAATTCAAACTTCCCTTGAAGGCTTTGTCGAAGAAATCGCCCATCGACAAACTGCCGAGTCGGTGAACTGAGCAGTTCGCGAACCAGAGAAATCGTCGACTGGCTATAACTTAGCCAATTTTCAGCCAAATTTCACCAAATTGAAACAAGGGATATCCAATTGGCTCGTCTCCCTGATGATGCTCTTAACTTGGCCAAATAAATCTGAATTTGCTCCAGAAACACAAAACCAATACTGCAAAGAAAACATAAACCAAAAACCAAGTTAGAAAATAATTTTATATATATATATATATATATATTGAAGGTCAATGAGGGTATGATTGTCGCAGCCCTAACTAATTTTGACAATGCTCATAAGATGATGGCAGATTATTGTTGGAAGGCTCAAAGAAGACACAAAAACTTTCAAGGAGATCTATCTCTTACAGACCTACAGGTACTCAAAGAAGCTTTGGTAGTAATGAAATTAAATTACTTACATCTACTTTCAGATAGAGATTATCTCTTCAAGCTTGTTGAGATATATTTTGATGCATTGAGAGGAAAAGAAGATGAAGTTGATAAGCTTACCTTTGAGCTTAAGGTGACTATGGATTCTTTGAAGAATACTCAAATGGCCCTTCAAGAATCAGAGAATCAAATTGATGAGCTTTGTTTGGAGTTGAGCTTGGCACATTCTTCATCATCTACAACAAAAATTTAGTCATCTATGGCAGCCACATCCAACGAACAACAATCCTATACGAAGAGTGTGAAGAATAGACAAGAGGATGAAGAATTTGATGGACCCCATTGTGAAGTCTTGAGGATGGAAGAGACATGTCTTCATGAAGATATAAGTTGCAGCCATGGGACAGAAGTTATGACAAGTGATCACTTGATTTTCAGTTGGACGAATCTACTAGATCAGCATTTGATGTAGAGCATGTAGCAATGAAGGAAGAAGTGCTTGAGGATCTTGAAGACACTACACAAAGACATGAGGTAAGGTCTAATTTTCTGATTTGCAACAACAGTCCTTTACCTTCACATAACTATGAAATGGCAGCCATTACACACGAGGATGATAGTGGTAAGGAGTCTTCTATTGTTGACACTCAAGATTGGAGGGTTGAACATGAGGCATTTGTTGTGGATCCAAGCCACAAGAGGTCTGATTTTGTATACCATGGCATAGAAGAGGTAAAGAAGACTCAAAGCATGTGTGATGAGTGGCTACGGAGAGCTAGAGAGGCTAAGTTTGTAGCTGCCCAAGCAAGACAGCACCTACAGGAGGTCAAGGATCGTTGCAAACATATAGATCATGCAAGGCAGCAGAGAGAGGCCTATCTTCGATCCCTATTTCTTCCAAGGGAAGAAGCAATGGAGTTTGAGCATGTGAAGGATGAGCCTCTTATGATGGACAAGCACAAGAAGCATTTAGGATTGCATGGACTTGATGAGAGGTATGGTTCAAAAATTTCAGTTTGTGCAAATAGTTTTCATCACGAGGATCATGAGTCACACCTTTTGGAGAGCCCATTGAAGGCTCAAGTCATGATTATGGATGAGGTAGCTGAGCACACACTTTGTGGACCAGCCAATGATAATGAGCATGCATGTGTAGATGAAGATATTTGTGTTTCAGATTTGGTTGGGTATCTATCTACCTTTGGTGAGCTTGAGGAGTCTACTTGTGTTGGGACGCAACTCTGTCATGATGGCGATTCCTTGGTGGAGCATGAGGCTGTCCTAATTTGGGACTTGAGACATGTGAAGTGAGTGTCATGGAGACACTTGATTTTGCTTGGTATGTTGAGTTCCAGCTGGACTACAGTCCAAGATATAGAGATGAGCATGAGGGTAGAAATATTCCAGCACAAGCCCACTGGTTTCTACTCCATACATTGTTGATAGATGGTTGTTCTATTATGCTGATCATGGAGTTCGTTGACACCTGAAAAAACCAGTTCCCAACTTGCTCTATTTTGCCCCAAATCCATTAGAATCCCACTTTGTGCCTTTGTTGAAGAGCCCCTCATTGACACCTGATCAGAGATATTTTCCATGGGTTTCTTTGAATAGTCTTCTAAGTGTTTGCCTTTTGAAGTACAAGGAAGGAATCCTAAAAATGGCTAGGTCCCAAAATTCTATGTTTTTCCTTGTATTTTCTATCTTTTTCAGAGTTTCAGAGCTTCGGGTTTTTGTCTTTTATCGTGCCATTCCTATCGGCTCTGAAGTCGAAGGCTCTAAAATTCATCTAAGTGTTTAATCCTTCAAAATTCGCCTAAGCGTTTCGGGGGTCAGACTTGTGGGTTTCTGTCTTCTTCAGAGCATGTGTTAACGAGAAGGCCCGACTGCTAAAATCCGCCATGGGTTTTAAAATTTTTCTAAGTGTTGCGGATTTCAGAGATTGGGGTGGTGGTCTATCATCTTCTTCTAGGAGGGCGGAAAGAAGGTCTAGCGGCCGAAGTCTGCTAGGGTATTTCTTTTAAGTCTTGCAGGTGGTGGTAGGCAGGATGTTTCCCTTCTCCCTTCTTTCTCTTGGAAGGCATAATGGTGAAGGCCCATAGGCCGAAGTTCGACAGAGCCAAAAATTTTCTAAGTGTTGCGGATTTCGGTGATCGGGGGGTTTGTCTTCCTTCTTTCTTGTGGGAGGCGGGTGGAAGGCTTGACGACCGAGGTTCAACAAGATCAAAAGCTTTGATGTATTTCGGTAGGCGGCAGGTTCCTTTTCTTCCTTCTTTCTTTTGGAAGGTAGAAGGAAGAAGGCCCGAGGCCCGACCCACGACGGCTCACATTCTTCTAAGTGTTTCGGGGTTGGGTGGCCCTTTCCTTCTCTTCAGGAATAAACAGTGCATAGCGAAGGCCTGACCTCCGAAGTCTGATTTGTTGGAGGCTAACTGTTTTGCTTTCCATATTCCTCCCACCGCCTGGGAATGTGCCAACAACCTCTTGGATCGCCATTAATGCGTAATGGGTGGCTAAAATTAATGTTTTAACTACAGTTGGTGGGGTTGTTGAGGGTTTTCCCACCCGTTTCTTTCTTAGATCCGCGTGTGAAGGCTATAAATAGAGGATTGAAACTTTGTTCAAGGGTTGATCATTCTAGGCAAAATTTCTTTCTACAGGGGTTGAGCATCCAAGGCAGTTAGGGCTTCGTCTATTGTTTATTTTCAGTTCTTCAGGAAGCATTCATAAAAAATGTATGTGAACTATATTGTAATCTTGATATCAATCCATTGTTTTTCTCCATCGTTGTAAGTGTTCTTTCAGGAATTCTCCATCGCAGTTAGGGTTTTCTCTTGCCATACTTCGTGGTATGATTGTAAAAGCTGATTTGAATGAATGTGACAGTTCTTAATCCATTTTCAAGCTTTGTTAGTGGTCATTTCAGTATAACATATGAAAGAATATTGTATGGTCTTGGATAACTAAGTATTCTCATGGTTTGATATTGGTTTTTTGTGCATTTGAATAACCAGATAGGCATTCATACACCCACTTTTAGTGTTTTCCTTTGATGAATTTTAGACTTTGTAGCCCATTGGATACACACCGATTTGAGAGGCCTATGATCACCCACATGTTATTGAAAATCAAAACAATACATCAAGTTTTAGTTGCAGTTATAGTTCCGAAAGCATCCTCTTTCTGCATGATTGCTCTTATTAGCTTAATCAGAGGCCTGTGAAGCCAGTTTGTCTTGACCTAGTGACAACTTTGGGGTCAAGTGTACATTGGGTATGGCTGTGTTTGTTTGTTTGTGTCCTATTTTATGCCTCTAGAAATATCCCTACTAGGTCTAGCTGAGCCTAAAGTGCAGAGGAGTCTACCCACTCCTGTAGGTTGTCCAAAATCACCCATAACTTGTTGATAAACCTCTTTGTATAACCCTGATGACGCCCTTGGCCTAGGTGATTATAAATTTTTTTAGGGTTTTGGGTTGTAGTTATTTTGGGAGTCAACAGAGTTTCCAAGATGTACATTGATGATGGCAGTTGTTTGGATGGATTGGAGAGATTGGGATTGCGACCATAGTGTTGTGGACTTGCATAGTGTTGAGACCTCATCATCATGACATTGGAGGGACTTTTGGCATCATCATAGGTATGATTTTCAGTTTGCTTGACGCTGTTCTGATTTATATCAATAGCCTAGTATGGGTTGGCATGTTTTCCTATCCACCTGTGATGGACATCTTGCACATTCATAGGAGGTCATTCATACTTAGATGGACCGCTGATGATGATGGCACAATGAGAGGCATCTATATCTTCCCCTTCAGTAGATGTGATAGTATGATGATTTGGGATGTAGGCATTGGTATGTTTGGTGCACTATTTCATATGGATCTTGATAAGTTGCTTCACAACTTTTGGCTTAGTGATGTTTATATCAGAGTGGAGCAGTAGAAGATTTGGTATAGGTGGTCGTGCTTCAATGTTCATATCATACATCACTTCTTGATAGGTAGGACTTTCTTTAGGGCTTTGGTTTTGTATAGTGTCTTGTCTTTGATAGACTTAGCACTCATGGACAGTGGAGCCTTTGGAGGAAGGGAGTTGTTGGCACTTGTGGTTGATGTTTTGCATTCTTGTTCTTGCTGAAAGATCCCTGATGGATCCCTTTGCTGTTTTTTTGTGATTTTTTTTTGTTTTATGATTTTTATTAATTTTTTTTTTGTTTTCTTTCAGACTAGAGAGGAGATGCAGAAGGGGTTTCAGTTTTCTTGAGATGTGTATTTGCCAAGATGGCAAATAGAAATACATACAGCTGCAATCTCAAATAGAAATGAACTAAAAATAAATATTAACTGATAAAAAGATACCAACTAAGAAATTGAGGCACATACCCATCAGATTTGTATTTTATATTCAATGAAAGCCTGGTTTGCAACCCTACTTGCATACAAAGACAGTATTGGCCTAGAAGAGGCTATACATGCAACTGAGAATGAAGGATCTGAAGAAATAGGCTGATTTGGCACTGCTGCAAGCTTAGATCTGCAATAGCATGCCCTGGAATCTGTCCAATGATGCACAAATGAAGACCCAGAGTAGGCCTCCCACGAACAAGAACTGGGTTGTCGTCCAATTCACCAAGATGCTTGAGAGTTTTCATTCCCAAGAGTCTGAATGCTGCTGCCCCCTTCCACAGAGTTCAGAGCTGCCATGAAGCTTCAAAAGATATGCAAAAAGATGATCCAAAAAGCACTTCAAAGTCACTTTATTCTTTTCCCAAAGTTGGCGTCCACTTTAGGGTTCCAAAATGGCATCAAAAGTAAGAATCTTTGAAAGATTCTTTTATTAATGAGGACTCATAAGTTGGGCGCCCAAGTTGAGGGCCCAACTTCATTATTAAAAGTCCACCTTTTTAACACAACATTGTGTCAACTAGGTGGGGGTCCTTTTAATAACTTATGAATATTAAGTGGTGACAAGTTATTCACTTTATATTATTTTATTTTTTATTAAATATTAAAGCCACACTTTAATATTCAATAATTATTCCAAATCCATCACCTGGCCATCCTGAACTGAGAACTGCTGTAGCCCACGCCACTGGTGATGTCGCTACGTGTCAAGCTAACTGACAGTGCCTCCCTAAAATGTAGGGATACCTCCTAAAAAACAGGGAATTTGACCAAAACTCCAAAAATGCTCCTGGAGGTCCCCTGATGCCTTCTAGTCAACTCTCGGTCAAACCCTAAAAAATAGGAACCCTTCCTAAAAAATAGGAAACTGTCACAAACTGTCTGGAAAGGCCTGTAAAGCTCCCCACCAAGCTACACTGCCTCTGAATAGATCCCCTAACCATTCCGCTGACCTACGGGAACCCGGATGATAGGTCAACTCTCATGTCTCTGCTAGACAGCGCTAAAGAGGGGACATGACACCTGCAGCTACACAGGCCGAGCACATGGAGGAGAAGGATTTCTAAATTTGGGGAATGGAGTCGGATTGAGTTCGAGTGTTTATGGCTAGTTGTGCTTCATTGCTAGCCTCTGGAGCTCACTTTGCATATCATTCTTCATATTCACTATAGAAGATGTAGCCACAGGTTGAGGAGTAAAGTGATCACTGAACAATTGATTGGATGGAGATACTTGTCGCTTGACAGTGTTTTGCAGGATACATGTTTGCAATTGCTTGTGGGCAAGCAATTCTGGAAAGGGAGGATTACCATGTCCCCATTTTCATAGTGATCACCTCGAAGAGTTGGCTAGCCTATCGTATTCCCATAGGCTAGGCCGGAAGGCTCAGGGAATGACCTAATTGACGAGTTTTCACACTTAGCCAATTTTGTAGGGCAAATTGATTGTGGAAGATGACTTGGCATAATTTTGTGGTATTTTTGATGAAGTCAACACTAATAAAATAATTTGCCCTAAGGTGGAGTGACCCAATTGGAGGATGAAAAAATAAAAGAAAATATGGAAATTGCCCTTGGGAAAAATAAGAATAATTTATAATGATTTTCCTTGTGGAGGATGACTTGAATTGAGGTCAAAATATGATATATCACATGCCTAAATGGTTCACCCTTGGAGAGTGGAAGGATGGGAAAAATAGCATAAAATAAAATAATGATATCTCTTGTGTTTGGGCGCCAAAGGGAGATCGGCCTAGGAAGAAAATAATAAAGACAAATCTTTAATTTGTACTTTGAGCACCTATCTTATGTTGAGGTGGTTGGCCAAACTTGGGAAGAAAAGTAATAAAACTAAAAGGATTATCATGCCTAGGTCGGCCTTGAGGAAGGAGAGAAGATTGTGTATAAATAGGAGATCATTTGAGGCATTTCCAACATATCATTCATTCATATTCCTTTCATTTGGAGATTTATCTCTTGGCTGCAATCATTTTGGTTCAACACCTTCCCAGGACGAAAACCCTAAGGAAGATAAGTGGATTGGATGAAAACCCAATCACACTTTGGAGGTGGGTTCATACAGAGTTCGCAATTGCACTTCATTGGAGATTTGTGGAGGAGAAGAGCAGATTTGCATATTCAGATTTTAGATCAGTTTTGGAGGCGAATTGCTTGTGGTATTTGTGCATCATTGGAGCTAGAGTTTTGCCCTAGATTTGTGCGCCACATTTGGAGAGTTTGAGCATTCCATTCACATCATTTGGAGCAGCATTTGAAGATCATTTTGGAGCAGATCTGAGGGCCACCTTTTGGAGGAGTCTTGGACGAAGTTTGGCTAGGGTTTTATGCCCTAGGTTGAGCGCCACTTCCCTAGGAGGGTGACTTCATTATTTTGATGTCATTTTTTCTATTCCATGGTATGTATAACCTAATTTAGGTTGAACATTATAGGAGCAAAAACCTTGGCTAAATTTATCATGTTTGAGCCCATGAATTTGATGTAATTACAAATCAGCATATTCAGATTTGGAGCAGCAGACCTAATCAATCAGAAATCAGATTTGTTTTGCACATGTTTGGCCTTTGGATGATTGATTTTCATGGTTGATATCTTTGTTGATAATTATACATGTTTGGCATACATTTTATGATGTTTGGAGCATATTTATTGGCTGCCTATGAATGTTTATACTTCTGAAAATAAAATCAGAAAATCAGAGCAGAATTCTAGGGTTTCAGCAGAAAACTGAAAGTGCAGAAAACTAGGGTAGAATTCAGAATTTAAAAATCAGAATTTTAGGGCAGATCCCATTGGGGATATTACAGATTTGTAGATCTCTCATTTTTGTTCTCCTTGAACTTATTTTTCTACTAACTATTTTCCAAAAGACAAGGAGATGTTTGAACTGCTATCTGCTTGATGACGTATCTTATAGGATAGACACACATAAGAGAAGCTGTAGATTTATATTGCTTGGAATACTAATTTTTATTAGTTAACATACTTTCTTGCAAGATGAAGCAATTTTGTAGTCCAATCATTTACTTTACCTGTATTTGATTGTTCATCCTCCCCAATCTGCAAAGTTTCGCTTCCTTGAGATGAGCTGAAATCCAAGATATTTTGTTGGAATGTTGCTTCTCCAAATGCTAGTATTCTCTATATGATCATTTTATTTTGTATTGAAATGTGTTGAAAGAATAGTTGTTAAATATTCTTGTTTCCACAATGCAAAATTGTTTCCATAGGGAATTTTTGGCTCACTATCTAGATTTTAATGATCTTGATGTTTCGAGTCCCAATTTCAAACTCATCTTAAGAAAAGTGATGATTTTGAAAAGAGAGTGTTAAACATATCACATATACTGTATTCTTGGTGATAGTTGTAGATATCAACATTAGGATTGGTTCCAAATATCAAAGATATATATTTATTTTAAGCTGGACATTATAATGATTATTTGCCTCCTATCAGCATCCACATGGTTGAAGTGGTAGTCTGATCCATGTAGGTATCATGCTTGGAAAATTTTCCATTTGGTTGAAAGCTGGTGATCAATGTTTCTTAAAAGTCTCGATTGATTGTTTTACCATGGCCCTCCTTAGAAGATTAGGTTCTTCTCTTGTTATGTCGAGAAAACAACCACTATTAAATAACCCTTTGGCATCACAAGTAGCTTGATAGATCATAAAGGTTGATAGTTGTTTTGTACCCAAACTTAGAGAGTTTTGGGTCCAAGGAAAGCTCCTATAAATCTGCATTTTAGAGCTCTTTCCTTGAGTGGCCATAGTTGATGCTACATTTCATTCATGAAAAGGGAGATCTTGGGGGAAAGGGGAAAGAAGAGGGAGTTACCATTTTCAGAACGCACCCATTTTCTTTTTTTGGATGGAAACATGAGTTTTGTTATGGTGTGTTTTGCATGATAGGAGATGAATTTATTAAGTTCTTCCTTGTAGATTTGGGTTGCCTCTTGAGGTAGCTGAATTGAAGATTTGGGTTGGGTATTGAGGGGGATTCATTTGGGAGGAGGGCATGCTTCTTTGAGGAGTTGGAAGCCATCAAGCAATCATCTGATGGCTGTCTAGGACAGCCTAAGTGTGGTTCAATGGAGGTGGGAGTGTGGTTCAATGAGTTGAGGTGCATGAGAATACATAAGACTCTCTCAGCTATACCTCCTAATCTGAATGAGTACTACTATGTTTACTGTTCTATTCTAAAAGCTTTGGCATATGAAACAATATAGTTTTTCAACAAGCTTCACATGGTTGAGAGAATCACATCATATGTGAGTTATCTAATTAAATATCTAAATCATCCTTTCTTTATATTTTTGTTCATGTTCTTGCTTTAGAATGATAATGGTGCCATGATAGGCACTTGGTTGAAACTTTCTCTTTTTGACATTGGGACAATTTTCAAGAAATTGATTATTTGTACTAAAAATAGCATGTGATAGAAGATTCTAGATTTTTAAACAATAAAAGATAATTATAGTTTTGAAGCATCTATTACTAGATTTAATTTTGTAATAGTTGTGGATGAGTTCTTTCAATTCTTGAGTTAATTGGAGATGCTATGTCAGCAGCAAGTCTTACAACGTTACAACACGGGATTGAGCAAAACTGGGCCTTTATTGATACTGTTAGAAATGTTGAATTGTCGTCTTATTCCACTTTACAGGTGAGATTTGTAAACCTTTGTACTTGTTAACCTAGTATAATAAAAGTTAAACTTGCAACTATAATGTATTCCATTTTTATTGTTTGATTCTAAAGTATTTATTAGCAAGTCTTACATAATTCTTTCTTTAGATGGCATGTAGAGACAATTGAAAGGGTTGCATGGCCTTTTGGGCAGCTTGATATATGAATTGCTTACTAATCTAGTGTTTTGGCTTTGGGAAAAAAAGTTAAAAGCCTAATGCATTTATGTCCTAGAAACTTACTATTTGTAGCATTATCTTGATTTTTGTTGAAATAACATGTATTGACTTATGTATAATGATCTTTAGGGCAGGGTAGTCGTCTTTTCTTTGAGCCATCTATGTAGATAGTTTACTGACATGTTTGTGTTATTTTTCTATAGAGAGTTGTAGTAGACTTTATATGTTGATTGCCTTGAGGCCTTTTTGTCATGAATCTTTGAGATAATCATTATTAGATTTTATCCTTAATATTATCCATGCATCCTTTGATTGTGTTAGTATCTGAAAATTTCACTGCTTTCTATATGAGAAATTGTATGTGACATGCCTAATGGAAAGTGACAATTTCCACTGATAGTGTAAAAAAATCACCAATAGCGATGTGATTTCCCTCTATGTTGAAAGGGCAGCTTCCTAATGCAAAACACAAATAAAATTTTGTATAACACTTATAGTATCCACAAGCTTATTGTTGGTGTTTTAACTTGTCACTTTTATGACAACACAAACAAAATAGTGAATATGGTCAAATCATTCTTCAAATTAGAAGGGGAAGCCCCTTGAGTTCTAACTAAGCTTAAACTAATAGAAACCACAAATACTAACACTGTCCTTAAATCCTCAATGGGAATTTTGCATTTAATATAAAATATTACTTTGACTATGTTTTTGCATTTGATGCAGCATTGAACTACCAATAGCTAAAGCCTAAGACTATAGTGAGATTTTCAAATTTAATGACTCAAGCACGAACAAATGTAACTTCCTATTGGTTAAAACAAAGACCAATGTTCAGACACAAACAAGGTTTTGATTGAAAAACACTGACGAATATTGTTTATTGGCTAAATTAGAGACCAATATGTTAGCATCAACACAAGAAATGATAGAATGAAAGAACATCGCATGATTCCATGAAGTTGTCAAAGGAATACACAAAATTATTACTTTGATGCGCAATGAATATTGACACAAAGTTTGACAAGATTGTTCAATTCAATTCAACTCCATGAAATTACAAATAAGTGAATGATCTCCACACAAGCTTCTACAACATAGGCTTTACATTGACTTACATAAGTTCATTCATTAAACATTACACAGTTACTTGATTTCAACCTTCGAATGACAATTTTTGTAGCATAAGTCCGGATGCAACATTGAACTACCAATAGCTAAGATTGTAGGGAGATTTTCAGATTTAACGACTCAAGCATGAATAAATGTAACTTCCTAGTGGTTAAAAAAAGAGACCAGTGTTTAGCCATAAACAAGGTTTTGATTGAAAAACAACAACATATACTTTTTATTGGCTAAATCAGAGACCAATATGTTTTTGATTAAAGGGGTAAAGATTAGGTTTTGAAGGGGCCCTGAAAACCTTTTACAACCAACAAAACGTCAGTGAAGACACAACTAACCCACAACAAAAATGCAACCAAAAAACAATAAAATGCAGAATGGGAACAATAGAGAAAACAAACAACAACTACAACTTTTTATGGGTATCAGCTGCTTCTAGCTCTGGTAGAAAGAAGCTTTCATCTAGCTCTTGAAGATCTTTAGGATTTTTCTTTTCCCCCTCGTTCTGTTTCTCTCTTGTGCTTCTTGTCATTGTGCTAGGACCTGCATCCTCTTTGGCTTTCCCAACAACAACAGAATTGGCGTAATTCTTTTTCATCCCATCATTGATGTTTTTGATCTCCACATCATTGGTCTTGATGATCTTGTTTATATTCTCTTTAATTCTAATTTCTAGTCACATCCTATTCAAGAGCCTCTAGTCTAGCATCCTGATTGTCTTTCCCTTCATATACTCTTCCTCTAGAACATAAATCTTTCCTTTTGGTTGGAGAAGTCGCCCATAAGTTTGTTTATCTGAGGAACAACTTCCCAATTTTGGAATATTCTCATGTCCTCTTCAGTTGATATCTGATTCTCTCCATGCTGCCTCTTAACCATAATATCCATTTTAACATCAATCCCGCTGATCTCAATATAGAACCATTTGATCATGTTGTGTTGCATCTCAAAGGTTTGGTGTAGGGTCATGACATTTTGGCTCACAATATACACATCATCAGCCAACTCCTGTAGGGAAGTGGGATTGGGGCGGGGAAGAATAAAATCCTTGGGAATCGGGGGGTAGGGATTCTCTATGCCATGGAATGGTTCACCAATTACAGGTTTAGGAAAGGCTTTACCTTTCCCCTTATGTTGGGTACGGGGAATTTCACTATCCTTCTGAATATCATAGGACCTTTCCTCACCCCTGTTGTGGGCTCACCCCTTTTCCTTTTGTTCTCCCATCTACCTCCACTACCTGTAGCCCTATCCTTTTTTTGGAGAATTACACTCCTTAGACTCCTTCAAATCTGATTCTGACCCAGAATCAGAGCCAGTTTTATCCCAACTGCTCACTTCCTTCTCATCCATCTTCTCAGAGGTGGAATCAGAGTAATCAACCACTTTCTTGTTCTTATCAACCTTCTTATGGATTGGTCGAGTAATAGTAGGGTTCATCTTTCTCACATGATTAACTAGCAACAGTATTAATATCGACGGAATAAATATGTTTGAGGGCTCACCCCTTATCAGAATTAGAGACCAATATGTTAATATTGACACAAGAAATGATAGAATGAAGGAACATCGCATGATTCCATGAAGTAAGATGTCAAAGAAATGCACAAAGTAATCAATTTGATGAGCAACAAATATCAACACAAAGTTTGACAAGTTTGAAAGTAAGAGTGAAAGACTTAAGAAAAAGAAATTAAGTTTAAATCTAGAGTGAAAGACTTAAGAAAAGAAATTAAGTTTAAATTAAAGATTTAAACTTATGTTTTGGGCTGACTTCCTCATATGCCTAGCATTCACTTTGAAAGGAGTAAAGAATAAGTCAAAGAATGCAAGGAGTACATTAAAGATAAACAAGCATATTCCAAAATGCTGGCTGACCTCCCTAATAACCGACCTCTTGCAAATGCTGGCCGATAAAATCAAGTATCATATTTAAATATAAGGAGAAGTGCGATTTCAAGTACAAGAAAATGCGATTCATATGGTAGCACTCCACATAAGACAAAATTGCCTTATTCATAAAAGATATAAAAAAAGAGAGGAGGGAGTTTGAAAAGCAAGGAATAAAATGAATATTATATGATTTGAAAGAGCAGATCTAGAAAGAGAAAAAGGAAGAAATATGAAGTCCATTTCAGATTCATATTGAAGAGTATATGCTGCCATGTATGAAGGACAAATGCAAATATATATGACAAATATATGTGAAGATTAAGAGTTGAATGTTACGGATGATATGAGCAGAAATTTATATGAATATATTGACTTGATTATGATTAGTTTTGTGTAAAGAAGTTGTGCTTGATTTGGATCAGATTTGTGAGGGAAGTGTGTGATCAGATTTGTGAGGAAAGAAAGTATGTGTGTGAACTTGATTTGAAAAGGAAAGACTTACATCATACAAAATCAGAAGTAGTGATCAGATTGTGAGTAAAGGAGAACGATATTATCCATTGAAGAATTTGTAGGTTGGTGCCTAGAGATTGGTGTCTCTTATTGAGTTGGTGCTCAGTTGTGAGGGTTGGTGCCTACAGATTCTACAAGCGGGGATTGATGTCTCCAATGGGTTGGTGCTCACAAAAGAAGAATTGTAAGAGAAGCAGGTTGGTGCCTACAGAAGAAGAATCAATATATATATATATAAGCAATATTTTTCCGTGGTTTTCTCCCGCAAGGGTTTCCACGTAAAATCGTGTGTTCTCTTTGTGTTTTTAATTGATAGATCTTGCATATGTGTAGTTGTGACTGATTAAGTTTGGAAAAGTAAAAGTTTGTTTGATACTGATTCACCCCCCCCTCTTAGTATCACCATGTGCTCATCATTGCATAGTTGGCTGCCCTGTTGATAGACTTGAAAAAGAGGGGAGCATTCTCTTGGAGTGAGGCAACACAAAGAGCTTTTGATAAGTTCAAAGAGATAATAAGTTCATGCCTTGTTTTAGCTATTCCAAATTTTTCACTTCCATTTGTTTTGGAGTGTGATGCTTCAAGAGAGGGTATTGGAGTTGTATTGATGCAAAACAAGCACCCTATAGCATTTGAGAGTCGGAAGCTCAAGGAGTTAGAAAGGAGTTTCTCTATTTATGACAAGGAGGTGCTAGCTATCATGCATGCATTGGCTAAGTTTAGACAATATTTGGTTTGTGGGAGATTTGAGTGAAGACGGATCATAACAATTAGAAGTTCTTTCTCAATTAAAAAGATTTGAATGTGTAATGTCCCCATTTCTGGCGTGATCACCTAGCAGATGATGATTAGCGTATTCACCATTTCCGTAGGCTAATTCTACAATGGGGCGTAGCCATTCATCTGCATCTTTTCCTAGATATCCATCCGCCGCACTGGGACGTAGACCCGAAATATACCCTGGAGCCTGCTCTTCATCAGTCTAACCCCATAGAATAGTAGGGGCAACCCCTACTAGAACGACGAGGTCATCTCGGTCAAAAGAGAATGCGTGGGAGAAGAATTACATCTAATAAAGGCTGGTGGAGCGCCTTCAATCAGGCGTCTAAGCTTGGTCATGGTTCCAAATTCAAATTGGGCTTTGCAAAACACATGTGGTTTCTTGGGTCAAAAAACGAACATTCGACCCCTACTATTCTGACAGGTGGTTGTAGGGCTTACAAAACATTTGCCCTGGGGAGTAACTGAGCTATATCCGCCCCTTAGAATAGTAGGGGAACATAGATCTTCAAACGATATATCCATCAACTGAACCGGGTGTGAGTGATCATTGAACCGGGTGTGTGTGATCGGGGGGGGCCACGGAAATAGATCCTGGCGAATATTTTTGTGGGGTCACCTTGCTTTGGCATTGCTTGAGAAGGATATTGACGCCTGTTGTTACGTAACAACATTTGGGCTTCTAAGCTATCATTTTGCATAGATCCCTTCCCTTCCATCCTAGTTCGTAGATCTCAACATTGGCAATGCTAAGTCTCGATATGCTCTATCCGCCATGGAATAAATAAAAAGGTCTCCTTCTGTTCCAATTGATCTGTGTCTTGCTCACTGCCATTATTCTGCAGGGTGATACTTTAGCCCCCACCCCCCCGACCCCCCATTAAGTTGAATAGTTGAGATACCTCCTTATTCTAGCATATTCTAGCTTAATCTAGTAGGCGTATTAATTTACTGATTAATTCACTAATTAATTAACCCGGGTTCTCGCCCTACAATTCTATGGGGGCGGGATCTGCTCTGTTTGTTTTCCGCTTCGTATTAGCTTCGCCTCAGTTTCGCCACTGTAAAGGCCCTACTATTTTAATACCTTAGTTCCGCAAGAGTAGAACCGTTGGGAAGGGAAGAATGCCTCGTATAATTACGTAGCTTTACCTGACAATTGATAGTTGGGTGGGCCTGCTCGCCTAGATATCAACCTATAGATAGATAGGGACTTCACCATTCATAGGGTTGGGAATGTGATGGATAAGAGGTGGAGGCGGAGTAGTAAACGGATAAGTTCCATTCAATAGTAGTTCGAGATGGAGATCCGACCGGCAGCAGCACCCTTTCCTATTCCCCCCCAAGCGGAGGAATAAGGAATTCTATTTTGGGCGGAGCCGGCGTCCCCCTCCAATTTCCCCCTCTAATTAATCAGTAAATTAATCAGTTTAATAAGCCCCCATAGCCGCCTCCTCCCACCCTGCCTGCCGTTGGCATGTTACGTATAGAACTCAAGACCCGTCTATCCGTCTCTTTATCCGTCTATCCGTCTCAAGATCTGTCTCTCGATTCGACATTCCGTCTCTCTTTATCGGCCGATCTCAGAGAAATATCAGCCGATCGATCAATATCTGCCTCTCGATTCAAGATCTGCCGATTGATCTTGACGATCCGCCTATCCGCCTCTCGATTCCCCTACCATGAAAAGCCAGGGTGTAAGAATCCAATGGTCGGAGAACCATTCTGTCATAATATGGAGGAGACAGATAGCGGGCGGGTTCATCAGCAGGGTGGGGGGTTGACGTGCCAGCCCCTACTATTTGGAACAGTTTGTTGGGCATTTCATTCCATTGCTTTCCATCCTTTCATAATTGCGGGGCCTTCTGGATAGCTAGATTCTATATGTAACATGCCAACAAATAATCGCCCCATTATTGATTGGGGGGTGGGGGGAAATTAGCCGGTGAGGTATATTAATTGAACGACAGATTCCCTCCCACCCTAACCCTAGTTCCGCTCCGCCCTATTCTAAGTTGGGGCCGCTTCAGTAGAAACGTTGTTGCTGCCGGCAATCAATAATAGGCCACTGGTGAAGACCATGTCACGTATAGAATGGAATTCCCATCATTGAATGAGTACTGTATCCACATGAACACCCACCCTGCATGCAGGGTTATGAGGGAATTGACGTCTAAGGTCACCATTAATGTTCCCGCTGATTTGTCGGAACTTTTCTATTCCCGAGGGGAGACTGGGGGTTTGAAGTCAACCCTTGGAAAAAAAACCTTTCCTGAACGGAGTGAAGGTAAGGTTCGCTAGTAAACCCTCGGACTCGCACTATCTCCCCCCACCCGAGGCCCATCAGAATAGTAGGGGGCGGTGGGGTTGGTATTGTTTCCCACTGGAACTAGAGTTTCCCACCCCCTACCATTCTATAGGCTAGTAGGCGAACGTTGATTCCCAGGGTGGGGGACCAATCTATGGCCTCCCACCTGCCCTGCATTGGGGGGCATAGTTATTAAGGTGGGTGCTTCAAAGATAGGAATGAAGAATTCTATTGATTTTCTGCTGCCCCTTCCATAGATAGTAGTTGTTCGGTGCGAAATATAGTTATTCCAAGATTGGCCATAAGGTTGCAGTTGGTGATCCTCCTCGTTGCAGTTGGTGAAGGGCAAGGGTAGGGGCAAGGGGTGGAGCAGTAGAGAGATTGGGAGGGTGGTGCGCAAAAAAGGTTCGGTTGCAAGGGCAAGGGTAGGAGCGGGGGCAAGGGCAGTGTAGAGAGAAGAGGGAGGTGGTGGACTATAGTTTCGCGACTATAGTTCTCGTTCGGTTGTTGGGTTGGTAAACGTGAATGAATGATGGGGCTGATTTGCCGCCGTCAATCCTCCCACAACGGCCCCTTCAAATACTAGGGCTCTCCCACCCTAACATTCCCACCCACCCTGTAGGCATGTTACGTATAGAATCTGGCCCAATGATATTTTGAGAGGGAATAATGGATTGACGTGAGGCGGCCCTACTTTATCACTCTAGGATCAGAGGCAGATGTGCTAGGATCAGAGGATCGTCAGGTAGGGGTAGGCCTCCCAGCCACCCCTGCCCTACTCTCCCTACTCTATAATGGCGGGGGGGAGGGAATTGTCAGGCCATAGTTTTGCCTCCTCTTTTATATATATATTTTTTTGCTACGTAATCAGGGATACTATTATATTATTCAAAAAAAATATTACAGACATCAGCCCTTCTATGGCTGGCAAAAAGTTTCAAACCAGTTCCAACTACCCTGAAAGCTACTACCATATGACCACACATGGTCGGAAATATATACCAGTATGCCATACTAACACCATACATTGAGATCAAGTTTAAACTTTAAAGACTATCATTATCAATAAAACATAGGGAAGCCATACTAGTAAATCCCCTCTATGACTTAACTGGCATACTCAGCCATCTTCTTTATGAACTTGTCCATCCACTGGAAGTCCCCGGTCTCCACCAGCCCCAGCAGCCTCCTGATGAACTCCACTGTAGTCATAGCCTGGTCCTTCAATATGATCAAGTCAAAGCCTTTAACGTCCAGGATGAAGGGGTGAACTTTAATAACTGCCCCAGGATCTGCCATGAGTTTCCATTCCTTGGGTCTAGGAACGCCAACACCCGGGCGAGCAAATTGTAGAGTCTTCCCCAATTCTCCAAGGTGCTCTGGATAGAACAGTGCTTGCATTCTTGCTTCTGCCTCTGCCTTCTCCAGTTGCAGCTCCAACAGCATAGCCAGGACCCGCGAGGAGATGTCCGTATCAACACGGTATCGGTCATCGTTTTCCAAAAAAGTCTTCCCCAAAATCAGTTTCACCGCTTCCACCAACAGCCCGTCCGACCGTCTCAACAACCTCTGCAAACGAAGATCAGTTATACCACCCAGGAACGCCATTTGCCGCTTGGTGCTGACCAGACGAATGGGGGTGTCCATCCCTCCACAACGCACGACATAGGCTGAGATGATAACAGCAAAGTGAGACGGCATTTGAAGAGAACGGAGATAGCGATTGCAGAACTCCACAAAACCGCCTTCCTTTAAGCTTAA
Organism: Cunninghamia lanceolata; assembly: GCA_027924645.1. Classification (NCBI taxonomy): domain Eukaryota; kingdom Viridiplantae; phylum Streptophyta; class Pinopsida; order Cupressales; family Cupressaceae; genus Cunninghamia; species Cunninghamia lanceolata. Next base: position 16,499,985 of record BSBN01000803.1, read on the forward strand.
CGCCGAAGGATCTCGAAGTCATTTCCCTAAATGATTACCTTGCTGCGCTAAATGCCATCCCCGCGGGCTAATAACTGCCACCTCCCATTGGCTCATGCCGTCGCTGATCGACACTTCGAAATGAGTGCCTCGGCCTTGCCACCCATGATGGTGTGGCAAGGCTCCCTCCCTACCTCCCACTTGCCCCCTCTTTTATATTATTGACGAGCGAACACAACTATTATAGTAGCGTGGGCGGCCCCTCTTTTCTATTATTCGATTTCTTCCTTCTCCCACTGATACGTTCTCCTCTTCAATTCCTGGGTGGGAGGGGAACTATACCCCCCACCCTACAAGGGTGGTGAGGGAATTGTTGTTGGGAATTGGCTAAATGTTTTTACTTCTTTTTTATGGCTCAATGTTCGATTCACTCGTCAGCTGGAATCCAAAATATTGCTCTTACCTATCCCCCCCACGAATGACCCCATATATAGATGGATAGGGCAAAGCCCCCAAATCTGGAGATAGTTCGGGGATAGACGGGAGCCTTATCTATAGATAGAGGGGGTCGGGAATCTAATTGGGGTACTTTCGATCCTCTGCTCGGGGTGGGTGAGAGGAGATAGATTGCCGATTAAAGGGTGATCACATATACATGGGCACGCAACCGACATCGACATGAGGAGTGACAGCGGTAGTCCTCATATCACAGAGCCGGAACCAATGGAATTTGGGCCTCTCTCCATCAACCACGGGGGCACAAACAGACCTAGTCGAGATGCAATTGTAACCCCTTGTTATGATAAGGGAATGAATAGTTGAGCCATTGTAGCAAAAGAGACTTGGAGAAAGGAAAGTCAGTTAAGTTAGTGACTTGGAGAAAGGAAAAAAGTAACATAATAAAATATAATAAAATGCCAATAAATTATTATTTTATTATGGATGTCAAAAAAGGATTAAAAATGACAAATTGGAGAGGACCTTTTGGAGGCTTTATAAGGAGGTCATTTGGAGTTTATTTCATCATATTATCATTTTGTCAATTGCATATTGGAGAGTCTCTTTTCTGCTACAACTTCTGGTTCAGCTTGTTTTAAGGATGAAAACCCTTAGACATTTGTGGTTTGGACGAAAACCCAACACCATTTGTGAGGTGAATCCATTCAGGGTTTGTTGTAGAGCTTATTTGCAGGTTTTTGGCATCAATTGGAGCTTCAAGGAGGACATTATTTCTGCAGGTTTATATCAGCTATGGGTGGCTAGGGTTTGGACACCAAAATGATGAGATTTGTCCAAATATCATTTTGGAATTGAGGCAATTTGAAGACAATCTATTGCTGGTCGCTTAGGGTTTGATTTTCATTGACATCATTAGCATTTGTGAAGGGATCGAATCATGCAAGGAGGCAGATCAGTTTAGGCACATTGGCTGGTCCAAGGAATTGATGGTATTTGTGGATTTAGGCGCATCACATCCTATGAAAATCGTGGCCTTTTGAGGAGACTTTGACATCCATTTGTGTTCACCATTGCCTAGGGTTTAGGCAGCATCATATTTGGAGAGGTTCGTGGATAAAGAGTTGTTATATCACATACTATATCAGCCAAGCTCTCAATAGACATCAGTCCATACAACAACATTATATCAATCTATATTAGCCATTATATTCCCTTGTATGAACTCATTTCATGCGTAATCGAAGTAGCCTTTCATCCGGGTATGTTGTAGAAGTTTGGTATTCAAATATTTAATTTGAATAAGCATTTCATTCGCTGTTACAGTCTTTATCAGACCTGATAAACATTGTAATCAGACCTAATATAATGGAAATAAAAGCATATTTGGTGTTGGTATTTTGATGTTTATGCATGCAAAGTATTTGTTATGTTTTCTATATGTTGGCATATGTATTTTCAATGAAAACCATCTAAAACAAGCATCAAAACCAAACACAAAACTCAGAAATCAGAATACAGTGACATTGCATGACTTGACAAAATGTCAAACTACCAAAATTGAAAATTCAGGGCAGAAGTAGATAGTGTTCTTACAAAATGATAGGTAGCAGAAGTGGGTAAGTAGGTTGTAGGCTTATGAATTTGATATTGAGTATGTTAAGGGAAATAATAATGTGGTGGTTGATGGATTATCTAGGAAGCCTTATGTAATGTTCCCCATTTAACCCAGTTGATCAGTGGATGGAGATTAGCCTATTATTAGACTCTCGTAGGCTAATGGTGGTGTTTAGGGGGTCAATTTGGAGACTTACTATTTTTGGTAAGTCGGGACAGAGCACCTTGCTATTTATAGCAGGGCCGAGGCCGATGGTCATGGCTCAAGATACATGGTTTTGATTTATTCAAAGCATTAATAGATAGAGTATAAGTTAAAATAAAGATTAAACTTATATTATTTAAATGGGTAAAGTGACTTATATGTTTTAAAATGACTTTATAACATTATGTTAAGTCACAACTTAAAAGTGACTTCCTAGGAGATGGGCGCCCATGGGAGACATAAGGGACATAAAGACATTAAATAAAATAATAAAAGTAATACATTCTTGGGTGTTGGGAAGAATGGAGAAACAAAAAGGAAAGGTGAGCTTCATTTTGCATATGCTTGGATATTGTTTTTTCTCTCTTGTTATGAGATTCTCATGCATTGGCTTTGGAGCTTGGCTCTAGGGTTTGGTATTGGCTGTGTTGAGACGAAAACCTCTTCATAGTCTTCTTCTTCATGTGTGAGAGACCACATTTGGAAGAGATTCTTGGAGGCTTCATTCAGGAGCTTCAGTTGGGCATTTGAATGATACATTTTAATGGTGATTCGAGCATGAAATGATTTTATTCATTGGAGATTGATATGCAAAGGAGAATGCAGTTTCAGAGGAGGAGTTTTGATAGTTTATGGAACAATTTGTGACAGGTATTAATTGCTACTGCTGGGCCGTACCATCCTAGTGCTAGCCGTACCTGTTGCAGCAGTCATTTGGGGATATTTCAAGGTCATTTCTCATTGTTAGTGGAGCGATTGGAGTAGTAACATTTCTGCAGATCGAACAACAACATAGAGGCCGGGGTTTTGATCATATTTGATTGAGTTTAGAGCTGCCATTACTTACAGTAGGGCCGTACCAGCTGGTACAAATCGTGGGTCTTCAAAATAGTCTATAAGCTGCCTTTTGGGTTTCATACATTCATCAAAGTGGGCGCCTAGGGTTAAGGTTTATGCTGTCATTCTTTGTAAAAGCCAACTACTTCATTTCTAGGAGATTGGAGCATATTACCTTGGCTTGTATTGCTGGTTCTCCGTCAGCATATGTACGAAGTTGAAGATTTCCATCTGGGTATGTCATTGGAATTCATATTTTGTCGAAATACAAACTAGGTCTTCAATATTTTGTTATCTACTTTAGTTTTTTTGGGTTTTCAATATGTGCTTTGTATTCCATGTTATCTATGCAATATCAAAACATGCAAAAACATGCAATAAAACCCTAAACCTAAAACAGTCAGGAAAAAAAAAAAAAACCCTTGGCACAGAACACATATATCCGAGGGTGTATGTTACACCTTATTTATGCTCTATGACTCATATTTCTGTTGATTGGAGAGCTTCTATATTGGTAGAGTATGCCAAGGATGCATTTGTTATTGACATCTTGGAAAGCAAGTTGCAAGATGACAGGAACAAGGTGGTTGAGGAGCTCATTCTCTACAAGGACTGAGTGTAGCTTGTCCCAGGTTTGAAGATGAAAGAGAAGATTTTGAGAGCATATCATGACACTACATTGACTGGTCATCAAGGATATTACAAAATATATAAACAAGCGAGAGCAATTTTCTTGGAAAGGCCTAAGGGGGATGTTTTGAAGCATGTTAGAGAGTGTTTGACTTGTCAACAAAACAAAGTAGAGCAAACTTTTTCATCCTGCTTGTTGCAGCCCCTACCCATTCCAAATCAGAAATGAAAGAGCATCTCTATGGATTTCATCACCGGACTTCTACAAGTACAGGATAAGGATTGTATTTTTGTGGTGGTGGATAGATTCACTAAGTATGCTCATTTCTATGCTATATCTTCCGAATATAGAGCTCCTCAAGTGGTTGATTTGTTCTTTAGAGGTGTTTAGATTACATGGGCTACCTAGAAACATTGTGAGTGATAGGGGCAGTAGGTTCATTAGTTTGTTTTGGCAAGAACTTTTTCGGTTGACAGGCATGGAGTTGACTCTAAGCTCTAGCTATCACTCTCAAACGGATGGGCAAAAAGAGATTGTGAATAAATGACTTGAAGGGTATTTGAGGAATAATGTTACAGGGCAGCAAACAACATGGATTAAGTGGCTTCATCTTGTGGAGTATTGCTACAATTACACTCATTATATGTCGATAGGTATGACTCTTTTCAAAGCACTATATGGATATGATGCCTTATCTTTTGTGGATTTGATGTTTTTGGATAGCCAAGTTCTTGGAGCCAGAGATTTGGTACAACAGAGTGGATATTTTGAATGCACTCAAAGAGAACTTACAGCAGGCTCAAAATCAACAAAAGATGTACTTTGATTGCCACCATTTGGAGAGGACTTTTGAGGTTGGAGACTTGGTTTTTCTGAGGTTGTAACCCTATAGGCAATCTACCCTCAAGGGGAGTGGTGCGGAGAATCCTAAACCATGATTTTAAGGGCCTTACAAGATCACACGAAAGGTAGGAGAGGTAGCATATGAGTTGGAGCTACCAGCAAATAGCAGAATTTATAATGTTTTTCATGTATCTCGCCGATAAGAAGGTGTTGGGACAACATATTACTCCTTGCTTGGAGTTGCCTCCACTTGATAATGAAGGAAAATTGATCTTAGAGCTTGAAGCAATCATGGATATGAGAGAAGAAACTCAGGAATAAGGTCATTTCAGAATATTTGGTTAAGTGGAAAATTTTGCCTCTTGAGGATGCGACATGGGAAGGAGCAGAGTTTTTTGATCATCCAATTTGAAATTGCTTGAGGGCAAGCAATTTGGGGAAGGGAGGACTGTCATTACCCCTCTTTCACATAAATAAATTATATATTTTTAATTTAAAAATAGTGTTTTTCAACACAATAATAATATAATAATGTTATAATACTACTACTACTACTAATAATATTATTATTATTAATAAAAATATAAATCGAAATTTTCGAAAAAAGGGCACTCAATTTGGGCCCATGGGTCCTAGCCTAGCAGGGTATATCAACAAGCTTCATTCATGCAATTGAGGTATGTGATTTGATATCTTACAATTGTCATTTCTGAATTTTCAAGTGTTCTAGCTAGCAAGGACGAAAACCCTTGAAGGCGTACAGAGGTGAGGATGGAAACCCTCTCCTAATTGGGCAATACCACCCTAGTGCTGCAAGTGAGCTAATTAGATCAGTTGTGTGATTTTAGGAGGCAAAGCACATGGACTTGTTAGTGGGCGCATCAAGTTTAATTATCTCAGAAAACCAGGGCTATTTCTTCACATGCATTTGAGGGCAGATCTGGAGGAAGTGCATAATTAAGAAGTATTGGATATCATTTCCCTTGGAGCAGATCGTGCCATTATACTATCAGGTGATTTCTAGAGCTAGCGCCCTAATCCATTTCCATTATTGGCGACTTCAATATTTGTTGTGCAAATCTATAATGCTAACTTTGAACACTGGAGGACCACACAACAAACAAGCATCAATTCATCCCAAATTGTATAATCGCGGGTTGCAGTAGAACTGGGTGCATTTGCCCTAAATCGTGGCTCTAACACAGTTTGTTGGTGGGCGTTAGGCCTAGAAGGCACGTATTATCCAACTCACATCACTTGAATGCTAAGTGGTTTAGAGAAAAGGTGAAACTAATCTCCCAGGAAGATCTGCTAGTCCAAGAGTTGTATCGCAGAGTATTTAGGAGTATTAGGAGAGTTAGTTGCTTATCACACTCAACCATAAGTGTGAACGCCAGAAAGGTGACTCAACCATTGGGGAAGTCAGGACTCAAATCATTCGAAATTGGGCATAAAGATACTATAGGTCTTCTACATAACAACCACATCTATTGCAAATCAGGATCTCAAAACTGGCCCTATATGTTTGAGTTTACGAATTTTACAACCCTTGGTCAGCTTGCATTTTGAGCAGAGATCTTTTGTCTTATGTACTAAATGGAAGTTACTAAATTTATATTTGAACAACAACATTAATGTGTTTACATGTGGATTTAATGTTGATTGATGTTTCAAGTTGAAGATGGTAATTTTCCTACGATGTGTAGATGTTCTGTGAAAGGTTTAAATTGTTTCTATCACTGAGTGCAATCAATTCACAAACCATAAAATACTTAAGGATATTACATGTAGGGCAAAGCGTAACTGGTGTGGTCAAATCAAATCTAATATATAGACCTAATACCACTGCTTCCTTTTATATTTGGAGGTTGGTCTTAGTAAAGGTCAATTGGTTGAAATTGGTAAAAAGACAGGCTTTGAGACAATTTAAAAAAAGAAGGCTTTGAGAACATAGTGTTTGAGGTATTGAATGTTTTAAACATGGTTATTTAGTTGTTGCTTGCTTGCAGGTAGGGATAATACGATAGAATTCTTCAACGATAGTGTTGAGGCTTAGACTTGCCAAAAACTTGGCACTCTTGATTTGGAATTGAATTGTAGAATAACTTAGCTATTAAAAAAATATAGTATATGAAAAAATGGTTTTAATGGTTTTTTGGAAATTTGAAGTTTTTGTTTTTCTTAGATTTGGTAGGGTTTGGGAGTTGATGTTACAGACTCGCCAACCCTAGGGTGGATTTGGATCTATGAGTCCAAGTTGAGACTTGATGCATGAGTTTACCAATCAATTGTTAGACTTTGTTGAGTCTGTGAGTTGAGGTTGTAGATTCATCGGGCTTGGGTTGGACTTGGATCCCGAAGCCTTGTTGAGATTAGCTGAGTCTCAACATATTGTTTTCAACCACTATTGTATCTCAACCCAAATATGGCTTTCACAAAATGCAAACACGAGTAAATAAATGTTATATGGTGGAAGAATGCCACTATATGTAATGTCCCCTTCTAGTAAGCCAAAAATTTTCACAACCTTGCATAATTTCAACTTAGTAAAAGAGAACATTAGTAATCAATTCTCTTTATATTTCAGCATATTACCATTAAGGCTAATGCACATTTATCCATATCAATATCAAAATTCTTATACTTTCACTTTGCCACAAATATAACCTCTTATGTAATGTTGGACTGCTTGTAAATGGATGTTGATCCTTTGATAATGTTATCAATATTTTCTTCAACTAGAGGTAGCAATTATATATAGATGCTGATATGTTTATCCTTGTTAATTGGGCTTGTCTTGTTAATACCAATCACTTATTCTTCTGCAGATCTGAATTTATTATGCAGTTCTGATTTTATACTTAATGCTGAGTGCTGTTCCAATATTTATGTTGGCTGAAAGATATTCTAAATTGATAAATTCCCAAATATCTTGCTGGCTGCCCAACTTCCTACTTATTGTTGTTGCCTTATCAATCAACTTCCACGATGCCTTTATTCCTTCTATGCTCACTGTTATTTCTGAATATTTTTATCTGTCCTTTTCTTGTTGTTCGCTGCCTAACTTACCGCCCTCCTCCTTGTGGAAGAATAACTATTAATACTTATATGTCTAGAGGGTTACTTTTGCCAATGGTCATTACTTTTCAAAGGTATCGATTACCTTTTAATTAATAAAGTTATTTGCTGACTATATAGTGATCATAGATGCATTCCTTAAAAGGCCCGATCATATTAAGACTTTGACTTATATTCAAAGTCATTTTTAATTCTAAGTTTTATAATAATATTTAATAATAATTAATATCCACATTTATATTAATAATTATACATTGTAATAATAGTCAATTTAATATTTATATTTATACTTATTATAAATATTGTTTGATATTTTTTATTATTATAATATATATCTATATTATATTATATATTATATTTATAAATATATATTATACTTAAAATCGTATATTATATTTATATATATGTATATATGTCATCTTAATATTATATTATTATAATTATAATAATATTAAAATTGATAATATTATTCATATTTATACCATAAGGGTATTTAATAATATTATTTAATATTAATATCATGATTTCTCAGTCTAATGATGTTTAAATCTTTAATTTAAACAATGCCTTAATATCGGGACATGACAGCCCTCCCCACTTGAGATTGTTTGTCCTCAAGCAATTACGAGTTCTTTAGTCACCTTGCACTTTAATCGTCTACTTTCCGATGTGTTTAGATGAACACGCTTGAGTGAAGAGAAATTGATTGTGATTCCATGAAGAGAATTTGTGATCAAAAGAGCATTTGTTTGATGTTTTGAATAATAGCGATGGGATGCAAGCATCATAGATTAAGAAGATTTGACAGTATTGAGATTCCAAGATGCATCTTGATCTTCGGTCACAAGATTCGGTCTTATATGCTATTGACCTCAAAATCGAGAAGAGTTATGTTCTTTGAGTAATTGATTATATGATGTCATGGAGAGAATTTTTATGATCAAAGATTTGGTAAGCTTTTATTTGAATAGCGATGTGCTTGATAAAATATAAGTGTTATAGATGATTATGAAGAATGATCTTGGGAATTTGTGGGTTATGGGCCCATAATATAACTTAGTATCGGTTTTATGTTACTTATATCAAGAGAAGAATTAAAAAAAAAGACTCTTGGAAGAGATGAATTTGGTTCATGGATCTTTGTGATTAATGAAATTAACTTTTTGTGTTCTATACTTCCCTAACGTCCCTTATAGGATATACTGATTTCTTCACCTGCACATGAAAAGTAACTCTTGAAAGGGACATTAGTACTATTAAAGATCAATAAATTAGCAATGAAATCAATACATCATAACATAATTAATGATATAACATAAATAACATTTAATTTCAACATATAGTTATCCATACCTCAAGTCGATCCTTCGATGCTTGCAAGCTAGAGCGTGATGGAGGGCACACTTCCTACCTATCACACCTTGACAAGAGCATGATGGAGGGCATTCTTCCTACCTATCATGTCTTGATGAGGGTATGATGGAGGACATTCTTCCTACCTATCATCCCTTTAACATATCTTGATGAGAGCATGATGGAGGGCATTCTTTCTACCTATCATCTCTTTAACATTAAGGATCAAGAGTGTGATGGAGGGCACGCTTCCTACCTATCACATCTTGACAAGAGCATGATGGAGGGCACACTTCCTACCTATCATGTCTTGATGATGGAGGGCATTCTTCCTACCTATCATCCCTATAGCATAATTTGATAAGAGCATGATGGAGGGCATTCTTCCTACCTATCATGTTTTGATGAGGTATGATGGAGGGCATTCTTCCGACCTATCATCCCCTTAACATAAATAACTAAGAGCATGATGGAGGGCATTCTTCCTACCTATCATGTCTTAATGAGGGTATGATGGAGGGCATTCTTCCTACCTATCATCCCTTTAATATAATTTGATGAGAGCATGATGGAGGGCATTCTTCCTACCTATCATGTCTCAAACATGGTTTGCTTGTACTCGAGCCATCATGAACGTTCTTCTTTACTTTGTTTCCTTTTCTTCTCATCAGGGTCAAAATTTTCCTCCTCGAGAAAGCTTGCATTAAATTCTTTCACGGGATGTTGAATATAGAAGTGATTACACCCATTTCCATTTACATAATAAAATTGAAGTAGACAACCAAGTAGCTTAAGAACGCAAGCAACCAGCTCAAGCAAGTAGGCAAGTAGCTCAAGTAGACAAGCAAGTAGACAAGCAAGTAGCTCAAGTAGGCAAGTAAATAGCTCAAGCAAGTAGGCAAGTAGCTCAAGCAAGTAGGCAAGTAGCTCAAGTAGACAAGCATGTAGCTCAAGCAAGTAGGCAAGTAGCTCAAGTAGAGAAGCAAATAGCTCAAACAAGTAGGCAAGTAGCTCAAGTAGACAAGCAGCTCAAGTAGACAAGCAAGTAGCTCAAGCAAGTAGGCAAGTAGCTCAAGTAGACAAGCATGTAGCTCAAGCAAGTAGGCAAGTAGCTCAAGTAGACAAGCAAGTAGCTCAAGCAAGTAGGTAAGTAGCTCAAGCACGCAAGCAATCAGCTCAAAGTCATAGAGTATACACTCAAATGCATAAAAGTCAATTATCATTCACAGGATAGCAGGACGATAGCTCTGATACCACTTGTAATGTCCCCTTCTAGCAAGCCAAAAATTTTCACAACCTTGCACGATTTCAACTTAGTAAAAGAGAACATTAGTATTCAATTCTCCTTATATTTCAGCATATTACCATTAAGGCTAATGCACATTTATCAATATAGATATCAAAATTCTTTTACTTTCACTTTTGCCACAAATATAACCTCTTATGTAATGTTGGACTGCTTGTAAATGGATGTTGATCCTTTGATAATGTTATCAATATTTTCTTCAACTAGAGGTAGCAATTATATATAGATGCTGATATGTTTATTCTTGTTAATTGGGCTTGTCTTGTTAATACCAATCACTTATTCTTCTGCAGATCTGAATTTATTATGCAGTTCTGATTTTATACTTAATGCTGAGTGCTGCTCCAATATTTATGTTGGCTGAAAGATATTCTAAATTGATAAATTCCCAAATATCTTGCTGGCTGCCCAACTTCCTACTTATTGTTGTTGCCTTATCAATCAACTTCCACGATGCCTTTATTCCTTCTATGCTCACTGTTATTTCTGAATATTTTTATCTGTCCTTTTCTTGTTGTTCGCTGCCTAACTTACCGCCCTCCTCCTTGTGGAAGAATAACTATTAATACTTATATGTCTAAAGGGTTACTTTTGCCAATGGTCATTACTTTTCAAAGGTATCGATTGCCTTTTAATTAATAAAGTTATTTGCTGACTATATAGTGATCATAGATGCATTCCTTAAAAGGCCCGATCATAGTAAGACTTTGACTTATATTCGAAGTCATTTTTAATTCTAAGTTTTATAATAATATTTAATAATAATTAATATCCACATTTATATTAATAATTATACATTGTAATAATATTCAATTTAATATTTATATTTATACTTATTATAAATATTGTTTGATATTTTTTATTATTATAATATATATCTATATTATATTATATATTATATTTAAAATCGTATATTATATTTATATATATGTATATATGTCATCTTAATATTATATTATTATAATTATAATAATATTAAAATTGATAATATTATTCATATTTATACCATAAGGGTATTTAATAATATTATTTAATATTAATATCATGATTTCTCAGTGTAATGATGTTTAAATCTTTAATTTAAACAATGCCTTAATATCGGGACATGACACTATAGAGCAATGTATAGTTGATCAACCCACATCAAGGGAGAATGTAATGTCCCCTTTTTTTGTTTAGTTGAGCCATTGTTGCAAAAGTGACTTCGATATTTGGAAAGTCAGTTAAGTGTAGCAAAAGAGTGACTTAGATATTTGGAAAGTGGGTAAAATGACTTAAAGATTGGAGAATGGAAAGTTACTTTTTAAAGGGAGAAAATAAATTAAAATAAAATGACAAAATAAAACAATATTTTAATGACAAGGTTGGACGTCCCACTTGGAGAAGGAAAAATGAAATAAAATAATATTTTATTAGGGCGGTGGACATGAAATTGATAGAAAATATGGCAAAATTGGGCACTCCACTTGAGGGTTATAAAAGAAGGCATTTGGGAGGTCTTTTCATCATTGTGTATTTTGTCATTGGCGTATTGGATATTTTCCTTTGAGCTGCAACATTGGTTCAACCATTTTCTGAGGACGAAAACCCTTGGAAAATTCGTGGACTGGACGAAAACCCAATTCCACTTTGAGAGGTGAATCCATATGGGGTTTATTGTAGGTTTTTGGCATGGATTTGGAGCTAGGGTTTGAAATGGCATTATAATTCATACTAGGGTTTGGTATTGGCGCTAGGGCTTGATGTTTGTATGCAGATCGTGGGCGAATGTATGCAGATTGGGAGCTTTTCATGATGCATTTTTATCTAATTTCCATTGCCTAGGGTTTGGAGGAGTTGGCGCTTCATTTTGGAGTGATTGTGGGATTCCATCATCAACAATTGGCAATCATATTTTATATCAGACTTTAGACTTTATATCAGATCTGCATATCAAGGATTTGGAGGCATATTTCTCATCTATTTGGCACCTATTCCCAACTAGGGTTTCATCGCTCACTTTGAAGGACTAGTGCTACCATTTGAAGGTGAAATTGTGGCCTATGAGGAGCTGTTACATCATTGTTAACATCAACAGATTTCATATCAGGTTTCATTGTAAACAGCAGCACTATTCCATTTTGTATCAGTCATTTGTTTGTTTTGTATGGTGTCATATTGTGCATAGAAGAAGTGCTATTCAATCGGGTATGTTGTAAACGAATTCTATATTCAAATCTTTAATTTGAAGAGGCTTTGCAAACATTTCTTATAGGTTTAATCAGTCTGATAAACTTTGTATCAAACCTGATTATCAGTGTAATCAGACTTGTAACAGCAATAAATAAAGCATGATTGGGTGTTGAATCATTGATATTTGTTTATGCAAGTATTTGATTATCTTTTCTATGTATTTGCATATGTATTGGCATTGAAAATCATTCAAATAAACATCACAAAACAAACAAACACTCAGAAATCAGAATTCAGTCACCTTGCATGACAAGTGTTTGACAAAATGTCAAACCACTCAAACTGAAAATTCAGGGCAGAACTACTAAGGGTTCTTACAGAGAAGAAGAATTTCTAAGAGGTACAACAATGCTTTCCTCTACGGAGTTCAATGGGTAGTAATATGTCATGGTAGTAAAGAATCTTCTTAATAGTAAAGAAGAAAGAGAGAACAAGAATCCCACTCTAGGGAAATTAAAATATGGTTCCCAAGGCTCCTGCTTCTGCTTTGCGCTAACACATGATGGATAAGATTTCCTGCCCTCCTTTCTCAACCTTGGCTATAGATGGCATACCGTTTGGCAATTTGTGCTCTTTTGGTGGCTCTTCTCCTTGAGCTCTGGGTAGAGATTGCAATCCTGTTGCCACAAACCCTATTTCCAACTCTCAGGCCACTCTTTGTAATTCTGCTGTGTGTTTGAGGACTGGTAATGGCCCTTCTGTGAGCCCTGCTTTGGCAAAAGGGTTCGTTGCTTCTGAAGTGGAAATATTTCAGCAGTCCAAAAATCAGATAGATGTTCAAATGATTAATATTTTGATGCAGTCAAGGATAGGGAACTCAATCAAGGGTGACCTTGTCTTTGCAGATAGACCATACAGCCTCATCACTTGAGAGAATTTACAAATGAGATAAACACCCACCCAATTATACATTAAAACTAAGTCACCGCATTCGAATTCGGCAAAAATTTGGCAAGGAAAAAATTGGAAAAAAATTCGTGATTAAATTCGCCTTAGCATAAATATGATTTTAAAAAAATATAATTAATAAATACACAAAACATTGGTAAATAGATGCCACATTTATAAACCATAGTAAACTTTAAACCATAAGAAACATATGATATTATGATTGCGAATATTTTTCTTGTCAAAAAGTGACAATCAAGAGTCAAGAAACTAAAGCTTCAAAAAAGTTTCAAGTCATCACGGATTCACGAGCACTTCAAAGTTCAAAAAAGTTCCGAGTCATCATGAGCACTTCAAAAAAGTTCCAAGTCATCAAGAAGACTTGGCTGAGATGAAGTAGCATCATCATCACTAGATGCACCACTCAATTCATCATCCAAAAAGTCAGGTTCATTTGCTGCAACTGCTGTGTCTTCTGAAATTTGTTGTGAAGAAGATGAGTCTATTGTTGATTTGTTCATAAGCAATTGTAAATTACTACGGACAAAAACAAGATCTCCCAACTTTCCGGATAGCAACTTGTTCCTCTTTTTGGAATGACTGTGATCAAAGCAGCTCCAATTCCTCTCACAAGCTGATGAACTTGCTCCCTGACTCAAAACTCTTATAGCAAAGCGTTGTAGTTCAGGGGTTTTGGATCCATAGGTCATCCACCATCTATACCCAAGAATGTCCACTCGTGCCCTGTCATATTTAGCTGATGCCATTCCAAATGTCCCTTCTGCTGCCTTGTATTTCCAGCATTGGTCTTTAACTAGACTTGCCACTAGTGGATCTGGTTCAAGCCTCTCAATGGCTTCTAAAAGCCCTGCCATAATTTCACTATCAGTTTGTCTATCAATGTCAAATAGCTTAGGCTCCAAATAACAAGCTGCTGCATGTAAAGGTGTGTGCATCATTTTCCATCTAGAATCAACTGTTTCCCATATCTCCATGTAGCCTGCTTCCACATTATTGAGTGTTTTTTGAATAGCTTCCTTACAACGGTCCATGCTCTGATAAAGCATGCCAAGACAAGGGGTGTCACCATCAACCATACGAAGCACATCAACAATCGGCCCACATACATTTAAAACTTTTGCTGCACTTTCCCAAAAATTGCTGTTCAAAATGATTTGCTCTATCATCTTCCCCTTAGGACCTTTAGAAAGCGCTGAATTCTCCCACTCATTGTTGCAAATAACAGACCTTAGAGCCGCTTTCTCTTCAACCACTCTTTTCAAAGTGATATAAAATGAAGCAAATCTTGTGTCACAAGGCCTCAATAACTCCCTAGATGCCTGCTGCCTGTAAAGACTCAATGTGAGACGATGATTTCTTATGAAATTTGCAATTGCTCTTCCTCTATCGATTGCTTCAAGGACCCATGGGAATTTAGCCAAGTCATGAAGCAACAAATCTAAACAATGGGCTGCACATGGGCTCCAATATATTTGTGGGTACTTTTCTACTATCAGCTTCCCAGCGCCCACACAATTTGCTGCACTGTCAGTTACCACTTGAACCACATTTTCCAACCCCACTTCAAGAATAGCTTCTTCTAATATTTTAAAAACATACTCTGAAGTTTTCTTATGGTTCATTGTGTCAATCACCTTCAAAAACACAACACCTTGAGGACAAGCCACCAAAACATTAATCAATGGCCTCTGACATTTATCTGACCATCCATCACTCAATATAGTGCAACCTGTTGCCTTCCAAGTGGCTTTGATCTCAGCTAATTGACCAATCACCCTATCTTTTGACCGCTGCAAAAGAGTTGTTCTGAAAGCCTCTGAACCGGGAGGTGTGTACCCTTTGCCAAACTCTGATATTCTTTGAACTGCATTTTGAAAATGTGGATTCCTGGCTACATTGAATGGAATGGCACTTGAATAAAACATATCAGCCAATGCATCATCCACATGTTGTTTTTCTTCTGGTTTCCAAAAGCTGTTCAGTGTTCCAGTGGTGTTTGATCCACTTACCTTGGACACATTGGGAGTGGAAGGCGTAACAGATGTGAATCTAGACACATCCTTTTGGATTCTCTGTTTCTTTTGTGCCTGCTTCATCTTTCCTACAATTGAACAAGATTGGTCTTTCTCTAGAGCAGCTCTAATTTCTGCTGTCACTTGATCACATGGAATAACACCTCCTTCTGCACCCCCTGAAATACCAAGCAAGTGGTCATTTACCCTTGTTAAAGTTCCGGTAAAAGGGTGAGAACACAAGTTGCATCTGAGCTCAGTACCATTGCGGGTCACATGTTTCCATCCTTCAGCTGTTGATTTCTTGGGAGCCATTCTGCATGTTTCAAAAAACAAATAATATTTTTTTTGATTCGTCAAAAAACAAATAATATTTAATATGAACTAAATTTTATTTTTAAAAGCAAAAAAAAAATTAAAACAAAATATATTACATTTTTATTTTATCTTTAACAAATATAAAAATATAACTATAATTTTCTTTATCATTTTAAGTTCAAAAAACAAAATAAAAAATACCAATTTTATTCAAAAAAAACATAAAAATAAAAAGATTTTTAATTTTGTATTTTAACTTAAAAAAATAAAATAAAATAATTAGTAATTTTATTTTAAAAATATATTAAAATTCAGATTTATATTTTATAAAGCATATTATAATTTATATGTTTATTTTAAAAAACAAAATAACAGAAATTACAGCATATTTTGAATTAAAAATTAAAAAATATTGCCATATGTTTGGGTTTTACATCATAGATTAAATTTTAAAAAGATTGTAAATTTTTTTTTTAAAATTATCATATGTTTGGGTTTTACATCATAGTTTTAAAAAACTCTGTAAAAAATTTAAATTTTATTTAAAAAACTTAGAAATAAAAAAACAAAATCAAAATCGAATTAAAATTTATTTAAAAAACTTAGAAATAAAAAAACAAAATCAAAATCGAATTAAATTTTATTTAAAAAACTTAGAAATAAAAAAAAAATCAAAATCGAAGCATCGGCCTACCTGTGCGTGGAATGGTTTGCGTGGGAATTTGAAGACTCTGCTCACGACGACGGCGACGGCGAACACTTCGATACCCTAAAATCACTGCTCACACAGAGTTAACTGCTCACTGCTCACACAGAACTGCAACGGCGAAGAACTCAGTCACGGCGAATAACTCAGTCACGGGCGAATAACTCAGTCACAGCGAAGAACTGCTAGTCACGGCGACGGCGACGGCGACGGCGACGGCGACGGCTCGAATGCGAATGCTCGACAATATTTTACTCGCGATTTTAAGCGAAAGAAAACCTAAAACAAAGCACTTTATGCAATTTATTTTATTATAAAAACCGCCGTATGATTTTTTAGCGATTTTAGACGATTTTGACCGAATTTCATAACCCGCCTATTAGTTCGCCGAATTTCGAATGTTTTGGCCGAAAATCGGCGAATGCGGTGACTAAGCATTAAAACACATTCCCATAGCGAAAACAAAATCCAACTCATCCCTACCAAAAACACCCAGAATGGATCTCAACATCCAGACACAACAAACTAATGTTTAGAGCTGATTTTTATGGGCATTCAAATACACATATTGCTGACTTATATCAGACTCAATACTCAGAAAAAGAAACCAATTTACTGATCTAAAATCAGAAACAAAATTAGGAACCTATTTACTTAATTTTTTAATGTTTATTTAGCCTGTTTAAACAGGTTATAATATGATATATCAGACTCAATACTCATAAAAAGAAACCAATTTACTGATCTAAAATCAGAAACAAAATTAGGAACCTATTTACTTAATTTTTTATTGTTTATTTAGCCTGTTTAAACAAGTTATAATATGATAGATATAATTTTTTTTTTTTCAATATTAATATATTGGAGGGTACCTCCTCCCTGGCTTATTGATAAAGAACAAAATCCCACTCTATAGGTTTTTAGGCTTTTGAAAACTATATGATAGTGAGATAAGAATGGATATTACTAACCTTGTAATATAAGGTTAATGTGAGGGTGAAGGTGTGAACATCATATTGAGACCATGCTCTTAACAAAACTGGAGATCGGATTATATACTTTGATGGAACATATATAAAGTAAATGTAAAAACAACAGCGTTATAAAATGCTTGCATAAAAAATTTCTCCTACAGAATTTTAATAAAAAATGGTGATCCACAATTATAATTATTCTTTTTAATAATATAATAATAAATTCTCTTTCGTAATTACGTTGATGGAAAAGAACAGTACCTTTGTCTTCATTTTACTGTCATATATATATGTGTGTGTTTGTGCTTGCTCAAATATTTGGCCCATGGACACGCTAGATTTAACACTAGTTGCAGAACTGTTTGGACTTTTGCTTGGTGCACCCTTTTTTACGCGTCTTTTACGTAAATGCTATTTTAAGTAGTTGATCTAATCTTACACGAGCGAGAGAGACTTTGGTTATAGGTCGCTTTTGAAGAAACAAAGCACAAGTTGCGTGCATCACTCTAAAGAGTATATTAGATGGATCCGTGTTATAATGGGGACCGGATCATTGGCCATTCTTACCTATTCTCTCATTCTATATGAAATATAGGAAAGGAGGGCACCACGGTGTGGAAATTTATAATGAAGTGGATTCTTTTGGGATATAAACTGTGCTTATAATTAAAAATTATTAATATTATAGATCATCTCATTAATATTGGTAGTAAACGGGTACATAATAGAGATGCTTTTTAATAAACTTTTTAATTAAAATAATTTATAAAATTATTAATGTATTATGTTATATATTTTGTTTAAACTTGTATGATAAAGTATGATATTATAGTTGTTTTTTTAATAATAATTTTTTATATTTCATAAAATTAGCTAAAGAATATTTAGAGAAAAACTAGATTTAATTGAAAAAAAGTCTTTTTATATTTTTATTGTGGAATAAACAATTAATTTTTAATGGTGAAATCTGTATATTTATGTTATTTTCTCTATAGTTTTAGGTTTATCTTAAGGAGAGTGTCTTGTTGTATTGATATATTTGGTGAAAATTGAGTCCCTTACCCTATGTCATCTATCTACCTCTTGTACATATTCCTATGCATTGTATGCTTTACTTTAACTCTATATTCGCACATTGCGATATATTTGTCTTATCCATACATTTATTATGCCCATGCACACACATATTTCCATATAATTGTTATCAATGCTAATTTGATCCTTCTTATGATTGGGGTTGTGGTGTCGACCCTATGATTGTAGACTTGATCCTATCAAATCCAAATTTGGTTAAATCTTTTCCCTCCACAGGCCGACTAAACACAAATTTGTGAAATTTGTTGCTATGTTCTTGCATTTAAAGGTATTTAATGCATTCATTTTGAACATCTGGTATTTGAGAGCTAATCACATATTATTCACATTACACACTTCAATTGGAGCATTAAAAGGAATCTAGATCTACACAAGCATATACAAGAGTGTTGTTTTCAATCTTGTACACATAGTTGTTGTAGGATTGACATATAAAGCATATAAAAATGTTTGTTGGTCTTACATATAAATCATGTAAAATGCTTGTAGGTATTACATATAATGCTCGCATGTCTTACATGTGCCCTTAGGTTTTATCGAATGCTTGCATGTCTTACAAGTGCCCTTAAGTGTTACATGCAGAGTTAGCAACTATGAGGTGTCATTGTTATGAACACTCTCCCTCTATGGCAACTCCGTGAGGCTAAGATTTGTAATAAAGGCATTGCATTGACAAGTTCTTTTGTGATTGTTGCGATTCTAGCCCAGATCTCTTTGATAACAGTATATCTGTGACCTGATAAATGGTTTAACACAATTGGAGAGTAATTTTATGATGGAAAAATTTCCCTTAAATGAAGTGCCCAATGTACTTTATTTTTGGATGTTTAAACATAAGTTTTTGGCAAGTTTGATTATCATATAATAAAGTGACACGTTTATTAGTATCTAGGTGATACTCTTACAATAATCTCCTATGCCACATTGATACCTTTGCAGCTACTTTTGTATTCAACCTCTATAGATTAAAGAGCTATAGAAGGTTGTTTTTAGTATTATTTTGCCCATGTGATAGCACTTGCACCATTGTTTTGAAGGCATCAATAGATTAACAGCGTAGTCAATAACATAATAATCAACGAATTTTTATTATGATTCTACTGGTGGTCTTTATTTGGTAGTATTATGATTGTGGACTTGGTGGACATTATGACACCAACATCCTAGGTTTTAGTCTGCTTTTGATTTTAATGGCTCTTGGGTAACTTAGAACTATTTTATTTATTTAAGAGTTATTTTATTTACTTAAGAATTATATTAGATTTGTATAGTTTTATCTATATTTATATGTGTTAAAACCTATGCTTGTATGTTGGCTATAGTTATAGTTTATGTTTTATTTAATTATGTGGTTACTATAGTTTTTCAAAAATATGGTTGGCTCTATTTTAATTTTTTCTTACATGTAGGGGGACTTTGCCTTGCCTCTCATAATAATTATTGTAGTTTATGTAATTTTTAAATAAATAAAAATAAAATAATCCTTAAATAGTTTTAGTAAAATAAGAAAACTGTTATTTAAATAAAATAAAATAAAATAACTCTTCATGAATAAAATAAAATAGTTTACAACCATTTAAGAGTTAATTTATTTTATTTACATTCTTTACTTTATTTTTATTTGAAAAGTTATTTTTATTTAATTAAAAAGTTATTTATTTATTGAAAAGTTAGATAGATATATTTAAGATATTATACTTAATTAGAAGAATTAGAAGAAAGAATTTAAATTTGAAGTAAAATATTCTTTATATTAAAATAATAATTTTTTTTCCTACATTAATTTATTAAAATTAAAACTTGTTTATATTGATTACAATAATATCCTACCATGGCAAAAATTATAAAAACATGGAG
This sequence comes from Cunninghamia lanceolata, assembly GCA_027924645.1. Lineage (NCBI taxonomy): Eukaryota > Viridiplantae > Streptophyta > Pinopsida > Cupressales > Cupressaceae > Cunninghamia > Cunninghamia lanceolata. The sequence goes on from BSBN01000803.1 coordinate 16,520,393, forward strand.
GGTACATTTTTCACTATGAATATTTGATTGAATATTAAAACTCAGCCAGAAACAACATAGTATTTGTAGCAAATGAATTATTGAATTCTCTTGGTCTGTGGGTTTGCCTTCTGTATATCCACATTCAGTCAAATAAATAAGACAAGCTTGCGGATCACATGTCGTGAAAAGAATCTCCTAAATGTGGGAGAAACGTTTGCATTTAGATAATCGTGTGAGAAACGTTTGCGTTTAGGTAGTCATGTGAAATCCACGTGTAGAGCAGGTCTAAACACACGCAGACGCGAGCGTGTCCATATCTGGCACGAGCTTCATCCGACGTGTAGGCCACGTAGGCAATTTTAAGCATTTTTTTAACAACGGATTGAAAACCTTGTACACCGTAGGCTCGTGTATGCCACGTTTACCACGGGCAATACAATCAATTGTAGGCGACCAATAGCCGACGTGTCATTCCATTTGTTTTTTAATTATTCGCTCGCTTTTCTATTTCCCACCTCAATTGCCTATTTCTTCAGCATCTCTCGTTTTTAAGTTTATCACGATAGTTAGCTGGCTATTAACCATTGTAGTGTGAAGGCTGTGGCACGGTGGCAGATTGCCGAGGTTGGCCCAGACCTCCAGTCTGAGTGCTTCATGCAGTCTGGGAGATTCGGAATATTTCCACCAAAGAAGAGTTCATCTAACCAAATAAAACTATGGCAGCTCAATCATTGCCAATGGGAGGAAGTAGGTGTATTAAAAAATCCTTCGGCAATATAAGGTTGCAGCCAGGTCAAAAACCTGTTAGTGTCTCTTTAATTCCACATACAGTTGATGTGCTTAATGCCAGATTGGCTAAGGAAGCCATGACATCTGAGCCAAGGAAGCCAAGTGAAAAATCTGTGAATGTCTCACCGATTCTACAAACAAATAATTTAGCGAGAGTCAGATTGGCTACAGAAGCCATGACATCTGAGCCAAGAAAGCTGCTGCAAGAGAACACGATATCGAGTTCTGCTTCGATCTTGCCAGACAACCTAGGTAGTGACGAGCAAACTGTTGTTGCTGTTAATGCAGACAGACTTCATCAATGGATGACAGAGTCTGTTATGGAGGTATTCATGCTTGCACCCCATGAGTACACGTGCTTGTGTTTGTAATTTTGCTTTATTGTTTGTCATTTAAAATAAGGCATAGGTATTCCTGAAACCTGTGTTGCAAATGTGATCTATTTTTGAAGTCCCCAGATTTACTGTGTATGAGATTAGCAGTTTGTTTAATTTTTCGGGTGCTTTATTTTTCATGACCCATCACCAATAAATGGTTGCATTTCGTGATGATGTGTGATGAAGAAACTCAGGACCTTTTGGGTTGTAAGTTCTTTTGACCTCTGATCAGGAAACTGTTGCATTTTGTGATGAATGGTCATGAAGAATTTCAGGATCTTCTGGGTCCAACTATGACCCTCATCAGGAAATTGTTGCTTATTGTGATGAATGGTCATTAAGAATATAGCACCCCAAAGGTCCCAAAGTTCTTCATGATCCATCGTCAGGCAATGCTTTATTTCCTATCGAAAGGCCATGAAAAATTTCTGCACTGTTTTGGTCCTAAATCATTCCTGACCCATCACCATGAAAACAAAATGGTTGCATTTCTTGTCAAGGGGCCATGAAGAATATCAGATCCTTTCGGTTCCTAAATTCATTACGATTCATCGTTACAGAGTGGTTCCATTTCCTGACAAATTCTTGGAAGATTATTTTCAGAAAATCTTCACGGCCATATGTCAAGAAATGCAACCACTTCCTGATAATGGGCCATGAAGATCATAGGACCCCAAAGACTGAACAAATAGCCACAAACACAGTCAACCCAGAAACCTCTTTGAAAATTAAAACAAACTACAGAAATGTGAAAGATTTGTTGATCTAGATTCTATATTATACATTTTTTTTAAATTTTATGTTTAATATTTTATTAAATTTATTTCTATGGTGGACCAGATTGTGAGACACATTTGGGAAGCTCCTTTTCTGTACTATATATTTGAGAGAAATGTCTCTTCAGAAATACCAAAGCGGCAGAGACTACCTCAAGATTTGCTCGAAGGGGAAGAGGGCTGGCCAATTCTTAGAAATTTGCTAAGAAATGTTTTACCTGACGGAGTAGTTCTGGTGAAAAAGTTGGATGAGTATTCTGTATCCCAATACTCAACTGCTTCTGAAAGTGGAATGGGCAATGAAATTCAGGGTTTTGATAAAGCGGGTTGCACGAACATTTGGGGTTTACTAATCCAGGGCAGAGGTGTCGGAGTGAATGCATGTTACATTCTAAAGACTACAGAAATCATGTCATCACGTGGGTGTTGTACGCAATTCTGCCTTACGAAAGCAAAATGCTTTGGGGCATCTCCTTATAACCAATTTATTCAGTCATGGCTACTATAGTCTGAAGCTTGACATTGCTCTGTACCTGTCATTGATTCGTTCAGAACATGTACATACAAACAATTCTTTCTTGTGATAAATTCGTTATTCTTGTCATACTATTTTGGTAGATTAGTTATACTGGGAATTTCCATCTATTCTTGAGAGCTCCGCTGTGAAAGTTGATTCCATTTATTATAGTGACTAGATGGCTCTCACCCAATAATGCTTTACGTAAATCCTTTTAAGAAATAAGCAGAAGCATCCAGGTCGATTGGTACTCTTCAGTCTTTCTGAAATACCAGATCTTAATATAGCTATTAAACTATTAAATTACAAATTAGCTGCTCGGTGATAAACTGAGTTTTGTGAGAAAATTCAAGAAAGCATGCCATCATTTTGCTCAAAAGTTTGAGAAATAGAATGGTAGAGCCATGATAATGATTTTTCATTCTTGATATCTGTGGTCATATGACCAACCATATTATCATAGTATAGTAAGCTTGATGATGATCAAAATGTCATGTGAAAATCATTAAAATTTTAGGGAATAAAAGAATATTTAATATAAACTAATTATATTTAATTCCAAGGATGTGATTATCTGTGGAAATCAAAAGAAAAAGGAGGTGATATTAGTGGGCTAGAATTGCAATAGGATTCTTTTACCACACTATAACGAAGGTATGGTGTGTACGACATTGGTCAAAATGATCACTCTTCAAGTTTGCATAGTTGAGGACATATTAAAAATGCAGTACAGATTATTCTGTGCTTTGTCTTGAAAGACGTGTAAAGATGGAGTTTGTGTTTTGTGAGAAAGAGGAAGTTAATTAGCACATAATAATTTGTCACTTGCTTGCACTTTATTTTCCAAGGCCATTTTTTTGATACCTTTTGCATAATGGACTTTGATAATATATGGTTCCTAAGAAAGACATTGCAGGAACACACACAACATTTCCTAGTGTGGTAGACGATGACAAATAATTAATTGCTAATAAAGACAAGTATTTTCACTTGTTATGTTATCTATTGTCTATTGGGCTATTGATTAGCAAGAATTATGCATGGACTTGAATATGGCATGAACATGAGAACTTAGATACTTTGAAGTTTTATGTGTCTGACAAACTCCGAATTAAAGTTTTTGGTTGGATATTCTTGTGTATATTTTGCCACTGATTGAATTTATTAGTGCTATAGTACAATTTTTGTAAATATGGAGATATATAAAAGTTGCTAAAGACCTGAAGCAAATATTTTGCAATTAACATATTCCTGTCTTTGCCCAACGGGAAGTTATCGGTTGAGCTAACCATTTCTAGGTATGGGCTAGGGTTATGTCTACACAATACTGCAAATTTTTATTGTACTTACACTGGCAGTGCTTATTTTATGGTGTACAATTTATATAAGCAGATGTTCTGGGACTTAATGTGTTCCGTGGTTAAATGACATTGGAAACCTTTTGTATGTTTTTCTTTTCATTTCAGAGGAGAAGAGGTAATTCTGATTTTCAAGGTGCTGCCTCTATAATTCCCCCCTTTGCTATAGTAGATGTAAACTACTTGGAGGAGGACAAATGGGGCCCAGGTTTTGAACAGCTGACCTACCATTGACAAGTCATTCTGTATAAACCAGTCCCATCGGCCAGACCCCTTTTGTATGCTATTTAGAATTGAAACATATGAATGGAAGATATATGCAAGTGTACAATATGTAAAACACTGGATGCACCAGGTACTTGGCAAATTGAATAATTGTTCCAATAGATCATCCACTGTAGTGCCTTTAAAGTTGAAATAAACAAGATAATTTTAAACGATTGTGCCCTTGATTTGGATTCCATTTGAATATAGGTACCGATAATCTTAATTTTAGAATTCATCCTGCCACAAGTAGATGGGGATTTATGCCACAGAATATATTCATCTAGATTCCAAAGAAAGCATGGATGGAAGTAAAATGGACAATAAAAATTGAAATTAAAACTGCAATTTGAATGCTTTGAATATGACAAAAATCCTTGAGAAAGGATGCATAAGGCTATACATTTTGATTTTAATTTGAAGAATACCCTACCTTGAACATGACAAAAATCCTTGAGAACTGACGCTTAAAACTATACATTTTAATTTGAAGAATATCCTACTACCTTTATTTAGGCATATACACATATCTATGACAAAATGTCATATAGGTAAGGACAAGCAATGGTGAATGAGTAAATTAATCTGAGTAAATTAATCTCTTGGCTGTTATAGAAAAGTTGGCACCACTCTAAGGGCAGTCATTTACACTAGCAATTGGTGTCAAGTTGGCTCCAACTTGGTCCTAGTGTCAGAAGTTAATGCTAGGCTAAAATATGTACTGAAGTTGATGTTGGCATTGGAATCCATGACTTTGTTTGATATGAATGTGGATCGATTTAGCTGGACCAGTTGGGTCAAGCTACAAGTCAATTGCAACAAGTTGCATGGACACCTGCGACAATGTTGCAAGTCACCTGCAACAACTTTGCCAGTGCTCATTGGTGTTGCAACACACAATTTCATTGATGAAGGATTAGTTGCTAGAAAAGGGTTACAAACAAAAGATTTCAACGGATTCAATGTTATAGTGGCTGAAGGTTTTACCATTCCATGCACTAAGAAAATTCAACAATCGAAGGTTACCCTTGGTAGACACAAGATGTAAGATGACTTCTATGTGGTGGGCATAGGAGAAATCAATGTGGTCTTAGCAGTGTAATGGCTACACTCTTTGGGAGAGTCTACACAAAATTATCAGACTATGGAAATACAGTACGACCACAAAGAAGGTTGAAGCCAAATATAGTACGAGCCCAAAGGAGGTTGAAGCCAAATATAGTACGAGCGCAAAGAAGATCGAAGCCAAATATTGTACGACCCCAAAGGATGCCCTATTATACAATGCCGACAATGTAATGAATGGGGACACTTTGCGAGAGATTACCAGAACAAGTAGGACAAAGTGCAATTATTGTGCAAATGGTGTGGACCTGGAGACCATGAAGACACTCGATTGTTAGAACACAAGGATATACTGAGAGGGGGGGGTGAATCAGTATATATCAAAACTCATTTTAGTTTATTATTAACTGTCAAAGCTTCTAACTTGTTTTAACTAGAAGATCAACAAAAAGTACAACACAAACACACAACCACAACACCAGATTTACGTGGAAAACCCAAGAAGGGAAAAACCACAGAGAGCAAGCTGCTTGGATCTATTGTCCAAATCCACCCTCACAAATAAAGTTAAAATAGGATTACAATATTATTTATGGGCTACAACTCAAAGGAAGCTGCAACTCCCTGAAATACAATGCAATGACACTTACATAATGAGGCTACAACCTCTGGATATTACATTCAATGGATCTTACCAAACAAAACCCCTCTGCATCATCCGCACACTGCACTTTGTCACAAAACTTCACTTTCTCTGCTCAACGAACACTGCTAGCTCCAACACACCTTCACAAACATACTAACATCTGCTCACACATCTTCACACACCCTCACACACTGATACTATCCTCCACAAACAAGATCTTTCATTTATACCTTTCGCAATTTCCAAATTCCTTCTCCCAAGTCGGCCAAAATGAAATGTGTAATCATGAAACGTGCAAGGCCACTCCAAGTCGATATCCAAAAGCTGTAGAAAAACAATGTGGTTCAAGCCTAGTGATAACCAAGACCTATTCTTCATTATCACATTCTTCCAAGCTGGTGCACACTTCAAAACATCTGGCGGGAATACTAAAAACACATGAAGTCGGCCCAACAGACACTCATCCTTCCGTCCAAAAGCTCCAAACCAAAAGCAGTACCAGAGAGATCAATTAACATCATGCGGACCTGTTGGTGTTTTTTCTTGCAACCCTCAATCCTAAGGAAAACTAACATCAGACTGAGGACAAGAAAGGCCAACGAACAAGGCTAAACATAGCCTTCTACTCTTTGAGCATTGCCAAGCTCGGGAGGGTGTTCCCAGAGACCTCAAAACAATTTAGGAAATAGATACATAGCAAGGGAGATCTCTAAATTTATGCAATTAGGTTAAAATGGTGTTAACATATGATAAACTTGGTTATAATCCTTGTGAGTGTACTTATTGACAGCTTCTTACAACACCATTGACCTAGGAGATACAATATGCATAAGTCCTTTGAAGATCTAGATCAATTACAAGTTTCTCATGAGGTTTAACAAGGTTTAACAAGGTTTAGAATACTAGACTTTATGCATAAGGGTAGGAAAGAACTAACCTAAAAATAATAATAAACATAACTAAAATGATTTTCAGTTTTGTATTGGGGTAGGGTTATACTTGACTGCTCTAGATCAGTGCCTAATCCCGTGGGCAACAGAGTCACACTTGGATCAAAATCCATAATGAAAAGGAAAGCATACATTCAAATGAATTCAATTAAATAGGTTTCTGCCTTACAGAAACATTAAACCCTCAATAGCCCTTTTGCACTCAACACTACATCCATTCTTAGTTATCCACAATGCACTGAAACATCCCAAATATTTGTCCATGAAAGCATATTCACTTAGATATTTAAGTAAATATTTAAGCAATAAAATATTACTATATCTCCTTGAAAATACAAACTAACATAGATCAACTGGAGAGTGTAGCAAATGTACACCCAGAAACCCCTTAGATCCCTTGAAATACTCAAACATTGATGGAGACAGAGAATAGTATTGATAACAAAAGCATGGACTTATATTGATTTATTGAAAAGATTTCCAAATCCAGTACAAAAATTCATATACAAATAGACCAGTTACGTCATAAAACAAATACCTAACTATTGCAGTAAAATATAGAACCCTTGGATTGATCTTTATCTTCCAGACCTAGTCTGAGAAGACAACCTGGAATCAACCTTCAAAAAAGATACAAAAGTTACAGTCTTATAGAGAAAGAGAGAAGAAGATTAAAACCCTAAAAATAATCCACTGATGACACATGGCACATCTCATCTCCCTTGATTCTGCAACTGATTTGCTTCTAGAAGATGCTCATTTTCCCTCTTCAATCTGCCCACTTCCCTTTTGTGACTGAAATTGACTTGGCCCAAATCTGTTTTGCATTCCCATGCAAATTGTTCACCTAGGTGTAAAAACCCGCTAACTGCCTCCTTTTCACTTCTGGGTGGGAACCCACAAATTGGTAAATGAAAACAAATGCATTTACCTTGCATTTTAACCCTTGCAACCAAATATTTTCCACACAATTAACTTATGCATTATTAGGGAACAATTTTCAATTTCTCGGGCACATTTTATACTTATGTAAAATAATCTGAGAGGCTTCATTTCACTTGCCAGTAAAAATTTTCTAACCCCAAGCAAGTTTCCCTCTCACTGGCATTGAAGAATAATCTTTACCAAGCATAATAACCACCAACATTCTCAAAATAAATATTGCAGAGGCATCATTTGATTGTTGTCCCATTTTTGCAAATGTTGGGTCGTTTTTGGGCTTACCGGCACTTAAAAATCACCCATAACAATGTTAAAATGTCTTCCAAGGCAAAGCAAATGGTCTGGGCACTCATTGGAAGTCAAAAACCATTATTTTCAGTTTGTAGGAGGCCCCAAAAAATTGCACAAAGCCAAAAAAGTGACCAACACTGTTCCTCAATGTCTGCGATTCTGTGTCTCTGTTTGTGCGTTCACTCTCTGTTCTCCGCGGAATGGCGGAATCCATTTAAAAATAAAGCATCCAATACAACTTTCAATAATGTTTTTCTGCAAATATTAACCTTTGGCGAATATACAATATTAAAATGCCTTCTTCAAACTGCCTTCCACTATTTCGCTAATCTCATTTTCTGCTCACCTTATTCAATATGCAAAATGGCTGAATCCATATGCTCTTTATTTTAATAAACCTTAAACATTATAAGCTGCAGCAAACATTTATTTCTGCACATTTGCATATCCTCTTTGCCTCTTCCTTTTTGCCTTCAATGGAATGGCAGAATGAATAAAAGGTTTAATAAAGCTTTTAAAACTTTATAAAGCTTTGGCAAATATTTAATTTGCCCTACTATTTCTTTTCTTACTTCTCATGAATAATTAAAACATTTAAATGTTTTAAATTGGCAAATGTAAAACATTAGAAAATATGAGAAAATTTAATTTCGTTTATCGGCCAAACTAGGAAAATTCACTGCGCACAAACGGGAATACTTGGAGCTGCGAAAACTTGCGAGCGGGCATAATCAATTATTTAAAACATGGGTTTGTCGACGGATCTCGTCTAGGTCACCAAATTTATACACCTCCTTTGTAAATTGGCCCGCAAGACGTGTTCGCCGCAACCAAGATGCATTAAAATAATGCATCATATGGACTCGGTTTTTGATGGAAATGAAACTGGAGATGTTTTAGACCAAAACGAGAAATGGGTTGTCTTCAGAATCATGAAATTTGCAACTTTTCGGAACACCAAATTTAGCCTGGTTGCAGTTAGAAAACAATTAAATAACCCATCAAAACTGGTCCGCAAGACGTGTTCGCCGCAATCGAGATGCATTAAAATAATGCATCATATGGACTCGGTTTCTGATGGAAATGGAATTGGAAATGTTTTAGACCAAAACGAGAAATGGGTTGTCTTCAGATTCATGAAATTTGCAACTTTCCGGAACACCAAATTTAGCCTGGTTGCAGTTAGAAAACAATTAAATAGCCCATCAAAACTCATCTTGGAAGCACGAAACTGAACAGGTGCACTACCATATGTATCAAGAAACATTGTACCACACGGATATGCAAGATGACTACTGGGTTGCAAAATTTTAATCAGTGAAAATGCGCCCTGGGGTAGATTGAACAGTATGCCGACCTAGCCTCTGTCGACACATTGGAAAGATATATGCACTTCAAATTTGCAAAATTTGAGGGTGCCATCATTGGCTCTAGTTGGAGACGCATGCACCCTGCGGGCATGGCAAGATTCCAGATTTTTGGGACGTAGACCAAGTGCCTACTCCATTGGGCGACTCTGAAAACTGATTCAGCCTGCAATTTGCAGAGCCCCAACACACAATTTTCAAACATTATTTGATGGCCCCAGGCCACCAAATGAAAAGAAGAACCAATGTTTGCCTCTGTCAAACACTAGCCTATTGAAGGAACTGATTTCCCTCAACCCACTCTTACCTCTGCCACACCACTGCAACAAGTATAGCCCTCTTCTTACAAGCATAAATATGTGATTACCACTGAACATATGAATACTTACTCCACGTTTGATCCTGTTGTTGCATGGAAACCACATAACATAGGCCATCACATTGTCATGCAGAAATTTTTTCATTTTTGTAGTAGGTGGTGGAAAAACTTGAAAACTCAAGTCAACACCATATGAAAACATGGAACATTCATAGCTGTTGACCTCCTCAAATGAATCAAGGAAAAAAGAAAATGCCTCCAATTCATATGGAGAAGAAAAATATACCCCATCATTATGTTGACTTGGAGAGGGAAACTCGTCCTCTAACATGTCAAACTTAAAACCTTGAAGTTTAGGCACACAAGAAACATGAGCAGCCAGAGAATCACCAACTTGGATAACTTGTTGCTTATCATCACTGCAAGATGTATGGTTGGGGTCATTTATGCTGATGCAAACCTCATCAATATTTCCATCCATATCATGAGACATTTAATGTGAAGAGCCATACTCCCCAGATTGTCTCTCTATTTCAATCTCTTGGTAATCTATTGAAACATATGTGCCATAAAAATCAGACATGTGACACATATCTGTCATGCTTAACTCAACAGTGCTGCCCTCCCATGACTCATTTGAATTACACTGTTCATGAGGAAGACTAGAAGTTGCACATCCAAAAAAAAGGTTCTCATATGCATCCATATAATTGACACAATCACATTTTTCAAGTGCAAACTCATCACAAAAATTGTCATCAGTTGTACCAACATTTGTCTTTATATTTTCACTTTCATGTATAGCTACATCGATGCTATCCTCAAGCAAACATTCAGTGATAACTTCAAAACTAGAAAAAAGGATAGAAGAAGGTAAAAGATCAAACAAGAAGGCAATTCCTTGTTCACCACTTACATCACCAACATATGCATGCTCTACAAAATCAACTACCTGAGCTGATTCATCCAATGAATCTCTTGCACATATCATCATATGTCTTCTTCTTTGTCCATACTACTACAACAATCAGCAAGGTCATATTCCTCACTATCAAATTGGAAATCATCATTTATTTCTTCATTGAAGCTTCTCACGGATGATTTCTCCAACTGAAAATCATTGCACACTCTGTCATTTGCATCTAATATGCTGCTAATCTCAAGAGTATTACCCTGGTTTTCAGCATCTATCCTTTTCATATAAGATTCTGAAAATCTTGTATCATCAGCACAATTTGAACTGGGATGATCATTCAAAGGATTGTCAACACCATCACAGATTTTCATAACATCACCATGCATTTGTGGGCCTTTAAAAATGTTGTCATCATGAAGACTTGAAACTTCAAAATCAGCTTAATTAGTAAGATGACCTAAAAATGAATCTTCAATTTTAATGCACTTCCAGATGATAGTAATATATTGGATTTAATGGATTCATCATAGTACATCCTTTCCTCATTTATGAGTGAGATCATATCTTTAGCATTATTTGCATCATTGCAACCTTCATTTGATATAGAGAGCTGGTTCTCTACTATATTTTCGAAGTCAAAAGAAAGCATGACTTCACATGTTTCATTTATTTCATCATGTCTTATATCCTGGCTATTAGTGCTGCAATCTTCATCTACATATATCTCCTCCATGGGTTGACCAGAAAAAGCATCTTCCCCTCTCTTTATGTCACACAATTCTTGAACAAAAGACATATGATCAACACTGCTCAAATTTTGTTCATACTCAGTTTGGAATTCACTGTGATATGCATGTTGTAATGATGGACAAATTGGAACAGCAGAAATATAACTATCTTGACAATAGTTTTCATCTTCTTCCTTCGATTGGATGTATGCATAGGATGTTCTAGGACAACCAACACTTGCAGACATATGTCCTCTCATCATTGAATACTTTGAGTTGTTTTCAATATCCATGGCAATTTGATATGCCTGATGAAGTGTTGCAGGCTCTTTGTTTCTCAACTGGTAACTCATTTCTTCATCAAAGGCACCTAGGTATACAAACAAGCATAATGCATCATTTGGTCTTATACTTTCTGGAATATCTTCTATTACCTTTGAAAATTTGAGATTAAATGTAGGAACCAATTCATCTTCTTCGTTCTCAATGCTTATAAACTTGCTGATCAGTGAACTTGGGTCTATTATCTCACCAAACTGCCCTATGCATGCTATCATAAACTCACTCCACGAAGAGATATAACATATTGGCAAATATGAAAATCAATCTCTGGCATCTTCCTTCAGAGATTGAACAAAGAACTTCATGACAACATCCTCATGACCTATCTCATAATCTCCCATCAAGTCCATGAACTTTTGCAAATGTCTACATGCTGATTCTGAGCTTTTCCCTTTGAATTCTGGCAAGTGTGTTTGGGAAACCTTGAATACTACCAAAATTTATGGCTCTATATCTTTCAATAGAGAAATTTCTTTGATGATATGACCGTGTTTCAAGCATGACATTAAAGCTTGTAGAGGGAGAACCAGAACATTAATACATATTTGCAAATGAGTTAATCCCCTCTACAACTATCTACTTCTTGATACTCCTTTCAGAATATCCTGCTTTCTCATCTCCCTTTTCTACTAGTACCTTAGAGTATTGGATAAGGGACAATATTTACTAGAGCCTTTGTTGCAAACCTTCATACAAAAATGTTGCAATAGAAAAACACCTGAGAACTGCTACAACCAACTCTTCTGATGATATGGAATATTATGTAGAGTCGCCACCTCTTTGCAAGAGGAAAAGATCTTTAAGCAACAAAAAGCTTATTCCAAGATCTAGGAATTTTTGAGTTCTCTCCACCAGCAGAGCACCAGACTTAAAGAATACACTACAAACGTTGCAACAATCTCCTTCTTCAAGTATGCAGGTCCTTGGATCCCCTGACCCAAAACTTCAGATCAACAAACTCATTGACTCTTTTCAAATGGATAATACTGGAGTCCCCAGTAGAGTCACCAATCTGTTGGTGTTTTTTCTTGCAACCCTCAATCCTAAGGAAAACTAACATCAGACTGAGGACAAGAAAGGCCAACGAACAAGGCTAAACATAGCCTTCTACTCTTTGAGCATTGCCAAACTCGGGAGGGTGTTCCCAGAGAACTCAAAACAATTTAGGAAATAGATACGTAGCAAGGGAGATCTCTAAATTTAGGCAATTAGGTTCAAATGGTGTTAACATATGATAAACTTGGTTATAATCCTTGTGAATGTACTTATTGACAACTTCTTACAACACCATTGACCTAGGAGAGACAATATGCATAAGTCTGAAGATCTGGATCAATTACAAGTTTCTCATGAGGTTTAACAAGGTTTAGAATACTGGACTTTATGCATAAGAGTAGGATAGAACTAACCTAAAAATAATAATAAACATAACTAAAATGATTTTCAGTTTTGTAATGGGGAAGGGTTATACTTGACTGCTCTAGATCAGTGCCTAATCCCATGGGCAACAGAGTCACACTTGGATCAAAATCCATAATGAAAAGGAAAGCATACATTCAAATGAATTCAATTAAATGGTTTCTGCCTTACAGAAACATTGAACCCTCAATAGCCCTTCTGCACTCAACACTACATCCATTCTTTGTTGATCCCACATAACTAGATTACAATTGCATTGAGGAAGGAAAATTGCCTGTGCCTCAAAAAACAAAAATGACCAGGTTTGATCGAACGGGGGTGTTCGATTGAACACATTTTTGGGTTCACTTGAACGTCCCCGTTCGATCGAACATTACGTTAGCCCAAGTCATTGAGGGGGTTCGATCAAACCCCCCCCCGGTATGATTTTTTATTAATAAAAGATCAAACCCCCCTGGTATAATCTATTTTATTTTTAAATAAGGGGGTTCGATCGAAACACCCCACTATGATTTTTTTATATTTAAATAGGTGGGTTCGATCGAATGGGGGTTTGGTCGAACCCCAGTTTGATCGAATGGGTCATGGGGGTTTCGTTCGAACACCCATTCGATCGAACCCCCTTATTTTGCCCTTGCCCCTCTCCAGCTGCAATTTTATGTAGATTTTTGGGTTTTGAAGCTCTGGTTGTGGATGAAAATGGAAGCAACTTGACAAACCCAACTGGAGGATTATAGTCCTCCAAACGAGCTTTCTATCAAGTATAATTTTGATATATTGTGGTTTAATTATAATTGTTTTTTTTAAGTTTAATTAAACATAGGTTTTTCACCAAAAATCAAGAGCTCTGTTTTGCACTTGGAAAAATAGTATATTACCAAAAAAAATTATGAAAAATATCTATTCTTTTGGTATTCATGTCCTTGATCCAACAAAAAAAAAAAATTGAATTCCAATGCATACAAAAAAAGTTATGCTTGACACAGTACACCTATGTCTAAATTGTAATTGGTTTGACTTCAAAAGTTAATTAAAAGAAAAATATTCAATAAAACATTATGAAACCGAATGCATTCTTTAGTTATCGTAGTTAAAAATCTAAATTCACAAAAATGAGAATTTTATCCTTAATAAAAAAAAAGTTATGTTTGACACAGTACACGTCACTCTTTAAAAATGGTGGTTACTGTTAAAAACTAGTTATTGAAGGAAATGGAAAAAGAAATGCAATTTGATTCCAAAAAAATTTTAAAAAATATAATTAGAATCTATAGACAAAATGTGACAAATCACTAGTTTACATCATCTTGAAATTCCTCACGGTTTAGCAACTATAGGTGTCCGAAAGTGAAGATTTTTTTTCAAAATGTTCATTTCAATGTCACCTTTGGCCAAAAAGTGTAACCCACTATTGTGGGATCACCCTCTTAGTTATCCACAATGCATTGAAACATCCCAAATATTTGTCCATGAAAGCATGTTCACTTAGATATTTAAGTAAATATTTAAGCAATACACTATTATTGTATCTCCTTGAAAATACAAACTAACATAGATCATACACTATTACTGTATCTCCTTGAAAATACAAACTAACATAGATCAAATGGATAGTGTAGCAACTGTACACCCAGAAACCCCTTAGATCCCCTGAAATACTCAAACGTTGATGGAGATAGAGAATAGTATTGACAGCAAAAGCATGAACTTATATTGATTTATTGAAAAGACTTTCAAATCCAGTACAAAAATTCATATACAAGTAGACCAGTTACATCATAAAACAAATACCTAACTATTGCAGTAAAATATAGAACCCCTGGATTGATCTTTATCTTTCAGACCTAGTCTGAGAAGACAACCTGGAATCAACCTTCAAAAAAGATACAAAAGTTACAGTCTTATAGAGAAAGAGAGAAGATTAAAACCCTAAAAATAATCCACTGATGACACATGGCACATCTCAGCTCCCTTGATTCTGCAACTGATTTGCTTCTAGAAGATGCGCCTTCTCCTCATTTTCTCTCTTCAATCTGCCCACTTCTCTTTTGCAACTAAAATTGACTTGGCCCAAATCTGTTTTGCATTCCCGTGCAAATTGTTCACTTGGGTGTAAAAACCCACTAACTGCCTCCTTTTCACTGGCAAGTGAAAATTTTCACTTCTGGGTGGGAACCCACAAATTGTTAAATGAAAACAAATGCATTTACCCTGCATTTTAACCTTTGCAACCAAATATTTTCCCCACAATTAACTTATGCATTCTTAGGGAACAATTTTCAATTTCTCGGTCACATTTTATACTTATGTAAAATAATCTAAGAGACTTCATTTCACTTGCCAGTAAAAGTTTTCTAACCCCAAGCAAGTTTCCCTCTCACTGGCATTGAAGAATAATCTTTACCAAGCATAATACCCACCAACATTCTCAAAATAAAACTTGCAAAGGCATCATTTGATTGCTGTCCCATTTTTGCAAATGCTGGGTCGTTTTTGGGCTTACTGGCACTTCAAAATCACCCATAACAATGTTAAAATGGCTTCCAAGGCAAAGCAAATGGTCTGGGCACTCATTGGAAGGCAAAAACCATTATTTTCAGTTTGTAGGAGGCCCCAAAAAATTGCACAAAGCCAAAAAAGTGACCAACACTGTTCCTCAATGTCTGCGATTCTGTGTCTTTGTTTGTGTGTTCACTCTCTGTTCTCCGCGGAATGGCGGAATCCATTTAAAAATAAAGCATCCAATACGACTTTCAATAATGTTTTTCTGCAAATATTAACCTTTGGCGAATATACAATATTAAAATGCCTTCTTCAAACTGCCTTCCACTATTTCGCTAATCTCATTTTCTACTCACCTTATTCAATATGCGGAATAGCAAAATCCATATGCTCTCTATTTTAATAAACCTTAAACATTCATTATAAGCTGCAGCGGACATTTATTTCCACACATCCGCATATCCTCTCTGCCTCTTCCTTTTTGCCTTCAACGGAATGGCGGAATGAATAAAAGGTTTAATAAAGCTTTTAAAACTTTATAAAGCTTTGGCAAATATTTAGTTTGCCCTAATATTTCTTTTCTTACTTCTCATGAATAATTAAAACATTTAAATGTTTTAAATTGGCAAATGTAAAACATTAGAAAATAGGAGAAAATTTAATTTCGTCTACCTGCCAAACTTGGAAAATTCACTGCGTGCAAATAGGAACATTTGGAGCTGCAAAAACTTGCGAGCAGGCATAATCAATTATTTAAAACATGGGTTTGTCGACGGATCTCGCCCAACTCACCAAATTTATATACCTCTTTTGTAAACTGGCCCGCAAGACGTGTTTGCCGCAGCCGAGATGCATTGAATAATGCATTATATGTACTCGGTTTCTGATGAAAATGGAATTGGAAATGTTTTAGACCAAAACGAGAAATGGGTTGCCTTCAGAATCATGAAATTTGCAACTTTCCAGAACACCAAATTTAGCCTGGTTGCAGTCAGAAAACAATTAAATAGCCCATCAAAACTCATCCTGGAAGCGCGAAACTGAACAGGTGCACTACCATATGTACCAAAAAACATTGTACTGCACGGATTTGCAAGATGACTACTGGGTTGCAAAATTTTAATCGGTGAAGATGGCCCCCAATGTAGATTGAGCAGTATGCTGACCTAACCTCTGTCGACACATTTGAAGGACATATGCGCTTTAAATTTGCAAAATTTGAGGGTGCCATCAGGACCATCACACAAGCAACATAAGACTTATACAAACCTTCTCAACCAATCCTTCCACTAAAATATATGTTTTCTTTGTGGCGCAAACAAACAGAAACTGAGCCTGGTATCACAAACAAATACTTAACACAGTCTTAAGATAGAACATTGAAAAACCAACTTGCGGTGCACCTCAGCACCTGAAACCTGAATTGAATCATCCATCTGAATATTTGAACTTATCCTCCAACATCAAAGCCAAAAGATGAACTGCGGTGAAATTTGGTGGCTTCTACTTTCTCCTCCGGACAACCCTAGTCAGTAGCAAGATGTGTCTCTGTTCTGCTAACCCTGGGGAACCTCTATGGTACATCTTAGCATCTGAATCTTGAGTATTACCATCTTCTCATCTATAAATGATCATCCTTTAAGCCACAGTACCTCAACTTTAAAAGCAGAGAAATGCAGAGCACTTCCCATATGCATCCTGACTACATCAACTCCGAACAACTATCTTCACTCTGTGAGCTCTAGAATCTTCTGCGTTAATCTTCAAGCTCTGAAATCAGGAAAGTACAATCTTCACACATGTCTCTGACCAACTCCCAAACTGCAAGGCCGTACCTTCAAATGCAGAGGAATGTAGAACATTCTCCCGAGCTTATTCTGTGCAAACTTTAGTGCTTTGGACACCTTGAATCTTTCTTTTAGAACTAAAGCAATGCAGTTCCTTAGGAAACAATGAATACATTATTTGCCACATCAGAGACTTCATTCTTAACTTCATACAACAACAACAAACTCTTTTCATAAAGCAAGAATCTTCATGTTAGCACATTCTTTGTCTATACTACTTCAGGAGATATTGATGGCATTCATTGTCTTACCCTTCTCATCTTTGATCCATCTTCTTTGTCTTCTTCTCTAACCATATTGCCACAAACTTCCTTTGACATTAACCTCTTGTTCACTTTACTTCTGGCCTTCTTCATTCCAGTACTACTGATAACACATCTGAATCTCACACTGTTGACATCAATGATCAACACAAGTGAAACATGGATGTCTGAAGCAAAAGGCTAGCATCAACCTAATTGATGTTGAAAGGCAAAATGAAGTCTTGGCCGTTACTCGACCCCAAGCAAAGAAGGCTGTGTACTTGAACCCCCGTACAGAACAAGCAAGATTTCGTGAAGCAAGAGCAGGAGTGGAGCAGGCTATCTATAACAAATGACACCACTCAAATGCAAATGCAAGTACAGTAACAAATCAATTACAATTGGAGAAAAATATTGCAAGGAAAGTACTTCAAGCTATTGTACCAATTAAAGTAGTGGATTTATGACATTGTATTCCTAAACTTCGAAATGCTATTGTATCGGGGAAGAATGAGACGGTGTATGCTATAGCCAATTTGGAATTAGGAGAGAATGAAGACACAATAACCAAACCTCTGTTTTCGGGTGACCAAGTAATTGATCCCATGTTATTAATAGTTAGCACAACAAAGAAACCAATGGTGGTAAATATGGAGATCCTTGGAAGGAATTTCACCAATACAAATGTTTATGGTGGGTCTAATGTGAAGGTACCTTGGAAAAATATCTGGAGAAGTCTAAGTAAGCCAATTCTTTGGCTCCCAACTTCTCAATTGGTAGGTGTAGACCAACAAGGAATTAAGGTACTTGGTGTTTTAATGGGCTAAAAGGTAATGATTAGAATCCAAGCATTTTTGTTGAATTTTGTAGTCATTTCATTACAAAAGAAAGCATACGATGCATTGTTTAGTCAGGGATGGCTAGTAGCAGCCAAAGCCGACCACAACTGGAAAAATAATACAATCTCCATTGAAAACAAGGGTCGGAAGTATATAATCAATTTGAAAAATCAAGCAATCAATGAGGAAGCAACTTCCTTCGTTTAGAGAGATTTGGATTCTGAAGAAGGGACAAAGAAGCATGATTTGGCTCTAATGGAGCCAAACGACCAAGGGATTTTGGAATTTCAGTCATGTTCAGAAGATGAAACAAATTCTCTCTGCGACTTGTTTCATTGGCAAATGGAGGACTATGAAGTATTTCCATCGACTTGTAATTTTATTGAACCTACAGCGAACAATGAAGAGTAGCGTCTGAAAAACAATTTTGAAAAGTTGGACAGTTTGTGTGTGGGACACAGTACACGGTTTGCAAAAGATAGTAGTTCCAGATTTAGCAGAGGCATCCGACTTTACCGAAAAATTCAAATTTCATGCTAGTACATCTCAGAGTAATAATATTCAAATATTATTTAATTTGGAGCATATGGATACTTGTCATCAAGTCAAGTCAACTTCACAGAAAATTACAAAGAAGGGAAAAAAATTGCAGGACAGTAAATTTTTGCAATTGGAGCGGCAGATAATAGGTGGACCTCGTTGAAAAAAAATGAAGAAAAATTGCTTTCGTTTGCGCTGTGTATCAAAGCCAAAAATTAAAAAAATTCTTAATTATAACGTGAAAGAAATTAAAATTACAAAGTGGGGCCCACGAGAGCAAAAGGAAAATATAAGAAAGGAAAAAATAAAAAATTGGAAAGGGAAAATTAAAAAAAAAAGTTAAATATTAATTGTTTCTTTAATAATATTGTATGGCCATTTATTAAAACTATTACAAGGTTGCTAAATTATCAAAATTTAAATACCATCGAATGGTCAAATGAAAATCTTAACAAATTATATCTTTCCATCGTATAGTTTCTAGTCTCTGTCGCCATACGACACCCATTTTTCTAGCCGTTTTGTCTGCTTCTCCTGGTGCCAAACGATCATCTCTTACTCTTGGCGTACAATTTTCCTTTGCTACATTTGCTATAGTACAATCCAGATTTCTATTTGCTTCATACGATTTGTCTTCACTGATGCGGCTGTACATTTCCTTGCTTCTACGGTCTCCTTCAGATATTGTCATATGATCTCTATTTCTGTCTCTCCTCTAAACTGTACGGTTAAATGCATATATTAAAAATTACAATCTTTCTCCATTGTATGGCAGGGCCATTAAGGTACAGTTTGTCAGTTTCAATTCTCATCGTATGACAATCTTAGGAATTTATACTTGGTATATGGCTGCCAAAGGGGAATTTTCTATGTTGTACGACTTCCTCCACTTTTTCTACTAGTCCAATTGCAATTATCTTTTCTGCCATAGAAAAGATAGGATCTCCAATCACTCTATTTCCTCTAGATCCTTGTGGTGCCTCTTGCTGATCTTTGGAAGTGAAGATGCAACAGTTTGAGATCTCCAAGCTAAGAAGTGCATTGTTGTGCTTGAACAATATTTTTTTCTCTGTGCTTAGCTTATCAATCTTTGACTATGGATGGATTCTTTTGAGTGCTGGTAGCGACAAAGTGGTAAATATATGGGACCTGCACGATTAGCACTTCAGGGAGACAATACTGACATATGAATGCAGTTATTAGTTCTAATTAAGATGAGTTGAAGGGAGAGTTTGCATTTTCTATCCTACACCCCTTGGCTCAAGGAGTTTTATGTGTTACTGCTGCTCCGTGCTTTCTATTCTATGGCCTGGGGGCGAGTGATGAAGGTAAATGTGATTTGAGGATATCTATGTCATCACCAGTTTGGACAACATTACTTGATGTTACTTGATGCTTCATGGTTTTCTGTCATCTAGAAGATGACTTTTTCTTTTTTTTTTTTTGGGGGGGGGGGGGGCGATGATGTAGTCAGTGTACAATGCCGATTATTATATTTGATAATATGGGTTATCCGGCTATGTATTAATTGGTTGTTAGCTCTCGGGTAGTTATACGAGTCAGTTAGTCCACGGTTGTGTTCCTCTTGGCAACCATTGGGTCTTTAAATAGTCTTTGTATCGTCAAGGAAAGCAGTATGATCTAGTCAGATCAACTTTGATCCTTGGCCAACCATCTCTGGTCTACTTTTGTAATACCTTCATGTGCGAATAAAGATGTACTTTTACTCCTCTGTGTGGTATGCATTGCTAATTTTGTTAATTATTTCAAGTATTCACTTATCAGATAGAAGGGTAAACACATCCTAACCCCTTATGCAATTAGTTACTATGAGGTAGTGTAATGTCCCCATTTTCGGAGTGATCACCATTGGAGAATAGATGGGTTAATTTTCACAATCCGGGATTTTTGGTAGAAGAATTAAGGGTTGAAGATGATTTGGCATATTTTTCTAATGGATTTGATGAGTTCCTTTCATTTAATATATCTTTCTTCCCATTAGAGTGAACCTACGTGAGGAGTTGGAGTGTATGTTGAAGATGAATTTTGCTAACACGTTCTATGCTTGATGCCGCCTTGATAAAGGATAAGTTATAACATTTTGATCTTGTGCACCATCCTTGTGGTAATCTTACTTGATGCATTATTGGCCTTGGGTGCCCTAGATGGACGACTTGTGAAGGAAAAATAAAATAATAAAATAATGTCTACCTTGCCTTGGTGCGCTAGAGAGAGAAGAAAAGAAGACTAATTCAAATATTTAATTTGAATTATTGGTGCGTAGAAGACTTTAAGGCTGGTCAGCCTACTTGGAACAATTCAAAATAAGACATGGAGAAAGAAAGTGTGCATAAATATAAGGACTTTTGGTGGCATTTGGCATCAATTCATTCACTCATTCATTCATCAATTGGAGTTTATCTCTTGGACAAGGACCTTGAGACGAAAAACTTAAGTTTCTAAAGAGGAGTTGGATGAAACCCTAGCTCTTTCTTTTGGAGGATTCCGTGACGGGAGGTCACTTGTGCATCATTGGTATTTTGTGAAGAAGAGCAGAATTGCAAATCAGATTGGAGATCATCTTTTGTCATATCCCGACATTAAGGCATTGTTTAAATTAAAGATTTAAACGTCATGATCGTTTCCGTTAAATATAATGTTGTCATATATAAACAATAATATTAAATAATATTATTTTATAAATATTTTTGTATTTATGGTATTTATAAATGATAATATAAATACAAAAATAAAATAATCAATATTGATATTATTATTATAATTACAATATAATATATTTAAATAATAATATAAATATTGTTATAAATATATAAATAAATATAAATACAAATAAGAGGTATTATTATAATCATTTATTATAATAATATAATAAATATAATAATAAATATATTATAAATGATTATAATAATATAATGAATATAATAAATATGTTATAAATATATATAAATAAATATAATTATAAAGAGCCTTCATTAAATGAAGGGAATAAGACAAATCCCATTTTAGAAGATCCACGTTGCTTATGCTGACATGTTAATTAGACATAATCAGCAATTACTACTGAAATCATATGGCAGTAAATACATTGAAATATTAATGTAACCGCGATTTTTGAGTATTCCATAAGCTGCGATCACTTTAAGAATTTGTAAAAGACAATAAGATAACAATTATTATTATTATCACACTTTCTTAAATGACAGCGAATGATTTGAATCAATGACAACCGTTGGGGAAAGTGACTCCTCACACAATATTAAAGGGACATATAATAACGTAATTCAGGGGAGGAAAAATGGGAGACGGAAGGAAATGGGAATAACATAATAGAACACAATAACAGAATATTCACAGTGAATGGTAATCCTCTCATCAGCAGTTCATAATATCTATAGTGATTAGCAAACACTAAGGAGAGAAATAAATTATATAAACATGCAAATATATCTGAGATATAGGAACGATCAGCAGGTACGCACTCTTCCATATTTATAGATTAAACAATATAAATGTTGAGGTATAATGATATGAATATAGAAAGTGAAGACTGCTTATAAAATCGTAATAATGATTAAAATATATTACCATCATTATGTGTATAAACATCCATTCTGTATAAACATGTATATAGAACATGAATAATAATATGAATAGATAGAGATGTAGGAATAAGGTAAATCTGAATACATATGGGAATGAAACATAGATATAAATATGATAGAATTGGATATCCAGATGATAGAATAAGATGACAGAATGAAACCATATGTATAGCATAATAGAAGGGTAATGAGAATATGGTATATGTATAGGATTAAGATGATTTAGATTAATGATAGGATAGAATAGTGTGGTCATTTCTGATTATGAATATAAATGGACTGTCAAGTTAATAGGTACAAATATGATGTTAACCATGAATAAATGCACTAAACTTAGATAAATCAAATAAAAAGATAAGTTGGTGGTATGCTTGGAGCTGACTCAGACTCTCCCTTTAACCCCTCTATCACCTCTAAGGTATGACGTAGTTGTAATAGTTTATTTTAGCCTAGGTATCTCTCGACTGGACGTAGGTCCCTCGAGCCAAGTGATGAGGAACCCCGTGTGTGGGTGAAATCCTTGGGCCTAGAAGAACTTGTAAGAGTTAATTTTGCTCTACGGATGGTGACTCTCGTCTGGATGAGGTACTCCGTGTGTGAGTGAAATCCCATGAGCCAAAATGGTGAGGGACTCCGTGTGTGAGTGAAACCTTTGGGCCTCCGTAAGAGATGGAACTATTTCTTTAATGAAATCATACTTGGTGATCTAGAGCTGGTTAACGCAAGAGTCTACCATAAGTCCCTCACAAGTCATATCACGAACCAATGATAACAATGAATAATGTGAATGTGCTTATAAATTGAGAATGTTTTAATGCATGATGACGAAACAAATATATGAACTTAATGTGAATATAATCTAATATGTTATAGTCTTAATAAATTTATATTGAAATAAAAGATGAATCGAATACTAATGTTCTCTTTTACTAAGTTGAAATTGTGCAAGTTTGTGAAAAATTTCGGCTTACTAGAAGGGGACATTACATCTTTGGAGGCACTTCTTTGGTGTGGATTGATCATCATTTGTTGAGGAGATTGCCCTAGTTTGGAGCACCCTTCATTGGAGGAGGAGCGACTTGGTTTTGGAGGTGATTTTGGTGGTTCTTGTGCAAGTTAGGGTTGCTGATTTGGAGCAGCAGAAGAGCAGACCTGATTCGCCCTAGTTTGGAGACGATTCCTTGGTGGAGTTGCGTCACCTTGCCTAGGGTTTAACCCTAATCCTTGAGTGCCACCTTTGGAGGATTGTTTGTGGAGGTTTGTTGGCATCCCGTGGCATCATTGACATCATTCTTTGGAGCAACAAATGCATCAGACCTGAGTGCACCATTTTGGAGCAGATTTCCATTGCATTGGAGAGTTGAAGACTTAGGGTTTGATGCTCTAATTGGAGCAGCATTCATTGGAGATCTTTTCCTATCATTTTGAAGGTCATTTTGCTAATATTTTGGTATGTACAACCCTTGTTGGGCATGTTTGTCATGCTTGCCCTAGTTTACGGATGTATTTGAAGACTTGTTATATTCAGATTTTTGTAGGGGCAGACTTTTGAAGTTATTTTTCAGTCATTTGAGTTGGATAATTAAAGTGGATTTGTAGCTCATTTGATTGTGGAATGCGAGCATATGGTTGGTATTCATGTTTATGATGAAAGTATGTTGATTTGCTATGTTTTATGGGCTGCCATATGTGTTTGTTGAAGTCTGATTTTAAGTTTAGAAAATTCAGAAATTAGGCTTTGAGCAGAAATCCAAAGCTAAATATTTTGGAAAGTCCATAAATCCAAAATTGTCCAAAATATCCCATTTTGGGATGCTATAGATAGCCCTCTTCTAAGGTGCTTCCATGGCATTGTGTTCACTTTGCTATCATTTTAGAGGTCCTCCCATAATACTAAATCTGCTATCCCATGAGCTGTTCTTTTGAGGTAGTATCATGATCTGCTATACCTCATCATAGGGGTGCTTCCATGGTGCTACATCTGCAATACATCCTTTTTGGAGTGCTTCCTTGGTTTTGCATCTGCCATAGAAAGAGGTAGCCACATTTTTGTTTGCTTCTATGGTATTGCATCCACCATACATCCTCTTTGGATTGTTTCCATGGTTTTGCATCGGGTATGTTGTGGGCCAGCCTTATTTTTGGGTGTTTGCATGGTATCACATCCATTATACACCCTCTTTGCATTACTTTGCTGGTATTGCATTCACTATACCAGAAAGGGTCTTCATGTCTGGGTGCATACGTGGTTTTTATTTGCTGTACCATCATGTTAGGGGCACTTCCTTGGTTTTTTTATGCTATACCATCATCTTAAGGGCACTTTCTTGGTTTTTATCTGTTGTAACATTATCTTAGGGGTGCTTCTTTGGTGTTGTGTTTGCTTTATCATCTTAACATCTTTCTCAATTTGGTGCCATACTAGAGTATTTTCTGGACACTTTGAATTTTCATTCTTGCTAATCAATTTTGAATTAGGAGTGGAGTATAATGCAAAAATTTATCAACATTCTTGAGCGTGTAATGATCAATGGAGCCAAGTAGGAAAGTAGCTGTAACACCATTTACTGTGTGAAGTAAATGTTATATTTTTGGAGCTTTGTATTAATGTACTAATCACAAATATTTTGATGGATTGATTATCCCATGTTTGAGTACATCCTTTTGTAGCATTAATGGGGTCATAGCAATTTTTTTACTACCTTGACAGAATTTATTTTTCTAGAACTCTATGGTTCTAATCTTGGGTTGATATATTGCTGCCAAATGAGAAGTACACTCCCAATCTAATCACCTTTCTGATCCTTTTAAGAGATATGACTCAATGTTTGAATGATTAGTTGAGACAAGCTTTCATCAGTTAATCTGCCAATTGTTGCTTGTATATGTGCATGATATGAAAGGACTTCAATATTAAGGCAATATGTCATTAGATATCCAGATAAAGGAGTTTAAGATAATCTGGTCTCTGTCAGCATTTATTAGTATTTATATATGAAATTGTTATTTATAAGGCACCACTGAAAGTTGTTCTTTTAAACATTTGCGGCATTAATTTGTGGAAAGGCTACTCACAAGTGAGGATATTTACCATAACTACTTATGCTAAATCAATGTTCATGCTTTCAACATGATGAAATATGTTATACTCTCATGTAATTAGCATTCTGTGTAAATATGTTATTTCTATGATTTAAATACTACAAAATGTTAGATAAAACACGATCTGACTGCCTATCTGCTCATTTATTACCTCTTGGTGTTAAAGTTTCTCATCGTTAACATAGTTAACATGTTTGATTCATATCTTTTCTAGGTATCATGGGAAAGTGAAGCCGCTTATTTATGATGTTGCAAAGATAATCATCACGTTTAAGGGGAAACGTGGTGAGCACCGCCTTTTCAGGCTGGCAGAAAACCTGTGCATCAACTTAATCCTTTCTTTGCGGGATATTATTCTTTTGAAAAAAGATTTCAAGGTGAAAAGAAAGTGAAAGAATTGTGTTAGTAATTGTTTCATTGATTCGCCCCCCCGACTTTCATTGATTTGATGATGCATTTAACAGGGTCCAACAGAACTCACAGAGACCTTGAATAGGATAATGGTGATAAACCTGGCTATCACTATAAAGACTCGTGGAATTGCAGAATTTGAACAAATGGTTTTTCTTCAGCCATTATTAGAACAACTGTTAGGGACAAGTCTACACATCTGGTCAGAAAAAACAACGCGACATTTTCCTACTCTTATTCGCGATGCTTTAATTGGGCGTGTTGATAAGCGAAGCCAGTCAATTCAAGCCTGGCAACAGGTTAGTGATTTGAAATTTCTTCCATCTTTATTAAATTAACTATAAAAATTTAACTTTTCTACTTATGCAGTGATCTTTAAATAGCAAGCTAATTGACCAACATGAATCTTATTTCGAATGAAAACAACTTAGTTGATTGTGTACATAGTCCTCTTTAGTATTTACTTAAGGAAAAAACTGAAATGAATTGCATAAGTGCTATAACTGGTTTGAAAATGGATTAGTTAATGTTCTCATGAAGATTTTCCTTGTACTTTACACTCTATGACTTATTCTAGCAAGAAACATGACTTAACAGAGTTGCAGAGATGAGATTGTCAGGGTAGAATAGAGACAGTACTTAGTGATCTAGATGCTCAGGTTATCGATGTCATTCAGTTAACCAAACAAGGTTGACATATTTGTCCCCAATCGAATATCCAATGTGTTCAACTCCGGTTTAACTTGCCTTGTGCAGAGATCTGTGGGGTTTTAGGGAGCTGAAACATTTCAAGCAATAATATCTCCCCTATATCTCATAATATACGGGACATCAAAAAATAAAGTGCTCCTTTGTTTCTGCCTCTTGGAAGGAGCAAAACCAGCAGATCATGTCCTCATGCAGGATATGGTAGTCCATACCAATATGAAGCTGTTTGTATTAACCCTCTTACAAATTGACTGAAATTTTTTGCCAAATTTAACTTCAACTTCTAAACTCCAAAAGCATACAAAGTAAACAAACACATGAACAATTGAACCCCACAACTTCAATGCTTTATTGATAGCTTCAATGATGACAAATGCAATATGTTATTCACTGTCCCATATGACAATACATCACTGTTTTATATCAGACCTGAATACAAATGGAAAACGAGTACCAAATGTCATGCAAACTTAATACTACAAGTGATGATACTATGGGAAATGATCCTCCAATCAACCCAGCTGACATATATGATAAACAAGCACAAAATGTTTCTGTATATCAGACTGATGGGACTGTTATTTTGTCTGTTTTTTCCCAGCTAGGATCATATACATGAAATTGAATCAAATTCTTTATTGATTGTCACACAATGGCTTCCAAGAATGAAGTGATGGCTTTGGAAGAAGTCTCCAACTATATGCAACTCATAAATTGGCTGATAAAGACACTTTTCCAGCTCTATGAATGACTGATGTAAACTTTGTCACTGCTGTAGCATGCCCAGAATCGAAGAAAACTTCATAAAAGTGCCTCCTCATGCAATCGATGGACTCCCAATGGTGCCAATTGCCTTGTAAAGTCTTCACAAATGTATCCCTGTTCATAAAACCCTGTAAATGAAGGAATATCAGTTGGCTGGAAATTAATATCACACCCCGTAATGAAGCCAATCAGCTTATCAAATATTCCAATATGCAAATATTACTACCTTGGCTAAACTCCAATGATACCAAGGGTTTCAAATATGCAATATTCTCTTCAAACACTCCACAAAACCTGCAAAATGAAGCTCTAATGATGAATATCTACATGATACCATCTCACAAGAGGTATGGGGTCATCACCATACAAAAGCAAGGGGACATCACCTTGCAAAGCAAACTGAAAATAAGAATTCCCAGCTCAAATAAAAGATAAAGAAACATACCAAAGCATCAATAGTCCCGAATTGAGGTTCAAGCTCTCTATTTAAACCCTCCAAGCATGGGTGTCCTCTTCCTTAGCAGTTCGGAATGTGTTTTGAGTTCTGTTGTGACCAAATCACACATCACCCCATTAGGAATAGGGACCCCCCTTTTCTTTGAGCTTTGTGCTTTCAATGAGATTTTGATGATGTCCTGGCTCATCTTCCTCTGCCGATCCGGTAATGATTTCCTCTGCTATGATCTTTGGTTCATGATTAGGAGGCAGATGAAATTGCAGTGATGAAGAATTGTGATCAAATCCCATACCCGATAATGAATGTTGAGATCAATCCTGAAGTATGTTTGAGATCCTGAAAAGACTAAGTCTGATAGCCTGAAATCCTGAAAATCTTGAAAAAATGGCTAAGTCTGAAATCTGGTGAATCCTCCAAATAGTATATTGAAAAATATATTTAAGTATAAGAAATTCAATCTCTCAACTTATACTTAAATATATTTTTCAATATACCTTTACCCTCGCGACCCTGAAAAACGCCTGACTCTTCCAGAGGATTCAAAAGGCTCATCTAGTGCGACGGGGCACTTAAGTGGCGCAAAATTGCGAGGAAAAAAGCGCTCTTAACTGCAAGATAAGATGAGGATTTCCACTTGATGAACCAATGCGCCCATCTAAAGCATGAAGGGAGACGAAAATGTTAAAGGATTTCAAGCTTTGAAGTGATGCGATTTTAGAAGATTTTCATGCCTTTAAGTAATGCGAATTCTAGAGGAATTTGTATATGCTATCTAATGCGCTAAAGCATGAGGATCTCAGTGCCTTGAACTAAAGCGCTAAAGCATGAGGATTTCAATCAATTAAGTAATGCGAAAATCAAAAGCCAAGTCTTGGAGCGAATTAAAGATAATAAGTGTCCAGAGGATTTCCAAACCTCAACCAATGCGCTAGGATAGAAGGATTGATTTCGAAATCTAAATTTTGAAGAGAGTCTAAAAGATTTGAAAAGCTCATCTAGTGCGCCACTTGGAGAAAAGGAGAAGTCTTAAGGTTTTGGGATTATGGAGGCTCTAGTTTAGAGGATTTCAAAGTCTCATCTAAAGCGCCAAAAACTAGAGGATCTTCTTTATCCCATCCAATGCGCCCATCTAGGAAAGGAAGACTTCCAAACATTAAACCCAAGCGCTTAAACCAATCCACCAATGTGAGACTCAGAGGAATTGAAAACTTGATCCAAAGCGACCTAAGGAGGAAGGATCTAGTTGAGGCTTATTACACATTAAGGTTGAATTTTAGAGGATCTCAAATGCCTCATCTAATGCGACTTCATGAAGGAAGATTCCAGGAACTTCAAAGGAGATATATCACAAGGTTTAAGCAATTTTCAAGAGATTCTAAGGTGATGATCTAGTGCGCCAAAGGGTTTCAATATAAAATCCAGAGGATCCTTATCTAAGGCGAAATCACAGAGGATTCTTCATACCTCATCCAATGCGCCATACAAGGAAGAAAGCGAAAGTGTCCTAGACATCCAAGGTTAAGTCTTCAAGGCAAGTTTAGAGGATTTCAAAGTCTTATCCCAAGCGCCAACATCATGCATGATTCGCTAAAGGTAAAGTTCATTTAAGTTTTGAAGATTCCAACATAGTGAAGTGATGCGCCACTTCAAGGACCCTTTATCAAAATGCTCAAAAGGAGGAAATCAAAGGTGGTATCCAATGCGCCACACATGAGGAAGAATGAGGTTTGTTTTTGGAGATCTCAAATTACCTATCTAAAGCGCTTAACCTAGGAGCTGATCCATTATGCAAAGGTTAGAAGAACTCAAGTTACCCATCCAATGCGCTAAAGGGGAAAGAAGGTAGAATATTTCAAAAAAACACTAACTTGAGGAGGATCTTATCACCTTGAACTGATGCGCCACTCCCTTGCAAGTGAAAACAAGTTCAAACCAAAGCAATTTGAAAAGAGGTTTTGAGAAGACTACAATATACTCATCCAATGCGAAATGCTAGAAGGAATCAAAAACTTGATCCAAAGCGCCTGGAGGATGAGGATTTTGAAGGTGTGATCTAGTGCGACTATCAAGGAATTAAGTCTTAAAGTGAAATTCTAGAGGAATTCAATCCTTTGATCCAATCCGCCACCTCATGAAGGGAAGAAGAGTCAAGTGTTGGATGCGTGTAAGGAAGATCTCAATGTATCAATCCAATGCTCTCAAAAGAAGAGGATTTCGAAACCCTCATCCAACGCGCCTAAAGCCTAGAGGGTTATGAAGGGAGATCAAGGTATTTCAATCACCTCAAGAAGACTTCAACATACCCATCCAATGCGAAATGCAAGAAGAAAGTCAAACACTTAATTCAAGGAATACAAAGAGGATCTAGAAGATGTCATCTGATGTAAAAGGCAAGAGGATCTTAATCCTTCATCCAATGCGACTTGTAGAGGAGAAAAAATAGTGGAGTTTTAAAAGGAAAATTTTAGGAAGAGCTGAAATCCTTCAACCAATGCGCCCTTCTAGAAGACCTTCAAGACCTTGACTAGTGTGCTAGATCTAGAAGAATTTGAATACTCCATCCAAGGGGAAGTTGAGAACATTTTAAGAGATTGAGTTTCGAAAGGAATTCATCATGCCTCATCGTAGTCCAACAAGAAGATCTCCGAACACCTATCTAGAAGCACTCAACCTAGAAGATCGTGGAAACCTCGACCAATGCGACAATCAAAGGGAAGTTTATAAACATTTAATTGTTTGTTGCCTCGAAAAATGTGGAAATTGCATTATTAAATGAAGAACAATCAAAATTAAATGTTTTTCACTATATTAAAAGAGGGTCGGCCTAGGTATGAAGTAAAATTTTAAGACAAATTCTATATATATACCTCCTCTCCTTTTCATTTTTATCATTTTCAAAGAGCAGATTTGTCTTCAAGAAGCAGATTTGTCTTCAAGGAGCAGCAACAAGAAGGTTTTATAAAAGTACAAATTTGATTTTGTCAATCCAAGCAAGTGTTGGATCAGATTTCAAGGTATCAATTTAAGGCAGCTTATCAAGTAAGTCTGATCTGAATATTTTCTGATCTGATTTTCTTCTTTTTTCTTCTTTAGATGCATTAAAATTGGTCAAATATTGGTAAAACTTAAGAAGGATAAGTGGATTTTGATAGATTCCTTGAGTCTAGATAGTAATATTTCATAATTATAAAGGAAAAAATCATAAAACTAATGCATTAAAGTGGCTGAAGTAGAGTTTAGATTATGTTTGAAATTACTTATTCGCGTCGAGTTTGCAGGATCATGGCAATGACTTCCAAGGAGAGACAAGCGAAGATACGGATGGATGCTAAGGGGAAAATTCCTGAATCAAAGCTCGTTTCAAGGTGGACAAATGTAGGAGACACGAATATGGGCAATAGCAACTTAGAAGATATCAAGTCAGTCCTTGAGGAACCCAACGGAGGTAGTCTTGCTCGAGCCATCATGAGGAGTGGAGCCATTGAAGCTGCTTGTTTTCCGCCAGCTTTGCCGTTTTCAGAGATGATCATTGAATGCGTCAAGAAGTATGATGTAGATACAAGACAAATTACAGCCAAAGATGGAACAATACTAGCCTATTTGCAAAAGGAGGCAGTTGGAGAGACTTTCAACATTCCAACTAGGGAGAGGATTATCAGTATTTCGATACAACAAGGTCAGCAGGAATACGATGTTGAATCAAAGACAAAGTTGCAGGAAATAAGGAGAGAATGGATGGCCAATCCAGCCATGAAGTTCAATATGAATAATCCTCCGCAGTTTCACAAGTCAGATTTTCATCCTGAAATTGGATACTTGATTATGTTTCTAAATAGAATGATAGGAATGCCGCAATCTGCTACCTTTCAGCCTTGGATGTACTCTTTCATCAAGTCTGTTCTCAAAGGGAAGATGATTGATTGGGCTGGACTTATCAGTCAGAGTATACATGAGCAGTTCATCAATTTTGCTAAGACCAAGACTTGTTATATGAGTTCCTATGTGGTATACCTTCTCGCAAGAAATGAAGTCTATTCAGGTTTGACCAAAAGAGGAGAAGTTGGCATTGGGCCTAATAAGTATTTATCGCATCAGTGTTATCCTCAGTTACACCTCAAGAGTATCAATCATTATACAAGGTTCAATGATGCGTTTGCTATGTTCATAATGAAGAAACTTAGAGGAGAATTTCATAAAGGTTGTCAAATGCAGCGAGAGAGTTCATTTCAGCATATGGACACTGGTATACTCAACATGAAAGGTACACTTACCTAAGGATCCAAGGGTTTACATTATATCCATATAGATTACCAAGATATCCAACCAACAGGATGGTAATGTTAGAGGTTACAAGGCAGCTCCTGGAACTCATCAGGTTGCAAAAATTAAAGAAGAAAGGAGGGATCCAGTTTCCACTTCTTCTTGGACAAAAACTGGAGTGTCCATCTTTGTCAGCAGCTGAATATTCTGAGATAGAGCTTCAGGCATATCATTTGCAAACTCATGGCACCAAGAGGCTTAACTTTGATCCTTTTCAAGTTTGTTGGAAATATAACAGAGAATTTAAGCATGTCAAGCAGTTGGAAGACCACTGGGCCAGTGCCCAAGATGAAGATGATCTCCGAACACTTCAAAGTTCGAGACTCACCTGGGATTTAGTTAGAGCTTCCAAAGTATTCAGGATTCCAGATCAGTTCACTGAAGATGATACTATGTTGATAGATGAATTTGATAAGATAAAGGATTTGCCTTATACAGTTGATTGGTCAAAAAAGGATGTGTCCGAAGAAGAATTGATAAAGCCAGTCTTGGCCATGACACAAGTATGTATAAATCAACTGTTGCAAGAGATGAATGATGAAGGCCGAGTTCTTACTTACAATAAGATGGATGAAGGAGAAGCAGGACAGCATAGTACACACAGTAAACCACAACACAGTGGAAATGATCAAAGTGATAATCCAGCTAGAAAAAGGAAAAGACCTAGTCAAGATCAAGGAGAATCAAGCCGGAGACCTCAAAAGAAGAATAATCTATCTACTTCATCTAATCCACAAGAAGGTGCTTCAGTTGTTCAGAATCCAATACAAGAGGTGGAAGTTATAGAAGAAGTTGCCTTGATTCCATCCGAGGAGATTCATTCAAGTCCCACTATCATAATTGAGGAAAATGATGATCTTGATCAAGATGAAGTAGGTCAAGCAGAATCTGATGAGGAAGTAGCTCGTGTACAACACAGTCAAGTTCAAAGACAGCAAGATCTTTCTGCTTTCCCACCTTGGTTGAGGCAAAGGATTGAAGAAAGTACAATTGTAGAAACTTATCAGCCTGCTCCAGTTGAGGAATTGCTTGTAAATACACAGAAGAATAATCAGAAGAAGAAAGCAACAGTCTTTTCCAAAATCACTCAAGATTCTGCTGGAAATAGAGAAGTACATATAGCTGTTCCTAGAATTGACAAGGAGTTAGAAGATATGGCACCTGAGGATTATAGTATGACTACTATTGGCATGGGTCCAATCACAAGGGAGCAGGTAGAGGAGGAGCTACAAGAGTCAGTGAATAGTGTAAGAAGCATGTTAAAGCAAGAAAGAGAAGCTAGGTTAAAGGTTGAACAAGATTTTAATACATTGAAGCACTACATTCAGCAAGTCATGCAGCCTATCCAACAGAAGGAAGCTACTCCAATTCCTCCGTCTATTCTTCCACAAGAAACAGTATCCCAAGTTGAAAACATGAGAACTTCATCTCAGATGATGAAAGGATGGATAGAAAAGACAGAAGAGAAGACATATACTCACCTTGAAGAAATTGTGCAAGTTTATGATAGAGTCATTAATCTTAAGGATCGAGTTCAAGCTTTATTAAGAAATTGTGCTGAGTTCAAACCGATCAAGGAGCAATACATGCCACAGCTCAAGAGTTTAATGGAAGCTCCATTAGAGGATCTAATTCATGATAAGGTAATTGATCAGAATACTCCACATGACTTCATCACTTGGTATTTTTCCCTTCACAACAAGGGGCAACTGGTTGATAAAATTGAAGTAGATATGTCCAGAATAAGAAGTGTTCTTCTAAGAACAGAGAATCATATATACACTGCTTTGACAACAATATGTAATCCTTATGGAAATGTTACTATTGAAAACATGAAGCAACAAGTTAAGGCATTCTACTTTCAGTATGATGGGCTTGATGAGGGTCAGCTGGATAGTATATTCACACTTGCATTTCGTCTTGGAGAAAATAAGTCTTGGATAAACGACTGGGAGAAGACACTTGGCGTCTATGAGTCAGATGTGGCACTGGCAGAAAGATCCATTAATGCGGCGACAAGTGTACCAATGGAGGATATTGTTCAAATTGTGTCTAGATTCATCGTATCTCATAGTACTACTACATAAAAGGCATATGATGTGGCTTCCTTATCTTCTTGGAAAGCGTGCCTTTGTTCCCTCCTTCATAGCTTCTTTCATTTAATAAAGATAACCTCCTTCATTTAATAAAGTGAGCCTCTTTCATTTAATAAAGGAGAGTTTGTTACAACTACTTGTGATGTGGCTTGATCTGGTCCGCTGACTCGACCGATCGATCTTGACCCTTCTTTCCTTTGAGGTCTATAAAAGAGCTCTCATTGCTCTCATTTGTAAGGGTTGAAATTCTGAAATTGTTGCAAGAGCTCTCTGAGATAATAAAAGATTCATTGCTTTGGTGATTCTATTTGTGTTTCTGAGTGTTGCATGGTTTCAATTTTCAAGCGCACATTAAGTTATAAGTTTTCTTTGAGTTTATGTTAGTTAATGAAAGGTTTCGTTATTGCTTTGTGGTGAAATCAGTAAGTTCATACCATTTGTAGTCTGCGGCTTGTGGATTGCAGTGCATGGTTAGTCTGAACAATTGAACATCAATTTGATCTTTATGCTTGTTGAATCTTTCGTGAGCATAACTGATTTAAACATCTTGTACACCTTTGAAGATTGCACCTATCTTGTGTAGTTGTTTGTCTTGGCGAAACAGGATCTGGTTTGATTTCACCTCAAGTGGTAATCATCCTTCCATTTAGGATTAGATTAGTGTTTCTAAACCTTATACCTTTTGTCCTTTTTTACCATTAAGTTAGGATTAGAATCAAGAACCTCAATTGCTAAATCATACGCCATCAGTTGCAGTACTTAGACTCTCTAGTATCCGCTTCCATAATCATTGAAATAATCAGTTACTTGAACAATTGCGTAAGTCCCTTTGTGTTAAACAGCAAAATCATACTTAGTCGCTGAGCTGTCTCTTACCAAAATCATCAGAAGGAACCTTGGAGTCATCTTGTTTGATCACCTAGTTCAGCATTCGAGAGGCTTTGCTCAAGAGGGAGTCAGATACTCTGTATTTCACTCTAATTGTTGACTTGTCGAAAAACAATCATCAACAAGTTCCACCAATGATGATCAAAGAGCTTGAACAAAAGTAAATGAATTACATCAAAAATACAATCATTTAAAACAATCTTTAATTATTTTAAATGAAGTATATCAACTCCATATGGATCGATCTTCTAGCTAGTCTATTGGATGCTTGCATTGTATTTGTTTTGTCAAACATTTAAAATTCTCTTCTTTTACTTGGATGGCTGGATTCATGCATTGAATTTCTTCATAAAACATTTAATTTTATTCTTCTAACCCAATCGCCCTCTTCTCCTTTTTCTATCGATCCTCATTCAATCATTGAACAAATAAAATCTGCATTTAATTTCCTTCAAAGAGCATGATCAATCCATGTAATTGCTAACAAACATTTAAAATCCTCCTTCCTCATGATCGGCGGCCAGCAATGCATTATTGAAAATCTTTAAACAATATTAAAATACCTCTTGCACAGGCGTTTGGCATTGAATTCCCACACATACAATTTTAAATGAGTTGTCTTGGGCGAATACCCCCTCCATAGCCGTTGGGGGCAAATAGAACCATAATCCATGTGCGCCACCTTATAAAGCTGGTCGATCCTCTTGTGATGGCTGTTTGGAAATATTTGAACACATTTTCATAAGCTTGGACCTATATCTTTCAATTTGGCAATTACACTTTACAATTAGGTCCCACCTAGAGCCATATCTTCACACTTCATTAGCCACATGCTAAAATAAAGATATCCATAAAAAATATAATAGAGAAAATGTAATTAAAGATTTCATTTTCTCCTCCATCACTTGGCCTTATAAAATACCATATCACATTGGTCCTAAATTATAGGTCCTGCCCCCCTGAATATGTGAAAATACAATAGAAATTGTAATTTTCACATGATGAAGCTCCAATAATTTTGGCTAATATGAAAATATATTGAAAAACACCTAGCCAAAATCAATATCATTCCCTTACCAAATCTTTTAGCCTAGGTGAATAGATGATAGGCTAATCCTCAATACCACATGAAGTCACTCCTGAAGAGGGGACATGACACTGTTGGGAACATGTCAAGTGAAATTACCTCTTCTTCCTTCAACTTGGGCAATTTCCAAAGATCACAATTGGAGTGTGCTTACAACAATTTACTATTGGTACATTTGTCTCCACTCTTTGCTATCTCTCACACTTTCGCTGCTTACAAACAATTGAACTCACTTATAGTGACTTCCTACACCTTGCCTTCACAATTGGGTTTTGTCTCTTATAAAGAGTTAAACTTGTCTTTTTGTGCACAAAAGGTTCCTTAATAGTTGGGTATTTGAAGAGACATGGTAGCTTGTTTGTAATGTCCCCATTTTTGTCATGGTCACATTTGATTTGGGTATTTAGCCTTTTCACCATTCCTATGGGCTAAATCGCATTCTATGGGAATGATTTGTGGTTGAGCTAGGACCTTGAAGGCTTGGAGAATGGAAAGTTGGCTCAACTGTCATGTCCCTGTTTCCGGCCTGATCATCAAGTGTATAATGGATTAGCCTATTCCTCTTTCCCGGAGGCTAATTCTAAGTAATGAGGGAATGAACTGGTTTTTGACTAACTTAACCTTTTGTTTTGCAGGAGCAAAGTCAGAAACTTGTAAATTGACCAAGTCTGGGAAAAGTTTCATCAACCCCAGTGATCACCATTGCCTGGCGCACTCCTTGACAAATCAGGTTCACTTTGGCACTCAACTTTCAAAGCTCATATTAGCTCTCCATATAGCATTCAACTAAAGGCGCTCTTTGTGGTTTACTTCATCCAACTCAGTGCCCAGTTCTGAGATAAGCGAAGATGTTAGGAATAAAGTTTCAAAGCTATGAAGTTGTACTTTCTGATGAGATACTTCCATTTTAGTGCCTAAGTTTTGAATCCTCTCAAATGGTGCCCAAGGATCTATCAACTGCATCAAGGGACCATAGAAATCCATCTTGTATGGAAGGCGCACTTCCTACCTGCTTTCACTTCCACAATGCGCCTGGCTAAGAGGAAGGTTAGAAGATGTTTGTGGCAGTTCCCAATCAAAGCGCTCATCAAAAGGAAGTTGTTATGACACTTTAACTGCTTCACAGATGAAAGATTATCATCTAAAACACTTGGGCGCACTTTTTAAGTCATTGTTACTCCAGGGAAGTGCCTAGGTTGGAAAGGTGCCCATCCTAGTCTTCATTGCTTGCAGTTGGCGCCTAGCCCTAGAAATGAAGTCTAAGTGAGGTGCCTCAAGGAAATGGAAGAAGTTAAGTGTCAAGCTATCTTTCTGGATCAAGATGACAACATTTGGAAGCTGGGCGCAATCTTATGATGTCACCACCTCAAATTTGGCGTCTAGAACTCATGATGCATGACTCCAGAGAACTCATTTAGGCACTAATAGGCATGATGTTCTGGACTCACCTCGATGCCTCCGGAAGTGAACTCTTGCATGGAAATGAGCCATTCAAGGAAGGGCGCCAAAACCACTGCAGAACTTCCAACACTAGACTTGCGCCTAAGGTAGTTGCAAGCATTCCAGACCAGTTAGGGAACAAGGCGCTCCATCAGGAGGAGAGATGATGATCATTTGAAGTCTTAGGCTGTACAAATCATTGGTAGAATTGGCTAAGTTTCACTAGGCGCAAATTCCATGTCAAATTGACCACATGAGCGCCTACCTTGTAGATTGATGAAATGAACCACTTAGTGGTCACTGGGATGGAAGAACATTACTCTAAGAATGCAAAGGTGGATGATGAAATCATCAATTAACCAGTTGAGCATCATTGAACTAGGCGCACTTTCTTGTTCTCACAAACCCCAGAATGCGCCTAACCTTCATGAGGCGCCAATCCAAGGTCAAACACTTCAAATGGGCGCCTTGATCTAAGATTGGTTGTTGGGTCTATTGAATGAGTAAGGAACTTCTTCAAGTGAACTTCATTCTCAAGGAGATTAAGTAGAAAGTTGGAATTATCAAGTAATGATGTTTTGATACCTAGGCGCTTACTGAGCCAAGGATCCTCCATTTGAGCGCCTAGCATGGATGATTGATAGATTGAAGACTTTGAAGTTAGGAGAAGTCACTTGAATGAACAATCAAAGTTGAAGAGGGTAACTCCTAGCATAGGCGCATGTTTGGTCAAAACTCCTCAATCCTGGCGCCTAAGATTGAAATCTAAGTGAGGCGCACTTCTTGGGCATTTCCTACCTCATCTAGCGCCTAACCTCAAAGTAGCGCCTAACCTCAACTCCAATGAGCGCCTGATGAGGATTGACTGAGTTGAGTGTCAAGGCACTCTTCTAGATCAAATTGATAACATTGAAGAGCTTTTTCCAAGTTAGGCGCAATCTCCAGGTGCAATCTCCTCAACTGGCGCATAGAACAAGCAGGGCGCACTTTCATGTTCTAGACATCTCAACTTGGCGCCTAGCTAGAAGATAAGGTAGTTGTAACTACCTGAGCTTTCATTGGTCGACAGACTGTCTTCGGGATCCGTGTCAAGGTCTCTGGATAAGCTTGCCAACTCAGAATGAGTCATCAGATGGAATATTCCCTTGGATATGCCCCTTGGGAAACATGCCTTGGTTCCTCTTTGTGCATTGAAAAACGTGCCTTCATTGCCTTTGGAAGGCCTATAAAAGGAGGAGCTCTCTCATTCATTTGGCATCTGTTCATTTGACAAAAATTCTCTTTGCAAAGCTCTTGAGCTTGTAATCTTGAGGCCTGCGAGTTTCAAGTGTTGGGGTGATGCTCCCTCAACAAGCAAGGTGATGCTCCCTTGTGATATTGTGAGGTGTTGACATTCAGTTGACATCATTGAGTTCAATTGAGTTGATCAAGTAAGGAAGACATTGTAACATCAAGGCTTCAAGGCCTTCTTTTGGTATTTCCATTTAATAAGTTGTAACTTCATGCTATTGAAGCGTTATCTATGTAATAAGACATTTGCAAGTAGATTGAATCAAGTAACAAGACAAGTACCCATCTCTAAGGTTGATTCATTCAAGTAGTTATCTTTGATGTATATCTTTAAATGGTTGAGCAGTTGATGAGTTGATAGCAAGTAAAATTGTTTAAGTAAGGAAAAATTTTAGTTGAATTAGTTGGGTATCTTACATCAACACTCTATTTTATTTGTATTTTTGGCTAATGACATTTTATATTATTTTAATAAAGTCAAAAATAATGATATTTTAGTCAAGGCAAAAATCAAGGGCTTGGAAAATGAAAAGTGGGAAAATAAATAAAATGTAATTTTTATTTATTTATTTTTCCCAATGGAAATTGATGCCAAGGAAAAAGAAAAAAAAATAATATTAAAATATTATTTTATTGGGTAAAATCGGCGCTCAAGGAGAGATAAGGAGAATAATAAAAAAATATATTTTTGCCAAGAAAATTGGTGCCTAGGGAGAAAAGGCAAAAAAATAATAAAATAATATTATTCTATGGATTGGCGTCCAAGGTGGATGAGGAAAAGATTTGATATTGACGGTGGACTTGA
The DNA here is from genome assembly GCA_027924645.1 of Cunninghamia lanceolata. Classification (NCBI taxonomy): domain Eukaryota; kingdom Viridiplantae; phylum Streptophyta; class Pinopsida; order Cupressales; family Cupressaceae; genus Cunninghamia; species Cunninghamia lanceolata. Next base: position 16,560,403 of record BSBN01000803.1, read on the forward strand.
AAATTGATTATATTTTGTCTAATTGGGTCGCCCAAAGGAAAAGTATAAAAGGAAGTATTTGGCATCATTTTTGACATTTTGATCATTTGGTAAACTTTGCATTTTGAGTATTTGCTCTTGGTTGAAAGTGATTTTCAGTTTGTTCAAGGTGGTGTTCCTTTGAATTATTGTGGTTTGGAGATGATCCCAATCCACCATGAGAGGTGAATTCATATGGAGTTCATCATTGTGCTTAACCAGTGAATTTTGATGGTATTATTGTTTCAAACAGCTATGGTTTTATAAGAATTTCATTTCCAGCTAGGGTTTGAAGGTTTCATTGGCATATTGAAGACTTGGATTGCATATTTGAGGCAAAATTTTGTAGTGATTTCATCCATTTATCAAACGGCAAGCATTGGGAGACAAGCGATTGGCATTAGAAGGAGATTTTGTATTTGGCATCAACGATTTACAATCAGATTTTGCATATCAGACTTCTGAAAATTCATATCAGATTCAGATCGGTAGATGTTTGGGCATAATTTGGTCATATTTGGCACCTAGGGTCTCATCGCACCACTTGGGCATATTGGCGATTCATTTTGGAGGCATAATTTGGATTGTTTATCATCATACAGCTTGCTGAGATTGTATATCAGACCTCTGATCAGCTGCTACAGGTTGCTTTTTAGTCATACTTTGTTGGGTATTTCATCAATACTTCATAGAGCTTCATCTTCCATTCATACGGCTAGGGTTTGGACCTATATTTTGGCACTTTTGGATGTATTTGAAGGTCTGAAATTCAAATCAGACTAAACTGATTGTAATTCACAGCGAATATCATTTGTAATCAACTCTCAATTCAATAAAGGAGATAAGCTTTCAATACCAGGTATGTTTATCTATGTTTATGTGCATTGTTTGATAGCATAATTTCAATGTTTCATGTTCATTTCATGTATGTTTGGAACCTTTCAATCTTCATGATATTGCAAACTCATTGTTGAAAACAAAAACTCAAAACCCTAAGTACATTGCAAGAAAAGTAAATAAAAAATTTTCAGACCAGCAAAGGGAAAAAATTCAGATTAGATAAGACAAGGATCTTACATTGTTGTTGCATTCAGGTAGTATGACTAGTGAAACAAGCACAAGTGCAATTGCCATTAAGATGAGCAATTTCTAGTACATCTATGCAACTGGTGCTTGCCGCAAGACCATTTGTGACACTTGTCAATCACCAATCACACTTATGCTATCACTTTGTTGTACTTGTATGTGCAGTTGAGTGGCAACATTCATTGTCCATAGCATAGTTGGAAAACTCGGACTCGGCAAAAACTCGACAACTTAAAAATTTGTTTAAATTTTATTAGAAACACATGTTTTTTGCAAAATTCAATGACAAGATGTATCCAATGAGTCCATAAATGAGTACAAAAGTGTTTTCTATTAAATTTGATTGATTTGAATGCAAATTGAGTACAAAATTGCATCCTCATGCCGAATCCTGATGGCTGATCGCCTGATAGGCTGATACAATAGATAGCTGACAAATTGAAAATAGTAAAACTAAAAGTAAATACAATATTTTACATCTTCCTCTTCCCTAATCTATTGAAAACTAGAGGAGAGGTAGAGGTTCTAGTCCTTGGAGTCCGCTATGGCTCCTCACTTGGCATGGAAGGCAGTGGCTTGACCTTCATCTTAGTAGTAGATGGCAATGACTCCTCAGCCTCATCAATGTCATCCAATCCTAGATCTCCTCCTGCACCCACCTCCTCCAATGCCTGCCTCTCAAAATCAAGAATCTCATCTTCAGTAAACAATGGAGGCTACTCATCCCACCTTGTCCAATCACTGTAAGGATCTATCTCATCTAAATCATTGGGATCATGTGATTTGTCCTCTCCTCTTCTTGTGCGCAGTCGAAGGTTGTATTGCACAAAGACAAGGTCATTGAGGCATTTTTGAGCTAATTTGTTCCTCTTCTTCGTGTGGATGGCCTCAAACAAGCTCCAATTGCACTCACAACTCGATGCACTATAAGGTTGGCACAAAATGCGGAGAGTTAATCTTTGCAGATTTGGGGTAGTTGCACCCCAATTTTTCCACCAAGCCTCTACAAGATAAAATATTGAATAGTTACAAAGCAATTTCAAAACATATTTTATCAGATTATCAATAGTTGCAAATTTGAAATTTGTAACTTGTAAGATGCATGTGAAAGACTCCAAATTTTATACCTGGTGTCTAAGTGGTTCTTCCTCAGATAGCTAGCTCCGAAGAAAAGAGCCTACCCCTTCCTTTCTTGTAACTTTCCAATTCTTGGACGATGCGGTCTCTCACCTCAACCTCAGATGTCATCCTTTGAATGCATGTCATGAGACCCTCCATGACCTCTCCATTAGGATCTAAGAAGGTATCTGAATAGAAAAAACGGGGGTTCAAGAAGTACCCAGCTGCATGGATGGGTTGGTGGAGTTGATTGTTCCACCTCCTATCAATAATCTCCTATATGGGATCAAATTTGAGGCTGTCCCCGTTGTAATAATTTCTGATTGACTTTTTGGCCCTATCCATGGCCTCATAAATATATCCCATTGGGTTTTGATCCCCATCTAACAAATGGAGAACTCTAACCAAGGGCTCTGACACCTACAATTTACAAATACAAAAGATTAAAGTTACAAATTTATAATCAAAGACTTAAATTAAGAAATAAAATATTCAAATTGAATTTAAAATCAAAATTTTGAGGTTACCTTCACGATCTCTGTAGCTCTCTGTTCAAACAACTTATCAAACAGTATGGTTGCGATCCTCTCTCCTTCAAGCTTCTTTGCATATGATGATTGTAGCCATGGTGGACTCACAAACATTTGTTTCAAAGCATTCAACAAACTAATAATGCTTTGCAACGTTAGGAAAACCGTTGCAAACCTTGTGACACCCGATCGCACCAACTCCTTCCTGTGGGTGTGATCTCTCATCAAATTAAGAACCCAAGGGTGATTGTAGATAAATTTTGTGATGCTCCTTGCATCATCTACAATCGGTGTCACCCAATCAAGTTTGCCTATGAAGGACAAGGCAATGTGCTGCACAAGGTTTCCAAAAAAGTGTCCTATGTTTGTTTTGCAACAATCTCCCAGCCGCCACATATGTTGCTGCATTATCAGTAATGATTTGCACCACATTTTCTATGCCCACCTCCATGACAACTTCCTCCAACATTAGAGACAATGTTTCTGCATTTTTTACTTTGTTGGAGGCATCCACGAATTTCAAAAAATTTCTGCAGTTTAGTTTTCTGCTGAAACCCTAAAGTCTGATCTGATTTTCTGATTTCAAATGGACATGGACAGCGAACATATATGCCACAAAATGCTCAAATAATAAAGTAATTATGAAACCTTATGATTACTTCTTCAATCATGAAACTTATCCAACCACAATATCATCAAATTTGCAATTTAAAACATGGAACAAATTGATTTTTTGAGTTGAACAACTGCTGCTATAAATCAGAAAATGATGAAGTCTGAAATACATCAACAAGCATGGGCAAACAAGCCAAACATGCCCAAATACAAATCTGTTATAAACCTTAGGGTTTATACATACCAAACATATGCCAAAATGACATTTGAATAATGGAACTCACCCTCCAAGGTGTGGTGCCAAATCTAGGGTTTGAAAACCTAATACAATGAATCTTCAAACACACAAAGATGCTACTCCAAATGATGCGCTCAGGTCTGCTAGGGTTTGCTGCTCCAAAAAGAGGACAAATGATGTCGAATGATGCCACAACAACCCTCCGAAGTACCTCCAAGTGATGGCGCTTGAAAGTAGGGCAAAACCCTAACTCAATTGATGAATCTTGACACCAAAATCACTCTTCAACAAGGGCGAATAAGATCTGATATGATGCTGCTCCAAATCTGAATATTCTTCCAAACCTTAACAGCAACATATACCAATATTTCGCCTCACAAACCAAGTCGCTCCAAGCCTAGATGGTGGTGCTCAACTCCTAGGGTAAAACCCTAGCCAATGTGCAATGAATCTTGCCAAATGGAGTCTTGAAGTCTGATCTGCAAATCTGAATCTTCAATTCTGGTCTTCTTGATGAATCAACAATGAAGTCCACTTAGATCCCCGTCACGGAGTCTCTTAATGATGAGCTAGATTTTTGTCCAACTCACCTTGAAATGCGAGGGTTTTCGTCCTTGATTTTGTACTTCAACTTCCGTTGCAGCCAAGAGATAAACTCCAAATCCAAAATCGCATAATGATATAGATGATCAAATGCTTTCCAAATGACTTATATTTATATCATATTCATCTTCTTGCCATAGCCGACCTAGAGACATGACTTTAATTTTCAAAATGTTTCTTTTCCAAATAGGCCGACCACCTCTACTAGTTTTGGGCGCCCAAAATCAAATTAAATATTTGATTTAATATTAATTAAAGCTGACCGACCACAATTAGCCTTTATTTTGGCTGACCTAGAGTTATCTTACAAAAAGGCCGACCTCCTTGATCACAACTTGGCGCTCAAATAAAATAATTTAAAGTCTGATTTATTCCTCAAAGGCCGACCTAGGAACTCCTACCAGGCCGACCACCTTCACACCCAAGGCGCTCAATAAAAAATGCATCCACCTTTCGTCCTTCTAGGGCCGACATGCAAAATGAATGCTTCCTTTTCTCCTAGGCCGACCCAACATAGAAAAGTATTATTTTATTTTATTTTTTATCAGATGCCGACATGAGGAAAGATATCAATTTTCAAGAAGTGATCCATTTCCCACACTTAAACCATCTCTAGATGGTTCGCTCCACTAGAGAGTAATTTTATTACTTCACAATGAATACATCATAATTATGAGAAAAATATGTCAAGCCTTTTCCCATACTCAAAATGCCTTCCAAAATTCATGAAGTGTGGAAACGAGCTTGTTGAAGTCTCCTCTGGCGATCACTCCGAAAAGGGGACATTACAAAAATGAACTTTTAAAATTTCACAAACCGTGAAGCATATGGCTGGGAAACCTTGCCACATTTGGCAAAATGAAGTTATTGACACCTCTGTAAAAGGATTTGTTCCCAGTTGCTATACATCCTCAAATTTAATTGTTTTCCTAAAAAACCGTGAACTAGATAGGTGGACCTTGGAACTTGAGTGAAACATTGGTTGTTTTTCCTTTAGAATGACACCACTATACAAAGTACAATGCAAGGAAATAGAACAAAGTAGAATGCAACATCTGGATGATGAGTTATCACCACTATTGACACAGGAAGTGTGTGATACTGATGACTTGCAACCGAAAAGGCGACTCGACAAAAGGCTTCGACGCATGATTAGACTTGCTATTTCAATACAGAAGTTTAAATTTTGGAGCTATTGAAATGGGGTCAACAAAGATTCATTGATGCCCATTAAGGATTCATGGGTTGAGATAGGGGTGTCCATTGTTTTTGATGGATGGAAGGATGTTAAAAATTGGCCCTTGATCAATGTGATCATTGCGTTCCCTAAATGGGCAATATTTTTGAGATCTATTGATTGTGAGGGGGAGGTGAAGGATGCCTAATATATTGCTGACATTTTCATGATGGCCATTGAAGCCCAAAAACGTTTTTGCTGAATCCACGAACCAAACTTGCAATCCCGAACCCAAATCCAAACTAGAACGCACTATATATAACTTCTTGGTACATGTTTCCCTTTCCTACATGTGAAATTGTGTGTAAATAAATGAAGTGGATGATCATTCTTGATTGTTTAATTATGTATTTAGAATTTTTATGTATATGTTTGTTGTAAGCCAGTTCATTTGGGCATAATGTTTTAATTGCTTGTTGCTAAACCAAACTCCTGAAACCTATAGGGCTATGTGCATAGGTTAATGAATCAGCCTAGGTGGCAATGTGATAAGATTAAATAGTCTAGGGTGTGTAAATTCTTAAGATCACATTAAATGCAGATCAAAAGAAAAATTTTAAACAAAATGCAAAACCTTAAATCTACATTAACATGACCTTCGATCAAGCAATGAAATCAACAATAAATGCATGAAACCCATGGTATCCTGTTGCACCGAAATGGTGGATTTGCTCATGGCAATATGATTGTGGTTGCTCGATTCGATAGCATGATGTTGGGAGATTGATCTATGATTCATATGAACTCTGAATAGGTCAATTTATAGACCTTCGAAGAAGCAAATCAATGGTGAGGATTCGATACACGATGGACGGTTTAAATGGAGTTGGTTGAGTTGGTTTCAAGATCAAAGGTGGAGAATAAAAGGATTATTATTTGATTTTTTAATAATTGTGGGAGATAGTTATGAAGTAGTTAGGGTGAAAATAAAAGAATTTTAATTTCTTTTATTTGATTTATGAGAGAAAGTGGGGTTTAATTAATGAAAATTAATTAAATCATGTGCATGAGGGGACATGGGTTATTAAGACTAGGAAATGGGTTAGGACTTAGGAAAAATGATTAGGATTAGGGATAAATAGGGCTAATTATGGATAATTAGGGATCACAGGTCTTGATAATTGGGCCAATTAGGTAAATATGATAAATCAGAGCGATCAGGGGATAATTGACCATGATTAGGATAATTTAGGATGGTTTAGGGAAATCAAGAGACAATTGATTACATTTAGAGGATAAATGATCGATTTAGGGAACCGGGACTTGATTGGGATAAAGTGGTTAATTTTAGGTGTCTACACTTTTAAATACCATGGAATGTTTAAACCACGATAGATACAAGAGTTGGCCTTTGTGACATCACAACCAAGGTTGAGAAAGACACTTCAAGGGCATAGGTAGAGGAGAATCATTCTCTTTAAATGTAGCTCATCCTACTTTTCCCTAGGTGTACACTAAGTTTGAAATTCTATAAGCCATTTATTAGCTAAGCTTAGCAATAGCTTCAAGGAATGATAGTAGTCAGGAAGCATGCTTTGTCAACAAAAGCAGTTGGCGATATTATAGGGTTAGCTGACTTTCAGTAGTAGCATGTAGGTGATAGATGCTCGGAGCTACCCATTTTCATAGAGTTAGCTAGTTTCATCATTAGCATGTAGGTGATAGACACCAGGAGCAACCTGTTTTCACAGGGTTTAGCCGGCCTTTTTTGGAGGATATTTTGAGGTACCACAAATAGATTGGAGTAGTTAGAAAGCTATGCTATTGCAATCTTAGTACTAGTTGTGGTGGCTATATAGGATGACATTCATATCGAAGTGTTTGATCAATAACTCTTTGACCTTTAGTGTGCGGTAGTTGCTTATCATCTATGGTGTCGTTTCATATGGAGACATCATGTTTAGAAGTATGTGTGGTTGGTTGACATCATAGTGCGGTCATGGTGTAGTTGGGTGATGGTTGAAACTTGGTATACTATGAGGTGGTTATACAGTTTGAAAATGTTGGTTTTCCATGAGAAAATCTTAGCGACTATATCTATCTACTTGTGCGAATATACCAAGGTTGGGTGGTTGATTGACATGTATGTGTTTATCGCAATATGGTGTGTTTCACAGAATATGAAGTAAACAAAATTAAGTAGTATAGTGCATAACACAGAGCATGAAATTATAACAGCATTGCACAGAATAAAGCATTGTTCCCATTCATTGAATATATCAGTATTACACTACAATCTTACAATGCTGTGGGGTCGCCCCGACTACAAAGTATTAAGCCAATATATAACTTGGCCAAGGTTGGTTGAGATACCAACTGTTGGCAACGACTCTATAACTATCCAACCGTCGGAGTTAATTCCCGATAACACTCCTAACATAACAACACTAATTAATTTATGATTATTTACTTGGCCGACTACGACCGACTACAATTATGACCGACTACATCATCCCCCCCACAAAATTAGTCGTCTTCTAGACGACAGAAAACCATCAAGTGACATTAAGTACGCTTTTGCCGACAACAATGCTGAAGTAGGAGCTGTGTAAAAGTAGAACCAACACATTTGGAACACCTGCTAGTAGACCAACCAACCAAGGGACCCAATCTAATAGCACACTGAATGCTGCGAATGTTGCACCCCATTGCTCACTGGATCAAGATAGTATTAATTTGATGGGGGTTTGGGGGCAACGCCCCCAACGGGGTCGAGGGGCAACGCCCCTCGCGGGGGTTTGGGGGCAGCGCCCCCAGCGGGGTCAAGGGGCAGCGCCCCTCGCGGGGTCCGGGGGCAGTGCCCAAAATAACATCTTCAAAACCATTCCGATCTTCATTGCGCACATCATTTTTCTAACAAAATCGAACACTCGTCTGCAATCTTCTTGCCCTTGTCCATTATCCAATTTTGAGTGCCAAAGTGCCGATGCTGAGCGGATGCTTTCTTTTCCCCCGATGGTCGACCTCGAGAATGCCAAGAGAATGCAAGTACGGATGAAAATGCCACTTCAAAACTGACAAGTACGGCTTGGTACGGCCCTCCTCTTTGAATGCCCAGTTCGGCCTAGTACGGCCAAGTACGGCCTTTTTTCTTCTGCTGGCCATACATCGTACGGCGTACGACTCAACCGTACTACGTATGGTGTGGCCGTACGTTTTGTTGCTGGCCGTACGACGTACGACGTACGACTCAACCGTACTATGTACGGTGTGGCCGTACGTTTTGCTGCTGGCCGTACATCGTACACCGTACGGCTCAGCCGTACTACGTACGGCGTGGCCGTATGTCGTACGACCTCGAGAATGCCAAGAGAATGCAAGTACGGATGAAAATGCCACTTCAAAACTGACAAGTACGGCTTGGTACGGCCCTCCTCTTTGAATGCCCAGTTCGGCCTAGTACGGCCTTTTTTCTTCTGCTGGCCATACATCGTACGGCGTACGACTCAACCGTACTACGTATGGTGTGGCCGTACGTTTTGCTGCTGGCCGTACGACGTACGACGTACGACTCAACCGTACTATGTACGGTGTGGCCGTACGTTTTGCTGCTGGCCGTACATCGTACACCGTACGGCTCAGCCGTACTACGTACGGCGTGGCCGTATGTCGTACGACCAGGGTACGACGTACGACCAGGTCGTACGTCGTACTACTTGAATTTTTTTTAAATTTTTTTCCCCGGCCGTACGGCCTGGTCGTACGTCGTACGGCCTGCCTTAATTTCTTTTCCATCATTTTTTTTAACTTTTTTTTTTTCCAATTTTTTCAAATTTTTCTGACATTTTATTTTTTTCGTTTTTTCCATGTCAAACTGACTCTGATTTGTCTATTTTTCTCCGACGGGTTCCACGTTCAATCTACAAATCCGACTGGAATTGTTGTCTTCAAAAAAATTGAACTATCTCACTTTTGAACATTATTTTTTCTCTGTTGATTGTCACCGATCACCAAAACATTGCAAGTCGATGGAAATACTCTATAGTCTTTATTCTTTCTGTAAGGTCTCTTTCTGGCTGGTGCTTCCAATACTGGGTTCCCGTCGTTAGTTCCATTACTCTGATTCACCTTGCTTGCCAATGGCTCTTCATACCTGATCACCATGTCTGATTCAACTTTATGTGCAAGTGCATCATCTATCTTGGCATTATCCTCTATATATTCTTTTTGTGGCTCTCTTGGTCGACTTGTCTGTTCTTGGTCCGCTATTTGCTCTGTTACTTCCGGCTGATTATTACATTCCTCCCCTTTGTTACTCATTGCTGGTTCCCTCTTTCCAGGTGGTCGAGTGTTTGTCGATCCATCAAGTGCTTCATCCGTGAACAATGTTTCACTTGTCGGCCTAGAGTTGCCCAGACTTTCACTCGTCGGCCGAGAATTGCCGAGAGTTTCACCGTTGCCGAGTGTTTCACTCTTCGACCGAGTTTTGCCAAGAATTGTACTGCCAGGACTTGCACTACGAGGACTTGCATTGTTCATCGGAGAGCTCTCGCCGACTTCTTTTATTGAAATCATGTTGCATTGTGGCGAAAAAAACTCGTAGTCTTCCATCTGCCAATGGAATAGCCCGCTGAATGAATTTGTCTCGTCTTCTGAGCATTCCTGTAATTTCAGCACCCCTTCATCATCGGGCTCCATCGGCCCTTTCCCACTTTCTGTTGAGTCCCCTCCATTCGAGTCAGAATCTGAGGCCAACTCTTCACTGACAGTTTGCGTCCTCAAGTCAATGACAAACTTCTTATGCCTATTTTCTATGGACAGAGTGTTTTTCTTCCAGTTGTGGTTGGCCTTGGCGGCTATTAGCCACCCTCGGCCGAGTAATGCATCGTATGATGCATTCTGTGCTGTTATGACTACAAAATTTAACAAAAATTGCTGGGTACCGATTCTTACTTTTTGAGCCATTAGTACTCCCAGCGCCTTGATCCCGTGCTGGTCGGCTCCCACTAACTGGAAGTTTTGTGGCCATAGAGTAGGCTTCCCAAGGCTTTTCCAGGTTTCTTTCGGTAATACGTTTACTCCAAATCCCCCGTCAACTATTGTATTTGTCAAATTTCTCCCAAGTATTTCCATATGCACTACGGCCGATTTCTTCCCGGTGTCAACCGCTAGCAACCTCGGGTCAAGTACTTGTTCTCCCGTTGGCGGTGGTTCCACTATAACATCTTCTGTTGTGTGGGCTTCGTCTGCATGCGAGTTACCTTCTATTACCTTGGATAGTGCTATTTTTAACTGAGGTAAGCTCTGGAGGAGGTCTGCCAATTTGATTGGTACGGTAGTTTGCAATACTTGACTTGCTATGTTCTTATCTGATTCCGATCGTAGGGTTGCAGTTACCTTCTTGTCTGAGTTCCTCCATTCGGTTTTCATGGCAGCTTCTACTTCCTTTCGTGCCTCACGGAGTCTTTCTTTTTCTGTACGGGGATCTGGATAAGTGGCCTTTTTCCACTGTGCTCGGGTGATAGCAAGGATTTCTTCATTATTTTCCTTGAGATTGATAAGGTTTACCCCTTTTTGCTTCGAACAGTCTTTTTCTTCGTGGTCACCAGGCCCACACCACTTGCACAATGCATTTATTGTGTTCTGATTGTTGTTTGGGCATTCTCTTGCACAGTGTCCCCACTCGTTGCACTGCCAGCACTGTATCATAGGTCGCCCTTTGCTGTCGTACTGCAATCTGTTTCTCGGACTTCTATTGCTTTGGTAACCTCCAGGGGATGCATGGCTATTGTACTGGGGCTTTGGTGGTGTGTTCGGCGGTGTTGACGGTTCTCCGTGAGTGAAGAGTACTTGCGTACCCCTTGCTTTCAGATTGTATGGGCATTCCTTGATGGAATGTCCCATCACTTGGCAGATATCACAAAACAATTTTTTCGGACAATGTGCCTTTGTATGACTTTCCCCCTTGCAATCTGTACACCATAGTTCTCTAGCTTCCCTCGTACTCTCCTTGTCGGCCTTTCGTTCTTTCATCATTCTCATCATGTCCTTCCTGAGTGCTTGCACGGTCTTGGACTCACTGTCGCTGTTGTCATCCGTACTATCCTCATCCTCCGTCTTCCTTTTCCCTCGGAAGGATATTTTATTTTCACTCTCTATATCCATCGCTTGATTGTACGCTTCATCGTATGATGACGGAGGCACGACTTTCATTTTCTTTCTCAACGATGGATGCAACCCTTCAATGAACCATCGCTTCTTTAGCCCGTCGGCCGACTGAGTCTCCAGTTTTTCCAACAATTCTTTCAGTCTCCGGTTGTAGGTTCGCACGTTCTCGTGCTTCCCTTGCTTCGTACTGTAGATCTCCGCTACAATTTCACTGTCATCCCTCAGAAGTTTGAATTTGTCTTAGAATGCCTTCTTAAGTAATCTCCATGATGCCCTGTGTGCTTGGGCCAACTCTGTGTACCAGTCGATGGCACTATCTCTTAGTGTCGCTGGAAATGCTTTCAGCCAGTAGTCCACATCATCTTGCCCATTGGCTATCTAAATTGTCTCACACGTCTTACAGTGTCGTACTGGATCTTCTAACCCATCCCCCGTAAATTTTGGCAGCTTCTGCCTCTCGGCTGGCGGAGTCACCATCCTTCCTCGATGCCCTCCTTGTGCGTTAGACCTGACTGGACTGGTTCTCTCGCAACGTCCCGGTGCGTCACTTGCACTCTCGGCCACGTTCGAGTCTTCCCCGCGTCCTCTGTCAGCGTCCTCTACACCTTGAGTCTCCTCGGGTTCGTTTTGATACTCCCTCTGCCCTGGGGTCTTAGGCTCAGATTTTCCAACTCTCGGCCCTTCGTCGTCCGATATGAATAACTCTCCGATGCGGCATATGCTGTTTTCAATTTCTTCTATCAATTCGTTTTCATTCCCTTTTTCTTTATTTGTCAGCGGTGACTTGAAAATTCCTTCGTTGGCATGATGATGTTCATTGACAATTTGTCTCAGTGTTTTCCTTCGTTCTTCTTGTTCCTTTAATCTCAATGATCTTCGTGTTCTTTCCTCTAGTGTTTCATGCCCACTTGGTACTCGATTCTTATCCTTATTGAGTTGTATGGGCATTAATTGCTACTCGGGTGAGGAGATGGTCGACCTCTTGGTTGACGTGCATTTGATCCCAGATGACCGACTGCAAACTGCAGAGGTCTTCCGTCAGAGCGTCTTGATCCTCGTTTGTTTGTACTGGCTCTTTGGTCGGCTGCCCCATCACGATGCCATCTTCATTGTGTTTTTTTTTTTTTTCCGACCCTGGTTACACCCGACGGTTTGCTTGTTTCTGACGATGCCACTTGTCCGATGGTTTTCGACGACTCAACTTGTCATCGATAGCCAACTTGTCATCCGATGGTCTCAACTTGTCATCAACTTGTCACCCGATGGCATCGGACGACTCAATTTGTCATCGACTTGTCACCTGATAGCATCAGACCACTCAACTTGTCATCGACTTGTCACCCTCGACCCGTTTTCAAACTGGCAACGGCGCCAAATGTTTACCGCAATATGGTGTGTTTCACAGAATATGAAGTAAACAAAATTAAGTAGTATAGTGCATAACACAGAGCATGAAATTATAACAGCATTGCACAGAATAAAGCATTGTTCCCATTCATTGAATATATCAGTATTACACTACAATCTTACAATGCTGTGGGGTCGCCCCGACTACAAAGTATTAAGCCAATATATAACTTGGCCAAGGTTGGTTGAGATACCAACTGTTGGCAACGACTCTATAACTATCCAACCGTCGGAGTTAATTCCCGATAACACTCCTAACATAACAACACTAATTAATTTATGATTATTTACTTGGCCGACTACGACCGACTACAGTATGTATCGTGGATGTTGAATACTCTAGTGAGGAAATGAGGTTGATAGAATCTATCTATGATTGTAGAAGACGAGTATGTTATAACCTTATAGTTTGAGACTTTGCAAAGCAACCTATTGTATTGAATCTTTGTATTTTGAATAATATAATTGTGACAGGTCTTTGGTGGTGGGTTTTCTTCTCACAAGGGTTTCCCACGTAAATCTAGAGTCTCTTATGTTATGGTTGCATATTCTTTCATATATTTTTTACAAACTTGCTAAATAGATAGGGTAAATACATTGTTCTTTGATCACATAATCTTGAGTTTTTCTCTACCCCAGTTTATGATGCAGGAGCATCTGAGTCCACAAGCAATCTGTATCACCCAAAAAATTATTTCAGGTTTTCAATTTCCGTTTCTGTTCAATTCTTGTTGTGCTTTGGCTTCTTTTTGTGTTGGTTTGTGTTTCTTGAGCAAATGCAGACTTATTTGGCCAAGTAAGAGCTTCATCATGTAGAAGAGCCTAATGGGTGTTCCCAATTCCAATTTGGTGAAATTTGGATGAAAAATGATGAAGTTATGACAAGTCGGAGAATTCTACAGTTCGCCGATTCGGCAGTTAGTTGACAGCCCGACTCACCGATTGTACATATTGCCAATTGAATATCTGAAGAGCAATTAGAAGAGTGTTTTCTTTGTAATCGGAGAAGTTTGAAGTTTGGGAACCTCATCGGCAAACCCATTAGTTTGCGAACTCTTAAGTTCGCCGATATGACATTTTGCCGATAAAGGCCTTAAGGAAGGAGTTCGCCATTTCTTTAATTCACCGATAGGTGGTAACGTAGAAGTTGGGATACTTGAAGGTTTGTGGAATTGGAATGGCGTCGATAGGAGAAAAACATAAGTCTTAGCTAGCTCGTGACTTTTTAAAGTTGCCGATACGTCGACAAAGAATTAGTGGCAGATAAACTTTGCCAATAGAAGGAGTTGATAACTTATATCGGAAAACCTTTTCACTTGTGAACTAGTTCGCGGTTTCAACAATTTGCCGATATGTTGATAATGGTTCAGGAAAGCTAGATTTTGCTGATAGAGGGCATGGTGAGTAAAGGGATTGTATGGAAAAGGAATTGGTTCGAGAAATCGTCACTTTGCCAATAATGAAGGAATATGCTAAAGTTCGGGAAAATAGACTTTTGCCGATAGGCATTTATAACTAAGGTTCGGAAAACCAAAGATTTGCCGATAACGTGAAGTTTTGTAAAGTTTGGTTCCATCGATAAAAGATTCCAAGGTCCAAGGAAATTATAATTTGTCGATGGCAAAAGGCTTACACCTGCAAGTGGTTAGTTTGTGAAATCATTATTTTGCCGATAACTTTAAAAGTTTATTTTCCGATAGCTGTTACCACGAGATGTAAATTTTGAAAAGGTTCCACGTTGCTGATGCATGGGATTTTATTAAGGTGTGTTTATTTTATTCGTCATTAATCTGAAACGTTAAAGACTGTTTGAATACTTGTCTGCTCACCTCCATAACTAAATAACTCCATAACCGTTTCAACTTCCACACAGGAAGAATAAAAAGGCGGTTGCCATTCTTGTTGGGGCAGATTTCTCATAGGGAGATTTCTTAGAGAGATTTCTCGGAGCAGATTCGGGAGGAGGGAGATTCCTCAGGAGGATTCCCTCTCACAGAGGAGAGGGGGGAATTCCTCCCAGAATAAAGGAGTGTGGGATGATCGTGGATTTTGGGCGATCTTTGTATTCATTGGGAGGCGATTTGGTGCTGTAAGCACATAATTGATTGGGGATTGCATTGTAAAGCCTGAGGCTGAGGCCCAGAAGTCCAATGTGTTTGTAATTGCTGGTGTTGTGAATTTTAATAAAATAGTTTCAGATTTGTTTCTGAGTTTATGTCTCTGTTGTGTTGTTGAGCTATGTGATTGGGTTGCTTGATAAGGTTCCCTGGTCATGACTGCACTAGTTTATCAATTGTAATTACAAAACTCTAATATGAACTCTTGAATTTTTCATAGTGATTATCGTAAGGACTGATAATAAGCAGTTTCAGTGCATTCAAAGAACCTTACTATTACAGATATATCTCACAGCCAATATAAAATATAGATTATCTCATTCAAATTAAAGATTTGAATGTAGTTACAAATTAGAACTTGTAATTTCAATTACATCCAATTCACAATTACATGGGTCATAATTTGCTGTTACAGACTGAGATGAAGTAGTGAGTCTCACATACCAAATGATGACAATTTGACCAACAAATCACTGTGATGACAGTCCGCACTGATTACAGACCTGTAGGTTATGCTGTCCCTAAGATTTTCATACAATTAGATCTGCTGTAATAGAGTTGGACTGCGGCAAATGTATCTTGATGCCTCCAAATACCATTCAAGTCTTAGGCAACGGGATCTTCCCCAAATACAACTCAGATGCAATGATTATTCAATAGAGTCACTGCTGTTATGATGGAGTCCACGAATCTTCTTCACTCGATGACTTCGACAATTGATTTTACTCCACAAATTCTCCTTGCGACTGAATTCTCTGTAGAAGAGTCCTCAATTTGCTTTATACCTCAGAGCTTCAAACATAAACAGCTCTTTACTTATTATATTACAAACTTTCCTTTGGCATACGTGTGACTCACATCTAAAAACACTACCACGAATTCCCTTATAAACCAATAACTGTGACTTCTCTTTATATTTTAACGCAGCTTCCAAATATTATAAACTCCTTGGCGCGCTCTTTCCATGACTTCCACACTATTTTAATCTTCAATAATTATTACCAAATACCACTTTAATATATATGAACCTTGCCTAAGATGATTTCCACGATGACAAGCTGCTCTCAAGACATAAGTGCATTCCCACGATTTCTGAAATATAACTCTTAATAAACAATACACATCTATGAAAGAGCCCGCAATTCATATATATTAATAAGTCTCATCTTTCATACCTACGTGGCCCACAATCCACCAAAGCTCTGATAATAGTTTATATTAAAAATAAGATTTGGCTGAAACCGTTCAGACTTGTATCCCTTTGTACCAGCAAACAATATAAACTTCAAAATCCACAAATTCTTTTTTAAAACCCACAAACTCAATCATATCTGCCTTCCTCAAAACATTCACAGCCTTTAAACAATATGGGGCCCACCAAACACTAACAAGGGAGCTGCGTCAGATTTTGTTTCCTTTAGTTAACCAAATATAAACAGAGATATATATATTTAACTTCAAATCTGCATAATATATTCAATCTATAATGCATAAATCCCTGCAAACCACAATTTTATATTTGCATAGCACATCTAATAAAATTGGTAAATGAGTCTTCTGGTAACAAACACAAATTAAACAACAAAATCCAAATTTGCAAACATAGATCTTCAATGAAACTCACAAATGGTCTCCGACCAAATATCGAAAACCCAAATACAATGAAGCACAACTATGAAATCTGAGATAATTTCACCTCAAGGTTGGTAAGGGAGCATCACCAAACCAACAAATTATCAAGGGGTCATCTCCTTGATATTGCGAATGCAAGGGAACATCTCCTTGACATCAGCTGAAGTCAGAACTTGACAAAACACAAAAGACTCAATACATCAATACATGATTCCAAATGAATCCCAAGCATCCTTTTAAAACCTTTACAAAGGTTTTTGTGTACACGGTCACACTTTAACAATTTTAAATGCTTACACATGAACTTTTAAATGTTTGTTTTTGTGTACACTAACACTTTATTTTATAAAGTGTTTTAACATTGACTCAAGTAACTTAAATAAAATATTAATTTTATAAAGCAATTAAATTACTTTATAAAATTAATTTACAATTAGAACTTTTTAAGTTACTTGCAAAAATGGGGACATGACATCAATCGACTGTAAAAGAGATTTTATTCCCAACATAGTATATAGGGGATAGGTTCTAGGAGCTACTTGCTTTTATAGGGTTTAGACAGTGTTTCGCTACTTGCTTTTATAGGTTCTAGGAGCTACTTGCTTTTATAGGGATAGGTTCTAGGAACATCTCCTTGACATCAGCTGAAGTCAGAACTTGACAGAACACAAAAGACTTAATACATCAATACATGATTCCAAATGAATCCCAAGCATCTTTTTAAAACCTTCACAAAGGTTTTTGTGTACACGGTCACACTTAAAACAATTTTAAATGCTTACACATGAACTTTTAAATGTTTGTTTTTATGTACACAATAACACTTTATTTTATAAAGTGTTTTAACATTGACTCAAGTAACTTACATAAAATATTAATTTTATAAAGCAATTAAATTACTTTATAAAATTAATTTACAATTAGAACCTTTTAAGTTACTTGCAAAAATGGGGACATGACATCAATCGACTGTAAAAGAGATTTTATTTCCAACATAGTATATAGGGGATAGGTTCTAGGAGCTACTTGCTTTTATAGGGTTTAGACAGTGTTTCGCTAGTAGCATGCAGATGATAATTGCCATGATCTACTTGCCTCAAAAGTTTAGTATAGGCATTGGTGTATTAGAAGAAATATGTGGTGTTAGTGTTGTGTCTTGTTTGATGTGTTGTGTGTTTGTATGCCTATAGTAAGAGTTGCACAACAACTTCTTTTTCCATTAATGACAAGAAGTAGTATGGGATGCACTACCTTTCCATTTTTTAGTTGATCATGCTTATTGTAAAATGGCTTATGTGTTGGTGAATTGGGTTATAGGAAGTTGATAATGTAGCAGGGTCACATTCATGTTTTATACCAGCTGGTCACTATGTTGTTTTGTGTTCATACTTTAATGCTGACATTGTACTAACATCTAATTGGGATACACTTGTCATCATACTATTATACATTATACATGGATTGTATTGTAAGTATAAGATTAATTAATGAGTGTGATCGAGAAAAGAGGTCAGGAATCCCATCTTAGA
Organism: Cunninghamia lanceolata; assembly: GCA_027924645.1. Taxonomy (NCBI): domain Eukaryota; kingdom Viridiplantae; phylum Streptophyta; class Pinopsida; order Cupressales; family Cupressaceae; genus Cunninghamia; species Cunninghamia lanceolata. The sequence goes on from BSBN01000803.1 coordinate 16,578,642, forward strand.
TTGCGAGGATAAAGTCTTTCTATCATTGTGTGTATGAACTATGACTAACCTTCTGATTCCTGTGAGTTGGAATATGTAGGTGGGCCACGACAGGTGGAAGTCAAGGAATAGGACTGAGTTTTGGCTTGGTGTTTGTATTATATGTTTATTTAGATAGACTAAGTATCAATAAATAAAGTTGCTTAGTTAATTAGTTTTTAGGGTATAACAAAATAATAGTTTATATATATATATATATATATATATAAATATAATAGTAACCACGTGTGGTTATTGCAAATATTTAGTATTTATTATTCTTAATATCTAAGATTACTTTTAATTACAAACTTTAGGTGCAGATTAGTTTAAAGTCAACTTAATTAGATACCCCAACTAGGCCTGAAATTAACAGCCTGTGGTCTGTTTTTATCAGTTTTGGTTGTATTTTAGAGTTTTAATTGAAGAGAGGCCATAAATACATACAAACAATAAAATTGGAAAACTATAAATTTTACAGTTATTAATTTTAAAGATGACGACTGAGCAAGATACACCCCCAACCAAATCCATAAAGGGATGGATAGCTGAGGGCAATCACCTAACTGAATCTCCATCCGGCTGACTGCCCTCTCACTCTGCATCGATTGGATCTCTTCTCTGGCATTCCTTGGCAGTTTCAGTCTCTATTTGCTCATCAGAGCTGGTAGGTGCTTGTTCCGATGCTTTGGCATGATGAATCCCTCTTCTCTAGCAGGTTAGCTTGGCCAGGGGTCATCAAACCTTAAGTATTTATTGTAGGTAGCATCACCATATTAAATCATTGAATATATTTGCAATCCGCGTCAAAGTTGTATGTTGAATTTCTAGCTGGCTGTTTCTCTTTGTTTTATGGTGCCTAAGAATAAACAAAGTAATAATTTGTTTTTCTATAAATTTATGTAAAATTATGTAGAGAACTCTTCAACTTGCAAAGCTATATCTTAAGAAGTTTAAAAGCCCTAAGCATTTAGATATGTTGATTGACTTTATTTATATGCATAAAACATAAATTGATGGGCAATGAAAATTTACAACCATCAACAAATATGTTTTTGGTACAGAGATAAATAATTTGAAATTTCAGGCCTGACCCCAACATATTTATTAAAAACATTTTCTTTATTGCTTGGTTAATAAAAATCAAAATGACTAATTACAATATGTACAAGTGAGACTCATTTTGGGCTACATTCTAAGTTTTGAATTTTCTCATAATTTTGTGGATGACTTGTGAAATAAAAGAATCCTTACGTTCTTTCTTGCACAATGAACTATTGAAAACCTCTCCTGTTTAATGAGGGAGTTATGTTTGTATTTTTCACTGTTTAGCTGTTTTCTAGCTCATATTTGGAGGAAATCGATTCATGAATGTTTTTCACCGTAATGAGTTATATTATTGAAATGTCAAAGTTCGTATTCTGAGTCATGTGGATTTCAGAGAGCAGCATTGTAATCTCTAGTAAAACCAAACATAACAAGTCATTTCAATTTTTTTCTGCTGCTGAGTGGTATCATGTTATCAGCTTCTCATATTGAACATGTGTGTTACTTTGGCAGGCAGAGGCAACAGTTATTTATATGCATAAAACATAAATTGATGGGCAATGAAAATTTACAACCATCAACAAATATGTTTTTGGTACAGAGATAAATAATTTGAAATTTCAGGCCTGACCCCAACATATTTATTAAAAACATTTTCTTTATTGCTTGGTTAATAAAAATCAAAATGACTAATTACAATATGTACAAGTGAGACTCATTTTGGGCTACATTCTAAGTTTTGAATTTTCTCATAATTTTGTGGATGACTTGTGAAATAAAAGAATCCTTACGTTCTTTCTTGCACAATGAACTATTGAAAACCTCTCCTGTTTAATGAGGGAGTTATGTTTGTATTTTTCACTGTTTAGCTGTTTTCTAGCTCATATTTGGAGGAAATCGATTCATGAATGTTTTTCACCGTAATGAGTTATATTATTGAAATGTCAAAGTTCGTATTCTGAGTCATGTGGATTTCAGAGAGCGGCATTGTAATCTCTAGTAAAACCAAACATAACAAGTCATTTCAATTTTTTTCTGCTGCTGAGTGGTATCATGTTATCAGCTTCTCATATTGAACATGTGTGTTACTTTGGCAGGCAGAGGCAACAGTTATAAACCAGTGCACACAACTGCTTTCTCCTTCTGCTGATCCTACTTACGTTGTCACATATATTAACCACAGTTTTCCTCAACATCGACAATATCTTTGTGCTGGGGCCTGGATTATTATGGATGGACACCCAGAGACCATTAACACTGCAAACCTTGTAAGTTGATTGAGTTTTGCTTCATATTTTCATTTTGGGTGCTGTTGCCAACTTGACATTCTTGGCACTTGTCATAATTGGTAGATCTATCAAGTTACCAATGCTACAACATCAACTCTAATTTAAACTTAACTTTGACTTACAGGGGCGGGTTTTGAAGGAACTATCTCCAGAAGAAGTTACGTCTAACATATATACAATGGTGGATGTCCTACTTCATCACATACAGCTGCAAGTACAACGTGGCTATAATTTACAGGTACCGGATTGTAGTATTTCCCAGAATAATGTTACCTTTATAGATTTTTAATTCATTACCATGCAAAAGAATTTTGGCCTTTTTGTATGAGATAAGCATCTTCCACTATATTGAAAGATTATTCCTGTTTTACCGATTCTGGTTCCATTTTTACATTTGGCACTTCTTGAATTAATGTTGATTATGGATTTTTAAAACTGTTTTCAGGATCTGCTGTTGAAATCTAGTGCAAGCTTGGCTTTTTTCATGTGGACTCATGAACTATTGCCAGTGGATATTGTACTTTTGGCTCTAATTGATAGAGACGATGATCCCCATGCCTTGCGTATTGTGGTATGTTTTGGAAATGCGGTGCATCTGTTGCACTATCTACTTGTGACTTTTGCATAAATAATCTGTGATGTCATGTGGAGAAAGAGTGGATTGAAAGCTACAAAAATGAGCTAAAAATCCAAGTTCTAGATTCCATAAGAAGATCAATACCAAATAGAACTTGAAGTCTATATGCATCCTAATAAATATCGGAAATGGCTTTCTGTTTGGTCTTTTGGAAAATGTATTAGCACTGCAAACGTAACTCCTATCATTGTTTATGCATATTTCTCTTACATCAATGGTTCAATGACAATCAATAATTTTGGTTTCCAAGGATGTTGTCGTTGTTGTGTGTCTTTTATAATTTTTGTAGTACGGTTTCTGGATTTCCTCTTTTGTCAGTATCTTTTTTCCTTCAAAAATGTAGGAGAAAGATAGGGAGGCTTGGAACATTGTTAGGAACTGGAAAGATAACCTGCTGGTGTTAGTGAGAGAGTTTGTGGGATGGAGAAAGGGAGAGATCACATGACTTTCTTAGGCTTGTTAGACTGTACAACCAAGTGATTGTCCAATTAACGAACAACAATACAAGGGTTAGGGTGAAGATAATAATAGTAAGACACATGTCAATAGACACGTACAGTTTTTTCTCGTGGGTGTAAATGCAATAGCCTGGACACTGACTATGATCATTCACTTTTCAAATTATCATAATGCATTCTTACCCATACATTAAAATTGGGGCCTTCTTCTCATTGACTTATCATATTTAAAATCTGCGTGAGATTGTCAAAATCATAGTGTTTTCTTTAATGGATTCTAAATATATTAAATAACAATATATCATATTTACAACCATGATACAACATGAGGAATAGACATGATAATATAGGGTATCAATTAAATAGTGGCTCTTTAAGACTTTAGGCAAGAAATCATACCAATGCACTCAAACCTCAACTAGAGGATTCTTCCTCATGTTCATTACAAAATCCTGGTTTGAAATGCAGATTTCAAACAGAAGAAAGTGTTGAAAAATTGCAGGCAAAAATATTGTAAAATCTAAACTATTGTGGAAAAATTGTGTAAGAACCCCTAGTAGTTCTGCCCAAAGAACTCAGTTTTCCCAACTTGGCATTTCGTCAAACAAATGGCATGTATTCTGACCTGTGACTGATATGTTGATGTTTTGTGCTTGTTTGATGTTTGTTTGGATAGAGATTAAGTGCAAATACATATACCAAATGAAAGGGAAACAAACCAATAACTTGGAATTCAAAAATTACCACAAACCAGCATCGAAAATGCATCCATTATCATCATACTATGACTGATTACAATATATATCAGGTCCGATATGAAGTTTGACGGTCTAATATAACTATAACAGCAATAGGATTACTTGTTCAAATTAACGATTTGAAAGTGAGAATATCAAGTAAACATACCCGAACTGATTCTCCTTATTACATGCATGAAATATGAACCAAATACAATATAAGCACTGCTGTAGGAATATGGAAAAGTCTGATAACAATCAGCAGTCCAGACAATGGTGGAATTGCCCTCAACATAGCAGCGAACCTCTCCTTGTTGATGTGCTTAGGGTTTGGAATCTTCAACACCAATCAAATCGCCTTTCCTTGGTCATGAACTCCCTTTTGATGCATACAAACTCAATGGAGTCAACACTCAACTTGTATGGCCTGATATATGCCCACATATATGGCAGCAATCTCCCTTCCTTGCAGAGCGGTCCTCCTCTAGGTGACGTCTAAGGTTTGTAGAGGTATGCTAGGGTTTGAATGATGGCAATAGATGATTCCACACTTGAATCCCTCCTCACAAAAGCAAAACTCTGAATGCTGATCTGCTAATTATATCTCAATGAAATCGCTCCTTCACCAATTTGTATTTGCTCCAAATTTCACAAATTGGTAACTTATTTTTACAAATAAACCCTGCTGTAGATATCCGATTGCAGCTCCAATATAGTGCCAAAGTTATGCAATAAGTGCAGTAGTAAACCCTGGGTGGATTTACCTCTTAAAGTGAAATTGGGTTTTCGTCCAAACCACTAATTTCTAAGGGTTTTCGTCCTTAGAAATAGCTGAATGAGTTGTTGCAGCTTGTAAAGGAAATTCTCCAATATGCAAATGGCAAATGATAATATGATGAAATAAACTCCAAATGACCTTATAAAGCCTCCAAGAGGTCCGCTCTAATTTGCTATTTTTAATCCCTTTTTGACATCCATAAGTGGTGCGCCCCACTTGCATAATAAAATAATAATTTATTGACATTTTATTATTTTTTTATTATTTTACTTTTTCCCTTCACAAAGTGACTTCAAGATTAGCTTCACCAAGTTACTTTTGCTCAACCAGTCGCACAAGTCACTTTTTCTACAATGGCTCAACTATTCATTCCCTTACCATACAAAGTAGCCTACGGGTATGGTGAATAGGCTAATCATCCTTTGCTAGGTGATCACTCCGGAAATGGGGACATTACAAATTGTAAGCATAAATATTGTAAAACCTAAACCATATTGCTTTTTGGATAACACCAAAATATATAATATTAATACTTATTCGGGATCTTACAATGTATTGTGCAAATGCTTATAAAGCATTGCATTCTTGTACAACTTCCCCAAAACTACCTTACGAGAAACTAACACTACGCCAAAAAACTAACACAAAACTAACACTAAGTCACTAAGGTGACTTTATTACAAAATGTAAAACCTTATTTTCCAACACCCTCTTTTAGGATTTACATTACAAAAAACACAAGAAATAATGAACAGAGAAACTACGTGACTGACTGTAGCAGCCTATGTGGAAATCTATGGAAGCACTTCGACTGAATTTCCTCACTCATCTAGAACACTGTAATGTCCCTTTTTTATAGCCTTTCCAACATCTTTGGAAGATCCAACTTTCTTGGAGAGCGCCAACCTTTTCGAAATGGATTTTAGTTAATGGCACTATGGTTAGAGGATCAAGATGAGTCCGTTGGTTCTTTCTGAGTGCAGTTTCGACATTCTGGGTGCTTTCCACACTTCTTGGAGAAGTATTCTATTTTTGGAAAGTATCAATTTTTATTAAGTTGGATCTCCAGTGAGCTTCAGAGTATGTTGGTGTTTTCAGAATTCACTTTTGGGCTATTTTTGTATTTTCCGCAACATTGGGTGGATATGTAGAAAATAATTAAAAATATTAAATAATTAATATTTAAGTTGTCAAAAGGTGAATTAAAAGACAACTTATATTAGGTTTTTATAAAAGTGAATTCTAAGTGACGTAAGGACTCGAAAAGTAATTAATAAAATAAGTCACTTATTTGGAGCTGAAGGAGTATTATTAAAAGTGAATTTAAAATATTAACTTTTGGAAAGTTCCACTAGGGTTATAAAAGGAGGTTGAGAGGAGTCATTTGAGGCATGTTGAATATTTTATGAAACCTAGTTTTCTCTGTGAGGTTGAACGTTGTTCATCTCTTCCGCCTTAGACAAAACCCTAAGGTAAGATTGGTTTCAGCGGTGAAAGATTCCTCCCTAGCCAATACTATGTGATTCATTCAGAGTCACAATGTGTGCAAAAAAAGATTCAGGAGTGGTGTAATGTCCCCATTTCTGGCATGATCACCTAGTAGTGGAGAGTTAGCCTATTCACCATTCTCGTAGGCTAATCCTTTTGGTAAGGGAATGATTGTGTTGAAGCTTGCAAGATGGAAAGTCATTTTATGTAGCTTCAACTAGTTTTTCTTGGCAAAATGAAGTCGGCATTTGACTTGGAGTATTTTTATAATATTTTTGGAAAAATCAAAATTAATAAAATAAATTGCTAAGGGTAGGAGCGAACCACTTGGAGAGTGGGAAAAGAGAAAAAAAAGGAGAAAAAAAGGCAAATGACAAATAAATAATATTTTATTTATTAAAAAATTA